>JAEIFT010000047.1:0-1222317 GCA_018904225.1 Lordiphosa mommai
CACATATCTCCCAAAATAGTGAGCAAACCTATGCATAATGAAGCCACCAAGCCATCTGCTCAAATAAAACCAAACAGCATGAAAACTACCAATACCATGGAGCACATATCTCCCAAAATAGTGAGCAAGCCTTCGAGTAATGAAGTCCTCAAGCCAAATGTACAAATGGAACCAAACAGGATGAAAACTAATAAACCAATAGAGCACATATCTCCCAAAACGGTAAGCACGGCTTTGAATAAAGAAGCCCCCAAGCCACCTTTAAAAACGGAACCAAACAGGATGCAAACTATCAATACCATGGAGCACATATCTCCCAAAATAGTGAGCAAGCCTATGAAAAATAAAGCCACCAAGCCATCTGCTCAAATAGAACCAAACAGGATGAAAACTACCAATACCATGGAGCACATATCTCCCAAAAAAGTGAGCAAACCTATGAATAATGAAGCCACCAAGCCATCTGCTCAAATACAACCAAACAGGATAAAAGCGACCAATACCATGGAGCACATATCTCCCAAAATAGTGAGCAAGCCTTCAAATAATGAAGTCCCCAAGCCACCTTTGAAAATGGAACCAAACAGGATGCAAACTATTAAACCAAAAGAGCACATATCTCCCAAAATAGTAAGCAAGCATACGAATAATGTAGTCCCTAAGCCAACTGCACTAAGGGAACCAAACATAATAAAAGAGCCCAAAAAAGTCAAGATCAACTTGGCCCACAAACCCACGGCAGATAAAAATACAAAAATGTCTGCTATTAGTTCCAATATGTTTGACCTGCTGGGTGAGCAAGTAGAAGAGGATTCACCTCCAGAGTCACCAGTTAAGTCTCCATCTCCCCCACCCACCAAAGAAAAAGAGAATACAAAATGTACAGAAAAACAGCGCAAGGCCTTGCATCGCCAGAAGAAACGTCTAGCGGCGGCAACGAAGAAACAAGCCAGGCTGGAACCACAGCCAGAACCAAAACCGGAGGAAATAAAAGTGGCGGACGACCCACAAACGATTAAGATATCAAAGCCAACGAAACGAAAATTGGTAAATATTAAGAAGGGCAAGTGGACGGTGCAAACTCAGCCGGAACCAAAGCCTGAGAAAATGGAAGTGGATGAGCCAGATATGATAACAGATATATGCGAGATTCAAAGAGCAATACAAATGTTCTCCTTGGGTGAGGGAAATAAATTGCAACCACCTCCAGCACCACCAGCCATGTTGTTATTTGAACCAGAGTCCAAGACGGCACCGCCAGCACCTGTTTTGGTGCTTAGGCCACCACTACCACCAAATCCACCGGTTCTAAGATTTAAGCCGAGCGATCAGCCACCACCACCACCCCTGCCCCCACCACCCTCACCCACACCCACAGAGGATCAGCCGAAATTTCCAAATAGGAGTCCCAATTCAAATCCTATAACCGCTCCCACACTCAAGCAGGGCGGTTTGAGTAAATTCCTAAGTGCTGTGGCCGTGGCTGTTAAAAATCCACCGCCACCTATACCCCAACCCGGCCTCTTCTTCTCCCACCTACATCAGAATACGGCCAACGAGTTTAGCAGAATGGTTACACTGAAGAAAAAAGAACTGGAGAAGCCACCATCAAAAGTGAAGAATGCTAAGAATTTGCAGGAACCATCGCCAACACCACCGCAACCGGTGGAGCTATTCGAGTGTATGCGTAACAAACAGGTGCGTCTAAAGTTTACAGAGAATGCATGGAAAATTAAAAAACTATTGACGCTCAACACCACTTACCAGGATGAGGCCCAATCCGAAGCTGAACCAAAGAGTCCGCGCAAAAAGAAGTCCAAGAAGAGCAAGCAAAAGAGTTGAAAGAGAGGTATAGACTGGGTGGTGTGTAAGTTTGCTTCTGTATGATTGTAGCAAAATAAACCATCTAACCAAACTAACAGTTGTTTAACTAACACAGTGATGTGCACTCCAGTATCAGGCGAGCCGCAGCAACGTTGTTGTGGCTCTCGCATGTTTGTCTCTACTTCTGTCTCCCTCTGTCGCTTGGCATGCTAGCGTAAAAGAAATATATTAAAAATATCTTCTGCACGACACGACTTTAACACGAATATCCCGAAAAACGACACGCACGACTATATTTAAGCTGGTTTAAGCTTCTATAGTAATTTTTCATTTCAATATCAACTTTGATTTCATCCATCCTACGTTTTAAGCCTAATTTTGGGCATGGTGTCGGTGTTGATTGATTCTTTAAATTTGAATTTCTTGAATGTATTGTATATAGTAGTGTCGGTTGGTATTGGACCCTGCACAAAATCGGATTTTGAGTTCAGCACTGTCGTGTCCTTGTGTGGCTCAGTGGGTAGCGTGTGTCCCTACTAAGCGGGAGGTTATGGGTTCGATTCCGCTTCGGAACATCTAGTTAAACGTTTTTATACCCTTGCAGAGGGTATATTAAAATTGTCACGATGTTTGTAACGCATAGAAGGAAGCATCTCCGACCCCATAAACTATATATATTCTTGATCAGCATGACGAGCTGAGTCTATATAGCCATGTCCGTCTGTCCGTCTGTCCGTCCGTCTGTTTCTATGCTATCTCCTCCCTCAGTTTTAGAGCTATCTTGACCAAACTTTGCAAAAAGTCTTTAAATACACATAGGCTGCACATTTGTCGGAATCGGCCGGATCGGATGACTATATCATATAGCTGCCATAGGAACGATCGGTCCATAAACAAGTTCTAGTGAGAAAAACTTTTTTGTTTTCTATTGAATCGTCACCAAACTTGGTATATATTAGTTTTCTACCCCTTTACACAATTCTGGAAAAATTGATCAAAATCGGATGACTATAGCATATAGCTGCCATATAAACGGTCAGTAAAAAATCTAGTTCTAGTGAGAAAAACTTTTTTGTTTTCTATTGAATCGTCACCAAACTTGGTATGTATTAGTTTTATACCCCTTCACACAATTCTGGAAAAATTTATCAAAATCGGATGACTATAGCATATAGCTGCCATATAAACGGTCAGTAAAAAAAACTAGTTCTAGTGAGAAAAACTTTTTTGTTTTCTATTGAATCGTCACCAAACTTGGTATATATTAGTTTTATACCCCTTCACACAATTCTGAAAAAATTGATCAAAATCGGATGACTATAGCATATAGCTGCCATATAAACGGTCAGTAAAAAAACTAGTTCTAGTAAGAAAAACTTTTTTGTTTTCTATTGAAGCGTCACCAAACTTGGTATATATTAGTTTAATACCCCTTCACACAATTCTGGAAAAATTTATTAAAATCGGATGACTATAGCATATAGCTGCCATATAAACGGACTGTCAAAAAACTAGTTCTAGTGAGAAAAACTTGTTTGTTTTCCATCAAAGCGTCACCAATCTTGGTATATATTAGTTTTATACCCCTTCACACAATTCTGGAAAAATTTATCAAAATCGGATGACTATAGCATATAGCTGCCATATAAACGGTCGGTCAAAAAACTAGTTGTAGTGAGAAAAACTTTTTTGTTATCAATGGTAGTGACTTTCAAAAACTGCAAGGGTATTTAAAACATCGGCGTAGCCGATGTTAGCCTTCTATTTTTTCTTTTTAAAACTTTTGCGCATGGGGTCACCTTTACAGCTGTTGGCGCCAGTTCTGAAGAAGTATATGTAGCCATGAGAAAAAGCTTCTCAAAAACTTTGACCGTTCGAATTCGGCGTAAAACTGTAGCGTCATTTCTCTTAAGCGAAAATTAAAAGACACACCATTCAAGAGATTGAGAGAAGTTCGGCTTGGCCCTGTAACAAATAATTTTTAACCATCGTGTCACGAAAAAAAAATCCCAACTCTAATGTACACTCACACTTTCTCATTCTCAGAAGTGCCCATCACTGATCTAACATCCTATCCAGCTATGGAACTAACGTGTACTCTTTTCTAACACTCTTCTCTAATCTCTCACAAAATGTAAGCCACAGTTTGCACTAATTAAGTGTCGAAAGGATTACCAACGCCTACCCAAAACGTAAAATATTGATTTACGATGCATGCTACCTGCTCATTAGTTGCCACCTGAGGTGTGCAACTTAAGCGTGTGCCATGCCATTCATTCATTCATTTGTACATTCATTCAGCACATATCTCTCTTCGTTGATCTCACATCCATTCTAATTTTGTAATCCTTTTTGGGAAACTCATTTAGCTTAGCCCAGACAGAAATTGCTTTCGTATCTTGCGACAATCTGGCTCAGTAAAAAGGTGCCGCAAATCCCTTCGTTAGCAACGCATTGCACAATAACCCATAAGTCCTGTGCAGATGCAGCTGTGCGGGCGCATTTTTGCATCTGGCTTAAGATGCGATTGGCAACGGTAAGATGCAAAGATTTAAAAACAAAAAAAAATAGAAGACGAATAACTCGGCCAGCTGTCTTTAGCTCATTATTTGATAGCGGTTGAGGAGCGAGAATGGTATCCAATATGGGGAGTTTTGGGAAAATGTTCCAAAAATGTTCATAAGATAAGAAATGAAAGGTATGCAAAGCTAACTCAATACACTTGCAAATGGTCGTTACAACTAATCTGTCCGATAGAACAGATATAGGTATATGTAAACTATCCGGTAACCCACCCCAAAAATAAAAAAGAATTTACGTGCAAAAGGTATTTCTTTATCTGACAGTGTTCTTTTCTAATTAAGTTTTAAACTTGCGTTTTTTCCCATACAAAATATTATGAACATACAAAACTAAGAAATGCCTAAAAAATAGTGCGATAAAATAATTGCTGCACCCAATAAACAATTTTTAATTCATTTGATTTTTAAATCAAACTTTTGAAATCATTTCTGATTTAATTCCTAATACATTTTAATCATTTTGTGATTTAAATCATTAAAGACTTAAATTTGTTTTCACTTGCAAAGTGTATATTAATTTCGCCCAGAAGTTTGTAACGAATATTCAATTCCGAAACTATATATATCTTTAATCAGGACGACGAGCTGAGTTCATTTTCGTCTGTCTGTTTCTACGTCCTCAGTTTTAAAGCTATCGAAATTTTGCCCGGAGTCTTCTATTTGCTGCACGCAACTAATATGTCGGAATCGCCTGGATCGGATGACTATATCCTATAGCTGCCATAGGAACGATCTGTCAAAAAACTAGTTCTAGTTCCATCGTAGCGTCACCTATCTTGGCATAAGTTTCGTATACTTCTACACAATTCTGGAAAGTTTTATCAAAATCGGATGACTATTGCTTATAGCTGCCATAGGAACGATCAGTCGAAAAATGGGTCTTTATAAGAAACACTTTTTTATTTTCCATTCTTTACCTCAGAAATTAAAAATATGATATTCTTTTATATAGTTCTAAAAAATATGGATATGGATATGTCGGATAGATGTCATAGGACCGATCGGTCGGAAAATGTGTCTTGCTAAGAAAACTTTAGTTTTTGATGGTAGCATAATCAAATATTAAAGACAACAATCAGATTCGTAATGATTTTGAATTTTAATGAAATAAATATCTGACATCTATATCCTTTATATATTCAATCGGTTATATCAGTTGGAGTGAACTTTTGCAAGTGTTTTAAAACTTCGGCACAGTCGAAGTTAGCTTTACCTTCTCGTTTTCCTTAAAATCATTAAAGATTTCAATATTTTCATTTCAATCATTAAAGATTGCTGTATTTTGATGTCAATCTCCAATGACTTTAATCAAATTAATGAAATCGAAATAAAAACAATCAGATTGCTCCTAAATGATTTATGAATCACCTTTAAGCAATCTTCGATGATTGAATCAGATATAAATCTTGATGATTCAAAGCTGACGTAAATGAAATCTTTATTTTTTTAAATCGGGTTGAGATTGAATCGTGAATCTATCTCTCCCGTTTTTTACTTTCGACAAAATTGTTCGAATTCAAATGTGTTACGTGTGTTGATGTGTACAATTGATTGAGTAAATCGGTTTAAAGCAGCGGTGGGCAAGCTTTTGCTCCAATTGCTTCGAGAGATATTTTTTGGTGCCACTTTGTCACCAAGCGATTGCGTCGGTTTTAAATAAATTACAAAATGCGTGCAGTCTGTCGCCAGCTTGCACAAGCAAAAACAAAATGATCGATACTTGTGCTGACAAAATACAAAAAATACCACATATTGTAAGTGGATCGCTGCTCGTCTCGTGTCTCGTTGATCGATTGTTGGACCGCTCCCAAACTAAATTTCGTGCCCCCACTGGATTTAAGCTATTGAAGTTAAATCCATCGAGTTAAAAGTAAGTACAAATTTATGTTTTAATACCGATTACCTTAATCGTTTATAAGAAAATGTACAACAATCGATTTCACTTAATTGCAACCCGGAACAGGGCTGATATACTTGATCTGGACTAGAGGTGCGCGCATGACGTGAATTTAAGCGTGTCACGACGTTTCACGAAGTGTTCGTGAGAAAACACTGCCTTTCGTGCATGTGCATCCGTGATCTGTGCGGTCATTATACCCATGATAGAATTAGGGACTAATACGCAAAAATTCGAGGCTTGGTTGATCGTGCGTGACTATTCGTGCATGAATCGTGCGAAACTTAAAACGCGTTAAAAACTTTGTGCGTTAGGCTGAGTTCACATTCTTCGACGCATGAGACATGATAATCTAGTTGGCCTTTATGTTGCCTTGTTATTCACAATGAAAACATGAAAACACAAGGGCCTACTAGATCATCATGTCTCATGCGTTGAACAGTATGAACCCAGCCTTAATCGTGCGTCAAGAGACTTTTATTTCGAGAATAGTGCGTTACGTGAAGGAAAAATCGCTCACGCGCGCACCTTATTCCGGACGACGAGCCGAGTCGATGGAGCTTTGACCGTCCATCCGTCTGTCTGTTTCTGCGGAAAATACTAGGTGGGGTGAAAAGTAACCTCCTTGACCGCCAGAGTGCGCTGCTATCGCAAAAAAGATTATGGTGCCTTTTAGTGCATATATATTAGGGCAGACAGCCCTTAGTTTTGTTTTGACAGCTGATTGTTGTTGACGTATTTGGCATCATGTTAAGTATTTAAAAAAAAAATTAACGACTTTCGTTCTCTCATAAATCATTATTTTTTTGAGAGGCAGAACGGCGAAGGAATGAAAAGAAAAGTTGAATAAATATTATTGGGCTAATGTTCCTTCAGATTACACCGTGAAATATTGGTTCCGAGAGTTTAATGGTGGCCGAAACTCCATTGCCGATGAAGTGCGCAGCGGCAGGTCCTCCGATACGGTTACACAAGACCATGTCAAAAAAATACATAAAATCATGTGTGGGCTAAAATCATCTAAATTCAACGATTGCTTCCCCATTCAACTTATTCGCCCGATTTGGCTCACAAGAGAATCCAGATACAGTACACATATATCCAAACACGAAAACAATTGTCGAATGGAATCAACAAACAAGTTTATATAAAATAAACGAACAAAAAAACTTTAAGCACCATCTCCGATGTCAGCTGTGCGGAATACCCCTTGGTCACGTGTGCCACTTCGGTAGGCCACTTAGAGTACCTCAATTTGGGCACATCAAACGCGCGACTAACTCATCTAATTACACTTTCCTCAGGCCACCCCCACCCTCCACCCCCCGCTTAAGAGGAGTTAACCATGGTGCACACACACCTTATCGTAATTGGATCTTGCTTCTGCTTTTTGGTCCTTCTTCATCATTTTTTTTTTCGACTACGTCATGTCACATGTTTAAAAAAAAAAGACTCACGCGTATCGATGTCTTCTCTCCCTCTCTCCTTCAAATTGATCGACACTGATCGATGAAAGTCGGCAAACGGGGAAAACCCTTTTCAAGAAATTTATTGCTCAATTTATATTTGCTTAGACTGCCAATAGTTCAATAATTCATAAATGCCAGCGCGCAGCTATCATGTGTCCCAGGGGAATTTGCATAAATGTCATTTGCATATGTCTCTGGGTCTTGCGGGATCTTAACAGCTGCCTTTTGCCTTGCCTCCTTGGCGCGCGAAAGGTGTGAGGGCATGTAATAGAAGTGTGGTATGCCGGGATGCTGGGTGAGCCTCTCGGTGGCTGTTGTTGTTTGTGCTCAGTTGTTTTGATATGTAAGTTGATATATGATATTTGATTTTTGGCTGGAGAGAGACTTTTTTTCTTTTTGGTGTTTCTGCGACCTTAACTTCAATTACATAAATTTTGAGTTTTGGAGGGGGTGACGATTTTTTTGTTATTAGTTTTTTTTCGCATAGTCCCAGCTGCTGTCGCCGCCTGGATATGCAAAATAGTCAAAGCCTTTGCGTCCGGCGCAAGTTTTTTTTTTAGTCAGCTTAGAGCAACGCATATGGTCTAGAGCCGGGATCAGTCTAGCGTAACGCACGCTACCTGTAACCCTCTGTGACACAGACTTACCCTCAACGACTGGCACCACACCCGGCCACATACTCCTCTCGTTGTTGTTGTTCCTTGTGTGACCTTCCTGAAGTGCATTTGTAAATTTATTTGCCAAATCAATTCAATGTCAATTATTTTTTTTCTTGCAAGAAATGAAATCGAGAAGGCAAAGCTAACTTCGACTGTGCCGAAGTTTTTATATACTTGCAAAAGTTCACTCCAACTGATTTAAGGGGTAAAATATACAGTGCCCGACAACCGATTAGCGCTCCCTCTCCTTCTTGGCTATAAAGCTTTAGATCAGCCAATCAAATAAAACTGGTTCTGCATTTCTTACCAATGAAAGTTAATTAAATTACACCTAATTCTGTTTTTACATGGTAGATACGTTCCAAAAAAAACCGTGTAAAAAAAAACCGTGTAAAAAAAGACATGAAGTATATAGAAAAAAAGGGGATTGGTTCCATAGCCTTTAATCATCAAAGCAAAAATGAAAATATAATATTCATTCTAGCATTTAATGCACAGTTTATTACATGAAACAATAGACAATTCATTTTTTAAAGTAAAAGCAAAATAAATATAAAATTATAGCAATTCAGGAACTAAAAATTTGTATAAGAAAACATCAAAATTAAAATAAATATAAAGCATTAATTTTCCACGCAACTATTGGCTTTCATTATCTGATATTATACGCGATCGCTTACGTAAAAGTGATTTAAAATCGTTATCATCACTCGAAATATTTTGTACGTTATTATCACGAACTAATTGTGGTAATTGTCTTTCCGGCTGATTAATACTGCGCTTGACAACTAATTCGGTTATCAGGCGTTGTGATCCAGTTTTAGTTAGCTCCTTATATAATTCATCATAACCAGCCATACAAGACTTCAATAGGATCGTTTGTGACGAAATGATTTCCTAATTTCAGCATACGGTCTCCTGAAGCGTTGCTGCAAAATAAAAATGTGACTCGATCCTTCGCTGCCTTTAAACCATTACCACTCTTTTGGGATTTGGCGTCATATATGCGGCTTGGCATTTTTTTTTTCCAAAATAGACCTGTTTCGTCTGCATTAAAGACCTGATCTGGACTGTATCCACCATCGGCAAGTTTTGTTGGAAATTCTTTGGCAGCCTTCTCATCTCAAGAAGCAATTTCTCTTTTGATCTTTATATTATGGAGTGAGTGCCTTTGCAGAAATCCTGTTAACCATCCGGTACTCGCAGAAAATATGTAGCTCTTATCACAAATTGTTTGAGAGGATGTAGATGGTTCAAGTTCCTTTATCTGCTTATAAATTTTTAATGCTTTCTGCTTGATAATATTCCCATCAACTGGAATCCTTTTTTGTGTATTGTCCTCTATCCATATATCTAGTGCTTTTTCCATTTTTCCATTTAGTTAGTTTAGATATTTTCGATACAGATGCTATAGATTTCCTAATAGCATCTTCATTTCGTTTGATTGTTCTTATTGTGGCCTCGTTCAGACCAAAACTCTTACATAATGATGTTGAACCTTCTCCTTTTTTAGGCGGTCCAAAATTTCAATTTTAGTTTCCAAAGAAATGCGTTTCCTTTTGAGTTTCGGATCCATTGTATTCGCCATTTATCTGAGGGCTCTAAATGTAATAAATATATTAATAAGTTTAAATATGTATTATAAATATAGCTTACCCGTATTTTAGCGATTTAAATTTTCTGTTTTACTTAGTCAAGAGCTTGTTTTGTAGCGATCTTACAACATATATCGATAACATATTAGAGACTGAACCATTTACATAATAAAGCTGCTAAAAATAATTTGGGAAGGCAAATTCCCTAACTAAATTTTTAAAAATTCTTTCAAATTTCAATCAATGAGATGCTTTTAAATCGTGCTATTTCGAATTAAGTCGTGTAAAAACAGAATCAAATTTTGTTTGTAGACCGTGTTATATCAAAAACGTCTAAAAAAGGCCGTGTAAAAACAGAATTGGGTGTATACGCAAAACGCAATGTCGGTCGGTTGGGGAAGTAACACAGTAAATAAAATTTAAATTGTTGTGCTGCTACGATTAACTTTAACTTTGTACATCCTGTTTGGTAAGAAGTCATATAATTTCTTCAAGTAATCAAGTAAAATAGCCTCCCAGGCACTTTTAATTTCTTGAATTAGTTCCGATTCAGTTGGAAATTGTCTTCCAGACTCATGTACTTTACGTGCTAGCCATCCCCAAACATTTTCTATAATGTTAAGATCGAGCGGGTATGGCGGCCAGGTAAGTAAAGTAAAATTTTAGTTCTTAATCAAAGATTTTACGAAACTTTGATCTTAAGTAAGCTCTTCCTTTTGAAGATCTTGAAAATAGTAAGCAAAGCCATCTGGGCCCTTCTAATTAATTTTTTTTTCACACGCCACCATTCCTTGGTCCAGGTCATATTCGCTCGGCAAAAATAAAGTCGTTGCGTCTTTTGAAGTTGGTAAATAGGTGGTTTTTATACCCTTGCAGAGGGTATATTAAAATTGTCACGATGTTTGTAACGCATAAAAGAAAGCATCTCTGACCCCATAAAGTATATATATTCTTGATCAGCATGACGAGCTGAGTTCATTTCCGTCCGTCCGTCTGTTTCTAAGCTATCTCTTCCCTCAGTTTTAAAGCTATCTTGACCAAACTTTGCAAAAAGTCTTTAAATACACATAGGCTGCACATTTGTCGGAATCGGCCGGATCGGATGACTATATCATATAGCTGCCATAGGAACGATCAGTCAAAATACTAGTTCTAGTGGGAAACACTTGTTTGTTTTCCATCGTAGCGCCACCAATCGTGGTATATTAAAGCAGTATGTGTTTCCACATAATTCTGAAAAAATTGATCAAAATCGTATGACTATAGCATATAGCTGCCATATAAACGGTCGGTCCAAAAACTAGTTCTAGTGAAAAAAACTTTTTTGTTTTCCATCGTAGCGTAACCAATCGTGGTATATATTAGTTTTATATGCTTCCACACAATTCTAAAAAAATTTATCAAAATCGGATGACTATAGCATATAGCTGCCATATAAACGGTCGATGTTAGCCTTCTATTTTTTTTTGTTAACAACGAAAAACTGTCTTTTATTTTGATACAGGTTGCAGTAAATGAACATCTGACAACTTCTTATTTCTGCATTAAAAATTTTAATGTTGCCTTTTCCAACTGCTCTGGGGTAAACTAAATTTAGGGAATATAATTGAATTTCTGCCAATAAATATGGATTTGGGACCAATGTGTAATGAAATATATTGCGCAACCTTTTCTTTCTTTCAAGGCGTTGAGGGGTCCCCCTTTTTTCTTTCTTGCTTGATTAGTGCAATGCGGAAAATTGCATACGATTCGATTCTAATCCGCTCTGAACTCATCTGCTTTCAAATAATTTACATTTTTTTTGCACACACACACTTCAAGTGTAAATGCAGTATTTTCTTTTCTCTCACGACAAGGTCGCCCTTCGGATTTGGCAAGAGGGAATGATTTCGTTCTTGGCGCGCTGTCAATTGAGCCGCACTTAATGAAGTAGCAAAAGAAGCGCAAGCGATCGCACAATTGTTATAATAATATTTTCAATGACACAATGACTGACACCGAATGAAAGACCGTGCAAAAAAAAAAGAGGTGAGCCCATAGATTTGCATTAATGTTATGCGGCATGATGGTGCTACATTTTGCTAGTTTGTATATTTTTTTT
Source organism: Lordiphosa mommai (assembly GCA_018904225.1). Taxonomy (NCBI): domain Eukaryota; kingdom Metazoa; phylum Arthropoda; class Insecta; order Diptera; family Drosophilidae; genus Lordiphosa; species Lordiphosa mommai. The sequence continues at coordinate 12,128 of JAEIFT010000047.1, forward strand.
ATTGTGTGTCAAAAAGGGTTGTACTCAAGCGTTTTTTTTTTCCTACTTAAGTTTGATAACCTCTTGGGTGTTGTTGGGTTGCGAAAGGAATCTTAGTAATTATGGCAGTCAGATAAGATGATGCATGATGATATTATGCAGAGCAAATGTCGAGCATATGCAGATCAAGCAAAAAAACTAAGCCAGTTTGAAGATTGATGATAAAAGGAGAGAGGGGGGAAGAGAATATCGAAATATTGAAATTTATTTTCTGTCATTTTCTTGAACATGATTGATGAAGCATAGAGAATATGTTAAGCGAACTAAGCAGGTTTATTTTACACTTTTAAGTAGGGATGCCGGATATTTGAAAAATATCTTTATCGATACTTTTTTCGATATTGAAAAAGTATCATTTTGATATTGATATTTTGTTGACAAAATAATGGATATTATCGATATATTCGATATTAAAAAGAAATAGGCTTTTTCTTAAGAATAATCAGGTCTATCGAGATTTATTATCTCTATTATCATTTGTCAAGTATTTAAAACTACATTCTGTCTGCGATCAAAATCTGAGCTGCCAAACACTAAAAAATATAGATGAAATGTATTTTTATAAGTTTTTCATTCCATTTGTAAGGGGTTTTAGTGAAAGAAGAAAAAAAAACATATCATCAACAGATTCTCAACTTGATTGGTCAATAAATTACTTTTTGCAAATAATTGATTAAGACAAGACAAACAAATTTTGGGGAGGTGAAAGATCTACCGGTACGACCGGTGAATAAATCCGTTGACGTATGTGAAGAGCTCTTTAGTCAGACAATTAGAAGGGTTGGTACAGGTAGAACATATTAACCTAGGGCACTCCAGATCTATTGCACGATCTACCAGATTTATCGCGCGTATTACTATTTTCCTTTTAGGCAAATGACCTTCCCAAATCTTTGTTAATGAGTGATGCCCATATGTATGCGGATGATGTCCAAATGTCGCCCGTTACGTAAAATTTGTGATTGTTTTAACATATGTAATATTGATTTGTTTCGTGTCTGTGAGTGGGCAAGTAAGGTGTGCGAAATGAAATACGAACAATTTTCCCAGAACGCGTACAAAGTTTAAGAAGTCACAACCACAAAACGAACTGTAGAAAAAGTAACGGTACAATTTCAGCATTCATTGCACCAAAGATGAGCATTCTCGATAACGCACAGTAGCATTCATGTCTTTGAATGCAGTGAAGCGACGAAATTATATTTGCACATATTGCCTAAACAGCCCAAAGCAGCCGAAAATTAAATATTTCATTAATTTTCGGGTTTGGGATTTAAGAAAACTTTTATTTATAATGTAATATCGAACTTGTTCTCGTCACTATCATCAAAAGTTTGTATTATGGATGACAAGAACTATTTTTCTGTAGATGGCCAGAAGTGGACACCTAAATATAATTTTAAGCTTCCTAATACTCTACCACCTGTAAATATCACTCAAATTACAAAAACACAATTTTCTAAAAAAGGTTTTGTTGTGATTGGCCATGAGTGAACGTTGCATCAGCAAGCCCGTCTTTTTACAAAGACCGTTGTCTTCCTGAGCTTAAGAAAATAATTGATAACCATCATAAGAATGACAATACGTATTTTTGGCCTAACTAAGCGCCTGCTCATAACGCGAAAAAACACTGGGACTCTTGAAATATTAAATATACAATATGTTTCCAAGATGCAAAACCTTCCAGTGTGCCCCAATTAAGGCCAATCGAAAAATGTTGGACCAATTTGTAGAGAAAGGTGTATATATAAAACGAGAGCGTAAGTTAAAGTCGGCCCTGCTCGACTTCGATATACCCGTTACTCAGGATATCAGCACGTCCAAATTGTGGGAGATATGAGTTTTTTTCCAGTTTGCGGGGGAGGCAACTCTACTATAGCTCATCTGATCAGGAAATGATGTATGGCTGATCGATAGGTAATAATTATTAAAATATATGTCTAGAGGGTTCAAAGAATCTATTTTCAAAATTGTGGGAGATATGAGGTATTTTTTAAATTGCGGGGGCGTGAACTTTTCTATCGTTCATCTGATCAGAAAACGATGTATGGCGGATCGATAGGTAATAATTATTAAAATATATGTCTAGAAGGTTAAAACAATCCATTTTCAAAGTTGTGGGAGATATGAGGTATTTTCCAAATTGCGTGGGTGGCAACATTACTACCGTACATCTGATCGGGAATTGATGTATAGCGGATCGATAGGTAATGAGGATTAAAACATATGTCTACAAGGTTCAAACAATCTATTTTCAAAATTGTGGGAGATATGAGGTATTTTACAAGTTGCGGGGGCGGCAACTCTACTATCGTTGATCTGATCGAAAAATGATGTATGGCGGATCGATAGGTAATGATGATTAAGATATATGTCAAGAAGGTTTGAACCGTCTATTTTCAAAATTGTGGGAGATATGAGGTTTTTTTCAAATTGCGGGGGCGTGGCAAAAATTTGAAACAAACTTGATCTGCCTGCAAACAATACAAGTCTACACTGAAAATTTGGTAGCTCCAGCTCTTATAGTCTCTGAGATCTAGGTGTTCATACGGACGGACGGACAGACGGACATGTCTATATCGACTCGGCTATTGATGCTGATCAAGAATATATATACTTTATGGGGTCGGAAATGCTTCCTTCTGCCTGTTACATACATTTGCACGAACTTAGTATACCCTTTTTACTCTACGAGTAACGGGTATAAACATCAATTGCTTGTTCATAAAAATAAAATGGAAGCTTGCGAATATTGATACAAACGGAATACAGGATGCCATGCGCAAGGTTCCACAAAATATAAGGAAGGCCGATGGATATGGTCATGGCATTTTTTTGTAAAAATATGTTAAAGTGTGAATAAAAAATTTCTAAAATGGAGTCTACTTAGACATCAACTATATTTTCTACTGCTCTAGCTGCATTTGTTCGCATTTCATTCCGCATACCTTAAGAATGGACTAGCCATAAACCCAAAAAAAAAAATCAAAATGTATTATTATTATTATTAAAGAAAGATAAAGATTGAAAATATGTAAGCTCAAAATAGATAACCAGACAATTGAATATGTAGGAAAAGCAGAAAATCTGGGTTTAACTTTTAATAATACGTTAACAAGGAATGATCATATTAATAAAGCCGCTGGTAGAATGTATGGTCAGTTAAGACAATTTAAATTAAGACAAGCTCTCTTGCCCACTAGATATATAATTAACATAAGGAATAGAGATTTTTGCCAGCTGTGATATGACTAGTTAGAATAGAATAAGAGTAGCATTTAATAACATTTCTGTATTTTATCTTGAACGAACTGATCATGATCATACCCAATATTAATTTTAACAATTGGATTAAATGTAAGATATTGAAATAATTGTACAAAATAATAACACTAGTTTACAAAAATTAAAAAAAAAAAGACCCATTGAAGCTGTTATTTTTTTATGATGTACTTTGGAATGCTGAGCTCAAAAATTAAATTCAAAAATTTTTGTTTGGATACGTTTTTGAGTTAGAATTTTTTTTTCGGTAGGTAGCCTTACATTTTATGACATATCTCGAGATAGAAACTTTAGATGTCACCAAACATGGTATTAATCTAAAGGGTATGCAATTTCCAATAATCTAGTTGAGGATCATTTTCCAATCGGTTTAGTAGTTAAAATGCTACAAACACAAACATTTCGAAAAAATCGATTTTTTTCTCAAAAACGTGCAAATTATTTTTCCTAAATCTATAAAAGGTTGAAACTGATAAAAATAAATTCTTTTGTTCTTACGAATAGCACTTCTACGAAGAAATTAGGGCATTGGTAAAGTATATCTATGGATAAATAAAGGAGCTGTGAGCAATTGAGTACAAGTACTAATAGTCAAATTTCATTGTTTTATGTATTTATTAGACATTTTTTTTATTTTTTCTTCGTTTTTGGCCTTGCTCTTAATTTTTTTCTGTGATTTGGCTTTTATTGGAACTCGTACATTGAGCAAAAAGCTAAGTAAAAAAAAATTTTTTTTATGAACACGTAAAATAGTCAAATTTGACCCCTAGTTGTTTCACAAAATTGCTCACAACTTCGCTATTTATCCACAGATTTTCGTCATCAACGCCTTATTTTCTTCGTAATAGAGCAATTTGTAAGAATAATAGAAAAAAACAATTTTTTGATTTTTATTTTCAACCATTTATAAATTTTAGAAAATTAAATTTTTCACGTTTTTGAGAAAAAATATTTTTTTTTCGAAATATTTTTGCTTCTTACTTTTAAACTACTAAACCGATTGGAAAACGATATTCAACTAGATTAATAACAATTGCACAACCTTTTGATTAATCCCTTGCTTGACTTTATCTAAAGATTGTAACTCGAGATATGGCTTAAAAGGTATGGATACCTACCGAAAAACTAAAAAAAAATTCTAACTTAAAAACGTATCCATACAAAATTTTTTGAAATTTATTTTTGAGTTCAGCATTCCAAAATACATCATTATAAAATAATGACCTCAATGGGTCTTTTTCGCTAGTGTAATTACGAAGGAACCCTCATACTTATTTTATTTGCTAAACTTTGCGTCGTCTAGACGTACAAACAACTTGGTATGCTTAAGATGCAAAATAAAAAGCTCAAAAAAACAGTTTTACTTTTATGCTATTAAATTCTGAAATAATCTACCCCATAATTTAATAACAATTAATAGCACACACCAATTCATTAATAATCTAATGGAACTCTTTAAAAATAATAATAATAATTCAGTTTAAACTAATTTATGAATATTAATTAATCTTATAAACTCTTAGAACTACAACATAAAATAAAAACAAAACTTTACAAATTCAAAATTAATAACATAAATCTAGAATGTAAAATAAAACTTTGATCCAACTAATTTAACCGGTAAAATATATATAGGATATAGATATCAGATAATTAAAATTTTTAAATCATTGATAATTAAAATTTGATTCCAGAAAAAAAACTTTTCTTAGTAAAACACATTTTCCGACCGATCGGTCCTATGGCAGCGATATGCTATAGTGATCCGATTTCGATTAATTTTTCCAGAATTATGAGGAAGCAAATATAACTCACATATACCAAGATTAGTGACGCTGCGATAGAAAACAAAAAAGTTTTTCTCACTAGAAGTAGTTTTTTGACCGACCGTTTATATGGCAGCTATATGTTATAGTCATCCGATTTTGATCAATTTTTCGGAATTGTGTGGAAATATATAAAACTAATATATACCACGATTGGAGACGCTACGATAGAAATCAAAAAAGTTTTTCTCACAAAGACTTAGTTTTCGACCGATCGTTCCTATGGCAGATATAAGATATAGTCACCCGATCCGGCCGGTTCCGACATATTAGTTGCGTGCAGTAAAAAGAAGACTCTGTGCAAAATTTCAGCTCGATAGCTTTAAAACTGAGAGACTAGTTTGCGTAGAAACAGACAGACAGACGGACAAGCGGAAATGAACTCAGCTCGTCCTGATCAAGAATATATATAGTTTATGGGGTCGGAAATGAATATTTCCATGCGTTACAAACTTCTGGGCAAAATTAATATACACTTTTCAAGTGTATAAAAAATAATAACATTCAAGTTCAAATAGATATAAACTTAATTTATATACATATTTAAAATAATGTTAAATGTTCAACAATTTTAAGTTAATTTAAGTTAGTTAAATTGATATTGGGACTGGTGCATTAAATTAAGGAAATCCTTGTAGCACTAGGAATAGAAATAAATAAATCTAAATCTAACACTAGTTTAATCGTCACAATTACATTATCATATCCTTATATCATTTAAAGACTTTTTGGAGCGAGTGAAATAGATCGACTCTGAACAATTAGAATGAATTTGGTTATAGTTAGAAATTGAGAATAATGGGTAACTAAATATCGAATAAATGCTTTTATTATTTTGCTTGACGAAAAATTATGTTTATGTTTTCAAAATTATAGTTCCATGAACCTTTATGACATTATGTAAAATGGAGCCTTTTTTTTTAGGTTTTTTTTTTAAATGGCGACTTTTCAACTTTTTTTTTGCGTATTTTAATTTTTCCAAGTGCCAACCATGCTTCCATCCCGAACTTAAAATATCGCCTAAAAAATATCACCAAAAAATATTCGATATGTTATATATCGCGTTAGTAAAATATCCAATATTGATATATCGTTTTTTTTAAACAAAAATATCGATATTCGATATATCGATATTATTTCCGGCATGTACTACTTCAAAGTGTATATTATTTTGGCCCAGAAGTTTGCAAAGTTTGGTCAAAATCGGTAGACTCTATCTTATAGCTGCCATAAGGCCAACCGGTTGGAAAATGGGTCTTAGTAAGTAAATCTTTTTTCATAACAACGTTCGTAAACTCAGCAATCTTGAAAACTATACGGACAACTAACAACTAACTACGGACAGACGGACATTCCTATATCTACTCAGGCCTTATTAAACCAAATTTATGATACCTTCGTACACGCGTAGTTAACCACTAAAATAAGTTAAGTGCACTTCCACAACAAATCAACATTGTGCAGCAACCAACCCGAATGGGACACATACCTAACTATATACTTACCTACCCAACTATCCGTTTCACTTTCAATCAAAACGTTATTAAAGAAATGCAAGTTAAATGAGATGGGTCAGAGTCCGGTATAACGACAACAACAGCAACAAAGACGATCATTAGTTGTACGCACAAGAACCAGATAATAATGGGTAACAACACCAAAAACAAGTAGAAATAAAAGAAAGGTTTTTTGATATGCGGAAAACTGTCCACTGGTCAGAGCCCTTGTCTTTGTCTAAAACGGAAGTTCACAAAAAAACAACAGCAACAAGAAAAAAGGGTATGACTATGACAGAAGAAGGTTGAAGTTAGGGAAAAACCTGCGTACACTTTTCTTTATTTTTGATTTTGATGTTGATGCACGGGGTTGACCGTAGACGACCGCTCGACCTCAGCTCGCTGTTTATGATGACTCCGACTGGCATATTCACATATAATAAACTATTTTACATTGTTATACAGACAGACGGACAGACAGACAGACTGACAGACTGACAGCCGCCCGATGAACTCGTCCATGTATGCCAAATGAAAGTTTTACGCTCTACTGAGCATTACCATGGGAATGATATCCTTCTGCTGGTGGAGTGGAAAGTGTTAACGGTTTAGTTAGCCGATCTTAGCTTCGGGGGTCTCAAGATTAAGACCGGACTGGGTTGGACAAATGTTATGACAGCTCGTTTAACGCTGTCAACAACAACAACAACTAAACTGACCAGTGGGAAGCGTGAGAAGCTTTCCACTTACACGCACTGCAGGAGGTCAAGTGATCTGGATGTTACCCACCCCTCCGCTTCCCCGCTTCACTCATTTGGCAACTCAATTTAAACCAAATTGAGATTGTATACTACATCCTATATATATATATATAGATATTTGTCTCCAAAGTGGAAAAGTGCCCTTCATAAAGCGGGCACACTTCAGTTCTCTCTAATTGCAATTTAAACGCTTCTCGAGTGGCGAAAATTGAAAATTGAAACACTTTCTCGCCGATCGGCTGCAGTACCGCCTGCCCGCTTATTTATTTTGTTTTCGGGACAGTGACAAAAGTCGACGCACCTTTCGACCCGCACATTTTCTCGCCCGCTTTCATGTCGCGCTGGCCACGCACGCGTGCCTCTCGGCCTTATCCCGGCCAACGATCGAGCAGAAACAGTTGCTAAAATGTGCACAAAACAATGGGCCAGGAGGGCGGAATTCGCGTAGTTCCTGCAGGAAGTCAACGTCAGTGGCCTGTCCGACAACATTTGGCAAAAACCAAACAATGGACAGTTTAACAGTTATCCTGCGGGTCGCTCCACCCCCGCCTGAGGCACTGGCGCTCTCTCTCTAATGTCGGAAAGTTTTTCTTTTTGTTGTTCTCTTCCGGCTCTAACAAGCTAAAGAAAAAACAAAACACAAAATTCACCTGTTGGCCTTAGTCCTCAAAGTGCATTGTCCTTGACTGCGGCACTGGCCCAATTATGTTGCTGGCTTAGTCCACTATAACATGTTATTTGTACCAAAACCGCTCATCAAAGCACCCAACTCTTAACACAGCAGGTGGAAAGGTCACGACAGGACTCAGAGTCTGTCCATGGCCTGCGGTCACAGCTGAAAAATCCCACCAACTACTACACTTTCAAATTGTGGTTAGAAAATGGCATCGACAAAAAAAAACTGCATAAATAATATCGAAAGTCTGGATAACATATTGCCTTAAGTCAGTGGATTGATTGACTGAGGAATCTTACATTTCTTTTCAAAATTATAATTACACTGAAAACAGTAATATCTGTACCAAAAAATTAAGAACTGTTTTTGCACAAAGAACCGTCAACTTCGTTTGTTCTAGAATAAGAATGTTAATCTCCGAATCATACTGCTAGAACAATGGTTTTTTTTTTTTTTTTTTTTTCGATTGTTCAAATTTATTTAATGTAGCTTATATACTAATGAACATAAAGTATACTTAAATTAACTTAAACTAGTCTCTTCCAGAGCTCTCTGTTTAAGTGGTATTCCCGTTATATTTAGGTATTCCTTTTCAGAATTTTTTAACTTAAACTTATATACTAAATGTAGCTTAATACATAGTTATAATTAATGGGGTTGCAATGCGCTAGAACAATGGTTTAAATAAGACAACTCCTTAACTACTGGTCCGATAAGACTTTAATTTTGACTGTGGCGGATTTTCGCATTTTCTCGTATAACAGAAACACCATATTCATATATGGTTGATGTTTTTATATAAATTTAAAATAGTCGTAAAAAAATACAGCTCTTTTGCGGAATAGTGTTTCGGCGTATCGTTTTCATTGAATAAGTATCATGTAAATGCATTTGAGGTCTTTCTTTCACTCTGAAAAAATAGAAAGCTAGCAAAGCCTTGCAGTTTCTATATTTTATATAAGCAATGGTTTTCCTGATTTTCTTGCAAAAATTTAATTTTTGCCTAATACCTTTCACAAGATGACCAACAGGTGGCGCCACTTTCTGTAACCATTTGACTGACCAAGCTAGAAGCCGATTGTTGTACGAAAGCTATACGATATATTTATCAGATTTTGATCAAACTCTGCAAAATTGTGTTGAAGCAGATAATATTCACTATAAACAAGTATAAAGTTGAAAACGTTGAAAACAAAAGGGATTTTCTCACTAGTAGTATTTTGACCGATCGTTCCTACACAGTATGTCCCAAAAATAACCGAACTACATGTAGCGCCAGCTATTAACCATTTGCAGCAATTAAAACATACATTCATCTTCTTCTAACTTCATGCAAATCAGATGGCAGCTGTCAAAGTTACAGCCATTTTCATAAAATAAAGTGCTAATGGTATAAAAACAAAATGGGCAAATATAAAATTTTGTTTTAAACTTGAAAACAAATTCGCTGATGATCGTATAAGTCCTACTCAAGTTAATACGTTATTTACACGATTTAAAAATTGTCGTTTTAAGAAGTCTCGAATCAAGACAATGTTGATTACTTTTTATGTTTCGAAGAATTATGGAATTTGTTCCGGAAGGTCAAAGTGTTACTGGAGAATACTTTTTAGGCGTTTTACATAGTTTGTGAAGAAGAATCGGTCGCGCTAGTCCTGAATATCCATCAAGAAGATAGTTACTTTTATTGCACGATAATGCACCATCTCACAAGACCAAAAAAGTGAACGAATAACTGAAGAATATTTCTATAAATGACATATAAAAATCGATTCATACGCTGGTTCAGCTTTCCCAACGTTTTATTAAGTCAAACGGAACCGATTTTGAATAAATAATAACTTCCAAGATAAGATTATAAGGCCTGTTCCCGTTTCCGATTTCGATCAAATTATGCGGAATCGGAATTGGTAAATGTTCCTGTTTTCAGAAACCGATTGTCTTATTCAACGAATAACTTCAAATTTACATTTTTCTTCATTCGACTGTTTTAATGCCGAAATTTATAAGCCGTATTGTCTAAACGTTTCTTAAAAATAAGAGTCTCCACCAATTCCGATCGATCGAATTCAGAAACGAGAATGTGAATTTTATTCTATATCCAAAAAGTTCGATTAGTTTTAGGACACACTGTATATATGCTATAGCTGTCCGATTTTCATCAAACTTTGCAGAATTATGTGGAAGCATATTGAATTGATATGAAATGAAAACAAAAAAGTTTTTGTCACTAATTTAGTTTTTGGACCCATCGGTCCTAACGGCAGCTATATGATATAGTCAGTTATATAGTTATATATATAGTTATATAGTCTGAACGGTTCCGACATATTAGTTGCGTACAATAAAAAGGAGACTGTGCAAAATTTTAGCTCGATAGCTTTAAAACTGAGATACTATTTAGCGTAAACAGACAGACAGACGGACAGGCGGAATTGAACTCAGCTCGTCGTCCTGATCAAGAATATATATAGTTTATGTGGTCGGAAATGAATATTTCTATGCGTTACAAACTTCTGGGCATAATTAATATACACTTTGCAAGTGTATACAAATCGTTCTAACTCTAAAATAAAATTAAATTATTTGCTTTCTTATATGCATTGCATTTTTATATGCTTTCACAAGATACAGGAAAAATTAATCAAAATCGGATGACTATATTATATAGCTCCCATAGAAACGGTCGGTGAAAAAACTACTTCTAGTGAGAAAAACTTTTTTGTTTTCTATCGTTGCTTCCCCAATCTTGGTATATATTAGTTTTATATGCTTTCACATAATTTTAATAAAATGTATCAAAATCCGATGACTATAGCATATAGCTGCCATAAGACCAATCGGTCGGAAAATGTGTTTTAATAAGAAAAGTTTTTTTTTATGGTATCAAATTTTTATTATCAATGATTTAAAAATTTTAGATATCTGATATCTATATCCTATATATATTTTACCGGTTAAATCAGTTGGAGTAAAGTTTTTCAAGTGTATTAAAATCTCGGCACAGTCGAAGTTAGCTTTGCCCTCTCGTTTTAATACCCGTTACTCGTAGAGTAAAAAGGGTATACTAAGTTCGTGCAAATGTATGTAACAGGCAGAAGGAAGCATCTCCGACCCGACCGACATAAAGTATATATATTCTTGATCAGCATCAATAGCCGAGTCGATATAGACATGTCCGTCTGTCTGTCCGTCTGTATGAACACCTAGATCTCAGGAACTATAAGAGCTAGAGCTACCATTTTTTCAGTGTAGATTTGTATTTTCTGCACGCAGATCAAGTTTGTTTAAAATTTTTGCCACGCCCCCTCCCGCCCGCGCAATATGAAAAACCTCATATCTCTCACAATTTTGAAAATAGATTGTTCGAACCTTCTAGACATATATTTTAATCATCATTACCTATCGATCCGCCATACATCATTTTTTGATCAGATGAACGATAGAAAAGTTCCCGCCCCCGCAATTTGAAAAATTCCTCATATCTCCCACAGCTTGGGCAACCTTACCCTGAGTAACGGGTATATCGAAGTCGAGCAGGGCCGACTTCAACTTACGCTCTCGTTTTTAAATAATTCTATAGATAGAGACGTTTCGAAATTTTTTGCTTACGCAGAACAGAAGGTTTGTTTAATTATTATTTAGCAACAGCATAAAAGATTTTTACACAAAGATATATCTATCCGGACCTTTCTTAGTACAATTATTATGGATAGCTTCTTTATACTGAAAATCCCCCGAATGAATTTCATTTATTCTTCCTGGAAATCGTTTTTTGTTGTTTTTTTTTTGTTCTTGTACTTACTTTACCGAGCCAGAATTTTAATCAACCACAATGTGGCCCTCATTTGGGCAACTCTTCAGACCCACATGGACACTCAGAATTTGGTAGCTATCAAAGCATAAAAACGCCCATTTAACCAAGCGCTGTGAGAAAAGAAAAAAACATTTGGACTTGGTCTGGCCTGACCCAGCCCGGTTATTCCTTCCTTTGAAGCGTTATGCTTCGTTGAGCTTCAAGAGGTGTTTTGCATTTAACTGCTGGCTCTTCTCTTCTTTTTGTGGCTTCTGTGGCGAAATCCAACTCATAAAAATTATGAAAACCCTGGGAACAACTCATTAAGCGCGTCTTTTGCATACAAAAAAATTATTTATTCATCTAAAAAAACAATTACAAAAAAAATGGTTGAAAAAAAAAGAACTTATTAAGAATTTGTGGTCAGGTCTCAGCTACCATCGGCCAGTGAGAAACTGAGACGTCGCTTGGTGACATCTCTGGCCTGGGTGTGCAGCCAAATGCCATCCAATTGGCAAGAAACCTCCAGCTCCTCGCCCCCCAATTCACAGTCGCTGGTCGAATTGTGACCACTGTCCGGGCTAATGTGACGCAGCTTCTGCGTGGAACGGGCAGCAGCTAGCAATTTCTGGGCGGATTGTTTTACGCTCAAGGATATTTTATGGGTAATCTTACGTTTACGTCTAACCACACGCTGTCGACGCAATTGCAGGGAACGACGCTTGCTGCTGGGTGGGGCGGCGGCGGGAGAGCGCACCTCACGCTCTTCGTAGGCCGGTGAGGAGGGATTACCCGCCGACTCTTGCCAGTATTCTCGCAAATCGCTGGCAGGATCAAAGGCGGGTCGATAGGTGGGCGAATTGGCCATTAAATGGGGACGCAAACGCTGGCGTGGACGCTGATGTGTGGCCGCTGGCGCTGGCTTGTGTGTGCTCTCCAAAATGGCATCAATCATGCGCTCCAAGGTGACATCACCCATTTGGCTGGAACTAAGAGTAGCCTGCTCACTGGACAAGGCTGGAGGTAAGGGTTTTTGTTCCAGATAACGCGGCTTCTCGAAGTAACTATCCGGTATGCCCAAGCCACGCAAGGCCAGCAAGGGTCCTGGTATGGCCATACCACTGGGTGAGTACTCTGCCTCAAAGGTGGGCAAAGTGGACGCATAAACTGGTCGGGTGGAGGGAGTTTGCGGGGGTGTGGACACTATATTGGTGAGATCCTTAAGCAACGGAGTACGTGGCACCAAGGCGGGCAATGGAGTGGAAGTGAGTTGATTTTCCTTGCCCTGAGCCAGTGACTTTCTTCTGAGTTTGCCACGCAGAGCATGAAACTCGCTATACCCGATGGTGGAGGCAACGGCGGCCGAGGTGAAGGTGGTGGTAGCTGCTGCTGCCTCTTTGTTGTCCTCTTTACCCAAGTACGAGGGTCGCGGCTGGTTAACGGCCCACTTGAGCATCTTCGTGCGGTGTGTTCGTGTTCTGCAAGTAGTGCGGGAGTAAGCAAAGGTAGAGGTTAGTCTGTCTGTCTGTTTGCATTCCAGAGCTGGTTGGCTTTTTAGCTTTGGTGGCAAAGTTGCCGGGTGAGTTTTTTGGCGCGCAAAATGTCGAATTTTATATATAGATTTATTTCTCTTTTCTTTTTTTTTTTTGGTCAAATCAGCCAAGCAACAAAAATGAAATCAAAATTTTAGGCATCGCCTTCAGGCGATCTTTACATGCAATTAACTTCTCCCTGGGAGAGTAGCTAACCCTTTCGGCAGGGTTTTTTGTGCAGTTTATATGCTTAATTAAATCACTTTTGCAGAAATTACCTTTAGTCAAGGATTTATGGCAAAACCATATAAAAAAAAACAAACAACAAATTTCACTTTTAAAAAAATATTTTGTTTATAATTTATTTTGGGCTGATTTTAAATTTTCGGCCACAACGCGAGATTTTTTTTATGTAGGTGGTGCTGTATGTACGTGTGTTCCTCGCGGGTTACTTTTGCAGACTGACTTCAAGTCTCGTCCCGTTCCTACACTTAACATCAAACGACGAAGGAGCAAAACGTGTTGCTCTGAGAGAGAGAAAGAGGGAGAGAGAGCGCAGAGAGCGACACGTGAAGAGAAGGAGAGGGTGTGAGCGACAGTTTCAACCACCAAGCAGCACAACTTCAAGTTGAACGAAGAACCTTTCAATCAACAAAATACATATCCTTCAATCTGCAAATAGGAACGTTTAAAATTTTACAAGTTACCAGACAAGATAACATTAAATATTTTAATCAAGGTTGCTGCCTCTGCAAATCTGAAGAAGCAGTATTTCGCAATTATTTCGTGGAAGCGTTTTGCAACCTGAATTCATGCATCTGATAGGGAAATGTTCATAAATTCAAAAAAAATTCATAGATTGTTCAAAATTATATAAAATTGTAAAGGGTGATTTTTTAAGCGTAGTTTTTATACACTTGAAAAGTGTATATTAATTTTGCCCAGAAGTTTGTAACGCATAGAAATATTCATTTCCGGCCCCATAAACTATATATATTCTTGATCAGGACGACGAGCTGAGTTCATTTCCGCTTGTCCGTCCGTCTGTCTGTCCGTCTGTCTGTCCGTCTGTCTGTCCGTCTGTCTGTCAGTCTGTCCGTCTGTCTGTCCGTCTGTCTGTTTTTTTGTTTTCCATCGTAGCGTCACTAATCTTGGTATATGTTAGTTTTATATGCTTCCACATAATTCTGGAAAAATGTATCAAAATCGGATCACTATAGCATATAGCTGCCATAGGAACGATCGGTCGAAAAATAAGTCGTTGTGAGAAAAACTTTTTTGATTTCCATCGTAGCGTCTCCAATCGTAGTATATATTTGTTTTATATGTTTCCACACAGTTCTGGAAAAATGTATCAAAATCGGATGACTATAGCATATAGCTGCCATATAAACGGGCGGTCAAACAACTACTTCTAGTGAGAAAAACTTTTTTGTTTTTTATCGTAGCGTCACCACTCTTGGTATATATTATTTTTATATGCTTTCACATAATTTTGCATACAATTAACAAAATCAGATGACTATAGCATATAGCTGGCATAGGACCGATCGGTCGGAAAATGTGTTTTACTAAGAAAAGTTTTTTTTTATGGTATCAAATTTTTATTATCAATGATTTAAAAATTTTAAATATTTGAATTCTATATATATTTTTCCAGTTAAATCAGTTGGAGTGAAGTTTTTCAAGTGTATTAAAACTTCGGCACAATCGAAGTTAGCTTTGCATTCTCGTTTTAAATCGAAGAAATTGCATAATTTATTCAAAATTTTTATTAGAATCGATAAATTGGCCTTTGCCATTTACGTTTTAAAGATAACTCCATGTAAATGTTGTCCGCGGCATCGTTTCAAATGGTTCATTCGAAAGATCCAATTTAGCTGAACACAATTTTTCGATACAACATCAGATTTTCATGGAGCTGTTCTGAGGCCCATTCACCAAAAATTAGACGTTGTGTTAGGTCCTTCGGCTTCAATTCTTGCAGAAGTTGATCTTTATAGGCTTTTAAACAAAATCAACACGTAAAATTTTCCATGTGGTTGAATAACACATGCCCAATTGTTGAGAACGGCGACGAATTGACATTTTACTTTTTACAGTGCACGAATTTTGATAATAAATTTGAACAATTTGCAATCGTCTTTCCATGAGTATACTGAAAACTTTTTACTTTGACTGACCAGAGCTGCCAACCTAAAAAACTTAACTCTTAAAATATCACCCTTTATATAGTTAAGGTCAGGGCTGCAACCGGTTTTGAACCGAACCGGATCGAACCCGGAATTCCGAACCAAAAAATTCGGCTTGGTTCAGAAAAAGCTACTAGTCTCAAATGTTGGAGTTTGCCTTTTACCACAATAACATTTATTTTGTATAATCAAAGAAGAAGAATAGACCAACAAAAACTCGAAGACATTCTCCTTAAAAATATAAATTGAACATAAATGGGATCTTACTTATTAAGTAATTTCAGGCTGCCGTACAATTTCTGCATTCTTAAACAAATCGACATATTTTCAACCAGCCAAAAAACACAATGCATTTCTCCTATTTTAGTGGATTTTGGTACACAAAATATATCACAGATTGAGCGTCAATATAATGACATCCATTTAGTGAAATGGGGAAACAATGCTGACACTATTAAGTTTTGGGCGAAGTATTCATACACATTCGAAATTTCATACACAGATTCTGTTGGCAGAAACACATTTTTAGAGTTCGCTGCTTTTGCGATCCAGATGTTGTCCAACACTGAAGTTAAGAGAGTCTTCAGTCAGGTCAACATTATTAAGACAAAAGTTAAGAAAAAGGATGCACATGGACACCCATAACTCTATACTAAGTATATATATAATTAAATAGAATGAAAGAATATTAGTAGCGCAATTACCTTATACTTATAACATATACCCATGTGTTTTACATATTGTTTTTGACCCCAAAAACGACCCAAATCGTGTGAAAATAGGGTTGTTTTTGGGGATACTTATAGATATGGTTGCGAAGATATGGCAAATATTGTTTTGACCATTAATTACCGATTGGATATCTTAATTCGATTGGGACAATAGATGTAATCATTAAAATATTATAAAATCTTTTTGAAAATATGAAAAATATATCGAGCTAAAATTTTGCACAGAGTCTTCTTTTTACTGCAAGCAGCTAATATGTCGAAACCGGCCGGATCGGATGACTATATCTTATAGCTGTCATTGGAACGATCGGTCGGCAAATAAGTCTTAGTGAGAAAAACTTTTGATTTTTTCAGGCTATTAGCTGTCGATTTATCCTTGACATGACCTTCCTACCTGTTAAATGTTCTTTTCAGTTTTACTTTCGCAAAAGTTTTGTGTTTCAAAACCAATTCTGGAGCAGATTTTGTCTCTAAATCACAAAACTTTAGTGGAAGTGAAATTGTAAACAATGCTTAATATGCAAGTTTATCTTTAATTAGATCTTAGACAAAACAGCTGTGAACGGAATCTCTATGTGAATCGTGGGATTTGCCATAAGGGCCAACAAACCAAACGAATAGATTCTCGTCCATGATCTAATCGAGTGCCAGCTGTTCCGTTCCGTTTCGATCAGTTCGATGCGATTGCTTCCACCTCTCTGCCACAAAACATAATTTTCAATTACCTTTCTCGCAGCGTGTGGCTCCTTTCACCTTGGATTTTCTTTTTCGCCAAGAAAAGGACAACACACACACACATACACACTGAAGAAATGTCCATTGTACAATTTGGACGATTGTTTATGGGGATGGTTGGTCGAATCATTGAAGAAGCGCCGTTGCCAAAGAAAAATGTTGTGGAAAATTGTGCAATTGTTTTGCAATTTATTGGTTAAAAGGGCTCCGTCTCCTGGCCGCTCACTTCCTGCCCCGGATGAGGATATAGTCTCTCTCTCTCTCTCTTCTTTTTTAATCGCAAATTTATTATGTTTTCCCTGTCGCTTTCATTCTCTGGCAGCTGTAAAGGGAACGCAAAGAATCTTGATTTGTTTCTATTTTTTTCCTTAATTTATATGGCACTTTTTGTCAAAAGGATCTCTCAGGAGTTGGTAATTTGGAGTATAATTTTTAATTTGTTTCTTGTTTTTGCAGCCTGAAACAGCAGGGCAGGTCAAAACATTTCCGGACCACCAATTGCACACTTGCTAAATGACTTAATTTATGTTGCAGAATGTTCCTTTTGGCAAGTGAAAGAATGGAGAGGAGACCACCATCGAGGAAACCGTCCAACTTGCTGTTGATGCTGATCAAGAATATACTCTGCCAACCAAATAAAAAGTGACTCTTACACCTCTTAGGAGCATTTACGGAGCGCTCCTTAGTAGAAGTACAACGGCACTACCCAGCAACACCCCTTGGAAGTGTTTATGAAGAGCTCCTAGGAGGAGTGAATCGAATATCTATTTAGTAACCTGGAGCGATGACATTTTCAATCAAAAGGGGAGTGATCCATCCAAGTTTATTCGCTTTATATTAATTATATTGTAAATAAAATTGGGAGTGGTGCAATAAGTAGAGTCTCAACCTACTGTGCGGTATGTCCTTAGAACATCTTATAAAAAAGATTTATTTTTAAAACTTTTTACAAATCCGTTCACCAGCTATTGGCGCCAGCTGTAAAGAAGTATCAATGAACAATATTTTCAAATGTTGCCGTTCGGATTCGGTGATAAACTGCACACAAGGTAAGAGATTGATCGGAGCTCGGCTCCTCTTCGGATCATTATTGGAGCCCAAAAGCAAACCAGAAACACTCGGTCTGAATCATCTTACGTTGATTTAAGAAGTACTTTTCAAAGAAGTAAGTAAGTCGGTCAAGCTCGAATGTAATATACTCTGTACCTAAACTGTGAAAGTGCTACCCATCCCGATTGCGGACAGTGCTGCCCAGCGTAATTATTTGTTTTGCTTATAACTCGACTATCATTCATCTGATCTGGATACGATGTATGGTGTATCGATTAGTAATAACGATTCAAATATATGCCTAGAAGGTTTGAACAATCTATCTTTAAAAATTGTAGGATATACGACGTTTTTTATACCCTTGCAGAGGACATATTAAAATTGTCACGAAGTTTGTAACGCAGTGAAGGAAGCATTTCCGACCACATAAAGTATATATATATTCTTGATCAGCATGGCGAGCTGAGTTCATTTCAGTCTGTCCGTCCGTCCGCCCGTCTGTTTTTATGCTATCTCCTCCCTCAGTTTTGAAGGTATCTTGACCAATCTTTGCAAAAAGTCTTTAAATACAAATACGTTGCACATTTGTCGGAATCGGCCGGATTGGATGACTATATCATATAACTGCCATAGGAACGATCGGTCCAAAAACTAGTTTTAATGAGAAAAGCTTTCTTGTTTTTCATCGTAGCGTCACCAATTGTGGTATATATTGGTTTTATATGCTTCCACACAATTCTGGAAAAATGTATCAAAATCGGATGACTAAAGCATAAAGCTACCATATAAACGGTCGATCAAAAAACTAGTTCTAGTGGGAAAAACTGTTTTGTTTTCCATCGTAGCGTTACCAATCGTGGATTATATTAGTAACAGATACTTTCAAATAATTGTGGGAAAATTTATCAAAAAAAACTAGTTCTAGAGAGAAAAACTTTTTTGTTTTCCATCAAAGCGTCACCAATCTTGGTATATATTAGTTTTACATGGTTCCACACAATTTTGGAAGGTTTTATAAAAATCGTATGACTGCCGATCGGTCGATCGGTCGGAAATTGTGTTTTTTGCTAAGAAAAGTTTGGATTTAATCAAATTTTGATTCGCAATGATTTTGAATTTATAAATATCTTATATCTATATCCTAAATATGTTCTACAGACTAAATTAGTTGGAGTGAATTTTTGGAGTTGGAGTGAACTTTTGCAAGTGTATTAAAACTTCGATACAGTCGAAGTTAGCTTTGCCTTCTCGTTTTATACTATCGTGATCAAATTTTGATTCTCAATGATTTTGAATTTATAAATATCTTATATCTATATCCTATATATATTCTACAGTTCAAATCAGTTGGAGTGAACATTTGCAAGTGTATTAAAACTTCGGCACTGTCGAAGTTAGTTTTGCCTTCTCGTTTTCATATTGCGGGGGAGGCAGGGGGCGTGGCATAAATGGAAACTAAAGTTGTTCCGTCTGAAAGTGTAAGAATTATATGTTCCGTACACTTCAAACCTCTAGCTCTTACCATCTCTGAGATCTCAGCTATATCTTCTGGCTTTTACACACATTTGCACAAACTCAATATACTCTTTGTATCTCCCGCTTGGGGCATGATGTGGGCGGCATCATGACGGGTGTGACAATCCCGCGGACCTCAGTCAACAAGGTACTCTCTGGACTGAGTCTGTCGGGACTAAAAGGGAGAAGCCCACCGAGCTTATCGGTACTACGGGATGAGCAGTAGCCCTAGGCTGCTCACTTGGGAAAGGATTCGTAGAGGTTGTGAGTTGATACCTACATCGCGGGTAAAACCCTTTGGGGTTTGACGTGCAGTTGCGTATCAACCGGGTGCTGGGACCCAGAGAACAGCAGAGGTTTAAGGTCGGCCTCGCCCTTCACCAAGGGGGGATTGTACGCCCGACAGTGTGCAATTCAATTGGTACCTGGGGGACTCCGGTCTCCTGGGGGCGCTAGTCTGGCGTTACCAAACCAGGCTCATTGTATTATTACGCTCTTTTCAGAGCGTATAGGGTACCGTGAGATTAAGCCAACACGGCAGGTGCTCACGTAAAACACGCAGAACATTTATACTCTTTGTACCTTCGTTACAGAGTATAAAAATCATAGGCGAATAGAGGAGTCCACTCGGAGTCCTTTGCGGATTATTCTAGTGAGCATTCTGGGACGCTAAAATCAGCCCCTAGGGCACACTTTTTCATATATATTAAGAAGGCCTTTTTCTTCGGCGTATATGCTCTTTGGGACTACTTTCTTGGCCTCCCAAGGAGGGTTAGGCACTCTGTATAGGGAGTCCTAGAAGTGTACCCATGTATAGTCGGTGATGAAATTTACTATTACCCTCTTCGTCCTGCTACCCAAATCAATCAATCAATGTGTAAATTATGAAAGAGGCCACCTTATGATTTCCCTACTGCCCGCTGCTGTCCCCTGTTCAAACATAGTTGAGGATTCTTAGGTAAATTCTAAATTATGGCCCATAATTCAGGGCCATGTTTTTACTAATTTTGCGCGCTAGAAACGCACGCCCCTGTGTGGTGGTGAGCAGAAGCGCCGCTCGCTAATCCCGCACAGCTGTCCAGCCTTGTGTTTTGGTTGGGGGGGTCCTCAGCTCCTGGCGCTATCAGAGAATGCGGCGTGTGATTTAAGATTAGTGTTACCTTCTTCTTTACCTACTTTCTACTTTATCTTGATGTCCTTGCCCTGCCTGTGTGTGTGTGAGTTTATTTTGAAGGGACGCACATAAACGAATGATCGACTACAGAATGAAAAAAAATGAGACTGACAAAAAATGATGGGGGGGGAAAAACGGTGGCAAATCTGAGCGTGAAGTCTCAACGTCTTGGCAATTCTCTTTGCTATGAAAAATTGCACTATTGTTGGGTCAATTTATTAGCAGCGACACTGTGTCTGTATCTGCAGCCCCGAATTCCGTAACGGGGCACCTCCTTTGCCTGTGCCCTAATTTATCTTCCTTTTGTCAGCTTCAAGGACGAGTTTCGGGCAGGGGCGTTGTAGTGACCAATGCGTAAAATTGCCTTTGATTCCTAAAGACAGATTATGGATTATTGTGTAGATTTCACATGGCAGCATAGCAGCAAGGAGCAAGCGAGTAGTAGCGCGAGCTGGAGCAGCCAGCTGCCTTGTGGAAAGTTTGTATTCTGCCACGATTATTGATTTATTTGTTCATCTTTTTTTTTTTGTCAAAAGAGAGAGAGATAAAGATTTATTGTTTGATGGTCACTTCAATGTGGACAGCTGGGCAATTTGGGAATATTTTCATAAAAATAATAAAAGGTGTGGATTGAACAGTCCAAAAAATCGCCTTACGTATTTACCTTACCTCAGTTTTTTCCAATGAAAACCTCAACTCAACTAAGTAGCCCTCTAATCAGGTGTCAACTCTCCATCCCTCATACGAATTCTAATTAACACCTCTCGCATATACAACACAAGCTCGTATTCGATTCCTAATTATATCAACTTATTTATACAATGGCTGATGACGATTTAATAGATACAGGTGGCCTAGTTCCTGGCACCATTGTTCAATTGATAACCAAGAATCAGATACATCAAATCGGTGAGGTGGTCGAATATGATTATTGTCGTCAATTGTTGCGTTTGACTGTCATCGATTCGAGACTGGGTAAAAAGGAATTGATGCTATTCGACTTGGAGGACTGTGAACGACTGGACATAATGCTGCATTATACGGGTGGATGTAACTCTGGAGCCAAGCAGGCGAGTTTGGTCAGTGAATTGTTTACCTACCTGCAGCGTCTAATGGGTATAGTGAATATAACTCTGATGCGCGATGTCATAGTGGTATGTCAATCGGTAATAATCGAGTGTCCCTATTTGGTATGCAATGTACAGGCATTGGAAACGAATCTGCAGGAATTTTGTGAAGAAATACGGTCCATGGTAAAACAATTTCATCAGGAACGCTCATTGAAGTTACTAACAACCCAGCTGGAACTCAATACAACGTCGGGGTCACCACAGCGAAAAGTAGAAGAACGGCATTTAGAGTTGGAATGGGGAAGGGAAATGGAAATGGATGCGGGACTTATGAAAGAATTGGCTGGCCATAAACAAATCAAGGCAAAGCCGACAACTGGCAAAGTTATGACCAAAGCAAAATATCGTGATGTGACCAAGAAGATTGATACGTCAGTACCGCAAGCATTTTTAAAGCGCTTAAAGCAAATCAAAGACGAAAAATCCAAGATGAAGTTGAATCTGAATACCAAGCACCAAGCGGCTGTTGAATCATTGACCTAAGTATGAAAACACAACTTTTTGGAATGGAAATTGAATTAACTTTTTTACATAAACTTCTTTGAAAAAAAGGTCTCTACCTAACGCTACTTCAACTTGTTTTTGGCCTTCGTTTCACAAAAACAGTAACAGATTCGGAATCAGGACAACCCAAATACTATAAAAATGTGGATAGCTTGCTTGGAGTTTTTTTCGAGTTTCCTTGTGTTTTTTTGCATACTATCGTTGCAAACTGAGTTTGAAGTCAATTGGATAATAAATAATATTTTCCATATAGAATTTTCTGGACCTTTCGGGTGGATTTTTTAACTTCGGAAAATTTAGTGTTTAATTATTTTGCATTCTACCCTTACAAACCGAGTTTTGAAGTAAATCGGATGAAAAATTTAATTTCCATGAAGAATTTTTCTGACATTTTCTTTGGGGGCTGATTTTCCGAAATAGGGAAAACAGGTAACGAATTATTTCGCTGACTTTACTTACAAATCGTATTTAAAGTCAATCGTTTTTGAGTTTTCCACCCATTGGGGATGGAGTTTTCCAAAACCACGCTTAGTTCTCATTTTCAACTCAAATGAAACTTATGTGAAAAGGGTTACGACGTATAAGGGAAGGGGGCGGCCTACCGACGGGGATTTTGAAAATTCCTTTTTAATTCAAAAGTTGTTTATCTTTAAGAAGCGTATCTTCGATTTTTTTTAAACTTTCTGGTAATTGGCGTTAGGCTTTGAGGTAATTGGTGTAAAAGTTTTAAGGTGGCGCTATAAAAGGAACTACCAAATCGGACCAATTTTCGTTTTCTTTTGTTGATACCCAGAAAGTTTTTCAGTGTAGGTCGCCACTTTGTTCCATTTTCAAAAACCTTGATTAATTATCTGTCAATGGCTTTTTATTTCATGTCTCTAGCTGCTCTGGTGCCCAAGCTATAGCAATTTAAAAAAATGCTTATCAAAAATGGATTTTTAGCGATATTTCTTGGACATTGCATAAAAGTAACCCAAACTGAGGCAAAAACAGTTTTTTTTTAACAACTCTACTGAATTAAAAAGGAAATTTCAAAATCTCCGTCGGTAGGCCGCCCCCCTTCTATTATACGTCGTAACCCTTTCAGCTTTCCATCTCTTACCGTTAACGCTCTGCGTAGATTACTAATGAATCAGTCAGCCAGTCGGTCAGTTAGTCAGTCAGTCAGTTAGTCAGTCAGTTAGTCAGTTAGTCAGTTAGTCAGTTAGTCAGTTAGTCAGTTAGTCAGTTAGTCAGTTAGTCAGTTAGTCAGTTAGTCAGTTAGTCAGTTAGTCAGTTAGTCAGTTAGTCAGTTAGTCAGTTAGTCAGTTAGTCAGTTAGTCAGTTAGTCAGTTAGTCAGTTAGTCAGTCAGTCAGTCTGTCAGTCAGGACAATCTCTTTTTATATTTTAGTTGCTAGATTTAGCAATTTTGAAAATGGAAATGCTTTTAAATTTAAAAAAATGTTATTTGCTATAAATCCGGCAACTATTAAATAATGTTAAGCTATTTTTGCTATTTTGGAACGTTAGCCATTCTTTGCAATAGAACTTCTCTTTAGTACAAAGGCCTCAGAAGTGAGTTTAGCAGTAATAAATTAAAGCATGAGGCTTAGAATAAGCACCAGTTCGTTAGTGATTTCAATACGGTTTCAGTACTACCCATGAAATTAACCCATAAATTTAGTATTGAAATGTATGTTTACAAAATCATGAATGAACGTTCAGCCTTTGTTAATTTCATATGAAGGAAGACATGTTCCCATTGGTTTAGTTACTGATTCAATACTGAGCATAGCTGAAGGGTTCTGTGTTCTGCCTTGGTTCAATGAAAGCGTTGAACGTTTTAGCCTGATGAACCTGGTGAAACTAAATTAAATACTATTTCAATAATAATGTTGGTTTTATGAATTTTACATGTGTTTGAAGATACTACATCACTGGTTTTTCAACAAGTGCAAGGCCACAATTTAATATTGATCTGTTGTTGGAACCATTCACTATTTTTTATGGATTCTTTTCTTCTCAATTATTCGGTTGCACTAAATTTATTCTGCATCATTGCTTTCGCTGATTGTACATTGAAAATAATGGGATGCAAAGCAGCGCTGACCTGTTTCATCGAACTCTGGCCAGCAACTGAAAAATTGTTTCCTCTCTTGGCATATCCCTCGGTATACGTTCGTCTCGTGTCGGTGTGAACAGCCGAATATATTCGGCCCCAGGGGCTTTGGTTGACAAACACTATACTACATAGACTAGGACTGGGACTACATTTGCAGAGCAGACGTTGCAATGACTTACCGGCGAAATATATTTGAGTTGACCAGCTAGGTACCTTAATCAACAGATTTTTGTTCAAAACCAATTCATTTTAAGTTTTTTTTTTTAAACTCCGGTTGAGTTTTAAGCAGGAGTATTAATCCTATATAGGTTAGGCTCGGACCCAGAAAGCAGCATATATGGAAATGCATCTTTATTTGCGTGCATCTTTATTTACTCAGCAGATAACCCCGGGCACCCTTTGCTCTGGCTTCAAACAGCTCAAGTTATCCAAGAATTAGTTAATTCCTTTTTGACGGTAAAATAAAAATTCAAAAATTAATTTATAGTATTTATTTTCGGTTATCTTCAAGGCAAAATTTAGCTTTTAGCCATAAAAAAAAAAATAAAAAATACAACACGCATACGATTAGGGTCTAGGACAGCCAAAGATTAGTTTTAGGTTATGTACGACGCTTACTCATCGTCCTGAAAGGAGTAACTCAAACGCCGCTTGGTGGCGTTGGTGGTGCTGCTGACCAACTCCTTGTCGGAATCCAGGTCACTGCTCGAGTTATGACCACTGTCGGGACTGATGTGACGCATCTTCTGTGAGGGACGTGCAACAGACAGCAATTTCTGGGCCGACTGTCGTACACTCAACGAGATTTTATGGGTAATCTTACGTTTACGTCGGATCACACGCTGTCGACGCAATTGCAAGGAATTCAGCTTGCTTTGGGTGAGCGAGCATACCTCACTCTCTTCAAAGGCCGGAGGGGGGGAATTACTCGTCGAGTGTTGCCAATATTCTCGCAAATCGCTGGCAGGATCAAAGGCCGGCCGATAGGTGGACGAAGGCGAGTAGGAGTTGTGGGTGTTAGCCAATAAATGAGGACGCAAGCGTTGACGAACTGGTTTATGCGTACTCTTCAAAATGACATCAATCATGCGCTCTAGGGTGGCATCACCCATTTCGCTGGAACTGATTATGGCCGGTTCCGGCAAACGTTTGTGATCCAAATACCGCGGCTTTTCAAAGTAACTATCCGGTATGCTTAGGCCACGCATGGCTAGCAGGGGTCCGGGTATGGCCACACCACTGGGTGAGTACTCTGCCTCAAAGGTGGGCAAAGTGGAGGCATAAACCATGTGCGGAGCCGCCGCCGCCGCAGCGGGCAAAGGTGTGGAGGTCAGTTCATTCTCCAGAGATTTCCTCCTCAAAACATGAAATTCGCCATAGCCAGTCGTCGAGACGTTGGTGGTAGCTGTTGCCTCTTTGTCCTCGTTGCCCGTGTACGAGGGTCGCGACTGGTTTACGGCCCACTTTAGCATCTCTGCCAGCTGTCTAAAAAATTTGCAAATAAAAGAAAAAAGAAGATCCAGCTAGTTAGCAATTGTCTCCGTTAGAAAAACTCGCCGAACTTGTCGGGGAACGGGTTTTTTTTGTAAGGATTTCGCACGGCTTTTGAAAGGCGCGCTAAAGCTTTCGCGAACAGCTGCTTTGCTTTACCCAAAATGGTGGGCCATTTGGCACTACATTTCTCAAGTGGACCACTCCATCCAAGCAAGCATTTTTGCGCATTTTGCCAACTCAAAAGCCCTTGAGTTTGGTAGTGGCGGTCCAAGTTGAGAACGAGACGCACGCGCACACAATTTATGCAAAATTTTAAATGGGGTGTTTTCACTTAAAACCCCTAATATAAGCAATTAGTTGGCTTTCACCCAAAAAAAAATATACAAAAAACATTTTTTAATGCATTTTTAATGCTTTACACTCGTCGGCGATTTTCTTTTTTTTTTTTTTTTTACCTTTTTTTCTTTTGTTTTGTGGGTGTTTGAATATTTTCACTTTGGGGGGGAAAAAAATAATAAAAATCGAAGCGCGCTAGCGAACTGAACGTCCTTTCGTGGGCTCAGACGCCAAGTGACTGATTCTAGACTGGCACGCCACATTGCGTGCTCACCTCGGTCGACGAGTTTCAATCGACAGTTGAACAACCACCACCCGGCTGAGGTCTTTCAATATTGAATAGGCTTAGTGCTCAGGCATGTCATTTGCCAAGCGAAACATTCCCTTAGATAAAAGTTATACAACAAAAGGGGTTCTTTGTTTGAATTGATAGGAAAAATGTGATTTAATATGAAAATGTTATACAATTTCACTTTGCATTTGTCAAGTTCAGGTTTCAGTTGTATCATCATTGTTTGGACAACTCAGGCAATTGATAATTTTGATGGGATTGTTATTAATTTAAATAAGAACTTGTATTATTTTAAAGAAGGATCAAATCCTGAAGCAAACCGAAACTTATGTTGAAGTTTTAGTTTTTTTTGCGGTCTTTGGTTTCATATTTAAGGACTGGTTAATTTCAAAATTATATTTTTAAGATCAAATTGACATTTTTAAATATTATTATACCAGTTACTCGTAGAGTAAATTTAATGAGTTTCGTAATAAGTTTTTCAATAACTGTTATTTTCTGAGTAATAAAATAAAAGTCCTTAATAATTATGTTCTGACCAAGAACTAATCCCGAAACGAATATTGGATCCGGTACCGTTTCCGGCAAGTACCAAAATAAGAATTTCGGTTAAAGGTTCTATTTTGGTTTTCAGTTTATTTCGATTCCGATATGGTACCCGGATATGTAATTCTGTATACCGGGACGTACAACTGTACGTTAGATTGGTAGCGTTGCTTACAAACTCTAATGGTGTACGTGGTAAGCTATGCCAACTGCTTGGTGAATAGGAATTTTTTATAAATACTTAGACATTTAGGTTTTGAAGCATTCAAACTTAGACCATTCGCTTGAGCCCACCTGCTAATTGACGAAAGTTTTTTATTGCAAATCCTGATACATAAATCAATTTCACATAACGCACGACTAACTCACTGTTTGACGTTGGTTTCGGAAATCAGAAAAAGTCGATGCTACGAGAACTGAGAAATAAGTGACGTCACCCAGCCGTCATGCATATGACGCACCATTCATTAGTGCAACTATATATTTTGTAGATGGTTATCGATTCCAAGTCCTTTTGACGATACTTAGCAATGTTGAAGCTGCGAAAACCTGCAGCATGCGTTCATATTCAAATAGGCAATGTTAAAACAGTTCGGTACCAATATTTTTGCGACATAACTTTTTTTAGTCGAATGACTGTGTGAAGGAACAGCGAAGATTAATGTTTTTTTTTCGCTATTTATACCCGTTACTCGTAGAGTAAAAAGGGTATACTAAGTTCGTGCAAATGTATGTAACAGGCAGAAGGAAGCATTTCCGACCCCATAAAGTATATATATTCTTGATCAGTA
The DNA here is from genome assembly GCA_018904225.1 of Lordiphosa mommai. NCBI lineage: Eukaryota > Metazoa > Arthropoda > Insecta > Diptera > Drosophilidae > Lordiphosa > Lordiphosa mommai. The sequence goes on from JAEIFT010000047.1 coordinate 40,128, forward strand.
TCAATAGCCGAGCCGATATAGATCTGTCCGTCTGTCCGTCCGTCCGTATGAACACCTAGATCTCAGAGACTATAAGAGCTAGAGCTACCATTTTTTCAGTGTACACTTGTTTTGTCTGCACGCAGATCAAGTTTGTTTCAAATTTTTGACACGCCCCCTTCCGCCCCCGCAATATAAAAAAAACCTTATATCTTCCACAATTTTGAAAATAGATTGTTCGAACCTTCTAGACATATATTATGATCATCATTACATATCGATCCGCCATACATCATTTTCCGATCAGATGAACGATAGAAAAGTTCCCGCCCCCGCAATTTGTAAAATACCTCTTATCTCCCACAATCTTAAAGATAGATTGTTCGAACCTTCTAGACATATATTAAAAACATAATTTCTTATCGATCCGCCATTCATCATTTTCCGATCAGATGAACAATAGAAGAGTTGCCACCCACGCAATTTGGAAAATACCTTATATCTCCCACAATTTTGAAGATAAACTATTCGAACCCTTTAGACATTTATTATGATCATCATAACTTATCGATTCGCCATACATCATTTCCCGATCAGATGAGCCAGAGTAGAGTTGCCACCCCCGCAATTTAGAAAAATCCGCATATCTCCCACAATTTGGGCATGTTGTGATCTAACAAAATATTCTTAAATAAACCCGATATACCCTAACGGGTATTTTGAAGTCGAGCATGGCCGACTTCAACTTACGCTCTCGTTTTAAGCTAGGTAGTGAGTTACTTTCGAAAATGGTGCAAATCTTAGCAAGTTCGAGAAGTGCGTGACGAGGTGGTCCCGAAAAAATATGTTTCAATGTATTTCGTCATTTTAAAATAATACCCCAAATTGATACATTACACAGGGCAACAAAATGACCTACTTTGTGAGGTGCAGCCTTGTTGATCAAAAATTATGATTCATTTATGTGCACTGAACAAAACTGCATCATTGGTTTTAATAGTTTGTCTTGACCTCAGTAGCGAAAAAGTCATATCATGTGATAGCGCTGCCACCAGTAAGCATACCGTGGTATGCAATACAATAACACAGGGCAACAGTGTTTTTGGTGCAGCCCTATCTATAACTGATTATATAAGAATGGAGTGCACTGAACAAAACTGCATCATTGGTTTTGTTCCATCAGCTCTTGTTTCCACGATATGACGGAAAAACTGATTTCTTGTAAATTTTGCCCTTTCGAATTTCTTGTGGTCACAATAGGCATGAATTTCTGAATTTCTGTGGCCTATTCGACAGAACACATATCAATGCTTCTGTAAAAAATCAAATGCGCAATATTCGATCATGCAAAATGGTCCAAATTGTTCTCTGAATTAAGACATTACTCGATTTATGGCTATTTTGACAAAATAAATCATCCCTTTTAAGCTAAAGTGGTTGGTGTATTAAAATTTAAGCCATTTGAGCCTGTAGCCAATCATATGTTCTAGTTATGTGAATTAATTCGCATTTTTACCAGTTTATTTGGCGAAGCTACAGCCTGCTACTAGATTCCTATTCCAAATTTGTATAGGAACTGTTAAAAGGCTACTTTATTCCATACAGAATTTATAAAAGATGTGCATCTGCTTGTAAAAAACTAAAATTCTATGATGAATCAAGTAGCCTCTTGGGTAAAAATCTAGTTGGCCTCCCATAAAATGAAATGTGTGTTTTTGGCTTAAGCAGGCTGTAGCTTCGCCAAATAAACTGGTACAAATGCAAAAAAATTCACACAATTAGAATAGATGTTGGGCTATATGCTGAAATGGATCAAATAGAAATCCAACAACCGTTCTAGCTTAAGGGAGAAGATTTATTTTGAAAAAGTTGCCATAAATCGAGAAACGTCTGACTTCAGAGACCAATTTGGAGCCTTTTGCATGATCGAATTTTGGGCGTTTGATTTTTTACAGAAGCATTGATATGTGCTCTTTCGAATAGGCCAGATAAATTCAGAAATACATGCCTATTGTGGCCACCAAAAATTCGAAAGGGCAAAATTTACAAGAAATCCGTTTTTCCGTCATATCGTGGAAACAAGAGCTGATGGAACAAAACCGATGATGCAGTTTTGTTCAGTGCACTCCATTCTTATATAATCAGTTATAGATAGGGCTGCACCAAAAACACTGTTGCCCTGTGTTATTGTATTGCATACCACGGTATGCTTACTGGTGGCAGCGCTATCACATGATATGACTTTTTCGCTACTGAGGTCAAGACAAACTATTAAAACGGCTGTGCGATATAGATTATTTAATAAGGAGTGTTTTGATTTCGCAAGTAGTTCACTGAATACCTAGCTTGGCCTCTAATTAAGAAGATTAATTATTTGATTTGATTATAACTGGAATATCGTTCAACTGATCGGGAAACCGTGCATAGTAGATCGAAAAGTAATGATGATTAAAATATATGTCTAAAAGGTTTGAACCATCTATCTTGCAATTTGTGGGGGATTAAAGTTTTTTTCCCAATTGCGGGGGCGGTAACTCTAATATCGTACATCTGATCGGGAAATGATGTATAGTGAATCGATAAAAAAATATAAGAAGAATAGTTCTCTTAAAGGTCCAAATAATCTTACTCCAAAAATGTGAAAGATATGGGGTTTTTTTTAATTGCGGAGGAGGCAGGGGTTCTGAAAACAAAATGTATCTGTTTTTTTCTCAAATTTAAAATGAAACGCCCTATAAAATAAAAAATGAGCTATAATTTAAATATTTAGATAATATTTTTTAAGTTCTGGGTAAAATGCCCTAAATATTGGAAAGTGTTTTCTAAAATGTATGGATATTTTTTTTTGTTTTTTAAAAAACTTTTCTAAAGGATAGGGTGATTTTGTTTTAATACTTTTCTAACATCGGAAATAGTTTTGTGCTTTTTACTTTCTCTATTTGCGTTACTTACATATCAAAATTTGGTTGCTCAAGCTCTTCCATTTTCATATAAGCGCACATCATATTATGAGACACGAAAATAGTCAAATATATTTCTATGACGGCTTCAATCTTTTTAAAGTATTCGATCAGTTTTGACTGTTGCAGATTTTTGTTTAATAACTTAACATCTTGGAAAGTTTCAATCGTCTTTAATGGGGGTTCGAAAAAATTGAGATTCTGGTACCCAGATATTCTGCGATGATGCAAAGAATGCAATCGATTAATTTTAACCTTGATCGGTAAGGCTGTAAATGTCTACTATTAAAATTCCGAACTGCAAACATTAAAAACTGTTTTTGAACTGAACTTGCTGCTCTTTGTACTGTTGGCCACAAACACTAGAGCAGTATTCCAAAATAGGATGAACAAAGGATGTTTTAGTTGTATAGGGGTCATCGAACTCTTTGGACCAACGCTTAATAAATGCTAAAACTCCTTTGGCTTTGTTTACTGTGGCGGCGATGTGGCTGTTAAAACATAAATTGTGGTCAAAAAGAACATTAAGATCATTGACATGAGGAATCCGATCAAGGACATAGAATAGGATACAATGTGAGGTGAGGAACGATAAAAAGCAGGGACCGTAACAGTTATAAGTTTTATCAAAAAAGTCATTATTTAACAGTTATATTTTGCGTTTTATAATAAAACTTGGGAAATAACAATTATTTTTGGATTTTTATTTTAAAACTCCGGAAATACCAATTATTTTATGATTTTAATTTTATTACTCTGTTCATAACAGTTATTTTTGATTTTTATAAAAAAAATTTTCATGATAACACTTATTGATGACTTTTATTTATAAAAGTCATCAATAAAAATTATTCAAGGACTTTTATTTTAAAAGTCATAGCATAAAAGTCATTTGCATATATCGCAAAGATAGAGCCATTGAGGACCAAATCGTAAACATATACTTGATCAACTCAGCAAGAGTAAACGACCCACTTCGTATTTGTTTTTAAGCCAATTGACATAGACATCGACTTAATGAAATATTGGGAAGAAAAAAATTTGCTCTTTCCCATTTGTATCAACTGACAAAGGTTGTCAACAGCGTGCCCGCTACTCAAGTAAGTGTAGAGAGAGGATTTTCTGCACTAAAATTGGTATTGACACACTTGAGATATAATTTGTCTTCCGAATCCTTGCAAAAGATTTTACTAATAAAATTAAATAATAAATAAAATTTTAATTTGATGTTACTCGAACTAGTCAAGCTGATTAAGATTATGTTTAAAAGTTTTTCCTCAATGGCTTTATTATTGCGATATATGCAAATTACTTTTATGCTATGACTTTTAAAATAAAATTCTTTGAATAATTTGTATTGATGACTTTTATTTAAAAAAGTCATCAATTACTGTTATCATGTAAAAAAAATTTATAAAAATCAAAAATAACTTATGATCAGAGTAATAAAATAAAAATCATAAAATAATTGGTATTTTCGGAATTTGTAAAATAAAAATCGAAGAATAATTCTTAATATAAAACTTTTATATAAAAATTGCAATATAACTGTTAATTTCTATTTTAACTGTTACCAGTAACTGTTATATCCGGTCCCTGATAAAAAGTCATCATTTGGCTTTTCAAATGATTTAAGAAATAGAAGTTTAGGTCTAGGTCTAGTTGTAAACGCGTGTGAAAGAACCAATCAAAGTACGGCAGACAGATTTTAACATCATCTGCGTACTTAAAACTGTTGTCTGGGATATGACTTGTGGAGGGTCATTCACAAGGAGCACAAAAATAGCCAATTACTTCTTTTTATACAAAGAATGAAAAAATAAGTAAATAAATGAACAGCGTCCGTTTGTCTGTCTGTATGATTGCATCGATCTCAAAGATCAGTAAATTCCACTCGCATTTTAAGATAAAGCTAAGAACGACTATTTAGGTGGAAGAACAACCAAACCTATAAAAAGATACCTCATTACAGGAAAACATGCTTTATTTTAAAAACCCAACAGTTTCAAGTTCGAGAAGTATCCCCCTCCCCATGCTAGCAAAAACATTGGACAGACTTCTTTAAAAAGATATCGTTTTAATGTAATTCCATTCACATTTGTATGGTATATCCCAGTCATCTGTTTGTCCCTGCTAATAAATTTAGCATGACTTGTACATAATATTCGCTGGATCGGCGGTAAGGTTCACCGTCAACTACCCTGCAATATCCTGTGCTCTCATTTATCACGCACCTGTGCACTCTGGGCTGCCATACTGTGTTTGTGTTTGGTGGTGGTGGTGCCATACCAACAAAACGATCATCAATTTGCATAAATTTGCATAGGAATAAGCGACTTATGAATTGTAACCATGCGGTTTGTCCGGGAGCTTGTTAACTGCTCAACCTGTTGGCCATCGAGCCGTAACTAAGTTATGCCCAAAAACCCAGGACTGGGCCATATGCATATTACGCGCACGTACATTTTATATGAACCTTATGGCCAGGCGGCAGCTGTATGTATCAAGGATCAGTTGCTTTTAAATGTCTATTAAATGCCTTTAAGTAAATGCCTTGGCTCTGGGGTCCTTGGGCATTGTCTGGGCTTGCTTCATTGTTAAATTATGGTGCGCTCAATTGAGCTCAGCCAGCTGCTGCTGCTTCTGCTTGTGCTTCTGCTCTGATTCGAGGACGTTGCTCACGCTTGCTTGGCAAATGTCACATAAGAGCCTGCGTCGGCGGAGTACGAAGAACACCTTTCAGTTTGAGAATTGCGCCAAAAGGGCATACGAGAAGTTGAAGTCATCCACAACAACTGCAAAAAAAAAAAAAAAAAAAACTAAAGAAAAACACACACAAAATCGCATTGTGGCATGCGTCGGGCTCAGGGGACAGCTGTCGTCGGGGTTTTCGGGCACGTGATACCACGTCTCAAGAGTGGTAGAGCCTTCTCAAGTGTTTCCACCTCCAACATGTTGCCTGTTAATTGGGCAACCAAATGGGTTAAGTGCCGGAAATTGTGCCAAAGTGCTGGCAATTTTGCACTCCTAGCAGCTGGGCCAAATGGACACAGTTGATAATGAAGCAGTTCGAGATCGACCAACTCAATCAACTGTCAATAAATGGAGCAAAAGTAAAAGCATTGCCTAATCCCCGGCGACTCGGGCGATAATTGAAAGAAGAAACGACAACTTTGGTTTTTCTTTTTCGTCTTTCGCTTTTGCCCAACATATTTGTATTTGTCAAAGGCTCCGATTTCATGGCAACCGACAGGGAAACGATCCTCGACGATTAATCAAAGTGACGTGCGCGCATTTCTCGTGTCGTTTTTGGGACATCTTGCCTTGGGTTTGCGCGCCAAACCGTAGGTCCTTGCTCAGCCCTGCTCTGCTTCTGTCATAAAAAAAGGGCCGGTATTGTGTGTGACAAGGGGATTTTGCTTCTTTTTTTATTTTGGGATTTCTTAGCTTCCCAGCCCCACGTTGGGCGCCATTTAATGGCATTTGTATGCCGCTCTATTTCCTTTTTTGGGGGTTGCTTAAGGGTTAGGTCAGACCGCAAGATCAAACAAACCAATCGAAAGGCAAAGGGTTGCTTCATGATTCCGATTCTGTATGTAAATGTTGTTTGCACGACAAACTTTATCACAAACAATGCCCAAAATGCAAACTAATAGATACATTTATGGCGATTTGTGCGGGATAAGAAAAAGGTCGGGCTGGGGTAATTAAAAATCTGTACGGCCGGGCCAAAAGGTTGCGGCATTGATGTATGTTGAAGATGAAGATGCTGTGTGTGTGTGCACAAGGCTTTTCGCTCTTAATTGTTTTCCATTAGGAGGAAGGCAGGAACTGACCTGTAAGTACTTAAACCAATTTTTTGTGGTAAACTTTTTATTACACCCTGTTGGGTAGAAGGGGTATGGATATATTATAAGAAACTTGAGTTCAAATGGCAGAAATTGTATATAAGCCAGGAAAGGGTATTAAACCGCATTTTGGTTCTGGTTTTAGTACGTTCCAAAAGCATTCAGCATTTCGGAAAAAGATGCTGCTTAGGTTCCAGTTCCAATTTTGTTCGATATTTAAAACTGTATCGGTACAATGTTTCGATTCTTTTTGGTCTTTTCAGTACCAAAAATACTGTTTCTTAAAAACTCAAAATATTGGTTCTTGTTTTGGTTGCTAGTTTCAAACGTTTTTTTTATTAAGCAGTTTTAATTCGGGCTACGTCTTGATTCCTTGATATAAACTTGATTTAGTTGCTGAAAATTTTACTGAAATAAACTAGTCGTTAAAATGAACTTATGAACTAGATATCAAAGTTTGACTTATAGTCATTTTTGTAACTATTCCCTTCATTTGATATAATCAGGGAATAATACCGTAACCGGAACCATCACCGATTACCGAAATAAACCTTTTCAAGCCAAGTACCGGTATTGAATGCGGAATCGATAGTACAATTTTTTTGAGAACCGAAAAGCGTTAACCGTTATAATAGGAACAAAAAAACCGGAACCATACCAAATCGCTAATTCCGGTATTGTTTCGGTTTCTTATTATTAATTTAATTGACATGTGATTATTTCAAATATATATTTAAACTGGTAAAATAGCAATATATATACTCAGAAGAGAGTTTTACATTTTAGAAATAAGGTCGTAAAAAATAACCAGAATCAATTTTTTTTATAATATAAGAAAACTATTTCTTAAAAGCAGGAAAACTTTTCATTGGTAAATATAAACCCTTTAATAAAATGTAAGGGATTTTTAAGTCTGAAAAAATCCTCGTTTAAATAAAAAGAAATGTTAGAAAAATTATAATATATATTTTAGAAATGAAATTGCTGGATTTTATTAAAATTTCGACCAAAAAAATTTTGTTTTAATATTTCGAATGTAATGTAAGAAAAAGCTAAGGCAGAATGTTTTAATCTGTTTTTGTGTTCTTTAGAACTGAGAATTTCACAAGCGTATTATGAGCTATATTGGACCGTAGTCTTAAAGTATGTGTTCAAATCTATCCAAAATACGGCAGATTTTAGAGCGGATTATTTTAAACCAATATTAAGAAATATTTGTCAGCTTCATGAGAAATGGCCCTGAGGCCCGTTTGTCTGGGCGACTTAGGAATAGAGATTCCCTAATTCTATTATGTTTTTTTCTGAGTGTAGGGATACCACTAGAAGCGTGGAAAATCCGTTTAGCGAGGCAGAAATCGGTATATAAAACAAAAAACCTTATTTATGTGGCATATTCTTAGAACACAATCTTTTTGTTCTGTTACATCCATTAATTTTTTAGATATCTTTAAATAATTTAAAATTTTTAATATAAAAAAAGATATACTTGTACCGGTACGTACCGGTATACCGAAATAAAAATCTGATTACCGTATCGGAACCGAAACCAGAAATAAACTGAAACCCGGAATATAACCTTTAACCGAAATTCTCATTTCGGTACGTACTGGAACCTGTACCGGAACTGATATTCGTTTCGGGATTAATCCCTGCTTATAATTCATTCTTTTTAACTTTAGTAAATTCAGGAAATAAGTTGTCATGAACTCAAAATAAGAACAATATTTTCTCAATAAATATAAAGTAATAAAAGATTTTAAAAGTGCTTGAAATGAGCACAATTCAACTCAACTAGAAATATAAGTAGCAACAATCATGTGCAATGGTGCACAGCGTTAAGAGACTATTTTAGTCCTGTTTAGTAAAAGGTCCCGATTTCTATTCCCAGACTACGCAAAGTTGACAATATAATTATTTTGTATAATTCAGGGACCGTAACACTTATAAGTTTTATCAAACAAGTCATTATTTACCAGTTTTCTTTTGCGTTTTATAATAAAACTCGGAAAATAACAATTATTCTTTTATTTTTATTTAAAAACTCGGGAAATACCAATTATTTTGTGACTTTTATTTTATTACTCAGCTCATAACAATTATTTTTGATTTTAAAAATTTTCTTCACATGATAACAGTTATAGATGACTTTTATATTTATAAAAGGCTTTAATAAAATTTATTCAAAGACTTTTATTTTTTAAGGCATTGCATAAAAGTCATTTGCATATATCACATTGAAAGAGCCATTGAAGACCAAAGTGTAAACATATTCTTGATCAGCTCGACAAGGGTAATCGATAAAGCCCAATGTTTTCTATATAAGTTAAGTGTACGGCTTCTGTGGAATTTTGTAGCTGAGTAATAGTACCGAGTCTAGCGAGGTTGTCGGCCATCTCGATATATGCAAATGACTTTTATATTATGACTTAAAAAAAAAAATGTCTCTGAATAATTTTTATTGATGACTTTTATTTAAAAAAGTCATCAATAACAGTTATCATCTGTAAAAAATTTATAAAAATCAAAAATAATTGTTATGAGCTGAGAAATAAAATAAAAATCAAATTTTGATCCCAGTTGAGTTGCTTTTTGTGATTGAAGTGAGAACATTCAACTTCAATTGATTGAATTTGTGCTTTTGTTTTTTCCCTTTGTAAATTAATTTAAGTTTTGAGTAATTAATCATCTAAACTTCATTCCAATTATTTTAGAACTCTGACAAGCGATTTTACTGAGTGAAAATGTTTCTGTATAAAAGCAAAAGGAAACTAAGTGTAACCTATAGTTTCATTTGTTAAATATTTTAATGTCTTATTGCAAGGGTATTCCAGCTTCGGTACGGCCATTCTCCATGTGTTTACCCTGTGGCTAAATTGGAATTATGTAGATTAAGTTAGAGATGACCTGGGCCAATTCAGCTCCTACCCCTCTACAAAACAGAAACCAAAGCCCACAATGTTTACACACATACACACACACACACACACAAAAGATCGCTCGTAAAATTCGTGTAAAAAGTTCTTAAACTGTTTTTGCTCGTAAAACTTCAAATTCAAGTAGAAAAAGGTAAGAAATTGTGCACTTTTACGATTGGGTTGAATGGGTCATAAATCCCAAAAAGTATTGCAATCAAATTGTCAATCCCCTCGCATGAACAACGGGGCGCGTGTGGACGAAGAAGTCATACTTCATCCTTCATACATAAATTGCACCTTGGTCGCCCGCATTCAGCTGTTGGGCTTACAAATAACATCATTGACTATATCTCCTCAAACGGGTAAATTAGCGTATGTCGAGTGCTAAATTAGCAAAGAGAAGAGCGAGAATTGTGGGTTTGATTATGCTGGTTTTTTTTCTCCCTTTATTATGTGGGTATGTTGTTGCTGTTGTTGTTTTCCTGTGACTGACACCACCTTACAGTTAGGTCCGCTGGCACCTGTCTTCATTAGGTAACCAAAAAAAAAAAAGAAAAGAAAAACAAGCTAATGAAAGATACTGCTGCTCTCCTTTAAATACATTGTGTAGGCTCTGGCTCTCGATAAGCAATCAATTGAGTGAAAGAGTCGCACGATAAGGGATGATCAGAGTTATGGATGGTCTTACAGGTGCAAATGTCGTTGCTCCAATTTGTTGTCGGGTTGTTTAGTTTTTAGCCTGCCTCATCCATAATCCCAAACGGCTTTTGCATATTCAGAAACTAATTTCAATGAGTTTTAATCTCCAGCTGTTTCTGAATGAAAGGAAGAGGTAAGCCAGTTGAAAGATAATGTCACAAAGGTGTAGCAAATGTGAGATAAATGCTAGCATGTTGGATTATGAGTTGGCGGCAACAATTTGAATCGTTTCTAAGTTAAGTAATGCAATTTTCCAATTTTCTAATAAAAACTAAAACATTAGACACTTAGAATAAACTTAAATCTTGTAATGTCTACAGTTTCCATAGCGACTTGTTACTTTCTTTCATTTTAAAGTTTTAAAATTATCTTTCTTTTTACTTGGCAAAACTCCATTAGGATATCCTTCCGCTCTCGCTCTCTTACCTAATGCTCTCATTTCTGGTTCCTCAATACCTGACTCGTCTCTAATCCTGCCCAAAAAAAAGGAAAAGAAAAACAACAGATCCTTGGTCCTTTGCCTTCGTGTGTCGAATGTGTAAAAGTTCCGAACCAGTTTTCCGCTTCGCTGCAACTGACGCATAAATTGCCTGTCCATTTGCCATATCCCGTTTCTTGTTGCTTGTTATTTCTTGAACGGGACAGTGAACAGTGGTTTAGCATCAATTGTTTCTATCAATGTGAAAATGTTTTTGTTGCTATGGATTAAAAAAACCGCAACTTTTAATCCCAATTATTTTAATCATCTCTTTGCTATTATTGAAGATACATCTTTGTTATTTAAAATCCTTAAAGCGATTTCCTTTAATAAGCAATCATTTTAAATAACCCAACTTTTTTAGTGTATTTTGGAACACTAAGTTCAAAACAAAGTTCACTACAAAATATTCTAGGACGTCGTTGTCCAGATATCGGCGTATATATATATATATTTTTTTTTTGTATTTTTTAAATAACATAATTTTTGTCATAACATCTAAACCAAAAAATCGGAATTACGTTTTCTATCCTTTAATCGAAAGATATAAAATGTCCCCACATATTCTTCATTTATTATAATTTTTTCACGTTTGTACATTTGAAATACCGCAAAATGAATCACATTTTCAGAAAAAAAAACACAAATTCAAATTTTAAATACCAATTTTGGCTTGTTTAAAAATTTGTTTTTTGTTTGATTATAATATTTACGATTATTTCAAATACTTTAAGGTGTATCCCAACAATATTGGCCAAAACTTGTGGGTGAAATAAGCAATCATTGAAAATACCCTTGTTCTAAAAATACTCGATTTAGTTGTGATATTCGTTATTTGAACCTTATAAACTCGTTATACTCACGTAAAACAACTACAGAATCATTAAAAATAATTTTTATATTCACTTTGGTGCTTTTATGCGTTTTTGGTGTTTCTCTTTTAAGAAACCAACAGTAATTTGCCATTATTTTGAATCGAAACTTGGTTCATAGTTTTTTTTTGATAAATTTAAGCGAATCAGGTAAAATTAAGACCTGCTCGTCTTTAATTTTGTTGTTAGCAAGCATTTTGATGCGTTAAGCAATAGTCGCTCATTTTGGGTGGAAAAAAAAGTACAAATTGCCAGCGCTTTTCGACTTGGCATTGGCATATGCTATTTCACCAGGCGCTCCGGCGCTTGGCTTCGACCATAAAAAGTTTGTCTTCGACTATAAAAGTGTGGTTCCGACAACAGAAGTTGAATAACCGATAAGCATATATGGGCATTTCTTTTCTGACGTGACGTGACATTCGTACGATAAAATATTAAAAAAATATGAAAGAGACAAGTTTTTAAAATATTTGGTTTATATTTAGGTAGTAAATCAATAGCACTTTATTTAGAAAAAAAAATTACAAAAATCGACCCAGAGGATTCAAAGTAATCAGTAAAAATATGCCCTGACGTGACGTTACTTAAAACGGAAGTGGGTTTTGACTCGGACTACAAAATTGCTAAACTCTGCGAATTGAGAAACTCTTTTTGTATGAAACTTCTTTTCAGTAGTTTTTTGAATAATATAAGTTTATTTTCCAATTTATCAAATATAAATCTCATTTCTCGTTCTTTTTTTATTCGCTTCTTTATATCTGACGTGACGTTACTTAAATTTCATTTGGCAATTTTTAAGTGAAGAAAATTTTTCTTAAATTATTCAACGCAACAAAAAAATCATTTTTGATTGTAGCTAAAATTTTTCGAAAAGAGTGGAATTGCTTAATGACTCTGAGAGCTGTAAATCGAAAAGAGAAAATGCACTGAAAAACTGGCCAAAACGTAAATTTGTACTTTCTAGCCCGATATATCGCTATCTGTACTAAGAAAAGCTTTAAACTCATTAATTAAAAATAATTTACATATTTACTTTTTCTAAGTCAAGTAAGAAACATCTTTTAATGAACTTTTAATTTTTCGGTCTTGGTAGACTTTTCTGCGGAAATGCCCATATGTAACTCAACGCATCTTCCAAAAATCTCTGTCTAATGATTATTGGTAAAAAAAAGTTCTCGCGTTCCTTGGATTTAACTGCTTATGTTTCTTTTTATATTTTTTTTTGTTGTTAATATGTTAACTTTTCAACTTCAGCGCCTCTTTCCCAATTAGGTCTTGCATAAGTTTCCAGTACAATTATAAAATTAAAAAAATTTTTTGTGAAACTCAAAAAAATACACTTTATTTATATTTTTGGAGCTTGGGAACTCTGATTTTGATCGCAAACAGAATTAAGTTTTTTATACGCTCCAAATGACACCTCAATTACCCCATACGACCTGTTTATTATTAAGAAAACGATTTTTTTTTAAATATCGAAAATTCAACAAAATATCAATATCGAAATGATACTTTTTTACTTTCGATAAAGATATTTTTCAAATATCCAACATCCCGAAATGTACCACGTTCTGAAGCAGCATTTATTTGGTCCATTGCTAAAATTTTGGCGAAATTTAAGTCTTTAAAGTCTATTACAACCATCGTAAATTCCAAAATAGTTCAAAGAGTCGTAGCTTCCCTTAAAAGAATACAAAAAATTATCAAAATATTTTTGAATCACACCGAACTTCGCATATTAAATTAAAAATTTTTATACACTTGAAAAGTGTATATTAATTTTGCCCAGAAGTTTGTAACGCATAGAAATATTAATTTCCGACCCCATAAACTATATATATTCTTGATCAGGATGACGAGCTGAGTTCAATTCCGTCTGTCCGTCCGTCCGTCTGTCTGTCTGTCTGTCTGTCTGTTTCTACGCGAACTAGTCCCTCAGTTTTAGAGCTATCGAGCTGAAATTTTGCACAGAGTCTTCTTTTTACTGCACGCAACTAATATGTCGGAACCGGCCGGATCGGATGACTATATCATATAGCTGCCATAGGAACGATCGGTTTAAGAACTATTTCTAGTGAGAAAAACTTTTTTGTTTTCCATTGAAGCGTCACTAATCTTGGTATATGTTAGTTTTATATGCTTTCACATAATTCTGGAAAATTGTATCAAAATCGGATGACTATAGCATATAGCTGCCAAAGAAACGGTCCGTCAAAAAACCAGTTCTAGTGATAAAAACTTTTTTGTTTTCTATCGTAGCGTCCCTAATCTTGGTATATATTAGTTTTATATGCTTTCACATAATTTTGAAAAAATTTATCAAAATCGGATGACTATAGCATATAGCTGCTATAGGACCGATCGGTCGGAAAATGTGTTTTACTAAGAAAAGTTTTTTTTATGGTATTCAATTTTTATTATCAATGGTTTAAAATTTTTAAATATCTGATATCTATATCCTATATATATTATTTCAGTTAAATCAGTTGGAGTAAAGTTTTTCAAGTGTATTAAAACTTCGGCACAGTCGAAGTTAGCTTTGCCTTCTCGTTTTTAAATAAAATTAATATTCCGGTATTTTAACTAAACAGACGTAACTATATGTCCAATAAAAACGTAATTTGGATTATTGGTTTATATGTTATGACAACTTATGTGAATTAATCGTTTTCAAAATACAAAAAAAATGTATATTCGCCGATATCTTGAGAACTACTTCCTAGAAAAAATTTAAGTGTACATTTTTGAATTTAGCATTTCAAAATACTTCAGAAAAAGCTATCAAATTGAAATAGTGTCTTATATTCTTCAGTGTTATCTTCTTCAAATTACAATTGTGCTGAATGGCAACTTATTGTTTTCGTTTATAATATAAATTTTATGTGCAGAGGTTCAAGTTTAAAAAAAAAGAATGTAGAATCAAATTTTACGCCCAATATTCCTATGAATACTTCAAAATGTCCAGAATAAAATTTTACGATTTCTAAAGGTCCTCAAAATGAGCGATTGTTTCAGTAATAACCATTTTATTTGATCAAAATCTCTTGGATGTCGCTCCGAAAAACATTTCTTCAGGTTTGGACACATTAAAAGTCGCGTTTTTAATTTGGAGAATATGCTGGATGGCATATAGTTCAAGTTTTGGTGTTTATACAAGGCAATTGCATATCAGCAGCTGTGTATTGTCACACTTATGGTTGATGAGGTCATCGATCTAAACGTTCAACGTCACCTTGAATTCAGTAGACCACTTCTAAACTAAAGTTAAGCCGGGTCGATATAGTCAAGTCCGTCTGTCTGTCTGTATGAACGCGTCGATCTCGAAAACTTTAAGAGAAAGAGCCACGTGCTTTGCATGTTAATTAGGTGTATACCAAACGCAGATCAAGTTTTTTTCAAATTTGGAAAATATTTGATGAGATAATAAAATATCTGATAACAACATATCGTATTTTCAAACAAAAATATCGATATTCGATGTATTGATATTGTTTTCGGTATTCCTACTTAAAACAAGTTACTTAGGCCCAGAAACTAACTGAAACGCCCAAAAAGATCGGTGGAAAAAAAAAAACGATAAAATCATGCGAAATCGGATTTGGTAAATGTTGCCGTTTCCAAAAACCGATTGCCTTATTCGGATCTTAGATTCAAACTTTCATTATTCTTCAACAAATATTGTAATCGTTTCTTAAAAATCAGATATTTCCCAATTTCGATCAATCGGATTCGGAAATGAGATCAGACCTGATTATCTTTATTGTGAAATCTGATTGCACAACTAACTTCATCTGATGAATATTCATTCTCCTTTGCTTTAAAATGAGTATAACAAAATAAATTGTCATAATTACAGTGTTTTTGCCAAGCCCCTGATCCACTGTGCCCGCGCCCTTGTTGATTTCCTTTTTCATTTCAATTTCCACTTCCAGCATTTGCCTTACCCCGTCAAGGATCTGGATCTATTCAAATTGTTTGCCATGGCAATATGGCACGGTGATTTTTCATTTACCATCAGACGACAGGCCATAGATCAGTTTTATGGAGAGGCATATCCTTTAGGCCCCGTTCCTTTGGCCACTCCAGCACCTGTTTCCATTCTCTGTCATACCCAGTCAATTCAATTGCTGTTTAGCTGTTCAATTTTTATAGTTTCCATCAGCAGGTGGAACATTTACATAAAAGGCGCGTGGCTCCAGCAGTGGCAGCCAACCTGCTGGGCCAGATGATGATCTCCAAAGTCGCCATGACCAGGCACATGCTAAGTGGCGAAGCACATCTCATCGACCCTCATCAAAATGCGTCGATTTTTATGTGTTTTTCGAATTTTTCACGCTGCTCAGAAAGGCATTTTCCACGGCTGCTGCTGCTGCTGCCGTTGCTGCTGACCAGCAAGGGTTGAAATTGACCATTTCCCAAGACGCAGGCGGCACGCGCTTTTTTTTTTTTGTTTTTGATCATTTTGTCTGTTTTGGTCAACCCTTTTGATAAATTTGTTTGGACAGCAGGCGCATCTTTTGAATCATAAATCATAAGTCAAACCACTGGACACTAAATGATGCGGATCTGCGATTGAAAACCTCTTTCAATTTCCATCTGATTGAATGCCATTTACAGTCAGATCCTTCTGTTCCCAGTGAACTGATCTATCCAGAGAGCAGTCTTAAGGGGTTGGGCATGTCCTGTTTCTGAATCGCTTGTTTTTCTCAAAATATTTCTGGCTCTGCATCATTTGCATTTAACCCTTTTCCCTCTTTTTTTTTATCTGTCACCATTGACCGCCGCGGGGTTTCCACTCGTTCGTCACCAGCAAGATGATTGCCAACTTTGCTGCTTTAAGGTTTCTTATATTTTTTTTCTTGCATTTTTTCATAGTTTTTATTAAGAAAATCGGTTGCTTTCCTTTTGGTTTTCAATTAAATATGCAAATTGTTTTCGATGATGCTGCAGAAATGTCAAACGTTGAACGATTCTCGTGTGATATATTTCCGAGTGGGACACTTGAAGTTGCGCTTAATTAACTAATTGCCAGGGGAAGAGAAGGACCAGGACAGCTGCAGGAAAGTCAACGGATTCTGATTCCCAATGGATGGGGGGAAGCAAGTATGTCGATTTGACAGGAATGACATACTTTTTTTTGGTCCAATGGTCTTGGTATTACTTGATAATTTGTAATCAAATCAGCATTATTAATCAGCTGTTTGCATCATAATTTCAGTTAATTTCATTGTTTTAGTTTTCCACTCATTTTTAAACGGATCTAATGATCATTTGTGAACGACACCAAAAAGTGTGCAAAGTACAAATATAAATGCTGCTTTTTATACCCTTGAAAAGTGTATATTAATTTTGCCCAGAAGTTTGTAACGCATAGAAATATTCATTTCCGACCCCATAAACTATATATATTCTTGATCAGGACGACGAGCTGAGTTCATTTCCGCTTGTCCGTCCGTCCGTCTGTCTGTCCGTCTGTCTGTCCGTCTGTCTGTCCGTCTGTCTGTCCGTCTGTCTGTCCGTCTGTCTGTCCGTCTGTCTGTCCGTCTGTCTGTCCGTCTGTCCGTCTGTCTGTCCGTCTGTCTGTCCGTCTGTCTGTTTCTACGCGAACTAGTCTCCCAGTTTTAAAGCTATTGAGTTGAAATTTTGCACAGAGTCTTCTTTTTACTGCACGCAACTAATATGTCGGAACCGGCCGGATCGAATGACTATATCATATAGCTGACATAGGAACGATCGGTCTAAGAACTAGTGCTAGTTAGAAAAACTTTTTTATTTTTTATCGTAGCGTCACTAATCTTGGTATATGTTAGTTTTATATGCTTCCACATAATTCTGGAAAAATGTATCAAAATCGGATCACTATAGCATATAGCTGCCATAGGACCGATCGGTCGAAAAATAAGTCTTAGTGAGAAAATTTTTTTTGGTTTCCATTGAAGCGTCTCCAATCGTAGTATATATTTGTTTTATATGTTTTCACACAATTCCGAAAAAATTTATCATAATCGGATGACTATAGCATATAGCTGCCATAGAAACGGACGGTCAAAAAACTTCTTCTAGTGAGAAAAACTTTTTGTTTTCTATCGTAGCGTCCCCAATCTTGGTATATATTAGTTTTATATGCTTTCACATAATTTTGAGAAAAATTATCAAAATCGGATGACTATAGCGTACAGCTGCCATCGGTCGGAAAATGTGTTTTACTAAGAAAAGTTTTTTTTATGGTATCAAATTTTTATTATCAATGATTTAAAAATTTTAAATATCTGATATCTATATCCTATATATATTTTTATACTCTGTACCGAAGGTACACAGAGTATATTGGGTTTGTGCAAATGTATGTAACAGCCAGAAGGAAGCATCTCCGACCCCATAAAGTATATATATTCTTGATCAGCATCAACAGCCGAGTCGATATAGCCATGTCCGTCTGTCCGTCTGTCTGTCCGTCTGTCCGTCTGTCCGTATGAACGAAGAGATCTCAGAGATGGTAAGAGATAGAGGTTTGAAGTGTATGGAACATATATTTCTTATACTTGCAGGCAGATCAAGTTTAGTTTTGATTTTTGCCACGCCCCCTGCCTCCCCCGCAAATTTAAAAAAACGAAATAACTCCCACAATTTTCAAGATAGATAGTTCGAACATTCTAGACATATATTCTACTACTTATTATGAATCGACCCGCCATACATCATTTTTCGATCAGATGAACGATATTAGAGCTATATGTAAAAGAAAATAAAAACCAACGCCAACAACAACACCGTTGCCATTGGTAGAACTTACGAGAAAGAGAGAGCGAGAAGGCAATAGCTAACTGGTAATTTCCCAATTGGACCTTGCTATGAGTGGAGCGATATAATTGAGATGGCCTGCGGTCAGAAATCACGCGTGATTCCCGCGTGACTAATATATTTACGTTTATGTTAAAGTTATTAGTTTCGTACAAACAGGTACAGAGTATATTACAGTCGGGCTTGACCGACTTTCTTACTTGTTTCAATTAAATCTGTTGGATTAAAGTTTTTCAAGTGTATTAAAACTTCGGCACAGTCGAAGTTAGCTTTGCCTTCTCGTTTTATAGCTGATCAGTGATCAAGTGTCACTGGTGACTGGCTTCATGCATGTGTAATTTTCTTAAAATTTGATAGGCAACCAGTTTAGTAGCCTTACAAAAATGAAAGAATTTGAGTATCGTAAGGATAGTAGAGCTTTATTTTTAGATTGAAAACGCCTATAAAAGGTCTTAAAAATATTGTACTTCATTCATTACAATACTTTTAGTTTTGAGCAGGGATTAATTTCGAAACGAATTTTGGTTCCAGTTCGTTCCGAAATGAGTATTTCGGTTAAAGATTCTATTTGGGTTCTACATTTGTTCGGATTTCCTTTTCGATACGGTAAGTGGATTATTATATTGGTATACCGATGCAAGTATATAAATAAATATATTTTTTTTTGTAGTTTAAAAAGATTTTTTATCATTTAATCGTATAAATTTAACATAAAAATAGTAATACTTTTACTTTCCCACATTTTGTATTATGTTACGGAATCAAACTGTATGATTAAATTATTGTAGATATCGCACCTCATAAAAACCAGATTTTATACAAAAACTGTAAAATTGCATCAGAAACTGTTCCGCTTTCCGAAAAAAAAACTCTTTAGATTACACCGAAGTAAGCCAGCATGCACAGATTACATAATATGCCTTAACTGTGGATCAATTCGACCCTTATTGGCGGTCACCCATCAAATTCTAAGCTAATAAAATATCACATAATATTTATATATAGTGCTCGTGACACCGACTGTTGATTTTCCTGATCAAACTTTCAAAACTTACATTTGATTATTTTAACCTGAAGGTAGGCGCTTAACATCATCAAGACGTCTGTCTTGGAGGTGGAGAACTATCGATAGTCGGCACCATCGATAGTCAACGATAGTTTTTTGAAAACCATCGATAGTCCACGATAGTTTTCGATAGTATGTTAATTTAACCGCTTAATTTAAAAATGCAAAAATTGTTAATAATTTATTAAAAATCAAACTTTATAAATTTTTTCCGTCTCTTTTGGTTTCAACTTTGGCATTAATATTGGGTTGCGGGTTCCGATTAGACCGTATTTTTTAACCTTGGGTCCAAAATGAAGATCTTTTTTTTTTACGTACGTTAAAGTGGCCAAAGCGTCACCAAGCGGAAGCATTTTACGCGCGAACCCCGGGCATAATAGCAGACCACCTCCCGCCCAACCGACCGTCACACAAAAACGCGTAGGATAACACTAAATTAAGGCAAACTTCGGGCTAAATACGTTAAAAAAGAAGTTCTTATACCAGGAAGAGATTCTCCTAAGCTCATTGCTCCGTATATCTATAACTATCGATAGTGGAGGGCTACTATCGATGGCGACTCGAAAGCGCCCAACCATCGATAGTGCCGATAGTGTCATCGATAGTTCTCCACCTCTAGTCTGTCTGTCCGTCCGTAGAGAGATTTATTCTATTCATAGTTTTTTATCGAAGCACTTTACATCATACATCAGATGAACGATAGTAGAGTTGCCACCCCCGCAATTTGAAAGAAACCTCATGACTCCCACAATTTGGAAGATAGATTGTTCAAACCTTCTAGATATATATTTTAATCATCATTACTTATCGATACATCCATATCGATCATCGTTAACTTAGCATGCCCTTTTTACTATACGAGTACTATACACTTTTTCTGCTCGTGCCGAAGAAACAAATTCCTAGGCTCATATGTACTTCCTAACCGATATTTCCGAACTCTCGGTCATATCCCCAAGACAAATCTCAGGATTCATAAAGGCATCAGGATGGACCTAGCCCCATAATATGTTCCTACAACAATGGAAATAAATAAATAAGTTGTAAACAAATTTTAGGCCCCACAAATAGGAGGAATGGATGCGGAGAGAGTCCGCAAGCGGCATCACAACGGGCCAACTCAATGGCCTAAGTGTGTTGAAGGGTCTCCCCACCCTTCAGCGACCACCCTAACCTAACCTAACCTAACGGGTATAAAACGAGAAGGCAAAGCTAACTTCGACTGTGCCGAAGTTTTAATACACTTGAAAAACTTTACTCCAACTGATTTAACCTGTAAAATATATATAGGATATAGATATCAGATATTAAAAAATTTTAAATCATTGATAATAAAAATTAGATACCATAAAAAAAAACTTTTCTTAGTAAATCACATTTTCCGATCGATCGGTCCTATGGCAGCTATATGCTATAGTCATCCGATTTTGATAAATTTTTTCCAAATATTTGTAAAATCATATAAAACTAACATCTGCCAAGATTGGTGCCGATACGATGGAAAACAAAAAAGTTTTCTTCACTAGAACTTGTTTTTTGACCGACCGTTCGTTTGACAGCTATATGCTATAGTCATCCGATTTTGATAAATTTTTTCTGAATTGTATGGAAGCATATAATACAGGGTTGCCCATATTCGACGGACCCATGTTTTTTTTTAAAAAAATCAAAGAAAAAAATAAAAATTTGGCGGTTGGCAATCTTAATCATTTAATTTGTTCCAAGTAGATTTGTTTACATCAATTTTTGAATATGATATCTCTCAAATGGCCGCCTCTGGCGTTGATGGCGTATTGTGCCCTTTTTCAGCATTTTCCATCGTTTTCGCCAACATTTCGGCCGGAATAGCGGCTATTTCTTCACGAATGTTGTCCTTGAGCATCCGTTGTAAAGTGGACCGAGCCATGCCCAACTGCTGAGAACGGCGTTTTTGGGATGTTCTTGGGGACCTCTCAACACTGGCTCGTACGGCAGCGATATTCTCGGCCGATCGCCTTGGTCGACTTTTATTTGGCCTCTTCGGATTAGAAAGAGCCTCACCAGTCGAAAATTTTTCGTATAAACGCTTAATGGTGTTCTTAGAAGGCGCACTTTTCACATTTTTTAATTTTTTAAAAGCACGTTGAGTTTTCACAATTGACTTGTTCTGTTGAATGTAAATTTCAACTATTTCAGAGCGCTCGCGTGGCGTGTATTGTTCCATGGTAAAAATCTGCTTGGACTGACGCTTCAAACGCGGTATGTCATTAAGCGATCTGACATCTCTGTCAAAAGTTATGGCGTTGCCAGATGGGTCCGTCGAATATGGGCAACCCTGTACTAATATATACCACGATTGGTGACGCTACGACGAAAAACAAAAAAGTTTTTCTCACTAGAGCTAGTTTTTTGACCAATCGTTCCTATGGCAGCTATATGATATAGTCATCCGATTTCGATAAATTTGATCAGTATTATGTGGAAGCATGTAAAACTAATATATACTAAGATTGGTGACGCTACAATGGAAAACAAAAAAGTTTTTCTCACTAAGACTTATTTTCCGACCGATCGTTCCTATGGCAGCTATACGATATAGTCATCCGATCCGGCCGGTTCAGACATATTAGTTGCGTGCAGCAAAAAGAAGACTCTCTGCAAAATTTCAGCTCGATAGCTTCAAAACTGAGGGACTAGTTCGCGTAGAAACAGACAGACAGACGGACAGACAGACGGACAGACGGAATTGAACTCAGCTCGTCGTCCTGATCAAGAATATATATAGTTTATGGGGTCGGAAATGAATATTTCTATGCGTTACAAACTTCTGGGCAAAATTAATATACACTTTTCAAGTGTATAAATATCATGATATAGCCCTCATTTATATGAAGAATTTTGATAAAATTATTATACCCTTGCAGAGGGTATATTAAAATTGTCACGATGTTTGTAACGCAGTGAAGGAAGCATTTCCGACCACATAAAGTATATATATTCTTGATCAGCATGACGAGCTGAGTTCATTTCCGCTTGTCCGTCTGTCCGTCTGTCCGTCCGTCCGTCTGTCCGTCTGTTTCTATGCTATCTCCTCCCTCAGTTTTGAAGCTATCTTGACCAAACTTTGCAAAAAGTCTTTAAATACAAATACGCTGCACATTTGTCGGAATCGGCCGGATCGGATGACTATATCATATAGCTGCCATAGGAACGATCGTTCCATAAACTAGTTCTAATGAGAAAAACTTTTTTGTTTTCCATCGTAGCGACACCAATCGTGGTATATATAAGTTTTATATGCTTCCACACAATTCTGGAAAAATTGATCAAAATCGGATGACTATAGCATATAGCTGCCATATAAACGTTCGGTCAAAAAACTAGTTCTAGTAAGAAAAACTATTTTGTTTTCCATCGTAGCATCACCAATCGTGGTATATATTAGTTTTATATACTTCCACACAATTCTGGAAAAAATTATCGGAATTAGATAACAATAGCATATAGCTGCCATAGGAACGATCGGTCCTAAAACAAGTTCTAGTGAGAAAAACTTTTTTGTTTTCCATCGTAGCGTCACCAATTGTGGTATATATTAGTTTTATTTGCTTTCACACAATTCTGAAAAAATTTATCCAAACGGATGACAATAGATATAGCGCCATAGGAACGATCGGTCCAAAAATAAGTTCTAGTGTGCAAACTTTTTGTTTTCCATCGTAGCGTCACCAATTATGGTATATATTAGTTTTATATGCTTTCACACAATTCTGAAAAAATTTATCCAAATCGGATGACTATAGCATATAGCTGCCATAGGAACGATCAGTCCAAAAACTAGTTCTAGTGAGAAAAACTTTTTTGTTATCAATGGTAGCGCCTTTCAAAAACTGCAAGGGTATTTAAAACATCTGCTACGCCGATGTTAGCCTTCTATTTTTATTATCATATATTTACTGATATTTCAAAAACGCAAGGCCAAGTTCAAGCCTATCCACTCAACCGACGACAATTTATTTAATTAATTATATATTTATATTTATTTATACATTAACGCTACAAAAAGCAAATGGGCCAAGCATATGAGATCTAATTTCAGCTCAATCGTTTTTTTTTTTTTATGTTTCATCTATAATACTTAGTCTATATAAGTAAGATACCAGTTTGGGAACTTCACTTCGAATTTTATATTTATACTCTGTACCGAAGGTACAAAGAGTATATTGGGTTTGTGCAAATGTATGTAACAGGCAGAAGGAAGCATCTCCGACCCTATAAAGTATGTATATTCTTGATCAGCATCAACAGCCTAGTCGATATAGCCATGTCCTACTTTCTGTTCGTCTGTCTGTCCGTCTGTCTGACCGTATGAACGAAGAGATCTCAGAGATGGTAAGAGATAGAGCTTTAAAGTGTATGGAACATAAGCTTCTTATACTTGCAGGCAGATCAAGTTTAGTTTTAATTTTTGCCACGCCCCCTGCCGCCCCCGCAATTTGAAAAAAACCTCATATCTCCCACAATTTTGAAAATAGATTGTTCGAACCTTCTAGACATATATTCTACTCATCATTTCTAATCGAGCCCTAATACATAATTTTCCAATCAGATGAACGATAGTAGAGTTGCCACCCCCACATTCTGAAAATCACCTCAAATATCTCTCAATTTTGGTTGTTCGAACCTTTTAGACATATATCCTACTCATCATTACTTATAAACCCCTGTACGACGTTTTCCGATTAGATGAACCCTCTAGACATATATTCTACTCATCAAAACTCATTAAACTCTCATATATCGTTTTCCGATCAGATGAACAATAGCACAATTTAAAAAAACGTTATATCTCCATTAATTTTAAAGATAGATTGTTCAAACCATTTAGGCATACATTTTAATCGTCATTTCACATCGATCCACTATAATCCAATTCCAGATCAGATAGTCGATAATAGAGTTATAAGCAAAACAAATAATTACGATGGGCAGCACTGGCCGATATCGTTTTGGGCAGCACTTATACAGAACTGAAAACACAACTTTAGAAATCTTATACAATTTTGGGAACTTTGCAGAGGATAACCAGTTAAGAATGCTTTCTTGGTTAATGTGTTTTTTAAAATTAAGATAACATAATTTCAATTTCAATTGAAACCTACACGTACACAGATCTCCATACAAAACGCAAAGTGTGACCATGAAACGTGCTGACAATACGGCCACTTTTATGTTAGTTGAATGGTCACACACCTTCTTTGTATGGATCAGCTGCCTACAGCTGTTTCACGAAATCAAAAGCAAATCAGTTTCAGAAATCCCTCTATCAAGTTGTCTCTTTCACTGTGGTGAATGACTTTCACGTCATTCCATTCGTGTTAAGTCTAAGGTCGACGAGTTTGTTTTTTTAAAAGGACGGCTATGATTTACCGTAAACATTAATATTACTTAGCTAAAAAGTTTTGAGTGGAGGAGGTGGTATGTTATTTACCTTATCTGCCATTATTTCACAATAACATATTTTCTTTTTTTATAAAAAAAATGTATTTTTGATCCTAAAACTATCATAATTTAAGATCATAATAATAACATAAAATAATAATGATATTTTTATTAAAGTAAGATGATTTTATAAAATGTAATATCGATATGACACAACTTATATGACGAAAAGATTAAGATGATCCTAAAAATTCTTAAGTGATATGATCGGAAATTCCGTATTGACGTTTTTGAACATAGCAATTTGATTTTAGTCATATCGGAGTAATTTCATATACATTTTTTTCTCTGTGTATGTTTGTTTGATTTTGCTGCTTTCCCCTTTTTTTTTTAAGGAATCTACTCTTATAATGGGGTTCAAGTCTAAATTAGCTAATTACAAAAGGATATAAAAACTTTCTGCTTTTCAAGCATATTATTATTTCCCCATTAGGGCATTTCCGACCCCATAACATTGGAGCCACACAGCTTACCTTTCGGAACCGCCCGGATCGTATGACTATATCTTATACCTGCCTTAGGACCGATCGGTTGAAAAATAAATTTTAGTGAGAAATACTTTTTTGTTTTTAATGTTAGCAGATCTGCAAAATCGGATATATTCTAAATATAGCTGCCAGGGAAATTTATTTTTGTAAGAAAAAACTTGTTGTTTTAATCTTGGCAATTATCAATATTAAGTTCTTTTAAATTGCACTGTCAAATTCGATCAAAATCCGAGATCTATATCTTATAGCTGTCATGGGACCAATTGATCAGAACATGGGTCTAAGTGAGCAAACCATTTTTGTCTTTAATGGTAGCGTGCTTCAATTGAGAAGCAAACAATTTTATTCTTATTGAATCTTAATTTAACGATATCTCACTGATATAACCTATCGGTACGATCAGTAGGAGCGAGCTTATGCAAGTGTATTCAAATTTCGGCACTGACGAAGTTTGCTTTGCAATATATAAAAGTCCCAACAGCTGCCTCAAACTCTTATCCTCCAAATCCATAAGTATTTTTCTTTAATTTAAAAAAAATGAACCATAAAAATGGAAAGTTTCCAAGCGACTGAGCCTGACTCGTTCGCGCTTAGGTTCAATCAAGAAAAACTAGCAAGGAGCGAGTTGAGAAGGAATAAAAGAAACCTAAACTAAATAATTACAAGGTTCGCCCAAAATCACAAGAACAACAACGCAACGACGGACAAATCCTTGACACCCATGGCAAAAGGACACCCCAGAGCCGTGTCCGTGTGGCGTGAGCAGCGGGTCCACAGCAAAACAACAGAAATCGAAATTGAAATCCTCGGAAAAAAAAAACGAAATGTAATTGCAGTTGGCAACAAACAAAAAACTAGACCATGGTCTTGGTTGGTTTCTTTTTTTTCTTTTGGATGGTGAGGGGTGAGCGACAGCCTACCCTTTCCTGCCTTAACCTTGGGAAAGTCCTGTTCTGCTCCGCTTTCTTTGCTTGATTAGATTTGATTTGTGTTTTGTGGCATTTCACTTTCTCGTGAGCTACATTTAATTTCTAAATTATCGACACAGCGTCCCGCTGATGGGCGGTTCCATTCACGTCGGGGGTAGCTGTTGCTGTTTTTGTTTTGATTAACGAAATTATAGAGCTTCCATGTGACGCCCAACTTTCCTAGCTGTTTTTTATTTTGTCAAAATTTCTCCCGACTCTCTGTTGCACTCTTTGCAGCGGCTAATGAGGCAATTTAAATGCTAATACTTTTCTCAACAAAATATCAAATTATAATCCCAAATCCATGTTGTCGACGATATGCCAATGAAAGTGCAGAAGGTGCTAAGGGTTGGGCTTACAAATTATGAATATGAATATGAAATTGGCTTTCGGCTTTTATTATTCAAATCAAAGCGCATTCAAAGTTGCCTAATACGATTTAAGTTGCATTCAGAAGAACTTTGCACACACAAAATGTGCTTCAAATTTCCAAATAATAAAAGAAAAAAAAAAAGTACAGACTTTTAATGAGAATTAATAACGTCAAATTGAAGCATTTTATGCCATTAGCGTTCAGCGATTATGTTTTGAAAAGGCAAAGGAATTTTAAATCCCATATTTTGATATTGAATATTTATAGATAGACTCGACGGTTCGTGTACTGCTGATCTTTAGATGGAAAACGGAAATGCATGACCCTGGAATCGAAACAATCATTCAAATAAGGCACATAAGGCTATCGGGCTCAACAACAACATTTAGCTCCTATCCTAAAAGAACATTTATTTTCATACTTATTTTTGCAATGAAAAATATTATATACTACCAATTAGAAAATTTCTTTTTTTACAGTACAGGCATTGTCAGAATTCTGTCTATTCGGGAGAACGAAGAGATCTCAAAGATGGTAAGATTTAGAGGTGGGCATTTCCACAGAAAAGTCCACCATGACCGAAAAAAGATTTATACAAAAAGAGTTGCCCAATTCGCAGAGTTTTGCAATTTTTTAATCTGAGTCAAAAACCACTTCCTTTTTATAGCTTTATACGGACTGCGAAGTAACGTAAAGTTTAATACTAAATTTGTGGAAAGAAGAAGCAGAAGTAATGATTTCTTCACCCCTTACATTGTGCCCATACGGAGCTGAGAAGTACTGTTGCGCTTAACAGTACATGCTTGGAACCTATGTTGATGCCTGTAAAAATCATTTAACTTCGAACCGCTGTTGCCAACAATGTTACTTCACCCTTCTGATATTAAATTTATGACGAGAATGGAAGTCGTAAATATTGCTTTTAAAAAGGGTTTGAATAACTTAATAAAAATAACAAAAATCTACAAATTTGACTAAATCATAAAATGAATTTAAGTACTGGTAGCAAGGTTTGATTATGCAAAATGAATAGTCGTCATTGTATTTGCTTGGTGTGTAGTATATCAAAGCAGTTTATGTAGCAACTTTTGAAAGTTGTTGTTGGTCAGCAAGACTTGAAGAGAAGTTACTTTTCTTTATCAAAACAACAGCAATAGACTAGTGTGACAAACGCGCTGGTAATGGAAAAATACCACACAATTCAAGATTTGGTGTAATTTCTTACTTGACGTAATATATGCGAAAGTAAGCTGAATTAATTACTTCGCAGGTCGTTATAGAGCTTATGTATTGTCACGCCAGGGCATATTTTGATTTATATCTTTGGATCGTCTGCGTCGATTCTTTTAATTTTTTTCGAATATAGTGCTATTTAATTACAACTTAAAAAAAACTGTTTAAAAACTTGTCTCTTTCAATTTTTTATAAAATATTTTATCGTACGAATATCTCGACACTGCCTTCCCCACAATTTGGAAAAAAAATACAAATTTCGTTCACAATATCAAAAATAGGTATTCTGACCTTTGATCCACCATACATCGTTTTCCGATCAGATGAGCGATGTAGCACCGGTGTTAACCTTGATGGGCAGCACTTACACAGATTGTGTGGCCCCACACTTTAAATTTATTAGTTATATACACGGTTGCCACTTGAAAAAATTAAAATGCTCCAAAAAAATTTAAAAAGGATCCATAACAGAAAAAAATGCTCAAAAAAAGGCTCCATTCTAATTAAAAAGAAATCCCGAACAAAAAAAACGAACAGGAAATTATTGTTTTTCATTAATTTATTAATACAGTCGAACTTTCATTTTACGAAAATTCTTACAAATGTAAGATGCAGTTTTCTATATAATGAATTCATTTCCAGAACAAAGCAATTGCGTTCAATTTTCAGTAAGATTCGCTCTCTTTACTGTGATTTTTCTACGCCCGTAACTCGAATGTTCATGCGTTTTCGATCTACCTGGAACAAATTTAATAAACTTTTTGATTGTAATTTTTTACCAAAACAAACGAAAATTGTTTTTAGGAAATATATCTTCGGTTATAAATTTACCGATAACAATTAATAACACCGTGATTGTTTTTTCAAAAAACAAGTAAGAAAGTCGGTCAAGCCCGACTGTAATATACTCTGTACCTGTTTCCATATAACTAATAACTTTAAAGTGTGGGGTCACACAATCTGTACAAGCGCTGCCCATCACAATTACGGGCAGTGCTGCCCAGCGTAATTATTTGATTTGCTTAAAATTCAAATATTGTTCATCTGATCTGGAAACGGTATATGGTGGATCGATAAGTAATGACGATTAAAACATATCCCTAAAAGGTTCAAACAATCTGTCTTTAAAATTGTGGAAGATATTCGATTTTGTTCAAATTGTGGGGGTGGCAACTCTGCCATCTCTGCAACTCTACTATCGTTCATCTGATCGGAAAACGATGTTTGGGGGCTCGATAAGTAATGATGAGTAGAATATATGTCTAGAAGGTTCAAAAATCTAACTCCAAAATAGCGGGATATTTGAGGTGTTTTTCAAATTGCGGGGGTGGCAACTCTACTATCGTTCATCTGATCGGAAAACAATGTATGGGGGCTCGATAAGTAATGATGAGTAGAATTATTGTCTAGAAGGTTCAAACAACCTAACTCCAAAATTGCGGGATATTTGAGGTGTTTTTCAAATTGCGGGGGTGGCAACTCTACTTTTTTTAACCTTTGTTATTAAATAAACAAACACAGTTGTTAAAATCGAAGCTAAACTAAGGTTCAAAGCTCAACCTCTTCGTGCACATATATTTATTTTCCCTTATTTCCCTCATTTCCATATAAAACTGACATTTGATATCTTTGCTGGCAGGGTAATTAGGCCTGTTGATTCATTCATTCAGCTTCGAAATAAACAGGCGTAGATTCATCATCTCCATCCTGGGAATGGCTATCCTTATTCAGCAAGTACTTATTCAATATGCGATATTCCGCTGCCTCTGATAATTCTGCATTAGATAATTTATTTTCAACTTTCGATGGTGAAGTATCAATCATATAGTTACGTGGTAGCGTCTTCTGTGTTTCTGTACTTGTGGGCGTTGGATATAATGTATAAGCTTGATTGGTTTTCCAGTTTTATTAAGTTTTGGTTGAATTAGTAACATTTCGTTAGATTTTTAAAAAATTTATTCCAACTCGTTGGTAGCCGAATTATAATGCATTATAATTATAGAGGGTTTCATTGATTCCACTGAAGTTTTCTGCCGGGCTATTTGAACTTTCTGATTAACCACATTTGTAGCAGGCATTGTGTTGGGATTCTTCAATTCAACCTTCTTGTTCTGCATACAATTCCCAGAGTTTTTCCCGGGATGATGTTATTACAGGCTGATCGTCAGTTATTTTCATATTCGGTTGATTTTTAAAAGACTTACATTCAGAATGCACTAGCTTTTCATCACCCAATCTGGTTCTTAATCCTCGTTTCTTGTCATTGATTATGGCAATCCTGGACCGATGTCTCAGCAGTAGACGCTCCGGCGTGGCGTTAACTGCCTCTGTACGAACCATTTTGTGATATCCCCCATTCGTTTCAAATATTTGCGATAATAAATTTATTTTCATACGCAAAAAAAAAACATGCTCGAATTCGGCATGAGTTTCACTATTTAAAGATGCCCATATTACCGGCTCGTCGGGCTATACAGCAGCCCGAGATGTTACGTGTCATTTCTCCAAATCTGCATTCACCTGTCCTAATAATATTGCGTCCATGCAGTTTTTTCTCCGCCTCCACCTTGGTTATAACGATTTTTTTTTTGTCGCCAGGATTGGACAAAAACAACGTCCTTGAGCTTCACGAAAATGTGACTACAGCGAAATCGAGTCTAGGGATAAATGTTTATCATCTTTTTTCCGTAGACTTTTGCATTCTTAATTCTCTCCAAGGGTACAAAGAGTAAACCAAAAATGCGTAAGAGACTATGCGATTGTTAAAAAACGTTATTATACACTTGAAAAGTGTATATTAATTTTGCCCAGAAGTTTGTAACGCATAGAAATTTTCATTTCCGACCCCATAAACTATATATATTCTTGATCAGGACGACGAGCTGAGTTCATTTCCGCTTGTCCGTCCGTCCGTCTGTCCGTCCGTCTGTCCGTCTGTCTGTCTCTCTGTTTCTACGCGAACTAGTCTCTCAGTTTTAAAGCTATCGAGATGAAATTTTGCACAGAGTCTTCTTTTTACTGCACGCAACTAATATGTCGAAACCGGCCGGATCGGATGACTGTATCTTATAGCTGCCATAGGAACGATCGGTCGAAAAATAAGTCTTAGTGAGACAAATTTTTTTATTTTCCATTGTAGGGTCACCAATATTGGTATATATTAGTTTTAGATGATTTTACATATTTGTGGAAAAATTTATCAAAATCGGATGAGTATAGCTGCCATATAAACGGTTGGTCAAAAAACTTGTTCTAGTGGGAAAAACTTTTTTATTTTCCACTGTAGCCTCACCAATCTTGGTATATTTTAGTTTTATATGCGTTAACACAATTCTGAAAGATTTTATCAAAATCGGATGACTATAGCATATAGCTGCCTTAGGACCGATCGGTCGAAAAATGTGTTTTACTAAGAAAAGTTTTTTTATGGTATCAAATTTTTATTATCAATGTTTTAGAAATTTTAAATATTTGATATCTATATCCTATATATATTTTTCCGGTTAAATCAGTTGGAGTAAACTTTTTCAAGTGTATTAAAACTTCGGCACAGTCGAAGTTAGCTTTGCCTTCTCGTTTTTTTAATTTGCATCATCGCATATTTCGATGTCCCGTGCGACATTGATAAACAACATTTGTTATCTGTGCGTCGAAAGTAGATGTTCTGGCTTATCCAATATTGAGTACAAAGAGAGATTCTTAATACATTTCAAATAAAAAATATATTGCTCTAAAATGAGAATAATTGTGATCTTGGTACTTATATAAAGTTGGTCCCGTGCGACATCGTAGAAATGTTTCTTACGTGAATGATTTTTTTTTTTGTAAATAATACTTTTTTATATCTAAATGAACAAAAACGGCGGCGAGCAAAAATTAAGAGAGTTGCATACGGTGAAGAAAAAGTTGAAGTACGATAAAATATTTTGGAAAAATTTTTTGCTTTTTGTTATTATGTAAAAATAACAACATTAAAATCTTTTGTTGACTTAAAACCTTTTTACTACGCTTATTTATATATAATTTCCTCAAAAGAGTAACTAAAATAATAATTATAATAATAGAAAAAATGTCAAAAACGACAAGTCCCGTGCGAAAGTGCTTAAAATTAAATTTAAAAAAAACGTCAGTTTTTGGTACAACACTTTCTAAAATTTAACACAATGAAATATTGCCTCAGGATTCGCTGAAATCGACTTTTTAATTGTTGGTCGCGAAAACCACTTCTGTTTTTGTCCCGTGCGAAAGTCTTGGTTATTTGTAACTATCTTGAAAAGTAAAAATTGCCCAAATTCAACCTTCGCAGCATTTATAGGGCCAATTAAGAGCTATAAGTTAAGCCTTTGGTCAAAACAAAAATATGTATTATTTTGTCTTTTAGTCACTTTAAAAGTGTTCGAGGGTCCCGATCGACATAATGGAAATGTCCATGTATTAATTTTAAGTTTGTGTGGTGACCTGTTATTTTAAGTTCTTTTTAATTGCAATTTTTTAAAACGAGTTCGTTTGTAATTAATTTAAGTTTACTCTGTTTGGGTCCTTACTCGCAAGGTACAGAGAAAAGTTCTAACATTTTTTCAAAAACTTTTGTCAATTGCCACACATCTGAATGATCGTTCCTGTTCATCCAACAGCTGGGACAGCTTCCTCTTCTCATCTGCATTTCTAAAGTCGTTTTCTGGTTATAAATGGACACGTGTCAGTCAACCTACAATAGTGTGTACTTCCACATATGTAGATATAGGTGGATTTTGTAATATCTGCTCGCATTTTTATTTATTTATTTTTACAAAAAAAAAAAGGACGCCATGTAACCTAAACAAACAAAAGCTGCGGTCGCCAACCACCGCTAAGCTGTCGATCTGGACCTCCGTTTAGCGTTGACCAGGAGTGCTCGCGCGCGCGCGCGAGGTCAAAGGCCACTCCCGTTTGCATCCGCAGTCGCAGCTGACTTTTTTACAATAGCAAAGTCTGCGCCTTTCGTTTTTTTGATAAATTAAACAAATAGAGAAACTTTCATATTTGTTGTTTACTTTTCGATAATTTCGAATGCGCACGCTCCCAGCAAATGGAAATGACAAACGACTTCGCTAAGCCGCGACAATATGAGGCTATTAGGGTAATAATTTGTGGGATTAGATGGGGAAAGTCGCTTGCCCGAAGCCATGTAAAGCAATCGAAAGTTGCATTTCCGTTGGGCGCAGCGGGTCCCTGGGCTCCTGGCGCGAACTACTTGCTTGCGGTTTTCGGGAATTATGGCGAATTATGACATATTAAGATTTATAATATTTGAGAAGCAAAAACAAAAAAATACAAAAAAAAAAAAACCGTTTGCCAAAATGTGCCCGGGAGGCGACCGCAAGATGCTGCTGTTTGCTTCTGCTGCTCCTCGGGTTTCATCCGCCTCACAATGGACGCCTCTTTGACTTACAGCTGTTCGTTGCATATACTAGCAGGACCACGGGCGATGGCGGATTATTATTTCATATTTTGATTTATTGTTTTGCTTATTGTTTTGCCATACATTCACAGCGCAGGCGCCGCCGTATTCTTTCGCCCCGTTTTGCCAAATTCACGTACACGAAGACCTTCTTTCGCCTTCCTTATCCTTTTGTTTGCTGTGCTGTGTGTCCTTGTGTTGCCTGTCTGCGGTTTTTGCCGAGCGATTTTTATATGTAAATTTTTTGCATTCAAGACAGAAAAGATGCCTGCCCCGAAGGGCATTTCTTTTGGCTAGAAGAAATCGCTATTGAAATAGAAGAAACTGGCTTTTGACTAACCGGTTTCCTATGACCCCAAAAGCCAAGGTTACATTTAAAGAAGGTTGGGTCTGTCGCAAAGCTTTAGATTTGTTCAGCGAACTTGATTCAAGGACACGCATGTACGAAAACCTATGCGCTTTGTTGTTGTAGCTTTTGTATGTTTGTATGTTTCTGATTCACTCTATCGTATGTGAGTTTGTATTAATTTTTCATAATATTAATGGAGGAGACTATTGGTCAATGATAGCCAAAAATGATTCTGGAGTTGGGTCATATGTATAATGTTGGATATAACTTGGCAACTTAAATCCACTATTTCCACGACAAAAACAATCTCAGCCAAATATCTTTTGTATTTAGAGCTAGATGTGAGATGCTGAACCTACGATTCCGTGCATATGTCAACAGTACGGAAGCCAACTGCACCCTCTGCAATTTAAACACCAAAGAAGACACGTACCACTTTATTGCTGTTTGCCCGATACTTCAGGAATTCAGAAGGTTCTTGCCACAACATATATTCTACAACTTATTATGAATCGACCCGCCATACATCGTTTTTCGATCAGATGAACGATATTAGAGCTATACGTAAAAGAAAATAAAAACCAACGACAACAACAACACCGCAGCGATTGGTAGAACTTACGAGAAAGAGAGAGCGAGAAGGCAATAGCTAACTGGTAATTTAGACCTTGCTTGACGGCAGGATCTAATTGGACTGCGCCGCTCTCAGTTTCCCCCCGCCTTCTTTCCCATAGATATTTGTGTAAGACCAAGTATGAGAGGAGCGATGCAATTGAGATGACCTGCGGTCAGAAATCACGCGTGACTAATATAGATACGTTTATGTTAATAGGAAATTATATACAAATTTTATAATTTTACGAGTTATGTACAAGGGTAATTCTACTCATCATTACTTATCGAGCCCCCATACATCGTTTTCCAACCAGATGAACGATAGTCGAAAGAGTTGCCACCCCCAGATTTTGAAAAAACCTTACACTTTAAAGTTATCAGTTACATACAAACAGGTACAGAGTATATTACAGTCGGGCTTGACCGACTTTCTTACTTGTTAATATATTCTGTACTTATTTAGTTTAGTTAAGCTCAACAGCTGACGGCTTTAAGCAAAAGCTACGTTTATTTTAATTTATTCACAATCTGTATCCCTTCCATAGTCTTAACCTCAAAACGATTCGGTCTATCGCGACAAGCGGGGAATCCGGGTGTATTATGAGTAAGCGGCTATAGGAAGTTTAGGTCACCAACTTATTATGCACAACTCATATGAATTTTGTAAATAAATAAAACACTATACTACTACTATAACTTAGAAATATAAATGAAGTGTTTGTTAGTAAATCAGGATTCATACAATTTTACTTAAGTTTTGGTGCATTTATCATTAGTCCTAGTATGGGAGTAATATACGAGTTATCTGACCCATCTTTAATATGTACACTGTACAGATTTAAGATTGTTGTTAAAAAGTAGGTTTAAAATTTTTCGTCTTGTATACATTCACATCAATTGTAGATAAAATTGACATTAATGTCATCTCTCATTATTATAAACATCTTGTCCATCGAGAGTGTAATGAAAATACGGAATCAAGAAACTAACACATACTGTAATTTTCTCACAAAATAATCCGAACTAACACTCTGTCTTTCTTATGAGGTTGTCTTTGTTTTTGTTTTAACTCTCTCTGTTCTATTTCTGTTGTTGAATTCTTAACGGTTCTCACTAAAGTTCTGTTTTCTTAGACCAGCTGGGAAAGGCTCAGGCCATCAACTTAATATTAGGCCAACAACAACTAAATGCAGCATCGAAACTTTTCGTTTGGTGGCTCTGCTTGGTTACAGCAAAATAATTGAAAACGAAAGAGAACTACAATCGCTCTCAAGTGTTCTCACGAAAGTTCAATTGAAATGAGCATGCAATGACTTGCGTTCCTCTTTCTTGGTCAGACAATTGCTAAGAGATATGCTTTGAATGTTGTTAAGGATGTTTCCCATCGAAAATATAATTATCTATATATAAATGAGTTCAACCTGACTGACTGATTGGTGACCCAGCCCTAATCGTTAGATATGGAAAGCTGAAATTTCACAGTAGCTTCATCTTATTCCTAGAATGTGTTCAAAAAATCAAATCTAATGCGATAAAAGTACCACTTCCTAAAATACTTACCTACGATATATAACATGAACAAAGCATTAACAACATCTGTTTTTGATGAAAAATTTAAAAGGCTCTATTTAAAAAAGCAAAGGCTCATAAAAAGGCTCCATTATAATAAAGAAAAAAGTGCAGGGAATTATTGATTCTCATTCATTTATTTATAACTTCTCTATTACGAATTATGGTAAAATGATCAAGCGGGGCTTTGAAAAATTCCGTCGGGAAATGTGGAAAACTCACAGAAATCTATTTTTTTGTTTTTTCATTCGAACAGCTCCAAAATTATTTTAACCAGTTTCTGACTGTTTCTGTTTTTGTGTTTTTTTTAGAGCTGATGTACCTGATATTTGAGTATTTAACCAGTCTATTATGAGCTATTTTGGATGGCTTCAAATCTATTCAAATCTCTAAAGATCTTTATTTTTGGCGGAGATACGGCACATTTGCAGAATTTCTGAATTTTTGTTTACTTGAACATGGGAATTCAATTCCTTTGATTAATAAATTACCCACTTAACTAAGACTTGTAACTTTTGTTGAACCAAACCAAAAGTTTTGGTTCAGAACAGATTCAGGTTTAGCTATTTTTTTCACAAGAGGTTCGGTTAACAGTTAAAGAAAAGTCGGAATTCCGGTTCGGTTAAAAACCGGATTGCAGCCCTGGTTTTTCATCCGATCAGCTCCAAACTTATTTTGCTAAGCTCTACATAAAAAAAAAATTAACAACGCGATTTTCACATTTTGAAAAATCCGAAAAAATTGAAAAAAAATTTATTGAAAAAAAAAAAACATTTTCGTGTTTCATTCGATCTGGCTCAAAAAACATTTTCAAAGCTAGCATTTTCAAAATAGCAACTTCGAAAGCACTATATTTGGAAAACATTTCACGAAAGTCGGTGATTAGGCGGGAAACTCTTGCTGTTTTCATCCAATCAGCTCCAATTTAATTTTTAAAGCTATACATAACAAAATGGTTTCAACGGAATTTTAAAATTTTGAAAAATCAAAAAATTGGGCGAAATGGTCAGAAAAATTTGATTTGTTAGGAACTCATTTCCCAACTTCGCAGGATTGGTGAAAATGGCCAAATTAGCCATTTTCGGAATTTTTCGGTTCAATTTGCAGCAAAACCATTAAAGATATAGGATCTCTGAAACCAGATAATAACTGATTTAGCATTTTAGCTCCTGTTTCGACTATAAATCATTTTTCAAATCTTGTCAAAATAATTATGCCAACCAAATTTTACATTTTTAATTTAATTTTCTTGTGCAAGCATCCGATTGTGAACTTTTTATGCTTTATTGATAGCTCTCTTCTGTACTAGTATGCCATAAAAATTTCAACATATTGCGATTTTTTGTTAAAAAGATATTATGAAAATTTTTTGTCAAAATAACTGTGCCGACTAGTGTACAAAAAAAATAAAAAAAAATGTCACTCGTATTGTTATGGCACTGAGCATCTAGAATAAAATTCAATCGATAAAACCCAGCTTCCTTCAGAGCGATAAGTTTAATTTCCCCCTTCACTGGCACGCCAAATGTTATTAAGAACAAGTGCGCGTGTTTTTGATCCATAATTTTTCAAAGGGGGACCCAAAGACCTTTTATTTAAAAGTCCAGAGACGTTTATTAAATGAAATATTTAAGTGTACTTTGGAGACTCGCATCTCAACGCACACCGCCACGCTTGACCCTATTTACAGTTGAATGGTGGTCGTTATCAAGACGAGCAGCTCTCTCTATACTCATAAACACAATTTGACGCCGAGCAAAAACTCGTTGCGTGGCGAAGTGGTTAGAGCATTTGCTTAGCAATCGGGAGACGGAGCCTCTATTCCTAGTACGAGTGGAGGTTGATTATTTT
This sequence comes from Lordiphosa mommai, assembly GCA_018904225.1. Lineage (NCBI taxonomy): Eukaryota > Metazoa > Arthropoda > Insecta > Diptera > Drosophilidae > Lordiphosa > Lordiphosa mommai. The sequence continues at coordinate 78,113 of JAEIFT010000047.1, forward strand.
TTTTTTATTTTTTTTAAGACGCATGTGTAATTTTTTGTTTTTTTTCCGTTTATTTGAATTTTTGTCTTTTTTATTTAATTACTAATCTTTTAAGTTGAGCAAAATTTAAACAGTTTCTTATGACAACTTATCATGTAGATGGCGCAAGTCGATGAGCTTTAAATGAACTTCACTCATAGATGGCGGTTTGTTGAGCTGGCGCCATCTGCATGTGAAATTACGTGCGAGTGTTGCCAGACTTTGACAGAGACAAAACTGTTATACTCGCCTAGACCGTTACATTTGAATGCTGTTTTTGAAATTCAAGACAGCCCGAAAGTAGGCAGCATAAAATATTTAAAATAAAAGAAACCAACTATTATGTATGGGGTTTCTATATAAGCAGCGTTCACGTTCGCGTTGATTTATCAAAATACGCGCGTTCAACTCCATATAGAAGCGATAGTGTAAGTTGAAGTCGGCTTTGCTCGACTTAGGTACACCCATTACTCATGGCCTTATGACACGACATTAATTGAACGTATTAATAATGCATTAATTTCAGTTGGTATTGGTTTTGCGTGAGTGAGAGAGAGACAAATACATGTGGAAATTAATGAGGTTTTTAATGCCGCATTAACGCGTTACTATCGGTTATCGGAAAAATACTAGCTTGAACAAAATCCCAAAAAAAATATACCTATTTCGATTGCCATTGGTCGATAGATTAATGCATTAAATCGTACTTTCAAACTCATTATTTTGTCATTAATTTGTAGAAAAGCCCTCAAAATATATAAGACAGGGACCAATTTGCTTCTATATTGAGCGGTATAGAAGTTGCTTGCGACAAACATATTATTAAATAAAAATAATAAAAAAAATATAACAAAATTGTTTGCTACTTGGCTGTTGCGACGCGAGGAAGAAGGTATTTTGCTTTCTTTTTAATGATAAATAAAATGTGGAATAACAATAAGAAAACTAACTGGGCGAGGACACGAAAATTAAGAAAACTATTCTTCGTATGACCGCACATTTATTTTAATTGACTTAAAATATGATAAAGTCGCATATTCAGAAGCAGAACACAGTGATGCGTAGTTGCATTGGTCCTACAGATGGGCCACTAATCAGATTGATTTATTTGGCTACAGTAAATGACAACATTCTTTTATACAAATATTGTCATAATTCGAAATCTATATTGAAGGGAAAGTTGGAACTCGTTGCAATCGCCCATTCCAATTCACTAGTCAACCATTTCCAAAATTTTAAAGGAGACAATGTGTTGAATGTCAAGAAGTACCTGGCATTTCCATCTTCGAACATGGAATGGAAAAAGAATGCCAAAAATTTTATGAATTTCCAAAATTTATTGTACAACATATTGTGTTAAAATATATATTTTGTTTAAAAAAAACTATTTATATTGAAAATTTGTACAAGCAAACATTGCAAGATACGAGCGGTGCCAAAAATCGGTTCTTACTATTTTAATTTAAAAGATGACAACTATTAAATTTGTATAGCTATTGCTGATGCTAATCATAAATTTAAATTTATTAAAATGCCGGCAAGTGTGACCGTTCGTACTTGCGATAGAAATCCAGAACCAAAAACGTATATAGCTGTACCGTTCACTCGCATTTAATTAATGAAAAGATTAATATCGTGTCATACAGGCTTCAGAAAATGTTAAGAGTTAAAATAAAACATAAGCATTTCATGTTAATATTAACCTCCAATGTGAAGATTAACAATAAGTTGGCTGACTGCGCACACAGTGACACCAAATATATAAAACAAGTTGAAATTTTAATTACTCCGCCAAATATAGTTCAAATTTCACAGATTTTAGATATTGACCATATATTTATATATAAATGCAAAATGCCGAGAAACTATCCCTAAAAAACAAGGTACACTTGTATATTTATACAAGGCCATAATACCATCAACATGGAGGTAAGGTCAATCCAGGATCCTGCACAGTGCATCAAAAGACAAGTGGAGAGTGAACTGAAAGTTCCTAAAATTGGTGACGTCATAATCAAGCAGGTAGCAGACTATCTGGAGCGCTTAAAAGAACATCCCAGCACACTTGCAAGACTACTACTTGAAGCAAGCATAAAAGCAGGGGCTACACTGAGAAAAAAAATCATTCTTAAACCACGATTGAAAATCTTTATTTCAAGAAGCTTAATCCATAAAAATCATGATTGAAATACCATAACCAAAAATGTATTTTCTCAAAATATAGATGTATCTTTGTCGGAATCGGCCGGATCAGATGACTATATCATATAGCTGCCATAGGAACGATCGGTCCAAAAACTAGTTCTAGTGAGAAAAACTTTTTTGTTTTCCATCGTAGCGTCACCAATCGTGGTCTATATAAGTTTTATTTGCTTCCACACAATTCTGGAAAAATTTATAAAAATCGGATGACTATAGCATATAGCTGTCATATAAACGGTCGGTCTAAAAACTAGTTCTAGTGGGAAAAACTTTTTTGTTTTCCATCGTAGGGTCACCAATCGTAATATATATTAATTTTATATGATTCCACACAATTGTGGAAAATTTTATCAAAATCGGATGACTATAGCATATAGCTGCCATATAAACGGTCGGTCCAAAAACTAGTTCTAGTCGAAAAAACTTTTTTGTTTTCCATCGTAGCGTCACCAATCGTAGTATATATTAATTTTATATGATTCCACACAATTGTGGAAAAATTTATCAAAATCGGATGACTATAGCATATAGCTGCCATATAAACGGTCGGTCCAAAAACTAGTTCTAGTGAGAAAAGCTTTTTTGTTTTCCATCGTAGCATCATAAATCGTGGTATATATTAGTTTTATATACTTCCACACAATTCTGGAAAAATTTATCGGAATCGGATGATTATAGCATATAGCTGCCATAGGAACGGTCGGTCTAAAAACTAGTTCTAGTGAGAAAAACTTTTTTTTATCAATGGTAGCGCCTTTCAAAAACTGCAAGGGTTAGCCTTCTATTTTTTTAATTAATTTTAAAAAATTAAAAATTTTCTTTTTGAAATCACATATTGTCAAACTAAAACTAAAATTATTTTAATTTTTGGAGATTTTTTCAAAAAAATGTTTGGGACCATTGTATTGTGCATTGCTTGGAAGAGGACTCGAACCAACGACATTGGTATTCTAGGCAACGGTCAATACTCTGAGAGCTTAACATATGACAAGCTTGAACTTAACATATGCCTGGGTTCTGATATATGTGATGATGCGCTGTGGTCGAATGCATTAAGATACAACCGTTCATCTTTCAAGTGTCTCTCCTCCCGAGGTCGTCAGTTATTTCGAGTCCCCAATCAAAGGTAATAATAATAATATACATTTTTACAAGTTATTATAAAACTTCTGCAACTAATTTGCTTTTGATTTTGTGAAAGCAACTACAACAATAACTGTTCCAATCAGGGACCGAAAATAACGGTTATGGGGTAAGTTTTAAACTTAAAAAAATCATTGGGAACAAATATAAAATATATGAATATTTTCGTTTATTTTTTATGGACTTTCGGAATGTGTACTGAACCGTTAATTATGATTTATATTTTTAAAAAGCAATCGAACAAATTATTTTTGATTTTTATTTTAAAAATTATTTTTAAATATTAATTTTTTATTTTTTTTTTTATAAAAATCAATTATAAAACCCATAAGTGATATATATTTTTCAAAAAATAAAAAAATCTACATTAAAAAAAATTCAAAAAAGTACTTTTAAGAATTTTTAAAATATTGTTTTCTAGGCATTTTAGAAAATTTATTTATTTAACGCAGGTTGATTTTTATTTTCTTAAGAAGTAATTTTTATTTTTGATTTTCATTTTTAAAAATCAATTGTGATTAAATAAAAATGATTAATTACAATTGATTTTTATAGTTATAACTTTAACAGTGACGGTCCCAGGTTCCAATAGAAAGTAAAACGAAATCAAATCTTTATCAGCCTCGGAGATAATTTCGTTAAGTCTTTTAGTATGACCTTACTTAATTTTAGGGCATACTGCATATTTTGTATGCAGCAGCTGTGAACAGCTGTTCGACGAAAACAAAAGCAAATGCGGAATCGGAATTGGTAAATGTTCCCTATTCCATAAAATGATCGAGTGATTCAGCTCCTAAATTCCAATTTCCATTAATCTTTAATTAACTATCTTGATAGAAATTTGTTTAAACAGAATTATCTTATCCTTTCTTGGAAATCAGATCTCTTACCAATTCCGCTCGATCGGATTCGGATACGGAAAACAGTAAATAACGCCGAAAATAATTTTTTTTTTATTTTTCAGTTATCTTAGGGCTGGCCACACCACTCGAACACCTGTATTTGTGTTTGTTTCTAGCTGGCCAACAAAATGCTACCAAACAGTATTGAAAACGGTTATAAAATGGTAAACACAATTGCAAATGCAAGGTCTATTAAAATTACATTCAGCGAAACACATAACTTGCATTACGAAAAACACTTAATTTTTTGTGTTTGCTATTTTTAGTAAGCATTTGTGATGTCCCATAAACATTTTTGGGCTTAACTTCATTAATCAAAGCAATTTTCTCACGTAACTTACATATTGCACTCAACTTTTGGTTGACGCTAAATTTACAGTTGACAACAGACACAAGGAATAAATGTCTGCACAAAATTACTTGAAGAAATATCAGCTGTTCAATAAAATCCACACAATCTATTGATATGGCAACTCTCGAAATTGCTTGTGTGTAATACTTACCCTCCTGAGTACCCAACAGAGGAATAAGGCAAGGAATAATTCCTCAAGAAATTTATTTATATGCGATTTGACAGCTCAAGGAAAATTCAAAAGCTGTCAGTACTTCCCTTTAAGATTTTTCCATCTCTGTCGAATTTTGACACTGTTTGGTGTCGGTTTTGAGAATATATAGATAGACTCGTTTCCGAATTCGATTGATCGGAATTGATAATGGTTCTTATTTCCAAGAATCGATTAGAAAATTCGGTTAAAATATTTTGCCATCAAGACAGTCAAATGAAGTTAAATAGAAATTGAATCTTTATTGACGAATAACACTATCAGTTTTCTGGTAAGGGAACTAATTCCGAGTCCGCTTGATTTGATCGAAATCGAAAACGGGAACAGGCCAGAATATTTTTTTTCTCTGTGATAGCTTAGAAGACTTCTCAAATGGGTTGTCCCTAGGGATCTTGCTGCCATGCGTATTTAGTACACACAAACAACTATATTAAGCATCTTTTGTCTACACACTTCAATGCAAGCTACCGCATAACAATAGTAGAATAATACAAAAAAATATATAAAAAATCCCATTTAAAAGTTTGAAATTTTAACCAATTGTTTAAAATATCCCATTAGAATTTGAAAGATTTTTGTGTCCAACTTCAGAAGCATTTTAGCCTTACAGATTTCTAAGTTGGCTGCATTAATAAAAAAATATTTCGCAAAGAAGCAAAAATGAGCAAAATCGATAAATCACACCATATTATATACAATTAAATAAACGCAATTGCATTTTTAGTTGCCAGAATACACAAGTAGCTGTCCACTTTAACTCCACGAAACACACGACATTAAGGTTAGGGTCGTAAAAAAAAACAATCAAGAGCTTACTTTATTCCCAATACTGAATTTCGAAAAGATGGCGACCGTGCCACAAAAAAAAAAAAATATGTCTGTAGCTATTCCAGCTAAGATTACTTACAATTTTTTTCTTCCAAAAATGGCCCTGCAACAGGATTACTTATGTAGAAAGTAAAATGCATGGGGTGGTTGTTTTTAATAATAATTCTTTTTATTTCATCTAACTTTTCATATAAGTATTGTTGAGTTTTCTGTTTCTTTTTTTTCGTTCTGTTTATTACACAATTCTGGTAGTTTTTTTTTTATATATCTTTGTTCTGGCGTCACCAAATTTGAAATATATATGAATATATATTTATATATATAGATGTATGTGTAGAAAGATTCAATTATGCGATCACAAAAAAACAAAAAAAACTATTTTGGTGCTGTGTGTTTTTGTGAGTGAAGTAAAATATGTTGTTGTTGACATTTAACTTTTAATTTTTTACATTTTATACAGATAAACTTGCAATATTTGATTGTGATTATAGTTAAAAAAAAAATTGTTAAATTATATATAAAAAAAAAAGTTGTTCTTAAACCATAAAAAGCCTTTTGTTCAGAATTGAAAACTAAATTAAATCACATTTAGCATATTTTTTTAAAAAATGTTCTTGCAAGTCGTTGCAACCCTTAAAGATAACATTTATTTGTGGTTGTTGTTGTTGAGAAAATTCATTAATAATTTAATATTTACATTATGCCAAAAAAAAGGTGATGTTTTTTATTTTTATTTTTTATCGAATAATTATGTTAAATTGTGGTTGTAATATTAATTTATGTGCTCCTTAAAGTGTATGAAAAAAAATTGTGTCTTATTCTGCCGACTTCCATTAAATAACTGGGTTGGTGCTTCGTTGTCTAATGCTAGTTCCCTAGAACAACACATCGATGTACATGTTTCATCTGCTGCTGCCCCCCGCCTCAGCCACCGCCGCCTGCTCCTGCTTGACCTTGAGCAACAGCTGTTCGTGCGCCTGCTGCTCGTCATCGTCATCATCGCAGATATCTATGTCGCCCTCACCATCATTATCCACGTCGTCCAGCATCATGCCATCCGTTTCATTATCCTTCTCCATCTCCTCATCCTCATCCGGCTCATCTTCCGGCTCGGATTCGGTAACGGCCACCACCGAGGCGGCAACAGCAGCTGCATTCCGTGCATTGGCAGCAGCGGCCACAGCCGCAGCAGCAGCAGCCGCAGCCACCGCTGCCTCGGCATAACCAGCGGCTGCACCATGGTGATGCATCTGCATGGCATGCTGCACTGCAGCCGCCTGCTGCTGCTGCTGTTGCTGCTGCTGTTGTTGCTGCTGCTGCTGCTGTTGATGTTGCTGTTGCTGCTGCTGCAACTGTTGCAGATGATGCAAATGCTGTTGCTGATTGTACGGATGATGCTGATGTTGTCCACTGGTTGTCACCGAGGATGGCGGTCCATGATGCCCATGGCTGTGGGCATGATGCTGATGCTGAGCCATGCCCGCGTGCATTGCGGCCGCAGCAGCGGCAGCAGCCGCCGCCTCCCCGCCATGATGATGATGATGATGATGGTGATGATGGGCAGCCGCCGCAGCAGCAGCCGCTGCATTGGCCGCCGCTATATGAGCATGGGCCTGGGCATGAGCATGTGCCACATGCTTACTCTGTTTGCCCGTGGCCGGAGGCGGTGCGTCGAATAGCAGCCGCGAAATGGAGAAACTGGAGATGGGTGAGTTATGGGTGCTGCCCGCCGAGTAGCTGGTGTTGGTGTCATCCGAAGTGGGTGTCTCGCGATCACTCTCATCGCTCTTCAACAGCTCGGCCGCCTCCAGGGATTTCTTGTGCATGCCCAACAGCCAGGGAGCCACCGACTCATCCTCTTTGGCCGATTTGATAATGGTCTCGGGCAGCGGCAACGAGTGACGCACCATTGCCCCATACAGACCGTATTCGGCCATTTTGGTGCTGTGACCCCAGCATTTTTCGGTTTTGCGCCACTTGGCTCGTCGGTTCTGGTACCAGACCTGCAAGTAGAAAGAGAGAGAGAGATTGGTCAGTTGGTCATTCAATAACCAATTAAAATGGCACAAGCCATGAGGAAAACTAGTTGAAGGCAGAAAGACTGACGCAGGAAAACGCAAAACAATTGGAGTATTGGACCTAGTCCTACAATTTTTTTTTTAAGCGTGCGAAGGGTATCAAAGTAACAAGTATTCACCAAGCTTTAACAATCACAATTACATCCCCCAGTTTTAGCCTGGTCACTCAGACCCATCCACACCCAATACATGCCTCTATAACACAGTACGCTAAAATTTGTGTCAATTTTAACTGAGGTTGATTTGAATATGTTAGGCATGATTGAAACTAACCAAAAGAGATTCCTGTGTCACCTAAGAATTGGAATTCGATAAAAAAAAGATTTCACTTTTTCCAACGTACGTTATAAACGGAATATCGAAAAAGTGTAAATGAGAAGTGAAAAGAAATCAAAAATATTCCATTAAAAATGAAAGAAAGTAACAACATTATTATCTCTGTTTGACTTATATGTAAGTATTTGATTTTCGGCTGGTGCATAACTATAAACGCACTTTTGTATTTTTGGCAGAAAGAATATAACATAAAGATCCACTTTCAAACGCCGCTAAATTTTAAGTAATGTTAAGGGATAATTATCATGTAGAATCTACATTGTAGATTCTTTACACAAAATATTTGTTCCTTTTGAAAAAAGACTGTGGTTGGAGTGAGACAGACATAGTCAAAAATAAACTCAGAGAGCGAAACTGAGTGCGAACAGCTGACTTATTTTGAGTGAAACGGTTGGCGGTGTCTCAAAATGTGTCTCCATGTTAACTTTTTTCTGTTTTCGGTTATCACACCTGGTTCTTGCTGAGCACGCGGTTTCGCACAAGATTCATTGATATTAAAAAAGGACAAAGGAAAAAAACCTGAAACATAAACTTCTAAAACTATAAAAAACAACGTTGCAACTAATTGGGAAATGGTATTATTCTTATTAAGTTTATTTTAGAAATAAATACACTGTGATAGTTTCTTTGCAAAAAAAAAAAAAAAAATTTACAAACTTGAACGTCTTTCCCCTAATTCGGGCCTTAGGAATCGAACTGCATCATTACATTTTTGTGTTATAACGATGGTTTCATACAAATTAAAAAATTTTTTTTTGTAAATTCCAAAAATATGATATTTTATTCTCGAGAAATCTAAATAAATAGACTTAAATGTCCTCTAATTTGATGCATTCACAGTTTTTCGATATCATTGCGCATTCAAAAGTTATAGATTAAAATCTAAAAAAAACACAAATTTTTTTAACATAATTTTTATTACCAAAATGACATTAAATTAGAAAATATTTAATCAGAAATCAAGTTATTGTTGGAAAACAAAGGGGAAGACATTAAAAAATGATTTAATTGTGATTTTACTTAAAATTTGGAAATTTGAAATAATTTGTTCTAAAGATGTTGCAATTATTTTAATTTTTGGACCATAACTTTTAAAAGCGCAACGATATCGAAAATCTGTATATATAGTAAATTAGATGACATTTAAATCTAGTTATTCAGATTTCACAAGATTCAGATATAATTTTTTTACAATTTAAAAAAAATGTTAACTTTATGAAAAACTTAAAAAGTTGTATGAAGCCATCGATGTTACACATATAAATAATGATGCAGTTCGATTCCCAGGGCCCGAAATAGGAGAAAACCGTTAAAGTTAGTCATGTATTTTTAATCGACTTGCACAGTGATATTAATCAATTTTTTTTTACAATTTGGATCAGTCTTTTCACATTTTCCGTGTTCAGCAGAAGAACTTGCTGCCCAATCAATGAAACATTTAATGGTAATTTACGTAGCCTACTTTTCCTCCTGTGTGTAATATATAATTACTATATAAATCTTTTCCAAATGTCAATTTAACAAAACCACCTAAAAGTAATAATGAGAGCAGTTTTATTAAGCTAACCAGAAATCAAGAGTCTCTGCTGAACGCGCCCATTATTTTTGATGTTCATCTCTTGTTAGACTGTCGATGAAGCCTTGCACCATCTTTAACGAGTATTTTGTGAAATCATTTAACACGGCCAAATGGTTATTATGGTTTAATATTTCTAAAAATCTTCTTGAATGATATTTTTTCCATATAAAATTGCCACTTCTGCAAAATTAGCCAGATTCTATATAGATATATAAACTATAAGACATAGAGCCATGTGCTATGGAGTGTAAGTAGGTGTATACCGTAAGCAGATCAAGTTTGTTTAAGATTTGAAATTTTTTAAAAAATTCAAGGGTATAGGGCAGGGTGTTAAACCGGAACCGTATACCGAAAAGAACCGATTGAAACTCAGAACCAGAACCGTAACCGGAACCGTTATTATTTATTTTTTGAGTACCGGTATTTCGGAACCTTTATTTTTGGAACCAAAATGACCAAAAAGAACCAAAACATTGTACCAGTACAGTTTCGGTTCTGACTTTTTTTTTTGTTATTTCATTTTTATCGCTTCAATCAGGTATTTCTTCAGGGAAAAGCGCAGGGTAAACGTAAGCAAAAACTTACAAATGTGAAGTTAAGAGAACATCTGGTATATACTGAAATTTTCAATAAAAATATCAGTTTCAACTTATTTCGTTGCATCTATTTTGGTTCAATAAATGCTAAACCGGAACCGAAATTCCATTCGGTTTGATTCCCTGGTATAGGGTATTTTGTAGTCTCTTTTCTTACTCTTTTTTATCTGTGTTAAGTTTACAGTTACCTTTTCACTCACACAAATTGTGCCACCGAATGGCCATCCTGTAAGCCGTGTCACTTTTTTTTTAAACCAGTCATTATTACGTTAAAAATGTTACAAAACAAAACTCAACCCTGGGATTTAAGCACAAAACTAATTAAATTAAATGCAAGAACAATAACTCGGTCTGAGCTGAGTTTACCATCCAACACGACGCATCATCTCCCCGCCTCGCCACGCGCTGATTTTGATTTCAAGTACTTATTAGTGGACGTTCGTTCTTCTGTCGCTTTAGAACATTAAACGGTCAATTTTCAATTTCACAGACAACTTGTAAAGTGGGTGCACACACACACACACAGAGAGAGAGAGGGGGTGGAGGGACCCCAGGGACAACTTAATCTTCTGTTGTGAAAAGTTCAACTTAATTTTTAGCCAAGCTTCTGGCCGCGTTTTGTAACATCTTTCCCAGGGTGGCGGCAACATGTGCGTTACAATTCGCCAGGGACCATAAAGCGGCGGTTGCTTTCAATTTGTTGTTGTTGTTGTTGTTGCTGCTGCTGGTTGCCACGCGGCGGCCGGATCTGACGGAGGTTTTCCTCGTTTCGATGGTGCGATGTCAACATTTGCATTTACAGTTTGTCTAGTTGTTTGTTGTTGCACTTGAGATTGTCGAAAAATAAAAACATGGCAAATTAAATCTGCTTGAGTTGGCAACAGTTAACACCCTCCCCCTAAGAAGGAAGGGTGGAGGGGGGTGGTGGGGGGTGTGGGTTGGGCAAACTCAATCAGTGTTGCTAATGCGTTGATAAATGACTTTTTAAAATGCGCCTAGTTGTTAGTTTTGTGGGGTGTGCAAGGGGGAGGAAGGTTGATTGAATGACAAAATGTTAACAAGTGCGGTACGCGCTCTTGCCCCCACCCATCCCCTTCCTAGGAAGCAGGCGAAACATGCAAATAGCAATTTGTTAAATGCTTTTGTTTACAGCCATAACCTCTTTTGTTTAAATGTTAATTACATAATTATGCATAATCATTTTTTAATTTTTTTTGTGTTATGTACGTGTGTGTGTTAATATTTAACAGCTCATTAAAAGCGCAGGAGAAAAGAGAGAAACAAAAGTGCATAATTAATGCAAAATGCAGCCTGAAAATGCTTGGAAAAAAACACGCTATTATAAGCGTTAAAAAAAACCAAGCTAGGCCGCAGGATGCTGGCATTAGGCTGACAACATCTTAATTTGAACCAAAATTGAGTTGGCTAGATCAGGCCTAAATCACACTGAAAAAACGAGAGCGTACGTTAAAGACGACCCTGCCCCACTTTAATGTAGTAGGATTTACCCATATCAATTAACTGATAGGAAAGAGAAAGCAAAGTTGAAGGGTTTAGCTTTTAAAAACTTTTAAATCAAGAAATTTGCTCTTGGATTAAGAATTTTCAATCCTAGCGTGACATTCAAAATTTCTTGTATTTCTTCTTCTACCTTTGAACATTTTTTTCGATTTTGTTATTTTGCATTATTATTATAGCTTGTTAGAATCGACGCAGAATTGTTGTAATTCTGGACCGTACCTCAATCATGATGAAAAACACTGTTTTTTACTTTTTTTTACACTAAGACCGCATTTACACGATGAAGCAAACTTCATGAAGTTTGTTTGTTAGAAAGAGGTGTGGTGGGGTAGCTTTCCTCTCTACACCTCTTTCCTACAAGCAAGAGCTTTTTAGAAAACATCGTGAAGTTTGCTTCATCGTGTAAATCTCGACTAAATTAAAAAAAAAAACTTGAAAAATTAATTTTTTTTTTTAAATTGCCGTCAATGTTTTAAAAAAATATTTAAAAATTTGATTGAGGTACGGACCAGAATTACATCAATTCTGAGCATAACCTCATTTACCGTTTTTATTTCCGATCACCTTGAGTCCCGGAATCATGGCTGCCACACCTTTTTTATACACTTGAAAAGTGTATATTAATTTTGCCCAGAAGTTTGTAACGCATAGAAATATTCATTTCCGACCACATAAACTATATATATTCTTGATCAGGACGACGAGCCGAGTTCATTTCCGTCTGTCCGTCCGTCCGTCCGTCCGTCCGTCTGTCTGTGTCCTGTCTGTCTGTCTGTCTGTCTGTCTGTCTGTCTGTCCGTCTGTCTGTCTGTTTCTACGCGAACTAGTCCCTCAGTTTTAAAGCTATCGAGCTGAAATTTTGCACAGAGTCTTCTTTTTACTGCACGCAACTACTATGTCGGAACTGGCCGGATCTGATGACTATATCATATAGCTGCCATAGGAACGATCGGTCTAAGAACTAGTTCTAGTTAGAAAAACTTTTTTGTTTTCCATCGTAGCGTCACTAATCTTGGTATATGTTAGTTTTATATGCTTCCACATAATTCTGGAAAAATGTATCAAAATCGTATCACTATAGCATATAGCTGCCATGGGAACGATCGGTCGAAAAATAAGTCTTAGTGAGAAAAACTCTTTTGATTTCCATCTTAGCGTCTCCAATCGTAGTATATATTTGTTTTATATGTTTCCACACAATTCTGAAAAAATGTATCAAAATCGGATGACTATAGCATATAGCTGCCATATAAACGGTCGGTCAAAAAACTACTTCTAGTGAGAAAAACTTTTTTGTTTTTTATCGTAGCGTCCCCATTCTTGGTATATATTAGTTTTATAAGCTTTCACATAATTTTGAAAAAAATTATCAAAATCGGATGACATATAGCTGCCATATAAACGGTCGGTCAAAAAACTACTTCTAGTGAGAAAAACTTTTTTGTTTTCCATCGTAGCGTCTCCAATCTTGGTATATATTAGTTTTATATGCTTTCACATAATTTCGAAAAAATGTATCAAAATCGGCTGACTATAGCATATAGCTGCCATATAAACGGTCGGCCAAAAAACTATTTCTAGTTAGAAAAACTTTTTGGTTTTCTATCGTAGCTTGTCCAATCTTGATATATATAAGATTTATATTCTATCACATAATTTCGAAAAAATTGATCAAAATCGGATGACTATAGCATATAGCTGCCATTGGACCGATCGGTCGAAAAATGTGTTTTACTAAGAAAAGTTTTTTTTTATGGTATCAAATTTTTATTATCAATGATTTAATAATTTTAAATATCTGATATCTATATCCTATATATATTTTTCCAGTTAAAACAGTTGGAGTAAAGTTTTTCAAGTGTATTAAAACTTCGGCACAGTCGAAGTTAGCTTTGCCTTCTCGTTTTTGAGACCGTAATTGGCAGGCCGATAACTTGTTGAACAGCCCTCGAATTCCCATATTTTGTTTTTCTAATTATTTAATTATTAACATAAAACAAAAAACCAAATTGAAAAAGCTCTTTTGGTTTTCTCTTCAGAAAAAAAAACACTCAAAAAACCCTGTGCAAAGGTAAAAGACTTGCCTAATCAAGTACATATGTAGTTCTCTATTGTTTTCTTCGAGTGTAAGTAATTTATAAACACTGCAGATTTTTGCACGTCTTTGTTGCTTTCATTAGTTTGCAGTTCCCAACTGTTTAAGGCAGCGGCCCTTTGGGCACTTGCAGCCCGGTCCGTTATTACACTCAAGGCTAAATTAAATACATTTTGTTGTTAATGCGCCCTTCAGTAATATTTTAGTGCCCACCGTCGGTTTAAGGTTGATTTCATGGAAAGGCAGTTGACAATTTTATAGTCTTCAGCAAATACTGCTGATGATTTGACTGGGAAGTCTATGAAACGGTACTGTATGGCCAACCTTATGCCTTTATGCTGTGAGCAAACACAACTAACTGACCTCGAGCCGGCTAAACTTGCTAAGTAACATACATTATATCATATAATTGAACATCTAAAAGTAAAGTTTACTTAATGCTCCGAGTACAGGTCTATCCCTAATTAGTTTCGTTAATGCGAATTTGAAACAGTATTTTTGATGGTAAATCGTTCTTCTTTTCGTATATGACTTTAGTTTAGAATACCCAATTGCACCAGTTAATCGATAGCAACTGAAGCAGCACATTATTTTCAAGAATTCCTACTTTGTGCACTACTCTGCCTAATGGTGCTTAACAATTTTTAGCAAGTACGGCAATTTCCTTTGCTTATGGTTTTTCTTTTTGTTGTGCATTTTGCCACTAAAAGTGGCAATTTCAATGCAATTTTTTTTTTGATCATTTGGGCAATTGGAACATGCGGTTGAGTGCATTTTGAATGCGAGTTTAATGCATTTGAAAACATAAAAAGAAAAAATGTTTTCCATTGTTTTAAGTTTATTGTTAAGCAAAAAAAAAAAAAAAAAAGCGCACCCTAAGCAGCAGGTTGAGAAACTTGAAATGGACAGGCAGGCAGGCGGAAGACCTCTTTGTTGTTGTACTTCAAATATTCAGTATGTGTGTGCGCGCGCGTGTGTGTGTGTGTGAAAATTAGCAGCAAAAACAAGCTCGTGGAGAAGGCCGAGCCAATTGCACAATTGGCAAAAACAATGCAGCCAAAAGTTGACAGCTTATAGCTTGGTCCTTGTCGCACGCAAAATTGCTTGGGTACAGGCGACAAACATTAAAAAGGAGCAAAGAATTTGTATAAATTTTGATTTGATTCTATGAAGTAGAGTTGGCCAGGACCGATATTATGCAATTAATGTAGAAATATGTATGTTACTCGACTTATCTAATCTCTAATTATACTAGTTTGCTCTCGAAACGATTTATTGAAAATATCGTTTAATTCCCATTCCTAATAATGATTATCAGAAATGGCAATAGGAAGTTACAGGAAAATGTTATTGTAATAGAACTAGAAATTTATATTGTTTTGTTCCGTGTAATACATACATACATATGCTTTACTGTGACTGTCCCAACGACCTTTATAATATTCAATATTCAGTTCGAGGTCATACCAGATATCTGACTACATAACTATGGTTCACACACAATACCACAAAGAAGGCTGGTTGACTATACAGCTATTTCAAAAGGTTTCCAGCTTCATCTTCAGTAGTCTAACGACTTGTTGTTGTTGCAAATTGTAAGTTTATTAGGGCTAGATTTTAAAATTTTATTTTAAATCTAAAACTACACAACAGTCAAGTCCAGGTTGCGTCATATTTAATGTTGGTTCGTAAGCTTTGAATAACTGACATTTATCAATCACCGTCTGACAACAATTTTTGAACATTTTGGTTATGCGCTGGACAAAGCCGTTGATTAACCCCCAAAAACGTTCCATTGCTGGTTGAAGCGGGTTAAAGCAGAGTGTTGCCGAGAAGCCAAATTTGTTGTCTCGTAACCTCGCTCAATATTTTTGTGTCAGTGAAAAACGTTATATATGGAATTCGGCGGTTTTTCCAAGTTATTTAATATTCACATGCCGCACCCTGTATATGGATTAGTTGTCCACATAAACCAACATACAAAGCCTCTTATCACTTAAACGCTTGATCTCCGATTACCATTAAGAAAAAACATTCATTACTTGGCATACTTTAAGTGAGCTTCCCCCAAAGAATCAATTTGAAATAGGCCAAAGGAAATGTCTAAAAATATATTGTTGATCAGAGATCAAGCTGTTCTGCTGAATTTACCCACCACTATTTTATTTTAAGTGCCTGTAAGACTAAAGAGAATTGTTTATTGAAATAAATATCATATTTGGTTGGTGCACAGACTTGCCGTAGTTCAAAGCAAGGCTGGAAAACGGTTCGGATCCGAAACCCTGAAAACCGGTTCGGTTCGGGTTATTCGATGTGCTCGAACCGGGCCATGAACCGAATCTTTTACATTTTTAACCCCTCACACCTGAACCCAAACCGGACCACTTATTAAAATATACAAGGTTCGGTTCATAATATTAAGTAATTTTTTAAACGAATGAAATTTTTAATAAAAATTAAGAAATATGTTTTTGACAATTAACATTTATTAAATAAAAAATCTATCAATGTTGTTCAAATTTTTTTTATTAAATTACCCAAAAGAACATACATATATCAACCAATGTTTTAAAACTTTGAAAAGGTCTTAAAACCTGTTCCAGATATCATTTGTACGAGCATTTTCCACACTAAAGTTTGTTCTTTCTAATCTGAGAAGTTTAAAGAGATAAACAGATTCAGGAAGAAACGGTGACTAAGCAGAAAAAATATTCGAGATATCTAAAACTGATGTCAGAAATGGGTTGTTTACACATTTTCCCAAACCAAGTGCGAATAAATTTTCGAGTCCCGGAATTCTTGTCTTGAAAGAGCTCGAAATAGGTTTATTTCAAAAACCAAGTGCGAATAAATTTTCGAGTCCCGGAATTCTTGTCTTGAAAGAGCTCGAAATAGGTTTATTTCAAAAACACGGGATTGATTTTAGCATTGTTTTTGCGATCTCTGGTTTTGAAAGTGATGATTATACCAAAAATCTACTTAAATGAGAGAAGAGTCGTTCGAATGAGCATACCGTCATTTCTTTGCAACCGAATTGGAAACAATTTCTAAGCCAATTCGAATCATAACTTAAAAATACATTATAAAACAATTTAATTTTATTTGTACTTTGAATACTGAACCGAGGTTCAAACCAAAACCTGGAGTTCAGGGGTTTAAGGAACCGGTCCGCCAACCGAACCCAAAGATTCCTTACAGGTTCGAGTCCCCGAACCAAACCTCTTCCAAAATATGAGAGGTTTGCAGCCTTGGATCAAACTATATCAATTTTTGAAGAAAAAATAACGTTGCTCTCGGGTTTACAAGGAAACGGTTACGCGTTTTTGATACAAATATTAATCTAGATATAAACATTAAGTGTACTTGTAGAAAATATAGGGAGCTGAATAATATGAAAACACTAGATGCAACCGTGACGTATTTATTTAATCCCGACGAAATACTAGCTTGCCTTTCTAAAATTACCGCGCCGAATTTAGGCTCCACTATCAGCTCATCTTCAAAATAAGATACCAAAAAATTACCACGAATCGCTGGTGTATTGCCTTACCTAACCGTATGTTTGCAATATATTTTCTTTACAGCTTTAACAAAAGTTTCGAGTAGGGGAAATTAACATTTTAGTCCTAAGAGGTGATCAATTGTTATAATCGGCATAGACAACTCAACACGGTTAATAAAGGATACAGTGTAGTACAACAGCGACAAAGAAAGAGGTGAAAAAATGTTTATTTGCACCCCTATAAATCTAATAAACTTCGAATCGTTAATGTACACAGAAAAAAATAATATTAAATATTAGTTCCAAATGGAGATGAGCGTGGAACAGAATTCCCTAAGGAATCCCGATTTTTCCCGATAGTCCCGAACCTTAAAAGTTTTATTTTCAGTAGGAAATTAATTAGAAAATGTTAAATTTGGTAACTATAAATATGACGTCCCAAAGATTTAAAAATATTTCTAACCTGTCTAATGAAGCATTTAAATTATGGATCTGCGGGACCCGGATCCCATCTCTATTTCCAATATCAGCATATAATATTGAATTTTCTTTTAACAAAATGATACTGTTTACGAACATATTATTCATGTACTTTTCTACAATACCTAATTATCCGATTAATACTAAATATCGTGGTCTTTTGTTCCTGTAAATGAATATTAAGGAAAACAGAAAGATTATGAAAAGAAGTCTGAATTAGAATAAGAAGATAAAAGGACCTGCTTCGTACCGACTCAATGCAGTATCGGCTGGACAATAGAGGTGTATCAGGTTCATTAGGGTTCAGGGTTGGCTTATATGGAACCAACTTTTTAAAGGAATTTTGTCTTTACACTTAAAATCAGGGTGGTCCTATCTAGAGATTTTCGTGAAAACGATTGCATTTTAAACTAATCTTGGTTGAATTTATATATAAAGTGAGAAGAATAGGTCCTACTTACTAGATCATATGAAATAAAACCCGTACGAATTAAATCAACATGGGTTTGAGCAGTTGGTTTTTAAAACGCTTAGCTTTCGTCATGTGATCTAGTAACAGGGCATATTTGTACCTTTGGTACTTTCAAAGCCTTATACTTTTGTGCAAAATGTCAGAACAAGTTCACGCTTACACCGTTAAATTTTGCTTCACCCAATTAGCTAATTACAGCAGCTTGTTGTTAGTTCATTAGCCATATTGACACTTTTGTCGCCTGGCAAACAGTGCATTGACTTTTGAAAGCAACAAAATACTCGTACGTATGTATGTACGTTTTGAAAGAGCAAAGGAGAGCAAACTAAAGTGCAAAAGAGCGAGAGCAGTAGTGAAAGCTTGTTTTGCCTGCTTTGGTGTGGTCTGGTCTGGTCGGGTCTGGTCTGGTCTGGCCAACCAACCATATTTCTTTTTGCAAGCACCCGACAATGTGCTGACAAGAAGTAAGAAAGAACAACAAAAACCCACAAAAAAACAGGGGCGAAAATGCACACATTCACACACACACACACACAAAATGGAATGCAATTAAAAACGACAGGCATAAAAAAAAGCACAAAAAACAATCCACGGGAGGAGCGGTGCGGAGCGGGGGGAACTTTTAATGGTGGCTTCGATTTGCTGCTGTTGTTTGTCTGAATGAATTTGCATGGCTGCCTCATCTTTGTCCTTCGTCCTTAGTCCTTATCGTGCTGCTAATGATTGCCTCGGCCCAAGTACCCCTCCTCCTCCCTCTTCCCTAGCGGCAGTTTTTCAAGCTGTGCGCAGACTGCGCCATATTTCCACTTAATTGAAGTGTATGCGAGCGAGAGAGTGAGTGTAGATGGTGTATGTGTGTGTGTGTGCGTGTGTGAGGTGAGTGTTTCCAGCTATTTGTGCGTTTTACATTAAAATACATTTTTTTTAAAGCCAATTGTGCTTGTTAATTTGATTTTTGCACCACCCGCTCACTCGCTCGCCCTCTTGCCAAGTGGGCAACAGCCCCATTAACATTAGCAATATCCTTTATAAACCGCGACAGCGCCATCTTGCGGCTTTTCAAGTGGCTTTGATGTTTAATGGAAACTGTGCGCATTGCATGCAAATGTGTGTATGTGTGAGCTGATCACTAATCGGAGTTGCTGATGGTAAAAATTGTATTCTTCATTAGATTTAATTATTGTATAATAAACTAATTCTAATGCAATAATCTGGGTCAGCGACAACTGCAATGCAGGCAAAGAACATATGGTTGAAAAACAGTGCGCTTTGTTAAAGAATCTTTCGTATGTTTGTCTGGTTTTTGTTTCACTCTGCGAGCTTGCGTTAAAGAAGCCATGCTGGATTTTGTACCGCTTCCCTCTGTGAGAATTGGAGCTTTAAGCCAGGGCCGGCCAAATGGAGAGGACTGAAATATGAGCATGTGTTGGTGACTGCCACAGTAGAGAGCCAACTCACTTGCAAAATCAGGGTTTTCTGTGCTCACCGATTCACACAGACATGACTTCGGCTCGCGTCTGTGTGAAAAACACGAATGCGCTCGGCCCCCTGTGGCTATGAGCTGGCCGGGCCTGCTTTAAGCACACAGTCTATGTCAGCGTTTGTCAAGAAGAGCAAGGCGAACAAGTGAGAGAGCAAAGCGGCTCTGACCGATTTCGTTGAAGGCTATGCAGCCACTGATTGGTTTTGCGGTTTTTTTACTCTCTTGACGAAGGGCTCGAATTGCCGAATGTGTTTGGCTCTCAGCAGCTATGGATGACAAACTCTGGTCCAAGGTGTATCTATTACAGGTGCGGCGGTCTTTCGTTTCATTGTTTACATATTGTCAGTTTGCTATATATTAAGCATAAAGCCTTGAGTTTTCAAATTTTATTGTTTGTAATAGATACATCTTGCTCTGGTCTAAGTTTATAAAGAATTCCCGATGAATTCGTGCACTATATATATTAAATACTTAAGAAAATCATTTTTTATTGTTGTTTTTAGTTATAAAATAACGAAACAAACTTCGCAGTTGTACGTAAAAGCGGGTTTACCGTTCAATTACAGTCAATAATCTATTTTGACACTTTAGGTAGCCCTGAAAGAGGTGGAATTAAATCAACAAATCGGTCCAGAATCGGTTAGTTTTGGGTTTCCATGAACAAAACCTTCTAATCTTATGATCTTCAGAACCCTAACCTGAACCCAAACCGGACCATTTATGTTTAGAAAAAGATTCGGATCAAAAAATGACTAAAGACACTTTTTAAATAACTTATATAATGTTCTGTGCATTATTTAGTGAAAAGGCGTTTTTAAAATGACGTAAAAATAGACGTAAATCGAGTAATATCTAACTTGTGCCCAATTGTGTGTAACTCAAAGTGCCCAATTTGAACCCTTTCGCATGGTCGAATATTGCCCGTTTGATTTTTTACAGAAGCATTGATATGTAGTCCAGATAAATCCAGAAAGAAATCTAGAAATCTTTTTTTCGCCATATCTTGAAAACAAGAGCTAATGGAACAAAACCTGTGATGCAATGAATCATAATTTTTGATCAAAAAGGCTGTACCTCACAAAGTTGTTCATTTTGTTGCCCTGTGTAATTCACAAAATAGTAAATTAATTTTCTTATTAAAAGTCCTCAATCTTTAATAATAAATATGGTCCAATCGACAATTGATTAAAAAAAAATAAAATAAAAGCAATTCGGTTAAATTCACCGAAAACAGAGGGAAAATGCTTAAATGATCTTAGTTTCGACAAGACTTAACGATGAGTTGGCATCTTCGATCCTTAGAGGTTTTCTGCCTTAATTAACAATAAAGTTAATTGAATAATTAATAGTGAACCATTCGACAATTCATTGTCATATCAATTGAAAGATAATTAAAAGATTATTAGAACTAAAATTGACAAAAAATAGCGCCGAAAATTTATTTACGATTTAAATAGATATTCCTTTACGCGAAATTATCGTATGTTACTTTGAGCGCGAATATATATATACATATGTATGTAGGTGCTCAAACATGTTATTATTACAAAAAATACAATTTGATTCGTCAAAATTAATTGAAGTATCTTTACATCAAATTTGGTAGCGCTATCACACAAACCAGGGGTTTAACATACGATAATTTCGCGCAAAGGCGTCGATATGAACTAAGGTACGAACCAAAATCTGGGGTTCAATGCTTTTAATAAACGGTTCGCAAACCGAAACTTAAGCTTTACCTTCGGAACGAACCTACCACAGAAATTAATATAAGGAACAACTAGCCTGTTCATTTTCCAAAATTTTGCCCATTTTTGCAACATTGTTTTCAAACATGAAATACTGCTTTTTTTTTTTTTGTAGTTATGTATTACAAAGCCTCGTCACTTTTTGGGAGATTTAAGAAGTCCTCGTGAGAGTGTTGCTTCTGCTTTGAAGGTAGTCGATCGATGTCGGTGTTGCCTCTTTAAAATTTGTTATTTGTATACTCTTGTATTTTTTTTTTTGTTTTTTTTTTTGAGTGTCGGCGACTGCCGCTTGCCACGTTTTCTTACTTCATTTTTTTTTTTTTGTGTGCCATTGCAATTGCAATTGTGTGCACTCGTAATTATGTAATCAGTGAGGCCTCATTATGGAGCCCCTGAGTGTGGCAACACTTGCCAAGTGGCAAGTGCGGGAGGAGTACATACATATACGTACATACATATGTAATGCGGAAGACTTTATTCTTCTTTAGAGTTTTTTTTAATTTTTTATTAAGCACAAATCGAAGTTGCCTTTGATTTCCTCAGAGCAAGTGCATTTTTACGAGCGTCAGCACCATAAAAGTATTCGCCATTGAGGTGATAAATTTCACAATTGTCGAGCTGGTGAAACGAAATCAAATTATCAGACTGACTGCAATGCTACGTGACAAAATACTTATACGTTGGGATATAAAAGCCGAATCGCAGTTATTCTGGAGTAGAACTTATACAGTTCTAATTTACAAAATATATTTAGACCAGCTGGAGTCAAGTTCTTAACCAATATAAGCCTGGTTGTTACCGGGAATATATTGAATCCTATACCCAAAGTTTAAGCCAATTTCGAAACGGTTTTAGAAATGTTTCAAACTGGTTATTAGTTGGGTATACTTGTAACATCAGAACCTCTTTCTTTATCTCTGAAAAAGAGCCTTGAAAAATAACATTTATATTTTTATACACTTGAAAAGTGTATATTAATTTTGGCCAGAAGTTTGTAACGCATAGAAATATTCATTTCCGACCCCATAAACTATATATATTCTTGATCAGTACGACGAGCCGAGTTCATTTCCGCTTGTCCGTCCGTCCGTCTGTCCGTCTGTCCGTCTGTCTGTTTCTACGCGAACTAGTCTCTCAGTTTTAAAGCTATCGAGCTGAAATTTTGCACAGAGTCTTCTTTTTACTGCACGCAACTAATATGTCGGAACCGGCCGGATCGGATGACTATATCATATAGCTGCCATAGGAACGATCGGTCTAAGAACTAGTTCTAGTTAGAAAAACTTTTTGTTTTCCATCGTAGCGTCACTAATCTTGGTATATGTTAGTTTTATATGCTTCCACATAATTCTGGAAAAATGTATTAAAATCGGATCACTATAGCATATAGCTGCCATAGGACCGATCGGTCGAAAAATAAGTCTTTGTGAGAAAAACTTTTTTGATTTCCATCGTAGCGTTTCCAATCGTAGTATATATTTGTTTTATATGTTTCCACCCATTTTTGAAAAATTTATCAAAATCGGATGACTATAGCATATAGCTGCCATATAAACGGTCGGTCAAAAACTGCTTCTAGTGAGAAAAACTTTTTTGTTTTCTATCGTAGCGTCCCCAATCTTGGTATATATTAGTTTTATATGCTTTCACATAATTTCGAAAAAATTATCAAAATCGGATGACTATAGCATATAGCTGCCATAGGACCGATCGGTCGGAAAATGTGTTTTACTAAGAAAAGTTTATTTTTATGGTATCAAATTTTTATTATCAATGATTTAAAAATTTTGAATATCTGATATCTTTATCCTATATATATTTTTCCAGTTAAATCAGTTGGAGTAAAGTTTTTCAAGTGTATTAAAACTTCGGCGCAGACGAAGTTAGCTTTGCCTTCTCGTTCTTCATAGAATATTTGACCACCCCAATTTGGTGCTTAGGGATGGCTACAGCCAAGTTTTCTCTTAGTTTCTTTTCTTTTCTCAGATTTAAAGCTTTAGCCATTGAGCCTGGGCGTTGATTTTTGAGCTGGAGCCACTAGCAATATAAAAATTGCCCATTCAGTAAGAAACTAACCTGTATACGATCCTCGGCCAGTCCCGTTTTCATGGACAGCAATTCGCGGGCACTCACATCCGGATAGTGTGCCTCCTTGAATGCCTTCTCCAATTCCTCCAGCTGGCTGCTGGTGAATATGGTGCGTCCGTGTCTACGTTTGTTCTTCTTCTTGCCACCAGGACCAGTGCCACCGGGACCCACCAGCACATCACCAGCATGGGCAGCCAACAAACCATTGGGATTGGCTCCACCGAATGGCGACTCGCCATGATGCGCTGCATGGGCATGGACATGGGCGTGAGCATGATGCGCCGCCGCATGGGCATGGTGTGCATGATGAGCTGCCGCTGCAGCTGCGGCATGATGATGTGCAGCAGCGGCAGCGGCTGCCGCATGCTGATGAGCCGCCAGAGCGACATGATGATGCGTTGCACCGGCCGGTGATGAGCGATGGGCGGAGGTAGAGGAGGAGGAGCCGTTGCCAGCGGAGCCAGAGCCGGGACCAGAGCTGGCTGTGCCGGCACCGCCAGTGCCCGTACTTGAGGCATTGCTGCTGGAGTTGCCGGCCTGGCCATTGTTGGCCGTGGGTGAGCCCAGGTGGGGTCCATTGGTATTGTTGTTATTGCCGCTGGTGGGAGCATTCGATGAGCTATTGTTGTTGTTGGTCTTGCTGGGTGACTGTTCGTCTCCGCTGGCATTGGCCAAACTGCTGGCATACTCCTGACCACGTGCGGCGGCTTGTTCTGCAAGAGAGAGAGAAAAAGGATTAGTTGCTTGGCATTCCTGGCGCTTGCTCCAAAGGCAACAACAACAATCGAAAAACACATGTCGTGCCATGTTACCAGGCAAATCCCATTTCCTCTAAATGGGCAGACAATGGGCCCATGTCAGGACATACGAGCTGTGCCAGCAGCAGGGAAAACTTGTCATCCCGCCCCTGATTTTTCGCACACGATAAAGGCAGCTGAAATTTTTCCATGTTCGCTTGCCCCTTCCTTCATTCAAACGACAACCAAACGCCGTGCAGATTTTGACAAGTTGCCTGGATTTATTCAAATGTCAGCGAAGGGTTAACCCAGCGTCTCCTTCACCTTCCTTCCCAGAAATGGCAATGGAAACCGAAACAGAAACAGAAATATTTTCTTAAGCGTTCGCCAAAGGTTTCGTGTTTTGACAATTAGGGTGTTAAGTGGTTTAGCCCTTTTCTTTCTCTTTTTTTTTTCGTTTTCTTTTCGTCTCAAATTAAACGGGAATCGGCTTAGGCGTGTCGCACAGGGCGTTCTATTGTGATTACCAACCACATGATGATGATGATGATAATAACGATAATAATGCACACTTTTCCTAACATAAGCGAAATTAGTTTCCGGCCACTCAATACCGACTTATCTCTGGCAATTGATAAGTTCAATGAGGAGAAAGACAGAGAGAGAGAGAGAGGGAGAGAGGGGGGAGCTGTCTCAACTGTACAGAACTGGTTCCAAAGATTCAAATTAGCTTATTTAATTTCGATTTCGTTGAGTCTAGAAATGAAGCAGTTATCTGTTCTTTCATTTTCACTATTGCACAATGTTTGCGATTTGGGAAAAAGATGCAAACGGGACCAAATCCATTCAAAATGCTGAACCAACCCGAAAAATACGAAGGAAGACGGTTACTTAGACATTTGGTCCTTCGAGCCGGATATCAACCGGCAATCTAAGTTGTGTTCAAACTAAAGTTACTCGAGAGAAGATAATATAACCTAACCTCCTGCCTCGGTATACCCATTATCTAGGGGTGGGCCAATAAATTCTTACAATATCTATGAAAAACATAAAAGTTTAAAATGAGTTTGATAAAGCCCTACCATAAGTTAAAATTATTTATTATTCCGAACCAAATCTTTCGGTTCGGTTTAACAAAAGATGAAACTTTTAGTTAAGCGGACATTTACTGATGGAAAAAGTACCATAGACCAACAATTGCTCAAAAAAATACTACCTATATATTGAGATTGAAAATAACAGAAATCGTATGTTCAATTTTTTTTTTTTTTTTTAATTAGTTTGATTTTTAAATAGTGTAACCCTAATACAAAATTTTTTACGTTTTACTGTTTTTTTTAAGTAACTTATAATGTAGTGAAGAATATGTTCAAGTAAACAAAAATAAAGAAATTCTATATATTTTTCTTATTTTTTGACAAATTAATTGCTCTTCTATACAAATTTGGTAATACTTGGGACGAACCAAGGTTCGAACCAAAACCTAAGCACAAAAACCTTGAAAATTAAATTTCCAAGCCTTAACTATTGGTAAATTTTGGTTCAAACCCGCGAGCCGGACCTTCGCAAAAAGTATTTGGATTTGCAGCCCTGTTAAAAATATGCCACAATAAACACAATTTTTTAATTATACCGATTTCTAGCCCCTTTTAATTTTTAATCAAACAATTTCGTAATGGTATTCCTACCCTCAAAAAAGTCTACCTAGAACTAAGGAATTCTCTAAAATTTACAAATAACAAATCAAATTGTAATTTTATTTTTCTTAACTTATTTAAAATATTTCTAAACAGCAGGAAATTTGTTCTTAATTGTCTTATCCCCGCCAAAAATATAGATCTTTCGCGATTTGAATAGATTCGAACCCATACTATAAGACTACGGTTCCATGTAGCCCTTAATACGCTGGTAAATTACTTAAAGGGGAATAACGGCTTTAAAAACACTCTAAAACAGTTGGAAACATAAAATGTGTCTGAGGTTTTACTTACATTACATTTTTCCAAATTTTAAAACAAAACTTTCTTACAATCGAAAATAAAATTTCCAATTTGAGTAAGAAATTTGATTAAAATTAAGAAAATTCATTGCTAAAATATTTTTTAACATTTTTCTAACTTTTCTATATTTAAGGCTTGATCTCAGATGACATACACTTTATTTCGGCCAAATATTAATATTAACAAGGCAGCTGTTCAAAATTTCTGATTCTGATTTCAAAGCTCTACAAAAGTGTTTCTATTTATATGCAAGTATTGTACCGAAAATAATTATTATGTCATCTGAGAATAGACCTTTAAAGGTGGATTTTTCTAAGACAAAGAAATCCTTTAAATTGAATAAGATATATAATAAGATAATATTTACCAAAGAAAAGTTTTTCCGCTATTTTGAAAATTGTTGTTCTATATCTAAATAATCTTAAAATATTAGTTTGATTCTGATTTTTTTAAGGGCAAATTTCTTAGATGTATAACTTTTTTTTGAGTTGCTATTTTACCAGTTGAAATATATATTTGAAATAATAATAAATTAAAGGCCTCATTCTAGATGGCATACAAATTTATTTCGGCACTATGCTTTATATGAATAGAAACACTTTTTAAAAGCTCTGGAAGCTGAATGCTTTTGAAAAGTTGTTTTATTTAGATGAAGCATAACGGTAAGGTAAGGAAACAGTACCGGTATAAGCGTTTCGATATGGTTTCGATTTTTTTGGTTCCAGTTATAATGGGTAACGGTTTTGATTCTCAAAAAACTTTAATATTGGTTCCGGTTGCGATGAAACGGTTTATGTCGATTAACGGTTCCGGTTACGGTATTATTCCCAGATGCAAGCATAACCTTGAACCGGTTAAAACTAACTAAGTTTTTTATTTTGAAATTGGTCTCTTTAAGTTAATTCTTCTTATAATTCGAACAACCCTTCAAAAAGGGAGGCCACAAATACACCTAATGGATCTTTAGTGTAACGTTTGTCTTACTTGATGAATGTTGGTAATAACTTTCTAAGATTGATGCGTTCCTATAGACATGATCAAGAATGTATATTGTTTATAGAAACAATAGATACATTTGCACTTCATGATACCATTTTTTTTACCTATTTTTAATGGTTCAATGAAATGGTAAATTCTAGTTATATTTAAATTGTTTGTCCTAACGGGGTTTACTTTTTGGCTATTAAGGAATTAATAATATTTAAGTATGTCTGCTTTTCTATCACCTTAACTAGACTGACTTATCGATTGATTGGTTAAACGATTGAAAGATGATTTTGGTTTTAAATAGTTGCAGCTTTCCAACCAATTAGTCAGCAAGCTCCCCTCACCCCCCCCCCCCCCCACCTTTTATCACGTGTGTGTGTGTGTGTGTTATTGCCTGGCTACTTTGGCGGCAATAATTAGACACACATCAATTAACAATTAGCTGACTAGAGCTGCTGGCAAACGACAGCTGACCAAGGTCCCTTGGACCTAGTCAAAGCATTCACTCGTCGTCTGCCTTCACTTATAAATAGCAAATAATAATGCACGAAATGAGTGGGGGGAGGGGCAGAGGCAGGGGCAGGGGAATGGGAAAGCGGACCAGTCACTGGTTAGCCACTTTTGTCAGCTATCGATGTCCGGCTGCGACTGCCTGTTCGTCGGTTCGTCTACTAATTTAATTTGCTGCTCAGACGATGGCCAGTCGGTCGGTCGGTAGGTCGGTCGGTTTGTCGGTCTGTCAATCGGTGCATGAGTTTGCTTGATTTTGTGTTATGCGATATTTTGTGGTTGCACAGCTTCCTTTTCTCTATTTGCAATTTCCCCTGTTTTCATGCTTGCTTTTCCGCCCAAAATTAATTTGATATGTATAGCTCTGGGTTTTTCTTCTGCCACTCGTGGAGGTTCTCCAAGTGAAATCTATATGAATGTGTATGGGCCGGGGGGCATTCAATGCCTTTTCTTTTGTGTCTCTATTAACTGTTCAATTAAGCAATATTTTAGGCAAATGGCTTTTGTTTTCTGTGTGAATGTGTGTGTGGGTGAATAATATGCCAATTTGCAAAGTAATAAAAGAGGGACCATCGACATATAAGATTCATTCTTGTTGTGCAAGTGTAAAATTTAACAATAAGGCTGAAGCTTTACACCACCCTAGTTAAAGCTATGTGGAAATTAGGTTTCAAGGTTAGTTAAAGTTAAGAAGTGAATTCACTCAGAAGTACCCACAAATGCATGCACCAAGATACAAAATATCATTCTAAATTTAAGTATGTCCGTGATTAAATTTAAACTGTTTTGTTCTTAAAATTTGAAGATAACTTTGATCTTTTTTCTATAATTACGCAAAAATTTTTGAAACATAAAAGTTTGAATAATAATAATAAATCAGGATACATTTTATTTCAAGATTAAGGGACTTTTTAAACAAAATACGAACTTGAAATAAGAATTTTTTTCTCAGATTTGTAAATTTCGAACATAGTCAGCCTTTGAGATCACTTGTACTTGAATTTCCAATGTTTAAGTACGCAATTCTTGATTTTTTTCTGAGTGTACGAAGCATAGAAAAAAAAGTATTTTTGAGAAGACAGAGTACTTTCCACTAACACATTTGGTCCTTCGAGCCGGATATCAAACTGCTACCTTTAGATCATATGTAGCTGTGTTAACTAAAGTTATTCCAGGGAAGTCTATAAAATTATTTTATTTTAGAGGTAGCTCAACAAGTTCTTATACAATCTATAAAAACATGGAAGTTTCCAAAAGAATGACATATTTTTTTTTAGTATACAAAATAAATAATATTAATGTGTGGCTTTACTTCCCCTAAAGGACCAAAACGAGTATCCTCTCTTAACTTGTGTGCTTTTCAATTTTCCCACCACTAAAACTGAACAGCAAAGTTTAAGAAGCTTTTTCAAGGCTACACAGAAATCAGTTGAAATTGTTTAATGTTCAATTGGATATTTTCCATATGGGCATTTCCATTATGTCGAACGGGACCTTCGAACACTTTTGCAGTGAACAAAAAGTCAAAATAAAACGTATTTTTGTTTTGACAAAAGGCTTAACTTATAGGTCCTAATTGGCCCTATAACTGGAGTTAAGGTTTTTTTTTTGACAATTTTTACTTTTTAAGATAATTACAAAAAACCAAGGCATTCGCACGGGACAAAAACAGAAGTGGTTTTCGCGACCAACAATTCACAAGCTGATTTTAGCAAAACCTGTGGCAATATTGTCAGTTAAAAACTGATTTGATTTTACCCAAAAAAACGTATTCTTTTTTTTAAATTCAATTTTAAACACTTTCGCACGGGACATGTCGCATGGGACATTTTTGCATCATAATAATTATGTTATTTCAGTTACTCTTTTGAGGAAATTATATATAAATATGCGTTGTAAAAGTGTTTTTAAGTCCACAGAAGATTTTAATGTATTTATTTTCACATAATAATAGAAAAAACTAATTCTTCAAAAACTTATCGCTCCACCGTATGCAGCTCTCTTAATTTTTTTTCGCAGCCGTTTTTGCTTATTTAGATATTAAAAAAGAATTATTTAAAAAAAAGAAATCATTCATGTAAGAAAAAAATTTTAATTTCGCACTTAGGATGTCGCACGGGACCAACTTTATAAAAGTACCAAAATCACAAATATTCTCATTTTTCAGCATGATTTTTTTTTATTTGAATTGTATTAAAAATCTCTATTTGTTCTCAATATTAGATAATACTACAGCATGTACTTTCGACGCACAGATAACAAATGTTGTTTTTCACTGTCGCACGGGACATCGAAATATGCGATGGTGCAAATCAAAAAATTACGTTTTTTAGCAATAGCATAGTCTTTTATGACCTTTGTACTCTTGAAATGACTTAAGAATGCAAAAGTTAATGAATAAGGAGAGACATTTAAGAACTTGTATCATAACAAAAAGTGCAATGGAAATATAAGAATCAGAAAACTTAAATTGGATTGTATTAGTAAAGTTTGACAGTTTTCTTGCGATTTTTTATACACTTGAAAAGTGTATATTAATTTTGCCCAGAAGTTTGTAACGCATAGAAATATTAATTTCCGACCCCATAAACTATATATATTCTTGATCAGGACGACGAGCCGAGTTCATTTCTGCTTGTCCGTCCGTCCGTCTGTCTGTCTGTTTCTACGCGAACTAGTCCCTGAAATTTTGCACAGAGTCTTCTTTTTTCTGCACGCAACTAATATGTCGGAACCGGCCGGATCGGATGACTATATCTTATAGCTGCCATAGGAACGATCGGTCGGAAAATAAGTCTTAGTGAGAAAAACTTTTTTATTTTCTATTGTAGCGTCACCAATCTTGGTATATATTAGTTTTAGATGATTTTACATATTTGTGGAAAAATTTATCAAAATCGGATGAATATAGCATATAGCTGCCATATAAACGGTCGGTCAAAAAACTAGTTCTAGTGGGAAAAACTTTTTTATTTTCCATCGTAGCGTCACCAGTCTTGGTATATATTAGTTTTATATGCGTTAACACAATTCTGGAAGATTTTATCAAAATCGGATGACTATAGCATATAGCTGCCATAGGACCGATCGGTCGAAAAATGTGTTTTACTAAGAAAAGTTTTTTTTTATGGTATCAAATTTTTATTATCAATGATTTAAAAATTTAAAATATCTGATATCTATATCCTCTATATATTTTACCGGTTAAATTAGCTGGAGTAAAGTTTTTCAAGTGTATTAAAACTTCGGCACAGTCGAAGTTAGCTTTGCCTTCTCGTTTTTATTTTTTTTTAAATTTTTAAAATTTTTGGTCTCGGTGGACCTTTCAATGGAAATGCCCATATCCAGTTTCATTCAGAAAATCTTGTATTTGCGCCGCCGAAATTACTTAGTGAACGACCCAATATACATATATATTCTTGATCAGGACGACGAGCTGAGTCCATCTGTCTGTTGGTTGTCCTATCCTAGACAAAATATTCGTCCTTTATAAGCAGAGAAGCGCAATGGTATATGCATTTTATAGAATAACGGGCCGGGCAGCAAGAGCGCAAAGAACCACTTCATGCTACGTACATCGCTGAAGTAGAGAAGAATAAGTTAAGTTCCCGTGGTGACGTCTGTAATAGTCTCACAATTTTGAAAAAACCTTTGCCCTTCAGACTGACACATTTACATGAGTTTTTTGGACCTCAATGGGTTAATTCAAAATAATGTATATTTCTCAATTGTTTGGCCTAAGCACTCATTGACAAACCCTCGCATTCCCATTCTGTTTTGTAACATCTACTAATAAATGGCCGCCACCACCACCGGCACCACAGTGCCACTCCACTTCACTCCAAATGTGAAATTACCAATAAAGTCAAATTGAAATTGCCAGACATATTAATAAAAGCAGGCAGAGCACACAAACCCCTACACCTACCCCATCCCCTAACCCTAAGCTGAAAGCTGTACTCTATGCCGCAACATTGCGTAGACGACGACGTCGACGACTACTACAACGATTTGGTGGATGGGCCGCCTGGGTGCCACCAAAGCAAATAGAGCAGGAATATAAAAAAAGAAAAAAAAAAAAACAGACGCCCCTAGGCTACCTAACCAAGCCAACACCCACCCACCCGCTTGCGCCACCTTCTTCTCAGCATTTTCTTTTTTCTCTTAATTTTATTTCGCGTTGCAGCAGCTGAAGAAGAAAATTTCTGTTGACAGGAAATACACTCGAAATTGGCAATTTTGCATTTACGTTAATAATACTCAAGCGTATTTACTACTTACACTTACACGGGATGCGGCGGCGGCGGTGGCAACGGCGGCGGCATCTCTGTCTAGGCAAAATGGGGCCACCTCGTTTTCGGGTGGTGCCGGTTAGCGGGGGAGGGGTTCTCAGAGCTGAGCCAATATGACGCGCAATTATTTGTAATGGAGACGTAAATAAGTTGAAGAAGCAAAGTGGCAAAAGAAAAATGGCAAGGCAAGCCAAGTGGATTGGGGTGGTGTGGGTGGATGGGTGGTTTGCTTGGTTGGGTCGGGTCGGTATTTTTTGGGGTGGTCCTTTAGCTTAGACGAGTTTGTTAGTTGTTACACAATCCACAAAACATTTGTCGTTGTGCCTTTTTTCTGTGTGTTTCGGGGGTTGCTGAGTTCCTTCTCTTTCTCCCTCCCTTCTGCTCACTCTCTCTCCCTGGGATGCCTGTCATTGTGGGTGGTTGTTTTTGTTGGGGAGGCGCGAGCGGGAGTGGTAGGGGGTGGGGGTGGGGGGACAATTTTCGGGCTTGGCAGACGCCCCGCAGTTAGCTCGTTAACTCGATTTACGCTGACTCTGTGTATGTGTGTGTGTGTGTGTGTGAAAGTGCGTTTTTTGTTTGTAATAAATACGTAAAGGCGGAAGGCGGAAAACGGCAATCCTGTTGTTTTTCCAAGATGGCGGATGCCAAAAAAAAAAACGAGTAGACGATAAGTAAAAGTTCCATTGCTTGATATTTGTCTGTAAATTGCAATCACTATCCTTCTGTATGAATTAAGGCATCATTTTAATACACTCAGAAAAAAGTAGAACTAATAATTTGAGCTCATGGGCGTTGCCTTCAATACAGCTTACAAAATGATTTCAAAATTCTGGAATATTTCAAAATCCCAATTCACATTACAGAACGACTGCTTAACAAGTCAAGACCTCACCCCAAAATGAAAATTCCTTAATAAATATTTTCGTTGAAATCTGACTTTGAACAAAATGAGATGCTTACTAAACAGCAGATTGAACAGATGATATAGTTAGGAAAGAACAGATTTCAATTGTTTTATGCTTTTATTACCCTGTTTATACACACAAAATGGATCATGATAAATGCCCTTAAAAGTATGCACACTTTTTTCTTTAATAATTATGAATTATGAATGATAATTAATACTCAGTTATGACAGCGTCATACATAAACATTAACTCAGATTTTGTTTTTTTCTATGTCTATTTAAAGATTTTTTTAAAAGTTTTCATAGATATAGGACAGGGCTAAATTGACTAGGCTATTGATACTACTCAAGAATATATATACTTAGTGGGTTCGGATATGCTTCCTACTATGCGTTACAAACATCAGCACAATTATAATATACCCTTTGCAAGGGTATAAAAATTGTTTCCTTAACATTTGTCTATCGTTTGTTTGACGTTCTTGAAGTGCGGCTATAGTTATGCACCAAGCATATAACGAAAATTTGAGCAAAACGGTAAATTTGGCTTTGCTAGTTGTTATTTTATTGCTTATCTTATTTTAGATTCTCTTTTTATTTCTAATCTCCAATGGTTACTCTTCCCTCTCTGACTACAGTTCTCTGAAAAAATAAGGTGCGGCTATACTTATGCACCCTCTGCAAGGGTATAATAAAATATTGTCAAATATGAAAACAAATATTTTTATTATGACCAACTTTAACTTCCGGGTCCTAGGAATCGAATCGCATCATAACTTTTATAAATTATCACAATTCCATTTCCATCAAAATTTTTTCAGAGTTTTTATAATCAATTTAAAAATTTCCACGACGGTCTCTTGCCTTTTAAGAAAAGAGCAAAATATTTGTCACTTTAATAGCAAATTTAGCATATTGCGAATATTTAAGACATTCTTACAAATGATCAAACGAATGCAGATGGAATCGCAAAAGAATTTATGGAAAAATTGCATGAGATTGCAAACGATCTTGGAGTTTAACCTTTTTCTTTAGAAATGTCACTGTCATGTTTGCTGAAAAACGAAAGTAATCCTCGAGAAGGCAATGCAAATGAATACTGGCAAAGGTATTAAATTATATCATATCTTAATTCACTAATGTCCTTTTTGCAGCTACGATTTTCCAGTTAGCATCATAGCATGAGTTCTATATTTGGTACAATCTGTGGAAGAAAATTCAATTTTTGCAAAAAAGTAGGCAAATGTATTTTGTGCAGTCAAAACCGAGCTGAGGCGCACGATGGTAAAGGAAAGATTTGCGGTTATGCCTCATGAGCATGCATGGAACATTTTTAAGAAAGACCCGTTAGATGATTAAGGAGAAAATAATTTATAAGTGTGGCCGTGTGTTTTTTTTTTTAATCATCCGGTCACCTTCACCAGCTATTGGGACTTTAGACATTACATGACAAAGTTTTTAAAAACTTTGCCGTTCGGATTTGGCGTTTAACTGTAGGTTCCTTTCTCTTCTGTGAAAATTGAACAAGATTAAAAGAAACTCCGCTTAGCCCTTTGCTGTAAAGCCAGATATTCAGGCCTGTTCGTTTAGGGCTAATTTCATCTTTGAAAAATCCTTCTTTATGTTCGACACACCATGATAGATACTCCTTGGCTGCGAAGAACTATTCCACGAAATCAAAATCAAAAACAAATCAGTTTCAGTAATCCCACTAATAGACAACTAACAGAACAGTTGTCCAGTTGTTTCCAGAATTTAAAAGCACGTTCTCGAGGATGTGAAGAGGTATTTGGTATTTATTGAATATTTTTCGATATTTCTGGCCTTTTATTTTTAAAATTTTTTTTCTTCATTAATAAACTTTGCTCGAATAAGTTTGTTTTAAATTGTTATGTCAATCCATAATTTTAAACATTTTGGGGAATTGAAAAATATTAAAGAATGCCACGGAAAATTTCAAGGGTCTTGTGAAAGGCAGCGGCAAACAAACAAACAACAACAACAACAATAACAGCAACAAAATCTCACTAACTACCCAATTATTTCATTTAAGCTTCACTGGCCCCAACTGCTGGCGCACAAAAGCCAAGCAAAATGGTTGAATGGCTCAACAGAAATGAGCGCAAAATGGGGCAACAAACAGAGAAATAAAATATATATATATATATATCAAAACGCAGCTTGAAAATCGAAATACAATACACACACAGAGTCAGCGGCAAGTTGAGTCAAGTGGTCGGAGGATGGCGGCGCGGAGTGGCCTGTAGAGCGAGTAAGCAAATTTAAGCACAGCACAAGAAAATCAATGGCAAGAAAAGTCTTCATCCACAGACAAAACACACACACATACACACAAAAAGTGAAATTGGAAAATAAGCGTAACACAAAACCTCGGGAAAAAGCTAAGCCCGCGGCCCCATAACATCCATGCAGACAGCACCCCTCCCCACCTCACCTCACCACTCCTTTGCTGTCTGATTGTTGCCGTTGAGTAGCAGCTTTAGAGCGAGAGAGAGACGAGTTAACAACAGAGAAATTGTCTTTTGAAAAGCATTGGAAAATCACCGGAAATAAAATGAGGAAAAACTAAATAGCAAGTGTTTGGATAGAGCAAATATAACTACAGAAGAATATAATCATGTAAAGAATGAGATATCGCCTTATTAGTGCGGAAAGGTCTCATAGCTCAAAGTACAAAACGATCAAAAAATCAGCCACACGATGTGTTTTAAAATTAAAGTAACAGAAAACGAGAAGACAAAGCTAACTTCGACTGTGCCGAAGTTTTAATACACTTGAAAAACTTTACTCCAACTGATTTAACCGGTAAAATATATATAAAATATATAGAAATCAGATATTTAAAATTTTTAAATCATTGATAATAAAAATTTGATACCATAAAAAAACTTTTCTTAGTAAAACACATTTTTCGACCGATCGGTCCTATGGCAGCTATATGCTATAGCCATCCGATTTTAATAAATTTTTTCAAAATTATGTGAAAACATATAAAACTAATATATACCAAGATTTGTGACGCTACGATGGAAAACAAAAAAGTTTTTCTCACTAGAACTAGTTCTTGGACCGATCGTTCCTATGGCAGCTATATGCTATAGTCATCCGATTTTGATCAATTTTTCCAGAATTATGTTCAAGCACATAAAACTAATAAATACCAAGTTTGGTGACGCTACGATGGAAAACAAAAAAGCTTTTCTCACTAGAACTAGTTTTTGAACTGATCGTTCCTATGGCAGCTATATGCTATAGTCATCCGATTTTAATCAATTTTTTCAGAATTATGTGAAAGCATATAGAACTAATAAATATCAAGTTTGGTGACGTTACGATGGAACACAAAACAGCTTTTCTTACTAGAACTAGTTTTTGGAACGATCGTTCCCATGGCAGCTATATGCTATAGTCATGCGATTATGTGGAAGTATATAAAAATAATATACCACGATTGGTGACGCTACGATGGAAAACAAAAAAGCTTTTCTCACTAGAACTAGTTTTTGAACTGATCGTTCCTATGGCAGCTATATGCTATAGTCATCCGATTTAAATAAATTTTTTCAGAATTATGTGAAAGCATATAAAACTAATAAATTCCAAGTTTGGCGACGCTACGATGGAAAACAAAAAATTTGTTCTTAATAGAACTGGTTTTTGGACCGATCGTTCCTATGGCAGCTATATGCTATAATCATCCGATTTTGATACATTTTTTTAAAATTATGTGAAAGCATATAAAACTAATATATACCACGATTGGTGACGCTACGATGGAAAACAAACAAGTTTTTAGCACAAGAACTAGTTTTAGGACCGATCGTTCCCATGGCAGCTATATGCTATAGTCATCCGATTTAAATAAATTTTTCCAGAATTATGTGAAAGCATATAAAACTAATAAATACTATTTTTGGTGACTCTACAATGGAAAACAAAAATGTTTTTCTCACTAGAACTAGTTTTTGGAACCGATCGTACGCATGGCAGCTATATGCTATAGTCATCCGATTTTGATCAATTTTTCCAGAATTATGTGAAAGCATATAAAACTAATAAATACCAAGTTTGGTGACGCTACGATGGAAAACAAAAAAGTTTTTTTTCACTAGAACTAGTTTTTGAACCGATCGTTCCTATGGCTGCTATATGCTATAGTCATCCGATTTAAATAAATTTTTTCTGAACTATTTGGAAGCATATAAAACTAATAAATACCAAGTTTGGTGACGCTACGATGAATAACTAAATCTTGTTTTTGACCGATCGATCCTATGGCAGCTATATGCTATAGTCATTCGATTTGGCTGGTTCCGACAAATGTGCAGCCTATATGTATTTAAAGACTTTTTGGAAAGTGAGGGAGGAGATAGCAAAGAAACAGACGAACGGACGGACGGACATGGGTAGATCGGCTTAGCTTGTCAACTGTACAAGAATATATATATTTTATAGGGTCGGAAATGCTGCCTTCTATCCCTTACAAACATCTGTTCAATTTTATTATACTCCCTGCAAGGGTATAAAACAAACTAGAAATAAGAACTTTGTTCTAAGAAATGTGAATTCCGAACGAAAACTTTTGAGATTGTTTGTACTTGAATTTCCACTGTTTAAGTACGGAACTCTTGATTTTTTTCGGAGTGTTTTTAATATATTTGCGACTTTCTTATTTTAGTTTTGAGTTTAAAACAATTAGTTGACAAAATACCGAACTCTCCTACAACTTAATTATATTTAGCTTGATGTATGTTTTGTTTCAAACAGTTCAGCCTGAAACTCGACTTTAAATGTCTTTCTTATTTCCTTCAAATTATTTTTATGATCTGTGGTAATACTTTGCCCAGATTACTTTTGTATATTTGCCTTACATAATTTCTGGTTGTGCTTCTCGAAGTTGACTACTGTTTTTGGCCCGCAACGAATCACAAACCAGGCCAAATTGTAACTTTTGCTTTTGTAAAATTCATTTGGCCATAAAACCAGGAACACACACACACACAGTTTACTCACTTCACCGCTCTGCCAGTCCAAACCCATTCCGAATGGACGTGGGCAACAACGTTGTTCCATTCAAATGGGCAACTAACTTGTAACCGAACAAAAACCAACAACCCTTTTGTGGTCTGTCCATTTCGAAGAGCAACGTTTTACAACACTGCAAATGGTGTACGGAAATAGCGGTAAATATAAAAATACACACACATGGCCAAAAAAGGGTGTCGTGGCGGCGGGGGTGGGGAGAGGGTGTACTCAAATATTTATTAACCCATCAACACAGGCGGAAGTTTTCCGGCCGTTTCGTTACACACACATAACACCCAGCCAGGACCTGCCGACTTGGCTCGGGTGGTTCATTCTGGTGGCAACAAATTCGTGTAGCGTTGCAAATTGCTGTCAACAGGGAAATTAATAAAAAGTCAAACGCCTTTTAAAAGGCCTTCCAGTCGCCCTCCCCCCCCCTGCCACTGTATTTGGGTAAGATCGGCACAGAAATAAATTGCGCTTAGCAAATAAAATAAGAGTCGTAGTGCGATGTTGGAATGGGGACCGTAAAATGGATTAACACGTTTAATATTCAATTTGCACACACGCAATGCGTTTGCACGCCCGGCCAGCTACTCAAGTTCATAGATTCCGCCTTGGGAATTTTGTGATTAGACCGAAAACAGTGTAAAGGGACGAACTTGAATTTGAAAATATTCAGGTGAAAAGCAGTTAATAGAGTTTAGACTGCGAGGGTTAATAGTTTTAGTTTTGAGTGTGTAATTTTATGGGACGTTCTTGAATGTGTACTAAAAGTCAAATCAAATGCAAAAGTTCTAGATAAAATAAAGGTTTACAATACTTTACAATCTTTATAGTTCCCTGAATGTTGGAAAGTTGCAAACATTTTACCTATTCCAAAAGACAAAAACGAGTTCAGACCCATCTATATTGTCCATTTATTGGCCTAAAGTTTTATAACAACTATATTTTGGATTTCAATAATAAAATATATTTGCATTTATGCAGACAAACTTATTGCTCATTGCGTAAGAAGCAGGGAGAGAATCTCTCTCACTAATGCAATGCCAAGGGGTACACAGACACAAAAGACAAAGCGAACTGTAGGGCGATTGGCTTGGTTGTGGCAGGTTTTGCACATTGCTGGTTTTGGACTCCCCAACCAGTTATGGCATTTCTGTTATGAGGAGGCAGTTGCTTGTCAGCAGTTCGCTAGGCTGGAAACCACTGATGAAGATGTTGGGAACCTTCCGAAACAGCTGTATGGTTATCTAAAGCCTCCTTTGTGTATTGAGTGTGTACTGGTTCTACAGTTATGCATTAGCATAACTTATACGACCTTGAGCCGGCTAAAAACCTTGCTGGTTTATTTATAAAACTTCGAACAAAAAGCTAAAATATTTGTATTAAGTCTGCTCAATTCGTACGGGTCTGAAAAATCTAACCATGCGTATAACGAAAACGTCAACTGGGGACAATTTTAAACAAATTTTAAAGCAATTTTAAAAGTGAAAAAAAAAACCAAAAAGGTTTCCGGTTAATCTTCTACGTACACAGAAGAAAAAATGATATTTTGAAAATCTGGGACGTTCAAATAATGACATTTTTTCATATAATAAAAGACCGATAAGATGTCAGACTGGAGAAATTGACCTCTTCAGAAATCATATCAAACAGATATTTTCGATCATATCAAAATGATAAGTTTAAGATCAAAGTGTTGAGCTTTTATTTTAATATTGCAATAATCCAAGATGTATTGTTAAATGGCTGGGCGACAATATATTATTTATAAAAGTGAAACTATTTTCCCCGCTCAGAATTTTAATGATTATGTAATATTAGCGCCATAGCCGTTTGGAAAGCAAAGAAATTTAACATACTTTTGTTGTTAACAAATATGTACCTTGTCTGGGGATCGAACAAGAAAACTTTTACAAATGGAATGACGTCCGCACGCAGTGAGCCACCGCACACGCGTGCGTGCAAACGTCTAAGGGACTATTTATATTTTTCTAGGTGCCTAAGTTTTCGATAATAAGCATTTTTTGTCTCTTTCCTTTTTCTCATTTTATTTATTATCTTATCAATTTGATATTGGTACGATTAATTAAATATTATTTATCATCAATATGATAAAAAAATGGATTTTCTTCTTTTCCACGGTTAATCGTCACGTATAAATTAGGGTGGGTGCATACAAGATGTATCTATGAAGGTGAGGCACTTAGTAAAATACACATATTTTTGTATGTATGTGTGTGTAAGTCGTACGCGCATACATGTGCGCATGGAGAACAGCCCTGCGTGGACCAACCGTTCACGTCAAGTGTTAGCTGCAGTGCATACTGACAATACTATGTATGCTGTGAGACTTGAGCTTTTGTCTAAGTGCCTCACCTTCATAGATACATTTTGGGTGCATACACAGCCACACACACACACCTTCATGTTAACGTTGTCTGTCTCCCTGTTGCGCATTTAGCAAAAGCTCCGAAGCTACACGACGAGCTTATACGATCAATTTTAAATGCACAGAAGATAGCGACGCGTCGAACACTGCTGTATATGTATACAATTATTTTCTCAGTTGCCAGTGGAAACTTTTCTGCTTCCATTGCCGACCCCAGTTTTACACCTACGATATTTTGTACATATTTGACATATTCAAAATTTCACAGACAAATTTTTTTGAACTACTAAATAGGCTGCCAAAATTGTCGGGGTGTGACACAGAAATCTCTAGTGATATACTTGACACTTACAATATAAAGTAATACAATTTTATAAACGTTTATACGAAAATCTCTAGTAATTTTCGTTGAATATTTACAGATAAATTTACACCGTCGATGTTTGCAGCTAAATGAGTAAAGAAACAAGTCGGTTAAGCTCGACTATAATATACTCTGTACCTGCCACAGTTTGTATAGAACTAATCAATCTTAAGTGTGGAGCCACACAAGCTGTACCTTCAGTACAGTGTATAAAAATGGGAAATATTATAACAACAAAAAGTCGAGCGACTAAATTCTTGGATGCACGAACTCCATAAAGAAGCTATTTCCGCGGCAATCACGAACCTATAAAGATTTCTTTTCAGTAGGAAATCACATTAGAATTACATGGGAATCCCGTCCCTAGCGCCATTCTCTAATTCAAACTCTGGAGCAAATCTATTCCATTTCAAACAGCCTTGATTACAAGATCTTTGAGTGGTTCTAAATGTTCAATCTACGAAAAAGTCCTATACCTGTGTTAATGTTGCATTGTCATGGACAAATAACCACGCCCCTGCTATATACCAGTGTGCATTGGAATTGGCCAGTTCTGGCTCTCCGTCTCTTTCTCTCTGTCTGACTGTGCCTGTTCTCAAAAGATACAAATGCTGTTGTGTTTTTCTTTTTGGGTGCCTTACATACTTAATTTGTTAAATTTTCACACTTAACATCTGTTTATACGCTGCTTTCACTGTTGACCTTTCTTCCTTCCTTCTATTTGCTGACGATGCTTCGCATTTTGTTTGCACAAACAACACTCCGGGAAGGAGCGAACCGGAGCCAGCCTCGGGGCCCAAGTTGAGTGAGTGGCAAAAAGGCAGCAGCAGCAGCAGCAGGAGCGTCTTGTCCTTTTTTCTTTTGGTTAGTCGGCGTTAGTTTGTGTACAAAATAAATCGACTCGAGTGGTTAACCGCAACGGCAGCAGGAGCAGGAGGCGGCAGGAGCACATCCTGGCACCGTTTGCATTTTATTTTTGTTACTAGAGAAAATTGCTACTTTGCTACTACTCGGCTCCTGGCTGCTGCACGTTGTTATCCTTAATTTGAGTGGCCATTGAGAGAGTCAGAAGCGTGTCTGTGCCGAAGGCTGCCATAGCATACTTTTTTGCGTTCTTTTTGCTTCGTGTTGTTTTTTAATAAATATTTACAGTGTGTGTGTGTGTGTCCTTGGTCGTCCTTTGTGGTTTCTAAGGTTCGAGTCGCCATATCGCTGTCAGCTGGTGGCACTTCTTGTACCTCTCAATTCTCAATTGTTATTGTTGTTTATGTAATGCCCCGCAAACTATTTTTCACACATTTTGCCAAAGAGGAGGACCAAGTGGCTGACGACAGCCTGCGGACTGAGTCCAAGTCTGAGTCGGACATGTAAGCCATTTCATGTCTTTGCCTTTTGTTGCTGTTGTTGTTGTTGTTGCCTCCATCCATCTATCCATTGTGTGTTGTGTTGTTGGCCTGAGTCATGGCATTTTTCACTTGTGCAGTGTCAGTGAAGCGTAAGTGGATTTTTGTCTTAATGGCAAATAATTGCAGCCTAATTGGATTTATTTTTTTTTTTTTTTTTTTGAGATGAGCTGGAAATTGCTTCCCTCTTTTTTTTGTACAATTTGTTTGAAATTATAGCAAACTAATCGAAATAATGTGGCGGTGGTTAGAGTGTTCCGATTATTGCGCTGCAGCCGTGGGTTCAATCCCTCAAACTTGTAATGAATCTTACTCAGCTTACTAGAATTAGTAAGTGAGTATTAGGGTATTTACCCCGCGTCGCTTGGGTCCAAAATATGTATTTGATATTTTTCTTTTTCAAAACTGTACAAAATGATCAAGTTTGAAACATCTGGGAATCGCTTATCACAAACAGAAAAATATCTTCTTATAACTTACTTACGCTTCAATGTTCAAATTCATAGCTTAAAAAATTTATATGATATGTCTCTGAACCAATTATGTAAACTGGTTTGGAATCGGTTTAGAGCAGCTTAAAAATTTTCAGGGATATGCCTTGAATCTCTTTAGAACCTGGT
The DNA here is from genome assembly GCA_018904225.1 of Lordiphosa mommai. NCBI lineage: Eukaryota > Metazoa > Arthropoda > Insecta > Diptera > Drosophilidae > Lordiphosa > Lordiphosa mommai. The sequence continues at coordinate 121,008 of JAEIFT010000047.1, forward strand.
TTCAACTAAGAAAATATCTGACTCCATATTACGAACCTACACACTAAATTTCAAATTCATAGCTTAAATCTAACAAGCTAAACGTAAAATCATTGCTAAAATAACATTTGAGATATGGCTTTGAACTATTTTTTAACCGATTTTAAGCCGCTTTGGAACCGGTTCACAGAATTGGCAAATAGACCATGTTTTCAATTTCACTTAAACAAAAATTTTGTGATTTGAAACCGGTTTTTGAACCAGATTTGGTCTCTTAATCACAAATCGTTTGTAAAATTGGATTTCAGAACATGGATGATAGCCTATGACTCTTTTCCGAACATTATGTCCATCAGTCGACCAAAGTGTGGTAATTTTATGAAGATCGGTTCAACGGATTAGACTCGTATTAGTAACAAATATATTATAGGTGCGTGTCACGACGTGATCGTGAAAAAAGACAGACTTTCGTGCGTGTGTATCCGTTTGTCGTGCGCGATTCGTGTGTGTTTACCTGAATCCTCCTAGTTTTGTACTCAAGTCAATCCTTTCGTACTTGGTTTGAGAAATTTTGGGATTGACCTACTTCTGACATCGTTTAGGATTAATTTTTATCAAAATAGCTTGGATTTTTTTTTCAGTGAATGAATACGTAAAAATATGCCAATGAATACATTCATTTAGAGTGAGACAGAAAAATACAAACCTACGAAAGCTACAACAACAACGCGCTTAGTTTTACTATTATTAGGAGTTACCAATTTTGCTCCAGAGTCATTCTCATCTTGCTCATCCATCTGCCACGCGCATTTTCACAATTGCACGAAAATCAATCGCACCAATTTTTAAAGAAAAATCACACACACACAAAGAAATTAAAATTGAACCACAAATGTGCAGCATTACGATAAGCATCAAATGGGTGAGGCCAGAGATGTATTTATGATATTATTGTGGTCGTCAAGGCGCTCACTTCCGAATCTGGTGCGCATTTCCTGCCCTCCACAAAGCAAAGAAAACCCGTAATTTGATAGTTTTTCGCACATTTTCCCAACAAAAAACTCGTCATTTGTGTGCGTGTGTGTGTAATTGCTATATCAAGTGTTAATTATGTGACAATGAGTCGACCAAAAAGAAAAAAAAAAAAGGGAACCCACCGAGTTGAAAGGCCAATGGGATGATGATATTTTTTGTGGGCTATTATTTTCTTAATCATTTTTTAATTAGAAAACTACAAGTTCAGTTTTCACGAAAAACGCTTACAAAAAGGCAAACACAACTGAAACGAAACGTAAACAAATACACAAACGATAATAATAATTTCCCAAAAAAAAAAAATTATATTTTCCAACGAACTGCAACCGAAAGTGGCACGACTCGTGGTCGGAGTCGGAGAGTCAGAGTCGCAGTCTACTTAGATAAACACAGGCAAGAGAGGAGGCTAGAAAAATTGATGACAACAAGTGGCAAGCGTCGAAAGGAGCCCGGACTTTTACCACCAATTGCCTGACTGACGGACTGACTGCATGATCAGCCAAATGCATTCACCCTGGGCCACTTCAGACAACTGACTGCCGTTGCAATCGTCGTCATTTTCTAGGAAGCACTCGAGTGTGCGGCATGTAAACACACACACACACACAGCGAGTTGGAATCGTGGGCAGCCCAACAGCAAAACTACAAGTACAACTACAAGGCTAGTCAGCGCATCAGCCCTTGGACCGTTAAGTGGCTTTGTTCCCCTTAGTTAATGCGACTAGATGCAGCAATCCCCCCTCCACCCCCCCACTGACTAGTACTTGGATTTACCTTTAACATTGTCTGCATGATTTGGCAAACATTTAGCCAAGTGCCAGGATGGGAAAGTCTATAGTTATGCATATATGCAAGTGTATAAAAAATGCCATTTTACCGAAAATCTCAAGTAGTAAACTTTGAATACACTTGTGAATGAAAGCAAATGGAAATCTATTGATTTCGTTAAGACAGAAATACTCAAAATATTAAGTAGAAGTCAAACTTGATGGCTCATAATTAGGAGGGGTTCTGGATTCGATTAATTAATGCGGAGTAAGAGTTTAAAATTTGAAACCGTTACCCCTTTACCTTTATAAACATAACGAATCAGACACGAAATAGACACGAAACAGATATATGGGTTAATTTCGGCTTTTAGTATACTATTAAAAATATGTATATAAAAAAAGAATATATAAAATCAAGAATTCCGTACTAAAACAGGGGAAATTCAAGTAGAAACGTTCTCAAAAGCTGACTAAGTTTGGAATTTCCAAATCTTAACAAAATTCTTATTTCAAGTTCGTTTCGGGATTATAAATTCACTTTAACTTGAAATAACATCTTTACGGATTCCTCAATGTGATTGTTATTTACTCTTAATCTTTTGTTTTTAAATTTATAGTTGATATATGCAATATATGATGCAAACAAAACGATCTTAATTTAATCACGGTCATAATTCGGAATTCTTTTTCTAAGGATCGTTTTTAGATCTAGCCGATACAATCTACTTTAGCTGCAGTTCACTTTATGGTAAATGCAGGACTTAAGACATTTCGGTACTTAGCTTTTGTGAAAACGTGGCAACTCCATTCAAGAGCTTTCGAGCGAGTTGCCACAGTGCGAGCAGAAAATGTCGACAATGTTGCCTGTGTGAGCAGAAAAGTGCAAAGTTCGATTTTGATTGGCAAATTTTTATACCCGTTACTCGTAGAGTAAAAAGGGTATACTAAGTTCTTGTTCCGTCCGTCTGTCTGTCCGTCCGTCCGTCCGTCTGTATGAACACCTAGATCTCAGAGACTATAAGAGCTAAGGCTCTCATTTTTTCAGTGTAGACTTGTATTGTCTGCACGCAGATCAAGTTTGTTTCAAATGTTTGCCACGCCCCCTCCCGCCCCCGCAATATGAAAAAAACCTCATATCTCTCACAATTTTGAAAATAGATTGTTAGAACCTTCTAGACATATATTTTGATTATCATTACCTATCGATCCGCCAAACATCATTTTTTGATCAGATGAACGATAGTAGATAGTAGAGTTGCCGCCCCGCAATTTGGAAAAGACCTCATATCTCCCAGAATTTTGAAGATAGATTATTCGAACCCTCTAGAAATATATTTTAATCATTATTACCTATCGATCCGCCATACATCATTTCCTGATCAGATGAACAATAGAAAAGTTTACGCCCCCGCAATTTGAAAAATACCACATGTCTCCCACAATTTTGAAAATAGATTGTTAGAACCTTCTAGACATATATATATATATATTAATCATCATTACTTATCGATCCGCAATACATCATTTCCAGATCAGATGAGCTATAGTAAAGTTGACACCCCCGCAATTTGGAAAAAAAAACTCATATCTCCCACAATTTGGGCATGTTGTGATCTAATGAAATATTCTTAAATAAACCTTACCCTGAGTAACGGGTATATCGAAGTCGAGCAGGGCCGACCTCAACTTACGCTTTCGTTTGATCGGTTGAGGTGCAATGAATACCGTATTTGCCTACTGAGCGAGAGGCCCAGGTTCGACTTCACCTTAAAATATTTTTGAAAAAACCAAAAAGTCAACTTCATAAATTTAAAGTCTGGATGATCTGAAGTTGTAGCACTCCGAGATAAGCTAAAGTTTACTTAGGACACTTAAATTTCTCTAAAGTAGCCTGTAATGTTACCAGCAAGATATAAAAACGAGAAGGCAAAGCTAACTTCGACTGCGCCGAAGTTTTAATACACTTGAAAAACTTTACTCCAACTGATTTAACTGGAAAAATATATATATCAAATATAGATATCAGATATTTAAAATTTTTAAATCATTGATAAAAAAATTAATAATAAAAAAAAAAATTTTCTTAGTAAAACACATTTTCCGACCGATCGGTCCTATGGCAGCTATATGCTATAGTCCTCCGATTTTGATAATTTTTTTCAAAATTATGTGAATGCATATAAAACTAATATATACCAAGATTGGGGACGCTACGATAAAAAACAGAAAAGTTTTTCTCACTAGAAGTAGTTTTTTGACCGTCCGTTTATATGGCAGCTATATGCTATAGTCATCCGATTTTGATAAATTTTTCCAGAATTGTGTGGAAACATATAAAACAAATATATACTACGATTGGAGACGCTACGATGGAAATCAAAAAAGTTTTTCTCACAAAGACTTATTTTTCGACCGATCGTTCCTATGGCAGCTATATGCTATAGTGATCCGATTTTGATACATTTTTCCAGAATTATGTGGAAGCATATAAAACTAACATATACCAAGATTAGTGACGCTACGATGGAAAACAAAAAAGTTTTTCTCACTAGAACTAGTTCTTAGACCGATCGTTCCTATGGCAGCTATATGATATAGTCATCCGATCCGGCCGGTTCCGACATATTAGTTGCGTGCAGTAAAAAGAAGACTCTGTGCAAAATTTCAGCTCGATAGCTTTAAAACTGAGAGACTAGTTCGCGTAGAAACAGACGACAGACGGGCAGACAGACGGACGGACGGACAAGCGGAAATGAACTCGGCTCGTCGTCCTGATCAAGAATATATATAGTTTATGGGGTCGGAAATGAATATTTCTATGCGTTACAAACTTCTGGGCAAAATTAATATACACTTTTCAAGTGTATAAAAACTGCCCTTAATGTTTGCAGGTTACCTCTGGAAGTCATAAAGTGACACCCTTGTTCACGGTTAAAAAAAAAGCGGGATTAACTTACTTTTGTCAACGAATTTTTTTTTTACCGTGAACAAGGGTGTCACTTTATGAACCAAGTTCTTAAGCCCATTGTTCGATATTCATGAATTTGGAAAGGCGTTTTGTCGTCTTAAGACCTCTTAGTGATCATTTTAGGAACATTTTGGTTTCATTTCGAGTAATTTTTGGTCATGTTCAAAAATGTATTGCTCATTTTTAAAATAAAAGACATATTTAAATGTTTTGAATATTAAACTAGCAAGATTAAGCAAGCTCATGGACATAAAAGTTGTGATTTTTTATAACTTATTTAGAAACAGAGCCACACACAACACTACAAAGAAACCTTCCAATTTTATCTTCAGTAGTCTTTCCCCAACTATTGCAAGCAAACAACTGGCTTCTCATGTCATCATTACTTTAACTGCTTGGGAATTTCTAGGCAAAAACAGACACTAATGAAGAGAGTTTGATTTTTCCAAGCAAGTATATGTTTTTTGTGCATGGCTCTGGGGTTTTTAGCACGCCGTTTGCTTATTGTAAACACTGGCCGTGTTCAGCAGAAGAACTTGCTCCCTGATCAACGATATATATCTTGGTAATTTACGTAGCCTACTTTTTTTCTTGTGTTCAATATGATATTTACATGATGCTTTTCCAAATGTCATTTTACCAAGACCCCCTAAAAGTATGCTAAATAATAAGAGCAGTTTATTAAGCTGATCAGTGATCAAGAGTCTCTGCTGAACGTGCCCATTGTTCGTATATCATGACCAGTTGTTTTACCCGATGAACGCTGCGTTCTTGTTTTGTAAACGAATGTGCTAGTTTTAGTAAAAAAAAAGTAATTTTTTCTGTCCAAAGTGTATTTTGTCACAAACGAAATCGTTCAATCGTTAGTCCGATTGGGCTGAGTTTTGGACGTTCGTTTTTTCTTAGTGTAGTCACATGGGAAACATTGCTTTTTACTTTCTTCATCAATGATCTACCTTCTTATGAACGCCTATGATGTGAAGCTACGTTTAATAGCCTATTTCCACTGGCACATATATGTACATTTGGAAATATTAAAATCAAAGCAAATTTTCGATTCTTAACCGATAATGAAAGTTGCCCATTTTTTGGTAAGTGTGAGCGTCAATGTTTGCATTGACGCTCAAACTTGTTACCAAAAAATTGGTCAACTTTAATCGGTTAAAAATCGAATATTTGCTTTGATTTTTAAAATTTTCAAATGTACATATATGTGCCAGTGGAAATAGGCTATAACTTAAAAATATTTAGTTTTTTGCTTAGTCATTGTGTTAATTCCATCTTCGAACAATTTTGTAATTACATTGTTTGGATCTTGTAGACATATGTATATTAAAATCACCATTACTTATCGATCCACGATACAATATTTTCCGCTCAGATGAACGACCTTATATCTTCCACAATTTTTGAGTTAGATTGTTCGGACCTTCTAGAGATATTCCTTACTCTACCATACCCAGTTTGACGAGTTATAAGCAAAATAAACAATAATAATGGGCTGCACCGGACACAACCTTCATAGGCAGCACTTACACACACTTAGAATTGTTGAGTTATATACAAACTTTGGCAGGTACAAAATATATGTATATTACAATCGGGCTTGACTGACATTCTTATTTGTTATTTAATGATGTTTTCCAAGAGTAACAGGTCTTCAACGTACAATATCGTTTTTTCTTACTTTATGCGTCGTGACGATGTTTTTGTAAGTGAAATAGACATTTAAAGCACAACTGTTTGGAAAATTCTTTCCATTCAAAGCTCTGACAGGTGTTTCTTTTTTGTTCTTGTCCGCCTGCATCGCATTGTCATATGACAACTGCAACAGCTTCTGCCACAACAAAAACAACAAATGGAAGCAGCCAAGTGGCAACTAATAAGCTTACAGCAAAAAAAAAAGGGTTGCGTTTTCTGCCTCAGCATTATTAAAACAATAAACCGACAAATTAAACACGAGTTCATACACACACACACACACACATACAGTCAAGGGTCTGGAGGGCAAGGAACAGTGCCACAACACAGGCTTATTAATAACACTCACTGAGTAGCCAGTCGCCTGGTCTCTGTCCTCTGTCACTGAAAGTGTGAAATCTCGCACACACTTCAAACGTTGGTTTTACTATCAGCGCGTGTGTATGTGTGTGTGTGTGTGCGAGTATGTTTGTGTGCGTCGCTAATTAAGCGCATATTTTCATTTAAATTAGCGTGCGCGAAAGCTCATATTCAATGGCCACTTAACATGATGGCACATATGCACATACATTGATATTTATAGGGGAAATCAAATCGAGAAGAAATGTAAGAGATATCATCTCACATTCAATATGTTTATTACAATAAAAAAATTGAATATGAATTAGTTAAATGAGGTTACAAAGTGATCTGAAATGATAACTGACAGCAACATACGATATATATATAATATATATATTCTTTCAGTTCAATCAAATAGACTCAAGGTTGAAAAATCCCTGTTATTCGTAGAGTAAATAGGGTATACTAAGTTTATGTATGTAAAAGGCAGAACATAAAGAATATATATTCTCAATCAGTACTTACAGTATGAACAACTAGACCTCAGAGACGCGAAAGCAAAGGAAAATGTCGTATAACTTTTAAAATTTAAAAGTTATGGAGCTCTAATTTTACATTTATTTATATATGCCCAATATCTATAATCTGTGAAATTTTCGAAAAGATCGGAAAATAAAAATTTCAACTTCTGTCATATTTTTATGTGGGGTGACTGTGCGATCAGTCTACCAACTTAATATCAATGTTTCCAATTAATGGTAATGGTTACATTTTATGCTAATACCATTATTCTATGTTCATATTAATATGTTATGTAATTATAAACATTTTGTAATTTAATAAAAGGTTTTTAAATAATTCTTTCCCTGAGTAAAGGGTAAAGGGCCATCTTTCTCCATTTTATTATTCAGCAAGCGGTTCGGAACTAGCGTTCCCATTAAAAATAAAAATTTAAAAATTGTTTTGTATTTTTCAAACAGACTCAAGTACTTAAAATTAATAAAAATTATAAAATCATCGAAAAAAGTTGATCTTAATTTGTATTTTAATAATGTTTTAAGCTTAATTAATTATGTGTATAGCCGCCTTTATTCGGAAACACTTCATATATTCGGTGTCATTGAATCGTAAAGTGACTTAAAAAGATACAATGAAAGTTCGCTTCAGGGAAGAGCCCCTGAATATAGTATTAGTTAAGGATTCGACATCTTTCTTGCCAGATTAAAAGACTTTATGTGAAAGCCATTTGCACTTTCCACTTGTTTTTCTTTGCATTGCTTACGGTGGCTTAACTTGCATTTTCTACCAAATTTAATAGAATTTTGACTGCAGAGCACAAGGCTCTACGGAAAATTCTTCGTTCTTCCTTTTTTAATTGCTGCAGGCTCCTAAGTTTAAAATTTGTCTAATATTTTGCTTTTAAAAATTTACTAAACCGATACGTTGGTTCTCTTTGGTTCGAATAATATAGGTTCTCGAATAAAGGTTCTCAAAAAATTATAAATATCGTTTCCAGTTGTGGTTTTAGTTCAGGTTTCGGTTTGATTCCCTGATTCCTAATTTTAGGACGTTTATTTCCTGACAAACAATCTGAAAAAAATTGGGTTTCTACCAACTCTGAGGTGGTATCATCTTATTTTAAGACTGCTTAATCTTATTTGAAATACTTGAGCTTAGCCAACTTAAGTCTGATTTCAGATGCTATTATAGCGAAAAATACGTTTTATGAATAGTCAAGCGATTGTAAGCGAGGACACGAGTTAAAGTTTGGAATCTATTTGTTCGCTTTGCCTTCGCTTCATCGCTTTGCGACTCATTAAACCGATTTCAACTCAACATTGTCGCATTGCATGTAGTACGCAAACTTACATTAGCCTTAAATTTTTTTCGGACTGTTGTAACATATAGATTGGCTTTTACTTAAGGCCTGATTTCAAATGACAGAAATTTTATTTAAGGCTCAATACTACATACAAATAAGACAAACTTGTTTCAGGCGCGTTCAGCAGAGACACTTAATCACTAATCAGCTTAATAAAACTGCTCTTTTTATTTAGCCTACTTTTAGGAAGTAATTTTAAATTGACATTTGGAAAAGCTCCATGTAACTACAATATCATATTAAATACAATAGGTAAAGTAGACTATGTAAACTACCAAGAAATATATCATTGATCAGGGAGCAAGTTCTTCTGCTGAACACGGCTGTGTGACGAAAATAATAATTTTATTATCTGAGAATAGAACTTTAACTGATAGTGTCATAATGTCATATCTATACTGCTTAATCTAATTTTAAGAGTCGTCAATCTTTTGTGCCATATTTTTAAAGAAGAACGGTAGTGAGAAAAACAAAAATTTGCATACTTTAATCAAGAATAGCTATTTATGAAAACAGCCTCGTGAAAAGATGTTGAAATCAACATTAGACAATAAAACTACATTATTTGGGAGTTTTAGGATCTTTGTTTAATCTTTTTCGTAGCCTACTTATTGGGGTCCCTTTTCTGAGCTTAGAATTTCTAGATTGCAAAATTCATTAAACTTACTTCTAGGTGAATCTAATTTTAAGGTAGTATAAATTTTACTGAATGCGACTAGCTATCCGTTTTTAGGTTACCAAACTCTCGAAATAAAAGAAACGAAACTGCTTAGTTAATCAATTTTTGCCTATTACCGAAAACTATCTGAGGATAGAACAAGGTCTTAAATAATGATTGTATACAAAATCTAAGAGCTGGAAAAGATTTCCTATTGGATCTATGAGCTATTAACGTTATTTAATATGTTAGGAAATGAAATATTTATGGAATAAATGCACAGAAAAAAACTAAAGCACATCCCTCGTATGGAACATTTCAAGAAAAATTCTTAAAGTCTCATAAAAAAAATGGTATTAAAAATCAATCTTTGAACAAAACTTTATGTACAAAAGGGTTTTGATTTTAGTGATTTGTTAATTAAGAATCGGTACGCACAGAAAAAAAATGTTATGATCTGGGACTTAATATTACATTTTTTTTTTGTATTAATAAAAAGCCGATATGATACATATTTAATTGATATGTTTTAAGAATCAAATTAATATGGTAAAATATGAATGTTATCTTATTTCGTAACATTATGATAGTTTTTGAATATTAAAGTGATATTTTTTCATTTCAATATGATTTTAATGACAAAATTATATTTATAGAGCCAAAATTTATGTTTTCGTTTCAAAATGATATAAAATAAATTAAATTTATAAAATATCAAACACATAGGCCGATTTTTGTACTGTGCGGTAAACCGAACCTAGCGAACCTGACTTCTTGGTTGTTATATTACAAAATTTACGACTACGGTTTATTAAAATTGAACGAAATTAAGAAAAATAGCGATAAGACAGATAAGTCTGGTAGTTTTGAAAAAGAGGTGATTAGAGTAGAGAAGGTCGTTCAATCCGAATCGCTACTGTCAATGATCAGTCAAATGTATAGCCTTGGTTACTTGCCTCGTGCCAATGATGGTCAGTTAAAGTAAATAAAACTTCAACCGAGTTCTGAGCATTTTTAGAGCCCTGCTGATTAAAGCTGAAGTCTTGGTCAGTTTATGTTGATATTCGTAAACAAATTTTAAAAAAATTAGCGCTAAAAGCGTAACTGGTAACTTTTAAGAAAACAAAAGAGAATTTGAGTAAAGGAGTTTATTAATTGAGTTCTGTCAACTGAACCTGATTTTCATTGATTAATACAATGTGCGTTTGGGTGGACAAATAATAAGAACGCTTATGGAGCGTTCTATTATCTGTAAATTAATACAATTGATACAAATGATCTTAAAATAGTTAATATGTTGCGTACTACTCATTTCCACCGTGTTTCTCGTTCATTCTGTCAATGGCCTTTTGGCGAATGTACATACATATCTAGGGCTTTTCGAAAAATTATTTAATAGGTTTACACTCAAAGATCGATATGTTTATACATAACAAAATAATATGTGGTTTCAACTCCAGTGTTTTCATAACTAAATATCTAAATACGAATTTATTTCGTAACAGTGAAGGTTTCGTTTGTTTTTCTTTGACGAAATATCGTTGCAGTGATCTGTTAAAATAAATCGAAATTATGAAAAAGAAAGGCAGTATTCGAACCAGCTCTAAAGAGTAGGTGTAAATGTAAAGAATTGGTTCTATCGATCAACCACGTATTTTCGAAAAATAGCGATAAAACAGCAACCACACCAGTTTTGAGGTGTTTTCCAGCACTGATTTTCAACTAGTTGGTGGCCCTTTTTAAATATTAGGAAATACTGCAAACCAGTCCAGAAGGGAATCCCGTAGAACCGGTTCGGTTAGGGTTTCTCAAACCAAACCTAATTTCATGAACTACCCAACCAGAACCCAAAACCCTCTATAGGGCAAAAGGTTCGACTTCAAAACTAACATAAATCCAGGGCTGCAAACCTCCGACATTTTGGAAAAGGTTCGGTTTGGAGGTTCGAACCAGTGAGGAATCTTTGGGTTCGGTTCACGGACCGGTTCCTGGATCCTCTAAACCCCAGGTTAGGGTTCGAACCTCGGTTCACTTCAAAAAAAAAATAATATGAAGCTTTTATTTTCGATTAATTTATAAGATTCAATTAGTTTGGTTTATATAATATAATATAGGCGACCTTGCCTTGTTTAAGGTACTTCAAGTACCAAACTTCGGATTAAAATTTCAAGAAATTTCATAAAATCTGGAATCCACCATCAACTGACATTTGTTGGGATTGATTTTAGTCCGGATATCTTTTTTCATCTGTGTAGGCATTATATCATTCTGGAACTGTTATTTTCTACTAATTCTTACATTATTAGAAACCGATTTTAGTGTTGAAAATGCTCGTACAAACAAGTAAGAAGAATATTTTTAAAAGACCTTTCCAAATAATTTCCCAGTCATTTAAAGATAATATTTAAAAAAAAACATATCAAGAATTTCCTCCGGCTGAAAAATTACTTAATATTGTGAACCGAAACTTTTTTTTTGAATAAGTGGTTCGGTTCGGGTTCAGGTTCGAGGGATCAAAAATGTAGAAGGTTCGGTTCATGGTCCGGTTCGGCCAATTTAAGAAACACGAACCGAACCGGTTCTTAGGGGTTTGGTTCAGGACCGGTTTGCAGCCTTGCATAAATCTCAATTTTAAGCACAATATGAGCTGAAAAAATAATTATATAGTACTGTACCGCGGGATTATCTAGTGAAGAAGCATATTGTATGTCATATTCGATTTCGGCATATTGCTCCTACGAGTTGGGAAATAAAACAAAAGTCAAGTGGTAAAATGACAATACAATATCTTGCATGTTTGTATACATAAAAGGAAGATCAGGAAGGATTATAATAATCAAATTGTTTTCTTCTACGTATCAAAAAACTTGATAGGTTGGATGCAACAATCTAAGCAGTGTTCGGATAAGTTACGAAACCGCACCTCAAAACGAGCTTAAAAGTTTAGCAAAATTTTCTGCACAACTTGAGCGCGTTGCAGTCTCATTATTGACTCTTTCCTAAGAAATGATTGTGGTTCTCTGTTTTAAAACTTACCCGCAAATTGTGCTCCAAAATGCTGTTGGAAGTGTCCACGAAACTCATGCGGCGTACTAAAACCGGGCGGTAGAAAGCCGCGTAGATAGGCGGCTGCCGCCAAGGTGGTCATATGATGATGATGAGCGGCCGCTGCATTATTTGGATCAGCGGCAGCGGCATAACCGGCGGCCGCATAGAAATTGGCCGGATTGAATACGGGCAATTGGCAGTGGGCGGCTGCAGCCGCTGCGGCAGCGGCAGCGGCCGATAAGCGGGTGACATCGGGCGATATGGAACGTGAATCACGTGTAGCCAATGCTGGCAAGCAATCCTGGCCCTGTCCCTGGCCCTGAGTTTGGTTGGAGGGGGAGGTAAGCTGATTGAGTTGTTGTTGTTGTTGCTGCTGTTGGCCGGCTGCAGTGGCGCTGGCTGGTGTATTGGCATTACGTGGCGGTGGTGTGGCAGCCGGTGAGAGTGGCGCCTCTGTGGAAGTGGGTGTGGCAGCTGCAGCAGCCACCTGCTGATGATGTTGCTGCTGTTGCTGTTGTTGCTGCTGCTGTTGATAGGCAGCCGCTCCCACGCCTAGGCCCAGGATCTCCTGTATGGCAAAGGGAGTACGCATTTTGGTGGCTTGCATTTTGCCGACGGGCCTTTCAATGTTTGCTAAGTGATTAATAATTTTATAATCTTGCACTTTTGTGTTTTTTTTTTTTAGCTTTTCTGATTTGTTTATTGCACTTTGTTAGGATTCATGGTTTTGTTCACAGTTAACATTTGTTTATAATGCACGCAAAAAAATTAACAAGATCACGCACGACATCAGCCTGAAAGCACACGCGTACGCCAAAGAACAGTTATTTCGGCTGCTGTGCATGTGCATTTGAATGTATGTGTGTGTGTGGGTGTGTGTGTGTGTGCGCAAGGTGATGAGCGCTTGCGTTCGGTGTGGACAGCGTGCGAAAACGAACTGAAACCAAAGCGAGCGCTGCACGCGAGCAAAAGCGTCGTCTGCTGCTGCTGCTGCCGGCGCCAGCTGAGATGCCAACGCCAACGCTTAGGGAAATGCTGTGTGTGGTGTTTTCTTCTTTTTTTTTTTGCCGTCGGCGGCGGCAGCTTCAGCCTGGCTGCTTGCTCGACAACTGGTCGACTGACTCTGTGTTAAGTCTAAGCAGCGTCGGCGCCGCTGCCGTCGTTGCTGCTGCTGCTGTCCTACGCCATCTTTGCGTGCGTAAGGGATAGCTAACTGGCTGTTAGCTAGACATCTCTTTCTCGCATGTAAATGGGCTGGCTGCACTTCCAATTGAAGGGGCCAGGCTGTAGCTATCTCTTTTGCGCTGTCATAAGCCCCATTAAGCTGGCTCTCTCTAGACTGGAAGTACTCACACGTATAGTATGACACAGTGTACATGTGCCATGCATGTGTGTGTGTGTGGGTGCGTTAATTATGCAAAGGGCTGCTCGGACGTTGCGTTTCCCTCAGTTTCAGTTTCAGTTGGGTTTGTGCCGCCAATTTGGCTGGCCACAGCACGAATGTCTGTGTGTTTGTGTGTGTGTGTGTGTCTGAGCTTTACGTGATTTTATTTTTTTTATTGTTTATATGGGTTTATTTTTGTCTTACCAAAAAGTGAAAATTGAATATAAATTTCCAGTCCCAAAATGTATTTACTCAAAACTTGGCCCTGTTAATTAAGCTTCGTTTCCTGCGCTGCTCGCTAGCTCTGCCTCTCGGCTTCTATCGATTAGCTGTGGCTTTGGGCCACCTCTCTCTCTCTCACTCCTTCTGGTTCTCTATCTCGCTCTGTGTCTCTTGACAGACTGCAAACATTAATTAGTCGCATTGCATAACAATTGCATAATCAATATGTCAGTTCAATTAACTGCCTTTGGTTTAGCAATTAGACTGTTCTCCAAGTTCTGGGTATTTTTTTTTTAACTGCTGAAAGTAATTAGCAAACTGACGACGTGATGCTCCAAGAGCATGAAGCCCTTGGACAGGGATATGATCAATCAAATACACTCAAGATTTTTCTATGCAAAATTACATTTTTGGAATCGAGAAACGAACCAAGCCTCCAGATGCGGTTCTTAAATATGTCAAACAAAAATTAGGCAAAATTTTCATCAAAATTTGTATGTGCGTGAACTCCTAACAAATATTGATCAATCAAATAGACTTAAGTACTTAAAACCAATTCTTTTTATAAATATAAAACTTAGAAAATAAATATTAATTTTGAATTTAAATTTCCCCTCATAAAATCTTAGCTCTTCAACATTTTTATTTTTTTTTTTTTTGTTGATAATAACACAGGGCAACAAAATGAACAACTTTGTGAGGTGCAGCCTTGTTGATAAAAAATTATGATTTATTTATGTACACTGAACAAAACTGCATCATCGGTTTTGTTCCATCAGCTCTTGTTTCCACGATATGACGGAAAAACGGATTTCTTGTAAATTTTGCCCTTTCGAATTTCTTGTGGTCACAATAGGCATGAATTTCTAAATTTATCTGGCCTTTTCGACAGAGCACATATCAATGCTTCTGTAAAAAATCAAATGCGCAATATTCGATCATGCAAAAGGGTCCAAATTGGTCTCTGAAGTAGGACATTACTCGATTTATGGCTATTTTTACAAAATAAATCATCATATTTAAGCTAGAGTGGTTGGTGTATTTAAATTTAAGCCATTTGAGCCTGTAGCCAATCATCTATTCTAATTATGTGAATTAATTCGCATTTTTACCAGTTTATTTGGCGAAGCTACAGGCTGCTTAAGCCAAAACGCACACATTTAAATTTATGGAAGGACTACTAGATTCCTATTCAAAATTTGTATAGGAACTGTTAAAAGGCAACTTGATTCCACACAGAATTTTTAAAAAATGTACATCTGCTTGTAATTAATTAAATTCTATGACGAATCAAGTAGCCTTTTCACAGTTCCTATACAAATTTGGGGTAAAAATCTAGTTGGCCTCCCATAAAATGAAATATGTGTTTTTTGCTTAAGCAGGCTGTAACTTCGCCAAATAAACTGGTACAAATGCAAAAAAATTCACATAATTAGAATAGATGTTGGGCTATATGCTGAAATGGATAGAATAGAAATCCAACAACCGTTCTAGCTTAAGAGAGACGATTTATTTTGTAAAAATTGCCATAAATCGAATTTTAGGCTTTTGATTTTTTACAGAAGCATTGATATGTGATCTTTCGAATAGGTCAGATAAATTCAGAAATTTATGCATATTGTGACCACTAGAAATTCGAGAGGGCAAAATTTACTAGAAATCTGTTTTTCCGTCATATCGTGGAAACAAGAGCTGATGGAACAAAACCGATGATGCAGTTTTGTTCAGTGCACTCCATTCTTATATAATCAGTTATAGATAGGGCTGCACCAAAAACACTGTTGCCCTGTGTAATTGTTGGCCGACTTTTATTCATATAATTTAAAATAATAATTTTAAGTCGAGTTTTATTCGTTGAAATCATTGAAAAAAATATTATAATTTTATCCAGATGTTTGTAACGTATAGAAGGAAGCTTCACTGACCATATAAAGTATTTAGTAGTAGTAATCTTTATATCTTTTGTTTATATACAGCTGCGAAAAAAAAAATAATAATTGACCAGCCTCACAAGCAAATTTTCCAAAGACGTCATAATTACATTTTTAGATTTTAGAAACTTTTAAATGCGTTTTTAGAATGAGAAGACGCTTAAAAATTGTGAAAGGACACAAAATCATTGTTTTATATACCGTTTTCAACGTTTTAAATAATTTTATAAAAGAATTAAGGAAAATAGGCGAACAAAATAATAGGACCTCTTTTCATATATGGGTAGCATCAATTTCCAAAATATGCAGGCAAACATGTTGATCTATTATGGTTTTGATACAATATATTGAACCTACTCCATATTAATAAAAACAGCCAAATACTGTTACACTTGAACCATTATGTTTAATGGATTTTGCAGTGTTTTTTTTCCTTTTCCACTAAACATAACAACCCTACTCTTATCTTTGCATAAAATATTTCAACCTTTCTGGGCTGGCCAGTTTAGGTGTTCCTTTCCGAATTTCATGCGCTTAGTAATATGTCTCTCGTTTAAAAGATGGACCTTTCTTGGGCTGCTACCATTTGCATTGTCGCAGTTATATAAAGATCCTTTTTGAGGTCAGTTGCAGCCTGGAACGGATTTTTTTGCTCTCGCAGATTAACTTGTTGATGTGAAACTGGGCCACTTCGTGCGCGTGTTTCATTCTTTTCTTTTTTTTTAGTTCATTGCCTTTCGTTTCATTTTATTTGAATACATAACCAATCGACCAACTTCTCTAAGGGTCTTCTACCATTCAAATTTTTTTTTTTTATTTTTTTTTGTTTTGCATTTTTATTATAGCTTGGACCTTCCCCTTTCATCCCCTTCAAACCATTTTCAAATATTCGAAATAGTTTAGCAGATTTGGCCATTTTAGTGGGTCAATTTTCTTGCTAAAGTGAGTAGTTTCTTTGTTGCTCAAAACATTAAGCGCGAAACCACGTTTTTTGACCTGGTAGCCAAGATTGCGCCAGTTGTACTGAATCCATTTTGATCTGCCATGTTGCAATCGACGCATAATTGATGTAATTCTGGCCCGTACCTCAAAAATTAGGAAAAACATTTTTTTAACACTTAACTAAACTTGAAAATCTAATTTTTTTTAGTTGCCGCCAATTTTTAGAAAAATATTTAAAAATATGTTTGAGGTACGGGCCAGAATTACATCAATTCTGATGATAACCTCATTTACCATTTTAATTTTTGATATCCTGGAGTCCCGGGAATCATGGCTACCACCTCTACACCTTTAATTGGCAAGTCGATAACTTTTTGAACAACCCTCGAATTCCGAAAAATTTATTTTTTATTTTTTATTTGATTAATAATCAAAGCAAAAAGCCAAATTTTCTCTCCAGAGTTTTTTTTAAAAAACACTCAAAAAACCATGAGCAAATTTTTGATGATATTGCGATTTTTGGCACTGCAGTGTTTTTCATGCCCTTTGGTATTGACTTGCATTACTTTTGATGATCAAAATAATTAATTAAAAGTCATATCTCTTAATCTCGTGATTTTCATCATACTAATTCTGCAAAATTAGCGGTTTCTATTTCTATTCTATTTTTGCTATTTTTTAGGCCTTTATCCTTAAAAAAACCGAAAAATTATATTGTTAACCATTTCAAGCTTCACTTTTTTCTTATTGGGGGTTTACTAAGCAATATTAAAAATATCAAGACTTTCAAAATTTTGCATCACTAATGCCCTATACTCCGCGCACTCATTTGTTGTAGCATCACTCTCCACTATACTCGAGAGTATAGGAAAACACACACGCTGCTCGCAGCATAGGCGAGAGCAATAAAACAACAACATCAACAAAGTTTTGTTTTCTTCTCCCTCACTCCTTTGGCAGCGGCTGCACGAATACAACCACAAGTTTGATGGTGAGTGTTGGACTTTGTTGTTGTCGTTTGAAAAAAACTAGCAGCAGATTCTTTAAATGTATTGGTGCATACTCGCCGGCTTTCTTTAATTGGGCACCCCTGTTTTAAAGCATCCAATTTGTAAGAGTGCAGCTCGACAAATTTATTAAACATAACGTTTTTTCTCTGCTTACTTGGCTTACGGATTTCTCTTAAAATTAAATGGAATAAGTCTTATTGAGCTTCCATGTTGCAAAGCGTACAGTTCTCAGACCTAACATGTGGAACGTAGTTTAACTCCGTAAAATAATTAATAATTTTCTGTTCCCAAATAATATTCCGATCAATCGCGTCGTACTATTCTGCGCCTCCGAATTAACCGCGTTCCTGTAGCCTTCGTCCATTTTTGATGCAGCCTAAGTTTTCGATAAGTAACATTTTCTGTTTCTTTTTTTTTGTAATTTTTTTAATTATCCTATTAATTTGATATTAGTACGATTAATTTCATATTTTATATCATCAAACTTATATGACAAAATTTGATATTTGATAAAATATCATATTAATAGGACCTAGATTAAATTGATTTTTGATCCTTTTTTTCTGTGTATATAAAATAAACACCATGTTCTTTAAATTTCAGCATGCGTTTTCTATGATTGTTATTAAGTGAATTTGAATTATTCTTTGAAATTTTTTTTAAGAACTAACAAAATCAAAAGAATATTACATACACAGAAAACAAAATATCAGGTTCATTTTAATCTTTGCTGGTTGAAATTATCTTGTAAAAAATATAATTTTTTTTTTTAAATTTGGGTAAAAAAACATATCTTTCCGATCCGAAATAATCCGATTTTCTCGAATTAAAATGCATGAAATAACATATTTTTCTGAGTGTGGCAAAATTTGTTTTTGACACTGCAAAAAGTATCAAAAACCACAGTCAATTCTAGTCCCGTTGGCGAATCTTAATTTAAAGCTCGTTTTTTTGTCTGCAAATGTTTTGTTTTTCGGGTATGTTTGGCGAACAATTATCGAATGTTTTTATAAGACACGTTAATTTGCCAGCTAAGGCTTGTTTTTGAGCTCCTTTATGGAGGACAGAGGTGGCGGAGACAATTTGTATAAAACCAGCAAAATCCTTTTCCAGCATTCAATGTGGTTTTTGCATTCAACTCAGCGGATTGCCAAGTCGGCGGGTGTCAAGTTCAATTGTTGCTCATGTGGTGAGTGAATGCTTCAATATTTGTGGCTAAGCAATAACAATAAAGACGCGGCAGTCGAAGTAGAATTGAGTGAATGGCTAATAGGCCATGTCCCCCATCCCCCTGCCGCCCCACAAGCAAAACAATACGCGGCTGCAATTCCCCCTGGGGGATACCCAAGTGAGCAAATACAAAAAACCGAATTAAAAACCAAACTGGCAGATGTTCTCTTTACCTATTTGATGGGTTAATTAGTTGGTCGCAGGGCTTTTAGTCTAATGAGAAATGAAAGACGCCCAGAAGTAGGCAGCACATTTCGAGATTGATCTCGAACCAATAAAAATCGTAAGCGAAAACCAATTCCAGGAGGAGGAAGGAGACGTAAAGAGCCAAAAAGGAACTCGCCAAGTGGACCGAATGCAAAAAGTGTTTTTTAAATGCATTTCAAGTGGCCGTCGAACATCAAACAAAAAGGCGGGCAAAGAAGAGGCTTTTAGCCTCTATGAAGTGGTCGCTGAGCATCTCTGCATATGGATTATAAATAGTCACACACACACAACACCCAAACCACGCCCTCCAGCTAAAAGGGAGCGGGGGCGATGGCGCTGATTTATGTGTGGACGTCTCTTTGAGGATGAAGTGCAGATTACATTATAAATATGAAATAATGCCAGGTCCTTGAGGACAATGCGAAACGGAAATTCCATTTTCGGATTTCAAATGCTAGAGAAAACAAAAAAAAAAGGGAATGAGCGAGAAGTACGTTCAGCAGGCAGACTAAAAGCCGATTAAGCACTGACCAGTTGACCTTGACTAATGAATTTGTGTTGGAAGTCAAGGAAATCGAGATGGAAATTAGTAGAGGGTTCAATATAGATTAATTGCAATAGAAGAAAATTTTCAAATTTATATTTGAACAAAAGAACGAAAATTTATAGTCAAGTTGAACAAAATGGTGAATGGGGCGACTGCTAGAACATCGAATAAAAACAGTTTTAAAATTTTATTCAGCCGTCACCTTCACAGCAACTGGCGTCAGTTATGAACTTTGACAGCATTCAAGCCAGGAGATTGTGAGAAGCTCGCAAAAAGAAGGATTAAATTAATAAAGAACATTTGTGGTAGTTATTAATTAAGTAATCGATCAAACTTTACAAGTATTTTTTACCTGATAATATAAAATTTAAAAAAAAAAATCAATAGTCGAGTCGGCAATATATTAAAGTCAATGCACTACACTCAGAAAAATATGACTGCCAGCGCTCTAGAGTGAACGGGATAGAATTATTATCGTTTTGTACTTTAAATTTCAGATATAATTTACCCAAAATGTTCCTTAAATGAGAACAAAATTCTTAAATCAAGTTCGAAGTTTTCTGACGGTAGTTTTTATAACGACCATTTCAGCCACCTTGTAAGCTTGGAAAAAGACTTAAAATTAGCAGCTTAATAAGTCAGTGACTTTTAGAATAAAACATAATTATTTCGGCAAATAAGCGTTTTATTTCTTCACATATGGACTTGATCCGAATTCCTAGTCGAGTATAGTGTAAACGTTTTAGTGTGGCGCCACATTTCTAAACTGTCAGTTATATGTTACAGACGGGCTTGACCTTCGTTGACAAAAGTAGAAAAATCCCGCTGAACCGTGAACAATGGTGTCATTTCACGAACGCAGTTCTTAAGCCCGCTGTACGTACATTAAGACGAAAAATTCTAGAAATATTTTAACACGAATCTGTCGTTAAAATTTCCAACTAGTTCTATTACTTTACTTATTGAGGGATAGTAGATTGCTGATACTTAATGTTCTCTTATTTGGATTCAAGAATGTTTTGGGGAAATAATTTAGAATTGATTATACTTCAAGGAAACATATTTTGTTATTATTTTAAGTACCCAAATTCTTGTTTTAAGAGTTAATCGGGATTGACTTAAGACTTTTACGACCTAAAAGGATGATCATAAAGATCTTAATATAGTTCGAAATTATTAAGTAATATAACTCGGAATGGTTTAGAATCAAGTATTTCGGGATTGAAAAGAAGAACTTTGTACTTAAATCAAGTATTTTCGTACTTACCGTCCTATTAACACCATTTGTACTTGATTCTAGTACAAAGTTCTTTGTTGTTTTCTGAGTGAAGGTTTATACTATTCGCTGATGGAATTTGTTTCAGTTATGGGAAATTCCAACTCCCTAAATTGGATTTTTTGGCCAAAAACTGTTAGTTATACATCAGGTGGACTAATTATGGGACAGCTGTTGTAGGCAATTCCATTCAGGGCCAAGCAGAATAATTCTTCTTTTTTTTCGCCGTTTCCCCTCCTACTCAAAACAGCAAGTACAGCCCCGAGCTCTGTGTGTAAACTGTCCCTGTTATATACTAGTACATCCCGTTGCAGACACGCTCCCAATGGGCGATGGTGACGTCGCTTTGAGCCACTTGGAAATCGTTAATTTCATAATTACATGTTTCATGCACACGCTCCGACTCCACAAAATGGTCAGAGGTATGGGGGCGGATGACGGTGAGATGAGGTGGCTCAAACAGTGGGACATCCGGGTGAGTACGTGTATATGCGTGTGTGTGTGTGTGTGTGTGAGTGGCACATAAGTGGCAGTCAGCCAGAAAGCCAACACCATTTTGGCCATAATTTAGTTTTGCCCGTCCATTAGCAGGCCAGGGTGAGCCTTTGTTGCACTGCCACTCAGCCAGAAATCAGCACCCAAACCAAATGGAGCGCGCC
This sequence comes from Lordiphosa mommai, assembly GCA_018904225.1. Classification (NCBI taxonomy): domain Eukaryota; kingdom Metazoa; phylum Arthropoda; class Insecta; order Diptera; family Drosophilidae; genus Lordiphosa; species Lordiphosa mommai. The sequence goes on from JAEIFT010000047.1 coordinate 142,799, forward strand.
CGAAACACAAGTGGCCTCGCAGGAGCGGCAACCAGCGAAAGACGAAGCAAACAGAAGACGAAGAAGGACGAGTGGATAATTATTAATAATTATCGCATTGACGTGTTTTCATTTTCAGTTTAATTTTTATTATTTTGTGTGGTTCTCCCCGGAGGGTGACTTGTAGTATGTATGTAAGTGGTTTATATAATTGGTCAACTGCAGCTCCTGCGATTTTTTTTAAGGGTTGACAGTTTACTGAGAATAAGGGGGATGGCCAACTCGTTCCGCTTAATCAGCTGCCTAGCTAGAAACATAAAGCTCATTAAGCCTTTTACAGGTTGTTGTGCCACTGTTAAGCATATTTTTCCAATTATTCCTGAAAAGGCACACACACACAAATATCTTAAATGAAATTCAAAATTAATCTGAAAAACCAAATGAATTGCTACTCCGGCTAAAGGCCGTTCCCGACTTCAAAAGGCCTGACTGGGCTGGCGGCTGGGGAGTGGGAGGATGACTTTCTGTTGACGTGGCTTTCAATTTGACCAGAAAAACCACAAAAAATGGGGAATGGGGGGAGGGAGCATACAAATTATAAAGTAAACGTCGCCATTCAAGCGAAACATTTTCTGTTTTGACTTCTCTTAATTACGCATCTCACATCACAACGCAGCGAGGGCGCCGCAATTATGTGATTTCTGCATTTCAGAATTTTTCAATTAAAAAAGCACAAAAACAAAAAATTACAAAATGGGCAAACCGACGGGGTTTTCCTTTATGTCATGTGTGTTTATTTTTTTCAAGGATTAGCGCCAACTGATGTCTTCGCCGAGCAACTTTTCTCAAACAAATTGTATTAAAAGGCAAAGCCAACTTTGGTTAAATGCACTTGAAAATGCAATTGTCAACTGTCGAACCCTTGAACTTATCTTTTGAAAAAAAACAGGTTCAAGTAAATGATGTCTAAAAATGTTTTCGAATCGAGCTGCTTAGCTTTTATTCCAAGTGACACCAATTAGATCCAACTACAGTTGTTCCTTAGATCAAGTCAAGTCCATAAAAGAGACGAACTTATAAACTAACTCTTCAAATTTTTCATTTCGATTAAAACACACACAAATATATTAAAAAATGTTAGTTTATTCGTTTTTTTAACATATCATCTTAGCGGATAATTCTTATAATATTTTATAGTCGTTAAAAATTTGCAGTTTGCCTTTTAAAGAATTTAAATTGGTCTTAATTGGTCTTACACCATTTAAGCGCTTTGAAATCTTCACTGATTTTGCTTATTCTATGGCAGCCAAATTTTAAAAATTTATTTGAAAGCATTGAATTTACGTTGTTGCTGAGTTTAAGAAGACACATTTTCCGACCGATCGGTCCTATGACAGCTATAGGATATAGTCATCCGATTGTGATTAAATTTTGCAGAACTCTTTGACAGCATAAAATATTCACAATTTCTGAGTTTAAGAACGATATAATTAAAAACAAAAAAGGTTTTTAATACTAAGACCCATTTTCCGACCGATCGTTCCTATGGCAGCTATAGGATATAGTCATCCGATTCTGAATAAATTTGGTGGAACTCTTTGACGGCATATAATATTTACAATTTCTGAGTTTAAGAATATTATCATAGAAAACAAAAAAGTTTTTTATACTATGACACATTTTCCGACCGATCGTTTCTATGGCAGCTATAGGTTATAGTCATCCAAGTTTGAATAAATTTGGCAGAACTCTTTGATAGTATTTAATATTCTTTATTTCTGAGTTAAAGAACATTATCATAGAGAACAAAAGAGTTTTTATACTAAGACCCATTTTCCGACCGTTCGTTCCTATTGCATCTATAGGATATAGTCATCCGATTCTGAATAAATTTGGTGGAACTCTTTGACGGCATATATTTTATTTACAATTTCTGAGTTTAAGAATATTATCATAGAAAACAAAAAAGTTTTTTTTTTCTACGACACATTTTCCGACCGATCGTTTCTATGTCGACTATAGGATATAGTCATCCGATTTTGAATAAATTTTGCAGAACTCTTTGACAGCATTTAATTATCTTTATTTCTGAGTTTAAGAACATTATCATAGAAAACAAAAAAGTTTTTATACTAAGACCCATTTTCCGACCGATCGGTCCTTTGACAATAGGTTATAGTCATCCGATGTTGACTTAATTTTGCAGAACTCTTTGACCACATATAATATTCATAATTTTAATTTATTTAAGAACGCTATTCTAGAAAACAAAAAAGTTTTTTATACTTAGACTTTTTTTCCGACCGATATAGATAAGATATAGCCATGCGATTCTGACATATTAGAGCGTGCTGTGAAAACCAGACTCCATGCAAAATTTCGGCTCAATAGCTTTACGACTGAAAGACAAGTTTGCGTAGAAACAGAAAGACGAACAATCGGATGAACGGGCAAAGCTCAATCAACACCGCTCGTCCTCCTTATCAAGAATAAATATGACTTAATCGGTCAGAAATTATTCTATTAAGTCAAATAATAATTATTCTTTTGAGCAAAATAAATTTACACTTTGCAAGTGTATAAAAATGACGTTGCAAAAACTTACCCTCATTTTATGGCAAACCTTTGTTTTTATGTTATGGCGCGACGAGAAATGCTTCGTTAGATGGCGCCACCAGTCAAACGAATTACTCCTCACAATATCCTGTAAGCTTTCATTTTAAGGGGTGTGTGCGCTTGCTGGCAGTCAGGCAAAAGCTTAAAGCTATCCGCAAAAGCCTCAAGCTTTTGGTCAAATTGCTAAATAAGTTTTAGCTTTGTAAACTTGAAGATACATTTTAGTGTTTACTGTTAAGTTTTAGCTAGTCGTTAAATAAGTCCTTGCAAAATGAAATAAAAATACAGATTTTTTGTCAATTAACTTGTGTGACTCACAGTGTTAGGGAGTACCGAGGTACAAACTCATATGTTGTGTAACTTTTACCTTATCTCGTTATTTTACCTAGGTCCAAATTTTCATTGACCTTATCAAAAGGAAAGGTAAGGTACTTCAGTTTCGTTAATATTCGTTGACTCATTAATTAATATTGACAAGTTTAAATAAAAGATTAAACACAAATAATTCTGAAGACTTTCATTAACAGTAATGGAAAATTTAACGAAACTGATAATTGTAATAATAATTCAAGAATTTAAATAGACAGGCCGGGCGATTCGTGTAGGTGGGTAATTGACCGAGTTTATTTAATCTGGCTGAAAAGTATTTTCCAGCCTTCAAAAGGTACAAAAACCCAAAAAGGTAAAAAAACCGAGAAGGCAAAGCTCACTTCGAAGGTGCGGAAGTTTTCATACACTTGTAAAAGTTCAAGACTCTACGATGGAAATGAAAAAAGTTTTTCATGGTAGAATTAGTTTTTGGACCGATCGTTCCAGCTATATGATATAGTCATCCGATCCGGTCGGTTCCGACAAATGCGCAGTCTATGTGTTTATTAAGACTTTTTACAAAGTTTGGTCAAAATAGCTTTAAAACTAAGGGAGGATGTGATGATGATTTCGATCTATTTAGAACGATTTTATTTCTGAGTGTAGGAATCCGTGAGTGAACTTATTCAGACACGTCGCACAAAAGTAAGCGGTACAGAAGTTCGCGTAGCACGCATATGACAGAGTGAGATCAAAAGAGACATACATACGAAAGCAACATCAACAAAGAGCTCAGTTGTCGTTCTTAGGCTCATCACAGCTATCTTCTTCATAAGAAAATGCTGCAGCTGGTTTTGTTCCAAGTTTTAAATCGATCACAGTAATTCTTAATTTATCCGCAATTAACTTTATTAACTTTTAACATTAACCAAAATATATTTCATTGTCCGTTTCCATATTTGTCACTTTTTACCATTGTAGTATCTGTTAGGATATCGTGTGCGTGGCCTACGATTGCGTGTTGAACGGCGAAGTCCTTCTCCAGATAGAGTTGTCGACTTTTTCCCCTTTTTAGACTGAGTTTTCTCCTGCTGACGCTGCAGCTCCTGTTGTTCCATATTGGATTGAACCAATTCAGGTTCTTCAGTCTTAATTAAGTCATTATTTGCTTCAGCTGATGGTATGGACTCTTGAGTTGATATTGAATTACGCTAGGAAAATATCCAATTCATGTTGTTTTCTGTGTAGTCATAGTTGTTAGACGATTTCTATCATTGAACTGAATATTCCCAGCAAGGTGAGATCAGAACTAAATCTATGTTATCAGCACATTTGTTTTTGTAAAGCATTGAGACTTATAGTGACACATATATGTATATTCGTAATTATACCCGTTACTCGTAGAGTAAAAAGGGTATACTAAGTTCGTGCAAATGTATGTAACAGGCAGAAGGAATCATCTCCGACCCCATAAAGTATATATATTCTTGATCAGCATCAATAGCCGAGTCGATATAGACATGTCCGTCTGTCTGTCTGTCTGTCCGTCTGTATGAACACCTAGATCTCAGGGACTATAAGAGCTAGAGCTACCATTTTTTTAGTGTAGACTTGTATCTTCTGCACGCAGATCAAGATTGTTACAAATTTTTGCCACGCCCCCTCACGCCCCCACAATATGAAAAAACCTCATATCTCCCACAATTCTGAAAATAGATTGTTCGAACCTTCCAGACATATATTTTAATCATCATTACCTATCGATCCGCCATACTTCATTTTTCGATCAGATGAACGAAAGAAGAGTTGCCACCCACGCAATTTGGAAAATACCTCATATCTCCCACAATTTTGAAGATAGATGGTTTGAATTTTCTAGACATATATTATTATCATCATTACTTATCGATCCGCCATACATAATTTCCTGATCAGCTGAACGATAGAAAAGTTCCCGCCCCCGCAATTTGAAAAATACCTCATATCTCCCACAATTTTGAAAATAGATTGTTCGAACCTTCTAGACATATATTTTAATCATCATTACCTATCGATCCGCCAATCATAATTTTCCGATCAGATGAGCTATAGTAGAGTTGCCACACCAGCAATTTGGAAAAAACCTTATATCTTCAACAATTTGTCATGTTGTCATCTAATAAAATATTCTAAAATAAACCTTACCCTGAGTAACGGGTATATCGAAGTCGAGCAGGGCCGACTTCAACTTACGCTTTCGTTTTTAATATAATTGAGAAAATCTTTTGTTACCATTGAATATTAAACTTTAATAAACAAACTTGCATTGTGTAACTACTTTGGACGCAATGAAAACGTGTGTAATTACTTTTGACAACTGATAAGCATCAGTTTACATGCGTCTAGTTTAAGCACAAGAACAGTTATTTCGAAAAATTTTTATACCCGTTACTCGTAGAGTAAAAAGGGTATACTAAGTTCGTGCAAATGTATGTAACAGGCAGAAGGAAGCATCTCCGACCCCATAAAGTATATATATTCTTGATCAGCATCAATAGCCGAGTCGATATAGACATGTCCGTCTGTCCGTCTGTCCGTCTGTCCGTCCGTCCGTCCGTCCGTCCGTATGAACACCTAGATCTCAGAGACTATAAGAGCTAGAGCTACCAAATTTTCAGTGTATACTTGTATTGTTTGCAGGCAGATCAAGTTTGTTTCAAATTTTTGCCACGCCCCCTCCCGCCCCCGCAATTTGAAAAAAACCTCATATCTCCCACAATTTTGAAAATAGACTGTTCAAACCTTCTAGACATATATTTCAATCATCATTACCTATCGATCCGAAATGTATCATTTCCTGATCAGATGAACGATAGAAAAGTTCCCGCCCCCGCAATTTTAACAAAACGTCATATCTCCCACAATTTCGAAAATAGATTAATCAAATTTTTTAGACATGTATTTTAATCATCATTACTTATCGATCCGCCATACATCATTTCTTGATCAGATGAACGATAGAAGAGTTGCCACCCACGCAATTTGGAAAATACCTCATATCTCCCACAATTTTGAAAATAGACTGTTCAAAGCTTCTAGACATATATCTTAATCATCATTACCTATCGATCCGCCATACATCATTTTTCGATCAGATGAACGATAGTAGAGTTGCCGCCCCCGCAATTTGAAAAATTCCTCATATCTTCCACAATTTTGAAAATAGGTTGTTTGAACCTTCTAGACATATATTTTAATCATCTTTACCTATCGATCCGCCATACATCATTTCCTGATCAGATGAACGGTAGAAGAGTTGCCACCCACGCAATTTGGAAAATACCTCATATCTCTCACAATTTTGAAGATAAATTATTCGAACCCTCTAGACATATATTTTAATCATCATTACATATCGATCAGCGATACATCATTTCCCGATCAGATGAGCTATAGTAGAGTTGCCACCCCCGCAATTTGAAAAAAAAACTTATATCTTCCAAAATTTGGGCATGTTGTGATCTAATAAAATATTCTTAAATAAACCTTACCCTGAGTAACGGGTATATCGAAGTCGAGCAGGGCCGACTTCAACTTACGCTCTCGTTTTTTTACTGCACGCAAGGAATATATCGGAACCGGCCGGATCGGATGACAATATCATAAAGCTGCCATAGGAACGATCGGTCTAAGAACTAGTTCTAGTTAAAAAAAACTTTTTTGTTTTCCATTGTAGCGTCACCATTCTTGGTATATATTAGTTTCATATGCTTACACATAATTCCGGAAAAATTTATCAAAATCGGATGACTATAGCATATAGCTGTCATAGAAACGATCGGTCCAAAAACTAGTTCTAGTTAATTAATTAATTAATAATTCTGGAAGAAATGATCAAAATCGGATGACTAAAGTATATTGCTATATGCCATAGGACCGATAGGTCGAAAAATGTGTTTTACTAAGAAAAGTGTTTATACCAGTTACTCGTAGAGTAAAAAGGGTATACTAAGTTCGTGCAAATGTATGTAACAGGCAGAAGGAAGCATCTCCGACCCCATAAAGTATATATATTTTTGATCAGCATCAGTAGCCGAGTCGATATAGACATGACCATCTGTCCGGTTCGAACAACCTTACTCCAAAATTGTGGAAGATATTAAGTTTTTTTGATCTGCCTGCAAGTATAAGAAATATATGTTCCATACACCTCAAACCTCTATCTCTTACCATCTCTGAGATCTCTTCGTTCATACGGACAGACAGACGGACATGGCTATATCAACTCGGCTGTTGATGCTGATCAAGAATATATATACACCCAGAGAAAAAACAAATCGTAAAAATTAATACAATCATAGTTAATTTTACTATGCTGTTTTCAAATATAAAACGTATTAAAGTCCAATAGAAAGCGCTTTGATTTAACTGAAAACATTCTTAACCTCTGAAGTTAATATGAATATAGTAAAATCAAATTAAAATTCACTTAAAATTAAATATTGCTGTATTCAGATTAAAGTAAAATCATATTTATTTCAAATATACGAAAATATGTATTGCTTAACTATGTTTAATATTATATATTTAATATTATTTTTAAATATGAGTAAAATTGCTTTTATGAGGTTCTCATCTTAAAAATAAAGTATTGTATGTTAATTTTAAAATTTTTAATGGTTAAAGATTTTTGCACATTGCTGGTTTTGGGCTCCCCAACCAGTTATGACATTCGTGTCATTGGCTGTAGTTCGTCAGGCAGAAAACCACACTCAGAAAAAAACCGAGAACTTTGTACTTAAATCAAGTACAAACGGTGTCAATAGTACGCCAAGTACGAAAATACTTGATACAAGTACAAAATACTTGGTTCAAGTATGATTTTTTCAATCCCGAAATACTTCATTTAAGACCGTTTCGGGATACATTAAGTACATTTTGGACTGTTCCAATCCCAATTGGTTCAAAAAAAAAAAATAACTCAACACCTCAACATAATGGGTTAATTTTCGGAATGGCTCAACCCTGTGGACCCGAGACTGTTTTTATATTTTCGAGAAACTGCTTCCCTAAATGTGTGATAGAATCTCTGAAAAATATAATAATTTATAAATTATAATAATCAGCCATGCTCCCATTTTCACTTTCGCAAACATTTTGCGATTTTGAGACCAAATTTGCTCTAAAAACCGGTTTGAAATCGCAAAATTTTTGCGAAAGTGAAAATGGGAGCATGACTGAATAGCTTACTTTACCTTTCCTTGTCTGGGAATCGAACTCGGGACTTCGGGACTGAAGCACAAGAACGGCTGCGTCTTAGCGCACTCGACCGCGTCGCGCTTGAGACTAGGCGCCAAATTACATACAAGTACGTTTGCTCCAGACGGCAAAAGGAAACTCAAAGAGAGAAGCCAAGAGAGCCAATTTGCTTTTGCTCTCAGCTTGTGCGTGCTCTCACTCGACACCCATGAACGAATCATACTTATTTTAAGTACAAATCGGTATTCATTATATCCCGTTCCCGTTTGAGTACAAAAAATTCTTGATTTAAGTAAATCGTACTTGATTTCAGAATTTTGTTCTCATTTAAGGAACATTTTGGGGAAATTTTAAACTTAAGACTGATTCGTACTTACTTTAAGTACAATCAAGTACGAATTATTCTTGAAATTTTAAGTACGAAACGGTATAAATTCAATCCCGTTCGTTCTAGAACGCTGGCAGCCGTTTTTTTCTGAGTGCAATGTTGAAAATAGTGGAACCTTATGAAACAGCTGTATGGTTATCCATACAGCCTCATTGTGTATTGTGTGTGTACTTTTTCTACAGTTATGCATAACTTACTTGACCCCGAGTCTGCTAAAAACTTGCTAGATTAAATTGAAACTATATTTATTTTGAGGAGGATACTTTTAAATTAAAGTTTATTATTTCAATATAAATTGGTGTTTATATAAAATATGTAACTGTTTCAATTTTAAATGAAATAATCTCAATTTGAAATAAAATGATTTTGAAATTAATCAGAAATATTGTTGTTTTCGTTGTGAAACATATTTGAGTTAAATATTATTCCACTTCAATACTACTATAAAAAAAGTAAAGCCAAATACAAAAAAAAATTTAAAGTACTATAAAGTATATTAAAGTTAAATATTATATTTATTTAAATTTAATATGAATATATTTCATAATAATTATGAAATATTCAAAATTAAATATTTTTTTTTGTTAAATTTAATAATTTGGTCTTTTTATATTTAATATGAAAACTATTAAATTTGACTATTTTCATATTTAGTTTCGATTTAAAGTGTAAGCACTTCAGATTTACGAATTCCATATTTAACGCAAAATCAATGGCAAAAATATTTAAGTCAACGTGAAAATATTAAAATTTCACAGCATTTTTCCCTGAGTGTACTTTAAAGGGTCGGAGATGCGTCCTTCTGGCTGTTACATACACTCAGAAACAAATGCGTTCTAAATGTACCGAAAACCGTGTTTTTCGTTCTCAATAGTAGGATAAGTCCGTTTTTTCTTAAACCGAGAACGGCGGGCTTAAGTTAAGAACGCATTTTTGAGACCGGACGTTCTGCGTTTCAGAACCATTCGGTATTGAATTCGGAACGGAAAAAAATTTATTCCGGACCTCCTCCGCATCCCCCTCCCGACGCCAACCCCCCTACAACACCAAACTCTCTCTCACTTATTTTTATACTTCTCAAATAAATCAAATTTCGCAGTAGCAAGTTCTTTAATGTTGCATTTTTTTTTTTCGATGGCCCTGGGACTTGAACCTCGGCCTTCTGCACATTCTTATATATGACAGGCATCTTAAACAGTTCCACCACCGTACCGAGTTAATATGTCGTGCCTAAGCTCAGTGTTAAAGAAATTCGGTAATTTTTCAAGAACCATTTCAAGAACTGATTTTCTCAGTTCGTTCGTCGATTTAGAATGGATGGTATACTTTTGAGAACGTGGGCTTATTTCAAGAACGGAAAAAACGAGAACGGGTCGGGTATAAAAGCAAGAAATTTGTGCTGCCTTTTAGAACGTCATTTTTTTCTGAGTGTACATTTGCACAAACCCAATATACTCTGTGTACCTTCGGTACAGAGTATAAATATAAATTAACCAATGGTTAATCGGAATTAATAATATTATAAAAGAAATTTTAAAATAGTTCAAAATCTCTTAGTAGTATACCGAAAAGGTGTTAAATCAAGAATTTTGTGATTAAAAAATTCGTGTTCGATATACGAATTTTGTACTTGAACAAGAATTTTTGAACTTACGGTACTATAGTTTGAACTTGCTATAAGTTCATAATTCTTGTTTATCGTTATTGGTACTTTCCAACACTCTTTTCTACTTCTGAAACTGCCCTCATATGCAAAATTCTGTCACGACAAGGCTTATCTTTTTTTCTTACTAACTAAGATTGTGTTATCACAAATTTGCTAAAGTTAAAGAAGTTTATATATCCCATCCCTTCCGCCCTTCCCCACATTTAACTTGGACTTGTCTCCAATCAATGGCTTCCTAATGCCCTTACTTATGTGTGAGTCTAACATGTTCATGTCGAAATAATCCAAATAATAAAGAAAGAAAAAATCGTACGGACTAGATTAAATCATTTTTCCAATCAATCAAATCACAAAGCCCCATAAAGGAGCAGAGGTTAGGACGGGGCGGGGCGGAGGTCGTTGAAGCAATCAATAGCGTTGATGTTGTTAGCTATGGGCAGGAAGTCATCGTCATTGTCGCCGGCGTCTTCGTTATCGTTATTATTATTATTTTTATTAGTAAAAATAAAAACAATTTGAGGCTCGTTAAAGTTGACACTTTCATTAAGTTGGGCGATGGCAAAAATTGGAACAATTTGTTAAAAGGCGTTAATGAGCGGCAGCGCCAGCGGACGGACGGAAATTTGATGAGACGAGGAAAATTTAGTGACAAATTAAAAGTCAAAGCACCCGGCCCACCCTTCGCCCGCCTCCGGCGTGGAGGGTGTTTTTGTTTGTGCCATTTGGAAAATTGTGTCAAATGTCAAAATAGATGCATGATAATCTCGTCACCTGCTGCGCAACATCCAATTAAATGGCAAACGAGATGTCAATGATGTCGTCATGCCACCAATTAAACTAATGATAAGCAAAACGCAGCAAAAGTCAAAACAGTTCGACCCACCCATCATCGACATCGACATCCACAGCCACCAAAAATGGCAACTGCCAAGCTCGAGAGACGTGAGAAATTGCTTGTTATCAAGTTTATTTCGGTTGGCACGTTGCACATGCCAAAAAGGATGCTACAAATCGGTGTGCGACATTCGCATGCAAAACTGTACGCACCCACACACACACACACATGCATACGTACGTACTGTGACAGTCCTTAAGTGGCATCATTTTGAAATAAAGTTGATTCAATCAGTGCTCTGATATGGATAGAGAAACTGTGTTTGTGTATGTGTGTGTGTGTGTGTGTGTGTTTGTAGTGCCACTGTCAACTGTCACGCATACAACCAATGCTGTGTGTCATCTGTCAGTTATCCATGGCTCAGGTTAGCTTATAATAAATACAAACATAATTTAAAGAGAGAATTTCGTCAACAAATTTAACATTTCAACAATAAGTTACAGTTTGTTCATAGAAATCAGAATCTAACACTTAACTAATAACTTAAGTTACCCCATTAATAGTGTGCGTAAAGCTATAAATGAAAGTGGGTGAGATTGTATGGCATAATTCGACTTTAGAACTGTATTATTATATTAAAGCATCTAAAATATTTGCCATCTAATTATTGGGGAACGAAAAGGCAAATGTGGGAATAAATTTATTTCTTTAGCTTGAAAAAAACGGTGGACCCCTCTGATAGCATTAAAATGCGTCGTTTTTTTAGGTTTCGCAACTTCAAATCGCAGCATCATGATGTTCTAAGTTAACGTTGTTCAAGTGAGAAAATCGTTTTTGATTCTAATGGTATCGTCTTTAAACGTGAAATGTCTTTTAGCTGTGTCAAGTTTGATCAAAATCCTGGCCACACTCTTAATACTCGCTTAGTTCGTTTTAGTTTAAGCCTTAGTTCAACACTTGTTAAATCGTTAATTGCCCTGAATTTCAGGCAAGGAATTCTTCAAGCTCTTTGATATAACAAACACCTCTCAAAGGGTCTTCTTTTAATTCTTTTAATTAACTTGATTGTTAATATGTGCTCTTTTTTGAAAGTTCTGCCACAAAATATGAGAAATTAAAATATCATTTTCCAAAAAGCAAATGTACTAAATAAAGCACTGAATCAATAATTTTTTATGGTAAAAATTTGAAGAAGTTTACAGGAAAAGGCGATGGGTAAACTACAGTTATTTGGATAGGGAGGTTCTTAACACAGTCCTATACAGGCAACCAGCTCTTTTTGTGTGAAATGCATAAGTTGTTTATGTTGTGAGCAAATACAACTTTATGACCTCGAGTCGGATAAATTCGCTAACTATTCAAGATCCTAATAAAACAAGTAAGAAAATCGGTTAAGCCCGAATGTAATAAGGTCTGTACCTGTCAAACCGGAACCCGAACCGGAACCGTATACCGAAAAGAACCGATTAAAACTCAGAACCAGAACCGTAACCGGAACCGTTATTATTTATTTTTTGAGAACCGGCATTTCGGAACCTTTATTTTTGGAACCGAAATGACCGAAAAGAACCGAAACATTGTACCGGTACAGTTTCGGTTCTGAGTTTTTTTTTTGTTATTTAAGTTTTATTGCTTCAATCAGGGATTTCCTCAGGGTAAAACGCTTTCGAAATTAAGAAAACGTACTTAACCCTTCTATTAGGTTAGCAAAAACTTAAAAATGTTAGATTAAGGGACTATTTGGTATATACTGCAATTTTCAAACAAAATAATAATTTCATCTTATTCTTTTCATCTGTTTTGTTTCAATATTTCCCAAATATTATTAAATTAATCTTTATTCAACACAGTTAATGTTAAAACTAGTTTTGGGATTTTCCTTTTTTTTTGCATTTACAAGAAAAACGAATTAAAAATTGGACTAAATGCGCTTAACTTAACAGCAGGGTTAAATTGTGATTGGTAAAGGTATCTTTATACAGTGTATTTAAAATTCCATCAGAGATTAAAAGTTCTACTTGCTCTTCCAGTTATACAAGTATTATTAGGACATCTTTTTCCCGGGGTAAAGTTTATTATGTTTAATTTTCTTACTTCATACTGGTTCAATTATATCTTCAATTTAAAGGATTTTTAAATTATACCGGTACACACCGGTACGTACCGGTATACCGAAATAAAAACCAAGGTACCGATACGGAACCGAATACCGAAATAAACTAGAACCTTAACAGAACCTTTTACCGAAACATTAGTTTTGGTACGTACCAGAACCGGAACCGGAAACTAAATTTGATTCGGTTTGATTCCCTGGTTATAACTGATTAATTTTTAGTGTGGGCTCACACAAACTGTGTAAGTGCTGCCCATCACGATGGCGGCCAGTGCTGCTCAACGTAATTATTTGTTTTGCTTATAACTCGAATATCGTTCTTCTGATCGGGAAACGGTGAATGATGGATCGAAAAGTTATGATCATTAAAATATATGTTTAGAATGTTCGAGCAATTGGGCATGTGTTACTTAACTACATGAAAAATATTTCGTGTCGATTTGGGTTTGAAAGCCAAAAAAATTTAACTTCTGCAAGAATTTAAGCCGAATGACCTACCACAACGTCTAATTTTTGGTGAATGGACCTTAGAACAGCTCCATGAAAGTTATTTTTAAATCGTAGATGGCAAAGACCAATTTATCGATTCCAATAAAATATATGATGGAAATTGAGAGATTTATTCAATATTTAAAAAACTTCGCTTAGACAAGTAAAAAGTCGGTCAAGCCCGACTGTAATATACTCTCTATCTGTTTGTATAGATCGCTTTAAAGTGTGGGGTCACACAAACTGTGCAAGTGCTGCCCGTCACGATTACGGCCAGTGCTGTCCAGCATAATTATTTGATTTGCTTAAAACTCGAATATCGTTCATCTGATCTTGAAACAGTGTTTGGTGGATCGTTAAGTAATGATGATTTAAATATATGCGCAGAAGGATTAAACAATTTATCTTTAAAATTGCGGGAGATTTGAGGTTTATTCATAATCTGGGGGTGACAACTCTACTATCGTTCATCTGATCGCGAAACGAAGTACAGTGGATCGAAAAGTAATGACGATTAAAATATATGGCTAGAAGGTTCAAACAATCTAACTGTAAAATTGTGGGAGATATGAGGTTTTTTCAAATTGTGGGGGTGGCAACTCTACTATCGTACATCTGATTGTAAAACAAAGTATGGGAACTCGATAAGTAATGATGAGTAGAAAATATGTCTAGAAGGTTTGAATAACATTACTTCAAAATTGTGGAAGATACGAGGTTTTTATACTCTGTACCGAAGGTACAAAGAGTATATAAGGTTTGTGCAAATGTATGTAACAGCCAGAAGAAAGCATCTCCGGCCCTATAAAACATATATATTCTTGATCAGCATCAACAGCCGAGTAGATATAGACATTTACATTTGTCCGTCTGTCCGTATGAACGCTGAGATTTCAGAGAGATAGAGGTTTGAAGTGTATGGAACATATAATTCTTATACTTGCAGGCAGATCAAGTTTAGTTTTTATTTTTGCCACGCCCCCTGCCTCCCCCGCAAATTGAAAAAAAACCTGATATCTTCCACAATTTTGGAGTTAGGTTGTTCGAACCTTCTAGACATATATTTTACTCATCATTACTTATCGAGTTCCCATACTTTGTTTTACAATCAGATGTACGATAGTAGAGTTGCCACCCCCACAATTTGAAAAAACCTCATATCTCCCACAATTTTACAGTTAGATTGTTTGAACCTTCTAGCCATATATTTTAATCGTCATTACTTTTCGATCCACTGTACTTCGTTTCGCGATCAGATGAACGATAGTAGAGTTGTCACCCCCAGATTATGAATAAACCTCAAATCTCCCGCAATTTTAAAGATAAATTGTTTAATCCTTCTGCGCATATATTTAAATCATCATTACTTAACGATCCACCATACACTGTTTCCAGATCAGATGAACGATATTCGAGTTTTAAACAAATCAAATAATTATGCTGGACAGCACTGGCCGTAATCGTGACGGGCAGCACTTGCACAGTTTGTGTGACCCCACACTTTAAAGCGATCTATACAAACAGATACATTGTTTTCCGATAAGATGAACGATGGTGGAGTTGCCACCCACACAATGTAAAAAAAACTCATATCTTCCACAATTTTAAAGACAGATTGTTTGAACCTATTTATATATATTTAACTCGTCATTACTTGTCGATCCACCATACATCGTTTTCCGATCAGATGAACGATAGTAGAGTTGCCACCCCCGCAATTTGAAAAACACTGCAAATATCCCGCAATTTTAGAGTTAGGTGTTTCGAACCTTCTAGGCATATATTCTACTCATCATTACTTATCGAACCGCAATACATTGTTTTCCGATCAGATGAACGATGGTAGAGTTGCCACCCCCACAATTTGAAATCTGTCTTAAAGACAGATTGTTTGAACCTTTTAGGCATATATTTTAATCGTCATTACTTATCGATCCACCATACACCGTTTCCAGATCAGATGAACTATATTCGAGTTATAAGCAAATCAATTAATTACGCTGGGCAGCACTGGCCGTAATCGTCATGGCCAGCAAGTTATATACAAACAGGTACAGAGTATATTACAGTCGGGCTTGACCGTCCTTCTTACTTGTTTTCATATTGCGGGGGAGGCAGGGGCTGTGGCAAAAATCCTAAATAAACTTGATCTGCATGCAAGTAAAAGAATTATATGTTCCATACACTTTAAGCCTCCAGATCTTATTATCTCTGAGTTCTCTGCGTTTTTACGGACAGACGGACATGGCTATATCGGCTCGGCTGTTGATGCTGATCAAAAATATATATGCTTTATATGGTGGGAGATGCTTCCTTCTGGCTGTTACATACATTTGCACAAGCCCAATATACTCTTAGTACCTACGATACAGAGTATCGTGCAATTTCGAATGAATTTAGATTAAACTCAACTTAAGGCACACCAAAATAAGTTTATTCTTTAACTTGTAAAATTTAAAATTGTGAAATAAAAAATATAATTTTATAAAATGCCCGTCTAGTATTTACTCATTAATTAGAGTAGCGCACAGGCTGGCGACGTGTTCGTGTAGAGCGACGTGGTTTATCTCCAGCTTGTTCTCCTCGCTTTGTAATTTTATCGGCCTGATTATTCTCCTGCTGAGGCTCCAGCTGCTGATCTTTTTCTGGCTTTATCGCATTGTCCATATTTCCCACCTCTGTAGGTGGTTCAGTTGGTCGTTCATCACGTCTCCCAAATATCCAGTTCAACATTTTGAAAATATAAGTTTACTTCAGTCGATTAGACGATTTCTAGCATTAAACTGAAAGTTCCTAGCAAGACGATATCACAACTAAATAACAGATGAATTTTCACACCGGGCCTTCTGTATAAACAAACGAGAATGCAAAGCTAACTTCGACAGTGCCGAAGTTTTAATACACTTGAAAAACTTTACTCCAACCGATTTAACCGGTCAAATATAAAGGATATAAATATCAGATATTTAAAAATTTTAAATCGTTGATAATAAAAATTTCATACCATTAAAAAAACTTTTCTTAGTAAAACACATTTTTCGACCGATCAGTCCTATAGTCATCCGATCTTGATACATTTTTTCAAAATTATGTGAAAGCTTATAAAACTTATATATACCAAGATTGGGGACGCTACGATAGAAAACAAAAAAGTTTTTCTCACTAGAAGTAGTTTTTTGACCGACCCTTTATATAGCAGCTATATGCTATAGTCATCCGATTTTGATAAATTTTTTCAGAATTGTGTGGAAACATATAAAACAAATATATACTATGATTGGAGACGCTACGATGCAAATCAAAAAAGTTTTTCTCACAACGACTTATTTTTCGACCGATCGTTCCTATGGCAGCTATATGCTATAGTGATCCGATGTTGATACATGTTTCCAGAATTATGTGAAAGCATATAAAACTAACACATACCAAGATTAGTGACGCTACGATGGAAAACAAAAAAGTTTTCCTCACTAGAACTTGTTTTTTGACCGACCGTTTCTATGGCAGCTATATGCTATAGTCATCCGATTTTGATAAATTTTTCCTGAATTGTATGGAAGCATATAAAACTAATATTTACCACGATTGGTGACGCTACGATGAAAAACAAAAAAGTTTTTCTCACTAGAGCTAGTTTTTTGACCAACCGTTCCTATGGCAGCTATATGATATAGTCATCTGATTTCGATAAATTTGTTCAGTATTATGTGGAAGCATGAACAACTAATATATACTATGATTGGTGACGCTACGATAGAAAACAAAAAAGTTTTTCTCACTAAGACTTATTTTCCGACCGATCGTTCCTATGGCAGCTATACGATATAGTCATCCGATCCGGCCGGTTCCGACATATTAGTTGCGTGCAGCAAAAATAAGACTCTGTGCAAAATTTCAGCTCGATAGCTTCAAAACTGAGAGACTAGTTCGCGTAGAAACAGACAGACAGACGGACAGACAGACGGACAGACGGACAGAAAGACGGACAGACGGACAGACGGACGGACGGACAGACGGAATTGAACTCAGCTCGTCGTCCTGATCAAGAATATATATAGTTTATAGTTTATGGGGTCGGAAATGAATATTTCTATGCGTTACAAACTTCTGGGCAAAATTAATATACACCTTTCAAGTGTATAAAAACATTGTAAATGGATGAACAAATTTAGTACATCCGAGAAGCTTAACCTAAAGTATTCTATGTTAACATTGAGAATCGATCGATGAGGGTATTCACTATATTTAGAAATAAAGCCCTCCTCTAGTTGCACTGTACATCGATGATAAAGTGCACTCGATTAGAGGTGGCATCTCTCGGTGTTCCTCATATAAAAGATCTTATGTATGCGAACGACTTGGTCCTGTTGGCAGAATTGCCGGAGATGCCACAGAAAATGCGTGTATTAAAACTTCGGCACAGTCGAAGTTAGTTATTAATTTCGATATTATCAAAAATCTCGACAATCCTAACAGTGACAGAAGATTACTCCTGCTGAATATAGGCATGCTTATGTCTGCACACAATCTTCTCTTTCTCTGTTCCTTAATGACTTCATTCCAAATTAAATCACACTCAATTCAAGGCTCACAGCTCGTTGAGTACTCACATTTCGGAGTAATCAGTGCAAAATACCGAAAACTGTTTTACGCTCCACTGACCAAATCACCTGAGCAAAATTTATGCAAAATTCGTGATTATTTTTATTTGTTAATAGGCAGAAAAGTATAATGATTGCCAGATTGATGCAGAAGGTTCCAAGTGGCAGACATTGTCAGCTGTGGCTCAACTCAAGTGGAAAACAAGTATTCCCTTTGTGTTTGGTTGGGGCGGGAGTGGGATCGCACATGCGAATCAATTTATGCCATAACTTGGATGATTATGCTTAGGCTCCGGCCAGCGCCATTTTGCAGTAGACCCCCTCCTCCCTGCCTCCCTCCATCCAGCTGCGGAAATGGTAATGGAAATGTCAACGAGTTGGTTTCGCGTCTTTTGGGGTTGGCTGGCACATCAAACGGGTCTGTCACTTGAGACGAAAAGCGGAATGGGGAGGCCTCATCTGGGTGAGCGGAGGAAGCGGAGTAAGATGGCGCAGTTTGATTTCCATTTTGCTTATTGCGGCGAATCACTTGACGTAATTAAAAACCCAGCAAATTGCTGGCCCCTTTGTCTTCTGGTCCTGGACGAATGACATTTGCGCCAGGAAGCGGCAAATTGAATTGCTGAACGGGGAACGGCACTTCCTTTTTGGTAATTGAAACCCGATCGTCATGACACGGGCAATCGCAGCAATCCTTTTCCCCTCCATTGTCATTATAGTTCTCTATGCTTGTGGTGTTTTTTTTGTCGTTTTGCTCTTCACGCAGTTTAATCAACTTGACGCGTTTTCCTTGCCATTGTGTGTTCCAGTTGGAGATGCTGCTGCCTCCTAAAGTGTCCTGGTATCAATTACCAAATATTTTGACAGCAATTGTCTAAATAGGCAGCTTTTTTTCTAAGTAAAGAGACAGCAGAGTGTCCCTGGATAACCTTGAATGAAGTAGACCTGAGACGATCAAGTGGCAAATAATAAAGTTGAAGAGAGAATTGGGGATAACAAAAATTAAATTAATCAACTTCATAGTTAAGTAATTGCTGAAATTGCTCTTTAATTTATAAAGAAGACCTTAATATATCCTTAAGGTTTCTTTAATTTATATTTATAAGCAAAGATTTTCCATATTTCCTTACAAAAATTCCATTTTCCTTTAGAGCTTGGAAAACTAGCTGACCAACAGGTGGCGCCTCTTCAGCGACCATTTGTCTGCCCAAACCGTAAGATATTCATTCGAAGCATTTAATATTGAAAACTAAAATGTATAATCTATGTACCATAAAAAACAAAAAAGTTTTTCTTACTAAGACGTATTTTTCGACCGATGGGATTTGGCAACTATAAGATATAGTCATTTGATTTGTACCAAATTGTTCAGATGTGTTAAAAATAATATTCATAATTGCATAATTTAAGAAAAAACGAGAAGGCAAAGCTAACTTCGACTGTGGCGAAGTTTTTATACACTTGAAAAACTTTACTCCAACTGATTTTACCGGTAAAATATATAGAGGATATAGATATTAAATATTTAAAAATTTTAAATCATTGATAATAAAAATTTGATACCATAAAAAACAATTTTGTTAGTAAAATAGATTTTCCGACCGATCGGTCCTATGTCAGCTATATGCTATAGTCATCCGATTTCGATAAATTTTTTCTAACAAATATATATCAAAATTGGCGACGCTACGATAGAAAACAAAAAAGTTTTTCTCAGTAGAAGTAGTTTTTTGACCGCCCGTTTCTAAGCAGCTATATGCTATAGTGATCCAATTTTGATACATTTTTCCAAAATTATGTGGAAACATATAAAACTAATATATACCAAGATAAGGGACGCTACGATGGAAAACAAAAAGTTTTTTTACTAAGACTTATTTTCCGACCGATCGTTCCGATGGCAGCTATATAATATAGTCATCCGATCCGGCCGGTTTCGACATATTAGTTGCGTGCAGTAAAAAGAAGACTCTGTGCAAAATTTCAGCTCGATAGCTTTAATACTGAGAGACTAGTTCGCGTAGAAACAGACAGACGGACAGACAGACGGACCGACGGACAGACGGACAAACGGAAATGAACTCAGCTCGTCATGCTGATCAAGAATATATATACTTTATGTGGTCGAAAATGCTTCCTTCACTGCGTTACAAACATCGTGACAATTTTAATATACCCTCTGCAAGGGTATAAAAATAGAAGGCTAACATCGGCTACGCCGATGTTTTAAATACCCTTGCAGTTTTTGAAAGGCGCTACCATTGATAACAAAAAAGTTTTTCCTACTAGAATTAGTTTTTAGACCGATCGTTCCTATGGCAGCTATATGCTATAGTAATCCGATTTCTATCAATTTTTCCAGAATTGTGTGGAAGTGTATGAAAATAATATGTACCACGATTGGTGATGCTACTATGGAAAACAAAAAAGTTTTTCTCACTAGAACTAGTTTTTGGACCGACCGTTTATATGGCAGCTATATGTTATTGTCATCTGATTTTGATAAAATTTTCCAGAATTATGTAATAGCATATAAAACTAATATACACCACGATTGGTGACGCTACGATGGAAAACAAAAAGTTTTTCTCACTAGTTTTTGGACCGATCGTTCCTATGGCAGCTATATGATATAGTCATCCGATCCGGCCGATTCCGACAAATGTGCAGCGTATTTGTATTTAAAGACTTTTTGCAAAGTTTGGTCAAGATAGCTTCAAAACTAAGGGAGGAGATAGCATTGAAACAGACGGACAGACGGACGGACGTACGGACAGACGGACAGACGGAAATGAACTCAGCTCGTCATGCTGATCAAGAAAATATATACTTTATGTGGTCGGAGATGCTTCCTTCTATGCGTTACAAACATCGTAACCATTTTAATTTACCCTCTGCAAGAGTATAAAAACCTAATAGAAGCGCAGTTGAAGTTTGAAATAAAAAATTGCTATAGAAGTTCATTTGTGCATGAGAATAATGTTTTACAATTTTGAAAAAAAAAGTTCTGATAATATAAAACTCTTGCAAAAGCTTTTTGACCAAAATGATTTTTAAAAAAATTCTAGAGAGAAAAACATAAGAGTTTTTCAATTTGGATTTTTGTTTTCTGTTATTTATTTATTCAATAAAAAAGTACAAATATTTCTTGGAATTCGAGGGCTGTATAACAAGTTATCGGCCTGCCAAGTAAGGTCTCCCAAAAAAGGTGTAGTTGTTGGTAGCCATGATTCCGGGACTCCAGGTTATCGGAAATGAAAATGGTAAAAGAGGTTATGATCAGAATTGATGTTATTCTGGCCCCAACCTCAATTATATTTTTCAATATTTTTTTTAAATATTGGCGGCAATTTAACAAAAATATATAGATTTTTCAAATTTTTTTAAATAGATGTTTTTCCTTTTGATTCAGGTACGGGCCAGAATTACATCAATTCTGCGTCGATTGCAACATGACTGATCAAAATTTAGTAGAACTGGCGCAATAATAAAAAAAACGTGGTTTCGAGAAAAACGAGCTTAAAGTTTAAAGATAAGCAAAAACATTGCTCCACTAAGATGGCTATATCTTTTTAACTATTTCGAATTTTTGGAAATGGTTTGGAGGGGATAAAAGGGTAATGCCCAAGCTATAATAATATGGCAAAACAAAAAAATGGAAACACATTTTTTTCGAAGGAAGAAGATATCCTTAAGCGAGCGGCGTACCAAATTACTAAGCGTAAATCTTGATAAACTAAAAACTAAACTAAAATATTTAAAAATTAAAAAACAAAATAGCTTAAAGACTGTAGATATTAATATAATTAATAATTGATGGATTTAAATAAACGTCTACAACTATTCTTACTATCAATAACGTCGTTCGTGTAGTGTCGTGCTTATGAATTTCTTGGCCGTGCGTGTTTGAAATATGTCATTCGTGTAAGAGTCGTGTCTTGCTGAAAATATTCGACATGCGCCTATCTCTCTCTAATGGATCGCACGAATCCATTATAAGGGACCACTACCAGCATTAAATGTTGCGTTTAAGCAATAGGGTCCTCCAAAACCAATTGGAAACCCAGAACTGGGATGTCTTATTCCATATGCTATATTCTCCAATTATGGCTCCCAACTGACTACCACTTGTTCCGATCGAAGATTAAATAGTTTTCGAATTATGGTCACACGATTTTATTTGTATCCAAGTGTCAGCAAACGCGGCACCCACCAGGTAGTAGAAAACTTTTTCATAACCGAATACTCGCGCAATGCTTGGCTGTAATCGATTGCAATCTTCTTACATAATGAATCCAATAATAAAGTAAGAGGAAGAGCAAAAAAATAAGTACTTTTCCTATCTACTACACACACAGACACACACACACGTAAGACCAGCTGTGACACCTTTTTGCCCAATTTGTTGTTCAATTTCTACTTCAAATTGCTCATTTATTCTCGTACACTTCATTTGGCATTTTCACACACTTGTCAGGGACACTTTAGACAAATCGAATTCACCCAGGAAGAGGATTTAGTAAGTGAGAGAGAAAGGGAGTGAGCGGAAAGGGGGAGGATATGAAGATGAGCAAATTCAATTGAATTTCACATGAGCTGCCTGGACAAAAGATTGGCAGGACAATTGAAGTTGCCTGGCCACAGCTGAGGTAGTGTTCTAGGCCATCATTATCCAATGTCTCTGGGCACTAATGGTGCTAATTGCTGCCTGCTGCCTGCTCTTTGCCGCAAGTGGAGAAAGCGACCGCGCGAAAAGAAAGTCAGCCGTGAAATTTTAATGAATCGTAAGCTGATATGCCTTTTGAGGGAGGAGGGCTAGATGGTTGGCTGGGTTGGGAATGCAAATTAAGGGAAACCCAATGCTTTGTCAACCTCTCCGTTAAGCCCGTTAAAAGGACAATTTCTTATTAAGTATCAAAGGCGAGCGAAGCATTGGACGTGCGTTCAGACAGAAAACAATATGCGAAACAAATGGCACTCCCCGTAAAGGGGGTAGCGAGCGCACGTCAAAAGATTATGACAATTTTCCCACCGCAAATGAACGAAAGGAGCTGCCGAGCTGCCAGCCCAGAGCCATTGTTAGCTTGTCTGTTGACAAGGATTAAGGACATCATCAGCGAGAAAATTCCTTGGAAAACCGAATAAGAAAAGTGACAAATGGAATAAATGTAATCAATGTAAAAAAGAAAATAACGAAAATTATGATTGATGTCGATTGTTTGATTGGTTCAAAGGAAGAGCAAAAGGGCGTGCAGAAAGGAAGTCGTTCTGTTCAGTTTACGGCAAGTCCATTGTATCATTACTCTGGTCACACTACAAAAGGGAAGACCGGTAGTTGTGTGATAACTATTTTGTATCTCATCTGATTATTTCCAAACTTATTATTCAAGCTGTACATAATCAAAAAAAAACGTAAATCACTTTGTTAAGTCGGAAAGATTGATATGCAGTCATTGTTGAATTGTTTTCTGAAAATTTTAAAAATTTCCAGAAAGAATTTTCCAAAACCTGATCTTCAACTATTTGTTTGTATTACCCACAATTTTTGGCTAATATTGTTAAGATAAATCTCAAAAATTATAGAAATATATATAAACTGGGGCTGCAATCCGGCCTGCAACCGAACCCTTCAGAAACGGTTCAGTCCAGGTTCTTGTGGAAATAATCACGAGAGCCCAAACATTACCCTGTTTATACCCGTTACTCGTAGAGTAAAAAGGGTATACTAAGTTCGTGCAAATGTATGTAACAGGCAGAAGGAAGCATCTCCGACCCCATAAAGTATATATATTCTTGACCAGCATCAATAGCCGAGTCGATATAGACATGTCCGTCTGTCCGTCTGTCTGTCTGTCCGTCTGTCCGTCTGTCTGTCTTCCGTCTGTCCGTCTGTCTGTCTGTCTGTCTGTCTGTATGAACACCTAGATCTCAGGAACTATAAGAGCTAGAGCTACCATATTGTTTCAAATTTTTGACACGCCCCCTCCCGCCCCCGCAATATGAAAAAACCTTATATCTCCCACAATTTTGAAAATAGATTGTTCAAACCTTCTAGACATATATTTTAATCATCATTACCTATCGATCCGCCATACATCATTTTTCGATCAGATGAACGATAGAAGAGATGCCACCCACGCAATTTGAAAAATACCTCATATCTCCCACAATTTGGGCAACCTTACCCTGAGTAACGGGTATATCGAAGTCGAGCAGGGCCGACTTCAACTTACGCTCTCGTTTCTTATTGATGTGGTTCGGTTCTAAAATTAAAATTGCAAGCACAGAATTAAGTTTTCACTTTGATGTTAAAAAATATTTAATTATGAACAACAATTTATTTATTCATATTTCCATATATGGTCGGTGACACTCTTTACCGTCCGCTACAAAAGACTGGAGAAAATCACACAACCTCAAGCAATTCCCTCAATTTGTATTTCTGGGTATTATTTTGTTCTTATGGAGATGAAATGGCACGGTGAATACAGAGGAAAGTTGCACATCAATTAAATATCTTTATTAT
Organism: Lordiphosa mommai; assembly: GCA_018904225.1. Taxonomy (NCBI): domain Eukaryota; kingdom Metazoa; phylum Arthropoda; class Insecta; order Diptera; family Drosophilidae; genus Lordiphosa; species Lordiphosa mommai. Next base: position 167,559 of record JAEIFT010000047.1, read on the forward strand.
TTTAAACAAGTCACAATTTAAATACTTTTATAATTTTTCCTCAGCAATTCTTAGAAACTTTGTATGTACGTATACGGCCACACTATAAGTTAGAGATGAGATATACCGTCATATTTATCATTAATTCCACTGTCACTGGCAATTATCATATCACTCATGGACTATATATTAAAAGTAACTGTTTGAGTTGATGACTACCAGTCTCTTTGACTTAATGACAGGTATGGCAAAATGGCCAATCACAATTACTAAATCACCAGTATGCCGATAAAGCTCATCTATTATTTATAAGCCAAAAGTAACCGCATTTTCTTCAGGTTTTTTGGCCACAAAAATCACACAATTTCAGTATCGCTCAACTCTTCTAAACATACATACAGTGTCTGATAGTCTAGTCTTGACAGATCTTTAATATGCTTCAAAAAATTGCTGCAGTTTATAAAAATAACCAAACTTTCTGTTTAAATCATACAACAAGCAGCGCCAGCTATTTAACATTTGCAGTAATTAAAACATACATTCATACTCTTTAAATCGGTTGACAGATGTCAAAGTTACAGCCATTTTATTAAAATATAAAGTCTGCTAATGGAACATTTTGTTAAATGCAAATTAAACTTGGAAAAAATTTGCTAAGACAAACGAATTGATGAAAAACTTTATACTGATGATTGTATGATTCGTACTGAAGTTTATGCGTGGTTTACACGATTTAAAAATTTTCAAAAGTCTCGAATCAAGACAATGCTGATTACTTATTTTGATTCGAAGGGTATTGTCCACAAGGAATTTGTTCCAAAAGGTCAAACTGTTACTGGAGAATACTATTTAGGCGTTTTACATCGTTTGTGGAAAAGAATTGCTCCTGGACCTGAATATCCAGCAGGAAGACACTTATTTTTATTGCACGATAAAGCACCACCTCATAAGACCAAAAAAGTGAACGAGTTTTTGATGAAAAAAAGCTGATTTCTCTCATCGACCACCCTCCGTATTCGCCTGATCTATCATCATACGACTTTTTTCTATTCCCAAAACTTAAAACCAGGATGAAAGAAGCATTTTATGATGATATCCCAGCCATTCAACCGAGGTACTGAAGAATATTCCTATACGTAGGTTGCTATATATATTTCTGGCCTAATAATTAAAACGCGAATATTCATGATCAACAATGGTTTTATTGTTTTTCAAAGTATTCTCCAGCAAGATTTATACACTTTTGCATACGCTCAAACCAATTGTCGAAGCACTTTTTCGCCTCCGATTGAGACACCTCCAAAACATGGTTTTTAAACTCTTCACCAGCATCTTCAGGCGAAGAAAATCGTTGACCACGCATTTTTCCCTTGATGTGCGGGAATAAAAAGAAGTCATTGGGTGCCAAGTCAGGGCTGTACGGCGGATGACCCATCAAATCGTCGTTTTGGGCGGTCAAAAAGACGCTGGTGTGAGCTGATGTGTGAGAGCTCGCATCGTCATGGTGCACAATGATCTGTCTTCTCTTGTTCGTTTTTCGAATTTCTCCGAAGACTTCAGGCAAACAAATTGTGGTGTACCACTCAGAATTGACCGTCCTACGTTGCTCAAGCGGAACAGTCGCCACATGGCCAGTTTTACCAAAGAAACAGACGACCATTTGCTTCGAAGTGCTTCTTCCACGAACGACTTTCGTTGGATTTGGCTCGTCTTCGAAGACCCACACGGTCGATTGCTGTTTTGTTTCGGGCTCATAAGCAAAGATCCATAATTCGCCACCTGTGACGATCTTATAAACGTCTTTTAAAACACCGCGATTATATTTTTTCAAAATTTCTTTGCACCAATCCACACGAGCCTTTTTTTGAGCGATTGTCAAATTGTGCGGGATCCAACGAGAACAAACCTTTTTTACGCCGAGGTGTTCATGTAATATCGAATGTATGCTGGTGGAAGAAATGCCCAATGATGTCTCTATCTCACGGTATGTCACATGACGATCTTGCATTATCAGTTCATGCACGGCATCAATGTTTTCTGGCACAACGACTGTTTTTGGACGACCTTCGTCTTCGAGCGAGCGTCGCCCGCGATTGAATACATTAAACCAATTTTTCACAGTGCTATAGGATGGTGCTTCATCGCCATACAAAGATTTAAGTTCATCGTTGCTTTCTTGTCGTGATAATCCACTTCGAAAGTTGTGAAAAATGATTGCACGAATGATTCTGCCGAGGTAAGTTTTTGATTAATCGTTAATCAATATCAAACGGGGTCACACATGAATGATTTGTATGGAGCTTTTATCGATAAAAGTCCAAACTTTTTTGGGAAAAGGCCAATTGGTCCTAAAATGGCTAGAAGTGACCTAGGCCAGAAACATAAATAGCAACCCACGTAAATGACTTAAAAAAATCTATACATGCGCTGGTTAATAGTTCCCAACGTTGAATTGACTCAAATGGAACCAATTTTAAATAAATAATAACTTCTAAAGATAATATAATGTGTAGTTTATTCTATATCCAAAAAGTTTGGTTAGTTTTGGGACACACCGTGTATGTATGTATGCATGTTTGTTTGTTCTTTATAGGCGTCTAAACTTCTGAACCGATCTTCATGAAATTTTCACAGTATAATCACCAGTATATACCACTCACAGGTTTAACGAGAAGGCAAAGCTAACTTCGACTGTGCCGAAGATTTAATACACTTGAAAAACTGATTTAACTGCAAAAATATATATAGGATATAGATATCAGATATTTAAAATTTTTAAATCATTGCTAATAAAAATTTGATACCATAAAAAAAAAGTTTTCTTAGTAAAACACATTTTCCGACCGATCGGTCCTATGGCAGCTATATGCTATAGTCATCCGATTTTTATAATTTTTTTCGAAATTATGTGAAAGCATATAAAACTAATATTTACCAAGATTGGGGACGCTACGATTAAAAACAAAAAAGTTTTTCTCACTAGAAGTAGTTTTTTGACCGACCGTTTATATGGCAGCTATATGCTATAGTCATCCGATTTTGATAAATTTTTTCTAAATTGTGTGGAAACATATAAAACAAATATATAATACGTTTAGAGACTCTACGATGGAAATCAAAAAAGTTTTTCTCACAAAGACTTATTTTTCGACCGATCGTTCCTATGGCAGCTATATGCTCTAGTGATCCGATTTTAATACATTTTTCCAGAATTATGTGGAAGCATATAAAACTAACATATACCAAGATTAGTGACGCTACGATGGAAAACAAAAAAGTTTTTCTAACTAGAACTAGTTCTTAGACCGATCGTTCCTATGGCAGCTATATGATATAGTCATCCGATCCGGCCGGTTCCGACATATAAGTTGCGTGCAGTAAGAAGAAGAAGACTCTATGCAAAATTTCAGCTCGATAGCTTTAAAACTGAGAGACTAGTTCGCGTAGAAATAGACAGACGGACAGACAGACGGACAGACGGACGGACGGACAAGCGGAAATGAACTCAGCTCATCGTCCTGATCAAGAATATATATAGTTTATGGGGTCGGAAATGAATATTTCTATGCGTTACAAACTTCTGGGCAAAATTAATATACACTTTTCAAGTGTATAAAAATCGTTAAACCGGTTTAATAGTGGTCCACAGCCATAACTCAACCTATTAAAAATAGCTAAAAACGTACAATTTTGGAACTGGTTTAATAGTGGTTCAGAGCAATATATGTGGAATTATTTAAGCTATGAATTTATAACATACGGTTATATGGAGTTAGAATTTTTCCGGATGTAGATTGGCATCCGTACCAATTTGTCGAAAGCAATTTGAACTTGATCATCAACTCTCTCATAATGGTAAGTCAATTTTGTTTTAATATTGTGAAAGAAAAACATTAACACAATGTTTAAGGACCCGAGCGGCGCCGGCTATATAGCTAGTAAATTTTGTATATAATTTATAGGTTCGGAGATGCTTCCTTCAACAACTATAACTATATAACTAATACCAATATAAACTGGTTATTTAATGGGAGTAATTCAATATTAACTCAAGACGCAGTACCATCTGAAGAAGCACAAAACTCAAGCACAACTCAAGTCACAGTACCATCTGTAGAAGCACAAAATGACGTAAATGCAGTAGGATTGCTTCAAACCGACGAAGATAAGAAAATTGAGCCAAAAATGAGTACAGAATCCACACAATCTGGAAAAGGACTTCGGCGTTCCACACGCAATCGCTGGCCACCAACACATTATCCAAATTAAAAAAAATAAATACTAGTTGATACAGAAGAAGATGAGAGCGGAATCGAAATATATTTTGTTAATATTTAATAAAGTTATGTAAGGCTGAAATAAGAATTACTCTGATCGAGACAAAGTTTGAAACAAAAATCAGCTGCAGCATTTTCTCATAAAGAAGATAGCAGTGATAGCACAGTTTTAAAAGGGAGCTCATAAGTGACCATCAGGTTTGAGGGAATACCTACACTCGGAAAAACAATGGCGTTCTAAAAGGCTACGTAAATTGCTTTCTTTTTAACCAGATGTGGGACCAGCACTTTTAAATCTTTTTATTATACACTTGCAATGTGTATTTTAATTTTCCCCAGAAGTTTGTAACGCATTGAAATATTCTTTTCCGACCACATAAACTATATATATTCTTGATTAGGACGACGAGCTGAGTTCATTTCCGTAATATCCGTTCGTCTGTCTGTTTCTACGCAAAATTTTGCACAGAGTCTTCTTTTTACTGCACGCAACTAATATATCGGAACCGGCTGGTTCGGATGACTATATCTTATAGCTGCCATGGGAACGATCGGTCGTAAAATAAGTCTTTGTGAGAAAAACTTTTTGTTTTCCATCGTAGCGTCACCAATTTCGGTATATTATCGTTTCATATATATCTACATAATTATTGAACAATTTATCAAAATCTTATGACTATAGAATATAGCTGGCATAGGACCGATCGGTCGGAAAATGTGTTTTACTAAGAAAAGTTTTTATTTTATGGAAACGCGATCAAATTTTGATTTTCAATGATTTTGAATTTAAAAATAACTGATATCTATATATATATCCTATAAAAAGAGAACAAATTAACTGCAAGCTAAATGGGTGCCGCGCTTACTTACCTTTAAACCAAAATCATCGTCGTGAGAATGTTTCAATCGAGTGTTTGGAGTGGTTGACAAGTAGTTGGCATATTATAGGGTTAAGTATGTGTAGCCACTTCAGTTGCAACTAAAACCGAACTGAAGAGAAATGTTGCCACCCGGGGCGCTTTGCCACTTCACACCGGTTTAGGGGCTGGACGAGCGACTAGCAGCAACCCTTCCTTCCTCATTAAAAACCATTTAGGAAACAATTTTTCATAATTTCAACAATGCACTTGAAACTCCACGCAGCGCAGGAGCCGCGCGTCTTTGTTAAGGGTTAGACGACGCGACAGCAGGGGGGCGTGCCAAGCGCCATTCAACATCAGGCTGGCCCCGGGTTTGGGGACAGAGTGCAAGACGCATGCAGCCATCATGGGTTAAGGATGCAGGCCGTGGCTCCTTTTGATCGAATTAAGGCACACAGCATGGCGTCCAAATATGGCCAACTCTGAGGTGCGACTTTTGCACTTGTCTGCACACCCTCCCTCCTCTACCCACTCCCAGCGCCTCGTGCTCGAGTGCAGTTTATTGTTTGATTTTCACAGAAAAAAAAAAGCATCAAAAAAATATATGAATACCGTTTTGTGCATTTCTTGCCGGAGCCCTTGTGGGCGTCTCTTTGAAATTCAAATTAAAATTTAAATAGAAATCGGCAGCCATTATGGCAACTCGACTTTTTCAGCTTCTTGCCTCCGTTTCTTGGCATTTTTCGCAATGGACGCCGCCCAATTGCCAAACGGACGACTTGGACATCAAAGCGTGGAATTCATGCATATGAAATGTGGAAAATGGGAAAATGTTGAATGGGCTTGGCTTTTGTAATTGTGCAACTTTCTACGCCAACTCTTCAGATGAGTCTAAAACAACAAAAACAACTGTACAAAAAAAAGGGCAGCGCGCCAAACACTGAAAGAGAATTAAAGAGCTGTGAATGGTTTTACGCTCCAACGCGGCTGTTGAAATGAAACCATCATATCTGAAGTGAAGGAAACGTCCATTAATCCAAAAGCAAAGATATATGCAATTTTCACCACAACTTGTCATAGCTGACAACACACATTGCATACAAATTCTTTTATCTAGAAAGTACAAGAAGCCATGCTGATAATGTGGACTTACACCCTATTTTCAGAGTAAGTAACCAAATTTGTTTTCAAATGCCAAACTTAAGTGCAAAATCCAGTAGACCCTGTCAAATCTCAAAGGCAAGTTTTACATAAATCAAAATTTTTATTTTTATTTTCTGACGCAGCATTATGAGATATTATGAAGATATTTTTGTGAAAACACGCACGAATTGAGACAAGTGGGATAGGCTGCTCACAAAAATGAATGCTGCTGTGCTGATGCTGCCTCGTTTTTCGTAAGTCATACGCAAATATTGCAATATGTAAGTACTTATACATTGGAAGGAGTAAGAAGAGTTCGAATAGCAACCGACATTACAAGGAACACATCTGAAATAAGGGACTAACTTTATAATAAAATTGAAAACTTTTGAAAAATATACCTTACTTTGAGATGCCAGCTACCAAGGCCGCAAACCCCTGCAGTTTTGACAGTTTTTCGGTCCGCGATCCGGTTCCTTAATCTTCGCTAAATAATGTGTTTAGATCGTATCGCTTGCTTACTGACAGACTGCGACAACCAAAATGTATTTCGTTACTCGATTTAATACTGATATTTGGATTGTGATTGTCAATAATCAATTTCTGTTCCTTTTGCATATCGAGTCCTTCCTATGGCAGCTTTATGATATAGTCATCTATACCGGCAAGTTCCGACAAAGTTTGCAAAGTTTGGTCAAGATATTTAAATTTCCTTTTATTATACATCATCATTTTGAGGAAGTGGATTTTCCTCTCAGGCCACTGATAAAGGGCGTTTGTTCGGATTGGTTGGTAATATAACCAACGGCAACGTCATCGACCTGAACGCCTAAAGTCCAATTCAGGTCAGATAACTTTAAAAAGTATATTTTTTTAATCCAAAATATAATATATTAGGAAAATGTATTATTTTTGCTAACAGTGTTTTCAGACCGATCTATTACACGATTTTCATTATATCTAAAAACCATTTTTCTGAATCGCATTTTTGCTACATCTGTTATCAAGCCAATTATCAAACCAATCCCTCACATGATTTTGATTATATTTATCATATATTTCAGGGCTGCAAACCTCTCCAATTTCGACAGGGGTTTGGTTCGGGGTTCGAACCCTTACCCTACGCTAGGGGTTCGGTTCCACAACCGGTTCCCTTTAAATTGAGAACCGAGGTTCCGGTTCGGGTTCGGGTTCCAGATTGCATTTTATATATTTATGTACATAATAAATAATTTAATAGAGTTTGAAAAAGAAATGCCTTATAAACTGCTGCAGTTTTTGCCAGTCAAGCACATAAATGATCTGTCTAGATTCACTAGACAATCAGACATTTTATGTACAGGGTTGCCCATATTCGACGGACCCATCTGGCAACGCCATAACTTTTGACAGAGATTTCAGATCGCTTAATGACATACCGCGTTTGAAGCGTCAGTCCAAGCAGATTTTTACCATGGAACAATACACGCCACGCGAGCGCTCTGAAATAGTTGAAATTTACATTCAACAGAACAAGTCAATTGTGAAAACTCAACGTGCTTTTAAAAAATTAAAAAATGTGAAAAGTGCGCCTTCTAAGAACGCCATTAAGCGATTATACGAAAAATTTTCGACTGGTGAGGCTCTTTCTAATCCGAATAGGCCAAATAAAAGTCGACCAAGGCGATCGGCCGAGAATATCGCTGCCGTACGAGCCAGTGTTGAGAGGTCCCCAAGAACATCCCAAAAACGCCGTTCTCAGCAGTTGGGCATGGCTCGGTCCACTTTACAACGGATTATTCGCGTTGATTTGCATTTGTTCCCGTACAAAATTCAATTGTCGCAAAGATGGTTGCCTGCGGACAAGCCTCGTCGATTGGAATGTGCCCAAAGAGTCATCGAAATGGCCGAAGATGACGAGCAATTTTGGAACAAAATTATCATGTCCGATGAAGCCCATTTCACATTGAATGGGACCGTAAATAAGCAAAATTGCGTATTTACGCCACTGAAAATCCTCAGTAGATTCAAGAAGTGCCTCTTCATGACGAAAAAGTCACAGTTTGGTGCGGCGTTAGTGCGAAAACGGTCATTGGGCCGTTTTTCTTCCAAAATGAAAATGGCCATGCTGTTACCATCAACCAGGAGCGTTATCGCGACATGATGACCAATTTTGTGATGCCAATTTTTCGTCGAAAGCGTATGAGGCAGTTCTGGTTTCAACAAGACGGCGCTCCACCGCACACAAGTCGCATAACAATCGATTTTCTGAAGAAATTGTTTCCGGGCCGTTTGATGTCGAAAAGTGGTGATTTGGACTGGCCACCGCGTTCGCCCGATTTGACGCCGCCTGACTTCTTCTTGTGGGGATATTTGAAGTCAAAGGTTTACGTTAACAAGCCAAGGACCGTAGAAGAGCTCAAGGACAACATTCGTGAAGAAATAGCCGCTATTCCGGCCGAAATGTTGGCGAAAACGATGGAAAATGCTGCAAAAAGGGCACAATACGCCATCAACGCCAGAGGCGGCCATTTGAGAGATATCATATTCAAAAATTGATGTAAACAAATCTACTTGGAACAAATTAAATGATTAAGATTGCCAACCGCCAAATTCTTTTTTCTTTGATTTTTAAAAAAAAACATGGGTCCGTCGAATATGGGCAACCCTGTATGTTTAGAAGAGTTCAGCGATACTGCCAACTTGCACTCTCAGCGAAAGTCATTTCTCTTTCACAGTAGTGGGCTTCCTGAAACTGATGTGCTTTTTGGGGCCATGAAACCTGCAAAAAACACGGCCACTTTTGGCTTATAAATAAGAGATGACCTTAATCGGCGTATCCGAGATTTAGTAACAGTGATTGGCCATATCGGCGTAACTGTGATTAAGTCACAGTGACTTGTAGTCACCAAATCACACTGTTGCTTTTTATATGCAGTCACTGTGATTTGATGATTGCCAGTGACAGTGACTTAATCACAGATACGCCGGTATGTCTCATCCCTAACTTATAGTGTGGCCGAACACGTTCATACATTTCCGCGAATTCCAGTCAGAGCTATTTTTTCCAAGAATGGGACCGCCACAGCACGGCTTTGACTGGCATATTGTGAGAGTGAAATGCTAAAAGTATTTAAATTGGGACTTGGGTAAAAAAATGAAGAAATTTAAATGACGTACAATTTTTCCTTGTATTCATCGTGCCGTTGCATCTCCGTACGAACAAAATCATACCCAGAAATACGGTTTCGGATGCAAATTGAATTCCCTTGCTTGAGGTTGTGTTATTTTGTCCAGTCTTTTGTAGCAGACGGGAAGAGTGTCGCCGTCCATACATGGGCATATGAATGGATACATTTTTGTTCATAATTATGAAATATTTTTTATCATCAAAGTGCAAAAATAAATTCTGTGCTTGCAATTTTTTAGAACCGAACCCCATCATTTAGAAATCTAGGTTATGTTCGGGTTCGGGTTCTCGTGATTATTTTCAATGGGGTTTGGTTCCCGGTTCGGTTCAGGCATCACCAGAACCTGAACCGAACCGGTTCTGAAGGGTTCGGTTCCGGACCGGTTTGCAGCCCTGATTTATTTGTAACATTGATTGGGTTGAATCATTTGAAAAATGAAGAGGTGGAAGACTCTTAGATAGAAGCTTGATTTTTTTATTGATTTTATTAACTAATTGTAATATTTTATTAAGTTCTTGCTGTGGTAACTTACAAATTCTTAATTTCGTATGTTTATAAAACATTTTTCCATTGAAAAAAAAAAATCTATCGTGCTGTTTTAGTGGTTTTGGAAAGTAGAGAACAACTTTTGTTTATGATTATAAATAAATAAAGAAATTAAAATGATTTTCTGTGGTTTCTTGTTTTCTTGTCAAAACGATTGTATCTACCCGATTTAAATACAAATAATAAAATGTAAATAAAGAACCTCGAAGGCTAGGAAATTTATAAAGGCCAATGCACAGATAAAAAATTAAAAAAAGAAAATAATACACACCAAATGTGGTCTTTGTATCGGGCCCTAGGAAAACCCAAAGTAAAAGAAATAATTAAAGAAAAAAATTGTTGTGCACCCTTCGAGTGCCAACTAACGAATGAATTGAAAACTTATGTTGTCTGCTCAAGCAAACTGATTTCAGTAACTCCTGGCCTACTTATCTTAACAAAATATTATTAAATTAGTATTTGCAAATATATGCAAACTCCGGTGCAAGTTTATAACCGCACCCAATTTTTTTAGTGGACGAATACTCAGAGAGGGGAGAGTACCAATTGGTGAATGCAGATAAAAAGAGAAGCCAAAATAAGATAAGCAAGAAACAAAACAACAACACTAGCAATGCAAAATGTATCTCTAAGCAAAATGGAAATTATTGGCCTGTTATGAAAAAAAGGCAACGAGATCACAATGTAATACTGCCATTAATGATAAAATTTTTATGTTGCTTACGAGGCGTATGAGTATTTTTTTACACATAAAAAACCAGAAGGCAAAACTTACAAAAGTTCACACCAACTGATAAAATATATTCATATATGATGATATGATATGATTTTTCAGATATTTATAAATTCAAAATCATTGAGAATAAAATTCAAAATAAGTTGCATAAAGTGCAATTTGGTTCCCATGGGTACATGGTCTAGGATCTTCACAGCTAACATTTCACACCTTGCTATAAATATTGCCGTCTCAATAAATAGGTCATAATTTGGGGTATTAAGGGGTAACCAGAACATCTCTTTTAAATAAAAACGTAATAGCTTCTCCACTTCATCATATTCCGTTTAACCCCAGACCTGAGAGTTGTATATTAATATTGTACTGGATGTAGCCCGAAATATAATTAGGGGATTCACGACAACTTGCTTAATAGATAACCTGTTAAAAAATGAAATCTCCAACAACAAAATGTACTACCGAAAATAAGCTGATATCACCAGCCTAGAGCTGGGTCATGTAGTTGCCTGGTTAAAATTCAATTTCAGTATTGGTAAACACTTCAAACAGTGTGTACCTATTAGGTGCCACAATTGTAGTATTTTGATGATAAAGCGCCACTATTTTATAAAGCACACTAAGCTGTCACTTCGACCTTGGTGACAATGGTGTAGAGGTTAAGGTGTGAGACTGGAAGTCAACAAAACCTAAGTTCAAGTTACGGTAAGGTCGGACTATAATTAATTTTTTTTTTTTTTTGTTCCTTAAGAACCTTTTAACGATTGCAATTACATAAAATGCAATCACATATTATTTTAAGCCATTATCTTTTCGTATATTTTAAATTTACGTAACATAAATTTTTTCAATATAGTTGGCTCTGATTTATTGAGTTTTAATAATCAAGAAATTTACTCAAAAGTGTGTTCACGACAGATGAAGATTAAATATTATTTTTCAATAGGTTATCAAATAAGCAAGTTGTCGTGAATCCCCTAAATATGTATTTTGCTCTGTGGCACATTTGCGTTGCTTAGTAGAATTTTCCAACTCTCCAACTCAGCTGCAAGAGGTTGCTGAGCGACATATTCGCAGTCACCGTTACCCCCAGGAATATAACAGATTTTACTTGTTCCATATCTGAAGCGTTTATAATGTGCCATTTTTAATAATTTCTGATCCTTTCTCTTTTATTTCGAATGGGTAGAACTTTGTCTTTTTTGGTATTCATTGTCAGACCCTACATACAGCAGTATTTGTATTCGTCATTCAGCATTTTCTCCGGCGATTCTGCCAACAGGACCAAGTCATCCGCATACATAAGATCATACATATGTGTTCCTCCTACCGGTTCGGGCTCAGAATTGGGAGATCATAAATTTAAAAGTCAGATTTGAGGGGCCAAACACCCCAAACTGGAATTGTTTGCAGCCTTGAATTAGATTGTGACCACCGCTGAACTACAATGATGAAACAAATTTAATACAAAAAGGATATTTTCATGGGAAGAGTCACCGATTGAAAACTGGATGAAATAGTGATACAAAAATACGGTGTTGACTTAACTAACTATTGATGTATAAGTGATTTCGTATATTTGGGCCTCCTGGTACTGGGCCCTCCATCCCTGGTTCACGATTGGGGGAATCAAAATGCTCATATGTACAAGTTACATACATACATGCAGGATCTTTGAAGCATATTAATGCATATGAAGCATAAAAGAAAGAACTGATGCAGCCGGCAGGTGGATGAGGGCTGGTTTTGTAGGCGGTTTGAGTTGGGTTGGCGGTTTCGCTTGGTTGGTTCGTTATTCGGTTACATTTCATTATGGATGGCAAAGGCGAAGTCGAAGGCACAGTCACAGGGGGTAACTGAGAGTTGAAAATTGAATTCTTTCCAGTTTCATGCATATTCACAAGATGACGGCAGCACACACTTTTTTGAATTAAGAATAACGACATCGTGTGTGTGTGTGTGTTTATCACTCGCGGGTGGCTTTGTAATGAGACGCATTTCCCTCTTTCCCTGCCCCATGCGAATATCCATGGCTGTTTTGCATAATGCGCAACTGTCAGTCAAAGTCCTCGCATCTCCTTTTCGTTTTTTTTTTAAATCCACTTTGATTTTGCTTTTGTAATTGTTATATGTTTGCATTTCTCCGACTTCAACCGATTTTGCCGTTTGTGCAAATTGTTAAAACACCATAAACAATTATTTTGCATTTTACTTTGAGGTGCGATCCCTTTGACGCAGATTTCCCTTAGGATATACTCGTGTGTGTTTACCTTGATGTGGGATATGTGTGGGCGGGTGGTGCGAAGGTAACTGCAACTTATTGCACTTTTGTTCTTTGTTTTTAAAACACTGTACCCATTAAAAATGGGTAATAAGAGTAACATGAAGTGGTGCAAGTGTATGGAACAGGCAGAAGGATATATTTTAGACTCTTTAAAGGATATATATTCTCGATCCCCTCTAGCGTCGATTTCAGAAACTATAAGAGTCAGAGTCAGCATTTATGTAGCTGTATGTCATTCGCATATGGGCATTTCCGCAGAAAAGTCTACCATGTCCGAAAAATTAAAAGTTCATTAAAAGTTGTTTTTTACTTGATTTAGAAAAAGTAAATATGCAAAATATTTTTAATTAATGAGTTTAAAGCTTCCCTTTGTACAGATAGCGATATATCGGGCTAGAAAGTACAAATTTACGTTTTGGCCAGTTTTTCAGTGCATTTTCTCTTTTCGATTTACTGCTCTCAGAGTCATTCAGCAATTCCACTCTTTTCGCAAAATTTTAGGTACAATTAAAAATGATTTTTTTGTTGCGTTGAGTAATTAAAGAAAAATTTTCTACACTTAAAAATTGCCAAATGAAATTTAAGTAACGTCACGTCAGTAACGTCACGTCAGATATAAAGAAGCTAATAAAAAACGAACGAGAAATGAGATTTATATTTGGTAAATTGGAAAATAAACTTACATTATTCTAAACACTACTGAAAAAAGTTTCATACAAAAAGAAATTCTCAATTCGCAGAGTTTAGCAATTTTGTAGTCCGAGTCAAAACTCACTTCCGTTTTAAGTAACGTCACGTCAGGGCATATTTTTACTGATTTCTTTGAATCCACTGGGTCGATTTTTGTAATTTTTTTTCTAAATAAAGTGCTATTCAATTACTACCAAAATATAAAAAAAATTTTGTAACTTGTCTCTTTCATATTTTTTTTTTATATTTAATCGTACGAATGTCACGTCACGTCAGAAAAGAAATGCCCATATAAAGTTTTTTTCTAGATTTAGAAAATATGACCCCACACTTAATAAGCCAGGTAAGTTGAAGAAAATGTTCAAAGATACAAAGACGAAACACCTGGTTATATCGACAAGTATCAAACAGCAGTATCAAACTATGTATAAATATGTTCGATTGCATCATTGTTTTTGTACAACCCTATTGATTGATAAAAACACAGTCAGTCTCTTTTCGTGGAATTTGTGCAGGACGCCAAATGACAAAACGCCCGCTTTCACTATGGCATAACGCCCGTTCTTATACTCTTAAAAGTGACATAACGCTCGATAAATAAAAACTGTACAATTTTCATTGAAAAATAAACTATGTGCAGAGCAAACGTTGCTGAAAAAGTAAATTTGCTGGTTGATTGATTTGATACCATAATATGATACCATAATTACAAGGTAGCGCAATCGGAAGTGGATTTTCGCACGCGTGATCAGTTACACTTACGCAAAAACCAGAGTCACACAATAAATACTTAAATTTTTGACAGTTATCGATAGAAATTATAACAGTGTTATTCAACACTGGTTCCCAATACTGTATTCCAACACTGTTTTCCAACACTGTTTCGCAACACGGTTTCCCAACACTGCTTCCCAACACTGTTTTTTAACATTGTTTTCCAACACTGTTTTTTAACATTGTTTTCCAACACTGTTTTAAACATTCTTTTCCAACACCGTTTTCCAACACGTTTTTAAACCTCTGTTTTCCAAGCAATCGCCTGGCCAACAGTGGCATTTCTCATAGTATATAAACTTTTTTCAATCTGTGCTGTAAGTACCATATTTTAAGTTACAATCTTAAATCACAAAATAAATTATAAAAGCGTAAAAATACAAATTAAACAAGCAAAATGTTTCACAGCAAAGTCTCGTGAGTGTTTTTGATTAAACTTCTATATTTTATTTGACTTTATGCCAGCCCTGGTTTTGATGATGGCTGCAAGCCGGTCCGAAACCAAACTCCTGAAAACCGGTTCGGTTCGGGTTTGTCGATGTGCCCGAACCCCTCAAACCTGAACACGAACCGGACCACTTATTAAAATATAAAAGGTTCGGTTCATAATATTTTTGTGTTCTACAAATCGCTTCCAACCCAAAAACGACAAAATTTCCATCCGATTTGGGTCGTGGGCTTAAGTAATTATTCAATCGAATGAATTTTTTATAAAAGTATTAAGAATGAAGTTTTTGACTGCAGTAGAAAGCTATTAACATTTATTTAAAAATCGGCGGAAAAATTTCCAAATCGATCATATGCTTCCCCATAATGTCCTGAAAAAATATCAGTCGAAAAACTTTTTGATTTTCATCGTAGCGTCTCCAATCGTGGTATATATTAGTTTTTATATGTTTCACATAATTCTAAAAAAAATTTATCAAAATCGGATGACTATAGCATATAGCTGCCATATAAACGGTCGGTCAAAAAAACACTTTTAGTGAGAAAAACTTTTTTGTTTTTTATCGTAGCGTCCCCAATCTTGGTATATATTAGTTTTATATGCTTTCACATAATTTTGAAAAAAAATTTCAAAATCGGATGACTATAGCATATAGCTGCCATAGGACCGATCGGTCGGAAAATGTGTTTTACTAAGAAAAGTTTTTTTTTTATGGTATCAAATTTTTTATTATCAATGATTTCATAATTTTTTAAATATCTGATATCTATATCCTATATATATTTTACCGGTTAAATCAGTTAAAAGTCGGTTCATAATATTTTTCAAGTGTATTACAAACTTCGGTAATTATTCAATCGAATGAATTTTTATAAAAGTATTAAGAATGAAGTTTTTGCGTAGAAACTTCTATTTATAAAAAAAATCGATTAATGATGTTCAAGATTTTTTTCTAAAATTGTCCAAGAGAACATACATATATCGACCAATGTTTTCAAACTTTGAAAAGGTCTTAGAACCTGTTTTAGATATCATTTCAACGATAATTTTTATACACTTGAAAAGTGTATATTAATTTTGCCCAGAAGTTTGTAACGCATAGAAATATTCATTTCCGACCCCATAAACTATATATATTCTTGATCAGGACGACGAGCTGAGTTCATTTCCGCTTGTCCGTCCGTCCGTCTGTCCGTCCGTCTGTCCGTCTGTCCGTCTGTCTGTTTCTACGCGAACTAGTCTCTCAGTTTTAAAGCTATCGAGCTGAAATTTTGCACAGAGTCTTCTTTTTACTGCACGCAACTAATATGTCGGAACCGGCCGGATCAAATGACTATATCATATAGCTGCCATAGGAACGATCGGTCTAAGAACTAGTTCTAGTTTGAAAAACTTTTTCGTTTTCCATCGTAGCGTCACTAATCTTGGTATATGTTAGTTTTATATGCTTCCACATAATTCTGGAAAAATGTATCAAAATCGGATCACTATAGCATATAGCTGCCATAGGAACGATCGGTCGAAAAATAAGTCGTTGTGAGAAAAACTTTTTTGATTTTCATCGTAGCGTCTCCAATCGTAGTATATATTTGTTTTATATGTTTCCACATAATTCTGGAAAAATTGATCAAAATCTGATGACTATATCATATAGCTGCCATATAAACGGTCGGTCAAAAAACTAGTTCTGGTGAGAAAAACTTTTTAGTTTTCCATCTTAGCTTCACCAATCATGGTTTGTGTTAGTTTTAAATGCTTCCACACAATTCTGGAAAAATTTATCAAAATCGGATGACTATAGCATATAGCTGCCATATAAACGGTCGGTCTAAAAACAAGTTCTAGTGAGAAAAACTTTTTTGTTTTCTATCGTAGCGACCCTAATCTTGGTATATATTAGTTTTATATGCTTTCACACAATTTGGAAAAAATTTATCAAAATTCGATGACTATAGCATATAGCTGCCATAGGACCGATCGGTCGGAAAATGTGGTTTACTAAGAAAAGTTTTTTTATGGTATCAAATTTTTATTATCAATGATTAAAAAATTTTAATATTTGAAATCTATATCCTATATATATTTAACCGGTTAAATCAGTTGGAGTAATGTTTTTCAAGTGTATTAAAACTTCGGCACAGTCGAAGTTAGCTTTGCCTTCTCGTTTACACTAAAGATTGTTCTTTAATCTAAAAAGTTTAAAGAGATGAACAGATTCAGGAAGAAACAATGTCTAAGCAGAATAAATTCCGAGATATCCCAACTTATGTCAGATATAAGTCGATTTTTCATTTTCCCAAACCAAACAGGAATTGTTTTTCCATTTCCGGAAAAGCTCGAAATACGTTTATTTAAAAAAATACGGGATTGACTTTAGCATTTTTTTTTCTGCGACCTCTGGTTATTAATGTGATGATTGTTTCAAAAATCTACTCAAAAAAAAGAAGAGTCGTTATTTGAATGATCATAGCGTCATTTCTTTGCAACCAAATGTCAAAATTTCTTAATTATAACTTTAACCGATTTTAATTATAACTTTAAAACGCATTATAAAACAAACTTTAATTTTTTGTCTAAGTGAACCGAGGTTCAAACCAAACCCTGGTGTTTAGGGGTTTCAGGAACCGGCCCGTGAACTGTATCCAACGATTCCTCGAACCCCAACGAACCCCGAACCGAACCTCTTCCAAAATTTGAAAGGTTTGCTATCTTGGTTTTGATACTTTTGAAAGAGTTTTAAATCTCGCGGGCGATTGTTGTCTTCAGTTCTCAACTTGCTCTTCGAAAGTTCAGCTTTGCACTGTTTCGCTTGAGTTACGGCAAAAGCATTTTATTGCTTTTTGCGTCAAATAGCGAACCGGGCTTTACTTGATAGTGCTGGTCAACTACTCCAACCCAAAAATCCTCCTTATTAACCTTATGTCAGTTTAATATGATTGGATTATTTCATACTTGAAATGCAATTTGCAAATTGCTTTTCTAATTGCATGCAAAAGCCACAAAAGATGCCTCATTAAAACCTGTGCAAGTGATATGCCTCATTAGGAACGCACACACCATACCTAACCACACCACACCGCACCGCACTCCACCACCAAAAGAACTCCCCAAAAACAAATACCCAAGGATCCACCCAGCATAATTGTTGATTTGTTGCGATTTGATGCAATTGAGGAGATTGAATTGAATTCGGGCCGCTCGCAGTGTTTACCCGAGTCATTAAGAGACGCCGCCACTCAGCCTGGTCCTCCCCATTATCATCATCATCATCATCAATATTTCCAATCTAATATCCGTTTCTGGAGGCCCAACCCCAACTCAGGCCCAATCAGGGTCAGCATGAACGGAGATGGGGTGTGGATGTGGGGTGTGGGGGAATGGGGAAGCCCAGTTGGCGTTGTCGCTGTCACTTTTGCACCCACAACAGAGCGCCTGGTGGTTGTTTGTGAGTGTGTTTACCTGCAGCCAAATGAGTGGCCATGCGGCTAAGCCAAGCAACCCTCAACGCTGTTGACTCGCATTTTTTTCCTTCTACCAATCATACATATGTACATATCTATCTACCAAACATTTTTTCTGTTATTCCTTTGGCTTTGTTCATATTCTCTGCTGATTTTTGCAATCATCCTTGACAGGACTTTTTCTCTACTTTTGCTCGGCTGTTTCGTCTGTCTCTGTGTATGCCCCTCCCAGTTAATTTGTGCGCTCTCTTTCTCTGCACTGCTCTCTTTCTCTCTCTCTCGCTCTCTCTTACTCTCGTTCATTCATTTTGATTTTATGAATTGCATTTGCTCTCTCTCCCTCGCCCTCTCTCTGTCGCACCTAGTGCGGCCAGCACATAACCCCGACTCACTCGCACTTACCCATCCTGACATTAAGCGATACACCAATTCAGGAGGTAACTCAAAGAGGAAGCCATTATAAATTTTCATTCGAAGGGTGAAGGCATTTATCCAAAACGCTGATTACTCGATTCCCACTCCCTTCCACCACCACCGCCACAAACTACTCGCTTGACAGGGGTTGAGATTCGGTCAGTTGGTGGTGACTTTTGGTTATGAACTTCGTCAACTAGTGTGAACACTTACCTGGGCTTATTTGTGTCTAAATTCATGTTTTAGCAATATAATAGAACTATCTTTTCCAGAGATGAAAAGAGTTCTATAATTTTTATACACTTGAAAAGAGTATATTAATTTTGGCCAGAAGTTTGTAACGCCTAAAAATATTCATTTCCGACCACATAAACTATATATATTCTTGATCAGGACGATGAGCTGAGTTCAATTCCGTCCGACCGTCCGTCCGTCTGTCCGTCTGTCTGTCCGTCTGTCTGTCCGTCTGTCTGTCCGTCTGTCTGTCCGTCTGTCTGTCCGTCTGTCTGTCCGTCTGTCTGTCCGTCTGTCTGTCCGTCTGTCTGAGCACAATCGTTACCAAAAACAGTGTAAGAACGGGAAATCTCATATGTAGTAGAATGTTCTCACTTCAAGAACATTTTTTTGAGAACGCAAAAACTTGAATTGAGTTGTTTTTGTTCCGTTTTCAAGAACACTTTTTACTTTATATGAGAACAAACAATACTCATTTTAAGTAATTTCGTTCTCACACAGAAAAAAAAAACTGTGCCATTCGGGGGCTCAACTCAACGCCAAACGGGCTCAATAATGTCGGGATAGTCGCCCGATAAAAGTTCATAAAATTTAGAACGCCCGAGAGATTTTTTTTTTCTTATAAATTTGCATATATATTAATATAATTATTGTATATTTGGATTCACTTAAGATTTCTTTAATTTGAAGAAACATATATAAATAAATTAATAAGAACTTACTTTAACTTGCCTTGTCTGGGAATCGAACTCGGGACCTCGGGTCTGCGTCTCAGCGCACTCGACCGCGCCGCGCTTGCCAGACTAGGCACCCAATGTCATACAAGAGCGTTTGCTCCAGACGACAAAAAGAGAGAAGCCAAGAAAGCGAATTTGCTGTTGCTCTCAGCTTGTTCGCTCTCTCTGTTTTTCAACCCCCGTATAGTTGCGAAACACCATAACCCAAAGCCAATGTGGCACGCGTTCACGGAATTGAAAGTCAAAAAGGCAATTATACTCCGATTGAGTTGAATTTTGCTCATTTCAAGAACATTCTGAACATTTGTTCTCAAAAATTTTGAGAAAAATCTGTTATTGTTTTGAGTTGCCGGCAACTTATATTCTGAACAGGTTTTTTCCCTCTGTGTAGTTTTAGAGAAAACAAATTTTTTGTTTTCTATCGTAGCGTCCCAAATCTTGGTATTTATTAGTTTTATATGCTTTCACATAATTTTGAAAAATTTTATCGAAATCGGATGACTATAGTATATAGCTGCCATAGGACCGATCAGTCGGAAAATGTGTTTTACTAAGAAAAGTTTTTATACCCTTGCAGAGGGTATATTAAAATTGTCACAATGTTTGTAACGCAGTGAAGGAAGCATTTCCGTCCATATACAGAATATATATTCTTGATCAGCATGACGAGCTGAGTTCATTTCCGTTTGTCCGTCTGTCCGTCCGTCCGTCTGTCCGTCCGTCTGTCCGTCTGTTTCTATGCCATCTCCTCCCTCAGTTTTAAAGCTATCTTGACCAAACTTTGCAAAATGTCTTTAAATACAAATACGCTGCACATTTAAAATTGTGGGAGATATGAGGTTTTTATACCCGTTACTCGTAGAGTTAAAAGGGTATACTCAGTTCGAGCAAATGTATGTAACAGGCAGAAGGAAGCATTTCCGACCCCATAAAGTATATATATTCTTGATCAGCATCAATAGCCGAGTCGATATAGACATGTCCGTCTGTCCGTCCGTCCGTCTGTCCGTCCGTCAGTATGAACACCTAGATCTCAGAGACTATAAGAGCTAGAGCTACCATATTTTCAGTGTAGACTTGTATACAACACTTGCCATACAACACTTCCCGATCATATAAAGGATATTAGACTTGCCACTCCCCTAATTTGGAAAATTCCTCATATCTCCCGCAATTTTGAAAATAAATTGTTTGAACCGTCTAGCCAAATATTTTAAGCATTATTACTTATCGATTCACCATACAGATGAACTATCGTCGAGCTCTAAGCAAATAAAATAATTCGCTGGGCATTTTGTGATTCAATAATTTATTCTTAAATAAACCTTTTCCTGAGTATCGGGTATATCGAAGTCAAGCAGGGTCGACTTCAACTTACGCTCTCGTTTTAAAATTGTTGGGGTGGCAACTCTAGTACCGTTCATCTGATCAGAAAACAATGTATAGGGCCTCGATAAGTAATAATTAGTAGAATATATCCCTAGAAGGTTCAAACAATCGTTTTTCTTTAATTGAGGAAGTATGAAGTTTTTTTTCAAATTGTGGGGGTGGAAACTCTACTATCGTTCATCTGTTCGAAAAACGATGTATGGGGGCTCGATAAAAATTGATGAGTAGAACATATGTCTAGAAGGTTCAAACAACCTCACTCCAAAATTGTGGAATATATGAGTTTTTTTCAAATTGCGGGGGGAGCAGGGGGCGTAGCAAAAATAAAAGCTGAACTTGATCTGCCTGCAAGTATAACGAGTTAATGTTCCATACACTTTAAGCATCTAGCTCTTACCATCTCTGAGATCTGTGCGGTCTGTCTATATCGACTCGGCTGTTAATGCTGATCAAGAATATATATATACTTTATAGGGTCGGAGATACTTCTTTCTGGCTGTTACATACATTTTTGCACAAATCCAATATAATCTTTGGTACTGAGTAGAAAAAGGTGGTATGAAACTATTTTCATATGCTGCACACCAAGCAAATGCAATGTCGACTATTCATTTTGCATAATCAAACTTTGCTACGACTATTTAAATTCTTTTGCGCATTTAAGGCAGTTTATGATTTAGTGAAATTTTTAGATTTTTGCTATTATGTCCTATTGTAAGTAATATTTGGCAAGTCTGGGAACTACACATGGCCAATAATATGTTGCGTGCTTTAAATCTTTTTGATTTAGTCATCAGATCTAGTAATCGTAAAAATTCTAAAACTCAGTTGTTGAAAACTGTTGAACATTCTGATTAACACTTAATCCCTTTCAATTTAAGCCCCAGGTAAGTTCAAGTGAAAGCTAACGAGTGAAACCCCCCAAAGAAACAGTTTCTGACTTATCCTCCACTTTGGCTGTTGCTTCGCTTCACTTGTTTTGCTGATTTCGAAGTTTTTCCATATATATAAATAAATTTTCTTTTTTTCTGATGCAATTTTCGTTTTTTACTTTGTGTGTGTGTTTTTTTTTTCGTGTGCCACAGTTGATTATGTCCTGGTGGGAATTGAGTTTGGGGAATTATGATGCGTGAAATTTGTATGAGGAAGCGCATATGCAAATCTTGTTAGTTTGTCCTCGTCGTCCTTATCGTCCTCTTCGTTAGCGTATCTCGTCGAATGCAGTCAAATGTGTGAAAATTGAATTTTGAAAACTTTTGCACAATGACATATTAATTTCAAATGTACTTGAAGCAGTGAAATATATATATATACATTTATATATATATATAGAGAGAGAGAGAAACCAAAACCAAACCCAACCAAGAGCTCTTGACTATGCGACTACACGGCCTAACGAGTTGCACAGCATCTCATTCATTATACGAAGATTTGCAGTATTATGGCCTCGTTTGGTGCTATCCTGGTTAGGGTTAGAAGCTCCCCATCCCCATCCTGCCCAGCTGGCAAGCACTCATCAAATTTTTCGAAAAATTTGCATTAAGTGAAGTAGTCATCAGTTATCAGCATCAACATCATCATCATCATCAGCAGCAGCAGCAGGCAACGCAGCAAATTTGAATTCAATAGAGACGAGGCTCAGCCTTCGGGTGCTCAAGTGACAACCAAGTAGTACAGTGAGCCCAAGAGGTGGGGTTGGGGCGAGGCGACATTGTTTGCGCGACAAAACTCAAAACTCAACCTCATTTAGCCTAGAAATATGCCAACCGTTCACCAAGCACTCGGAATAATGGAGACAGCCGTGCTGGAGGTGCTTTGGGGGGGACTGCGCTTCAGTTGCCTGTTAGTTTGAACGCAAAATCAGCGACATTATAATCGTCCTCATTAACGTTAAGCTGCGCCGTCGACGTTGTCGTTAATATCCTGGAAAAACCTACCTCGTCAACTCATCAACATCATTAGCGAAAAAGCAAGGGAAAAATTTGCAAAAAAAAAAAAAGAAAAGAAACTGGGTTCCGCTCAAGCCGCATAAGGCTATACCCTAAGCTTCACGGAATCAGGGAACTATCAAACACTAATACCGATGTTTTACATCATAAATCACATGAATGAAAACGAGAAGGCAAAGCTAACTTCGACTGTGCCAAAGTTTTAATACACTTGAAAAACTTTACTCCAGCTGATTTAACCGGTAAAATATATAGAGGATAGAGATATCAGATATTTTCAATTTTTAAATCATTGATAACAAAAATTTAATACCATAAAACAAAACTTTTCTTAGTAAAGCACATTTTTCGACCGATCGGTCCTATGGCAGCTATATGCAATAGTCCTCCGATTTTGATAAAATCTTCCAGAATTGTGTTAACGCATATAAAACTAATATATACCAAGATTGGTGACGCTACGATGAAAAATAAAAAAGTTTTTCCCACTAGAACTAGTTTTTTGACCGACCGTTTATATGGCAGCTATAAGATATAGTCATCCGATCCGGCCGGTTCCGACATATTAGTTGCGTGCAGCAAAAAGAAGACTCTGTGCAAAATTTCAGCTCGATAGCTTTAAAACTGAGAGACTAGTTCGCGTAGAAACAGACAGACGGACAGACAGACAGACAGACGGACAGACAGACAGACAGACAGTCGGACGGACAAGCGGAAATGAACTCGGCTCGTCGTCCTGATCAAGAATATATATAGTTTATGGGGTCGGAAATGAATATTTCTATGCGTTACAAACTTCAGGGCAAAATTAATATACACTTTTCAAGTGTATAAAAATTGTGGATAAGGCTGAGTTCACATTGTTCGACGCATGAGACATGGTGATCTAGTGAGCCTTCATGTTGTATGGTTTTAATTGTCAAATAACAAATTATTCTCAATGAAAACAAGACAACATAAGGGCCTACTAGATTATCATGTCTCATGCGTCGAACAGTGTGAACTCAGCCTAAGAAACTTATAATATAGCAGAATATCGAAAAGCATTGCTGAAGTTCGATGTATTGCTATTTATATTAGATTTCTAGAATAATGTGATAATCAGCCATGCGTCCTTTTTTACTTTCGTACAAATTTTGCGTTTTGGCAAATTTGGTCTGTAAATCGCAATATGTTTGCGAATGTGAAAATGAGAGCACTGACTACGATTGAGACACCTCCAAAACATGGTTTTTGAACTCTTCAACAGCATCTTCTGGCGACGAAAATCGTTGACCACGCATTTTTCCCTTGATGTGTGGGAATAAAAAGAAGTCATTGGGTGCCAAGTCAGGGCTGTACAAGGGAATAACCCATCAATTCGACCTTTTGGGCAGTCAAAAAGGCGCTGGTGTGAGCTGATGTGTGAGAGGTCGCATTGTCATGGTGTACAATGATCTGTCTTCTCTTTATCGTTTTTCGAATTTCTCCAAAGACTTCAGGCAAACAAATTGTGGTGTACCACTCAGAAGTGACCGTCCTACGTTGCTCAAGCCACATGACCAGTTTTACCGAAGAAACAGGCGACCATTTGCTTCGAAGTGCTTCTTCCACGAACGACTTTCGTTGGATTTGGCTCGTCTTCGAAGATCCACATGGTCGATTGATGTTTTGTTTCGGGCTCATAAGCATAGATCTATGATTCATCACCTGTGACGATCTTATAAACGTCTTTTGAAACACCGCGATTATATTTTTCAAAATTTCTTTGCACCAATCCACACGAGCGATTGTCAAATTGTGCGGGATCCAACGAGAACAAACCTTTTTTACGGCCAGCTGTTCATGCAATATCGAATGTATGCTGGTGGAAGAAATGCCCAAGGATGCCTCTATCTTACGGTATGTCACATGACGATCTTGCATTATCAGTTCACGCACGGCATCAATGTTTTCTGGCACAACGACTGTTTTTGGACGACCTTCACGACCTTCGTCTTCGAGCGAGCGTCGCCCGCGATTGAATTCATTAAACCAATTTTTCACAGTGCTATAGGATGGTGCTTCATCGCCATACAAAGATTTAAGTTCATCGTTGCACTCTTGTCGTGATAATCCAAGTCAAAAGTTGTACAAAATGATTGCACGAAAATTTTCACTTGCTAACTCCATTTTTCTGCCCAGGTAAGTTTTTGATTAATCGTTAATCGATATCAAACGTGGTCACACATGAAGGAGTTGCATGGAGCTTTTATCGATAAAAGTCCAACCTTTTTTTGGGAAAAGGCCAATTGGTCCTAAAATGGCTAGAAGTGACCTAAGCCAAAAACTTAAATAGCAACCCAAGTACAACTTAAGAATAATCCGTGCCTTTAATGCAAATTAGAAGAACTCACTCTTCTGAATGAAAATTCGTTAACATTATTAATATATCAGCCGAGCATCAATAGTTGACCTCCATAATTAAGGCCTAAAAGAACAGAAGAATATTAGCTGTATTAATAGAATAGTAAGTATCATAACTACACAGAGAAAAAAATTGATATAAAATGACAGATATTTCCACATTTTTCAAATCAAATTTGCTCCGATATGACGAAAATTAACTTCATATGTTTAAAAATATCAATACTGCATTAAAAAAAAAATATTAAAAAAAAAAACACTACCTTGCCTGGGGTTCAAACTCGAGACCTTGAACTTAAAACAAATGAAATAACGTCTCAACGCAGTGAGCCAATGCTAATGGAGGCTCATGGACGTTTTAAACCACCGGTTCGGTTGATAACATGGTTTTTGAAGCAAGCTGGTTCAGTGGTTCACTCTCAGTTTTCGAACATTATAATTTCTTACAAGAAAGTGTTGACTTTTCTCTATTATTTTTCAAATTAGACCCAAAAACATTTGAAGAACTTCAAAATAGTATTATGTATGTGCAACATTGTATAAAGTCGAATATGCAGACGCCATTTATAAGTTTCAGTATTATCTTTAGAAGTATGAATGCAGTAGATATCGTTATCACATCGAGAACGCCGAGTATTAAGTGGTTTCTAAGGCACCAGATCCTTCACGGAAGCCAAATGTCGAATATTATGTTGAAGTTTGTTCCTTAACAATATCTTTACAAACTTTTTAAAAGTGTTAATCGACCTTTATATTGTTTTGAAAGTGAGACCAGCCGGCTCGAGGACATGTATTTGTTATGGTAAACTTTAAAAACAAGTGTACGAACAACACCAAAGTGAGCTGGTTTCTCGTACAGCTTTTTCGGAATCACCAGATTTCTTCATCAGCGAGGTTTTGCTGCCATCTTCAGGTTTCAGTGGTCTCTCTATGCATGTGTTGCTTGAACCAAGAAGGAATTTTAAGCAACCCTTAACAGTAAAACCTCCAAAGCTGAAGAATGCTTTGAGTGTGTTGGTACCTTCCTAACAATTTCTATCTGAAGCAAGTAGAAAATAAATCCCCTCCTTAAGACAGATTAAGGTGTAGAATATTCAGAATAATGTGCTTCACACGCAGCTGGATGCACACACTATTCGATCTTTAACTTCCAATTCGAACAATTGCAGAAGATGGACTTAATCAGATGTTATGGAAGCACTGAAAATTTAAGGAAAGAGAAGGGCTAAAAGAATGCAAGGCTTTTCGTGTAGTTGACTTTCCAAATAGAATTTCTTAAAATTACAAATATATTTGTTTTAAGTAAGGCACTTTACGTTAGAAAAATCGTCGATGAACTAAACCAAATCGAACCGTTTTCTTTTCCGTTTATCGGTTCGGTTTAGCATTTTCCAGCAGTCGGTTCGCGGTTCGGTTTGCGAGCATGAATTAGCGGTTCGCTACGGTTCGGTTCGGTTCGGTACAGAACCTGTTTGCATCCCTGATCTCAAGCGAAGAATGTAAAAAAATATTTAAGTATACTAAAATATATTTTTAAGAATTTTTTGTTAAAAGCGTTTAGCGACCTTTCCTTTTTTTTATACCCTTGCAGAGGGTATATTAAAATTGTCACGATGTTTGTAACGCAGTGAATGAAGCATTTCCCACCACATAAAGTATATATATTCTTGATCAGCATGACGAGCTGAGTTCATTTCCGTCTGTCCGTCTGTTTCTATGCTATCTCCTCCCTCAGTTTTGAAGCTATCTTGACCAAACTTTGCAAAAAGTCTTTAAATACAAATACGCTGCACATTTGTCGGAATCGGCCGGATCGGATGACTATATCATATAGCTGCCATAGGAACGATCGGTCCAAAAACTAGTTCTAATGAGAAAAACTTTTTTGTTTTCCATCGTAGCGTCACCAATCGTGGTATATATAAGTTTTATATGCTTCCACACAATTCCGAAAAAATTGATCAAAATCGGATGACTATAGCATATAGCTGCCATATAAACGGTCGGTCCAAAAAATAGTTCTAGTGAGAAAAACTTTTTTGTTTTCCATCGTAGCATCACCAATCGTAGTATATATTAGTTTTATATACTTCCGCACAATTCTGGAAAAATTATCGGAATCGGATGACTATAGCATATTGCTGCCATAGGATCGATCGGTCCAAAAACAAGTTCTAGTGAGAAAAACTTTTTGTTTTCCATCGTAGCGTCACCAATCGTGGTATATATTAGTTTTATATGCTTTCACACAATTCTGAAAAAATTTATCAAAATCGGATGACTATAGCATATAGCTGCCATAGGAACGATCAGTCTAAAAACTAATTCTAATGAGAAAAACTTTTTTGTTATCAATGGTAGCGCCTTTCAAAAACTGCAAGGGTATTTAAAACATCGGAGTAGCCGATGTTAGCCTTCTATTTTTTATTTTTTTTATTTTTTTCAATTTTTACAATTAAGTCCGTTAAGTTCTGTTTCATTTCGCTCGTCTCAGTATTGCCCTAATCTAAGTCGTAGTCATAAGTCCTAATGCGATAGGTAGCTACATGGAAAATGTTATCGATAAGAAATACATACAGACATTAAAGTCTCTTGACATTTGAATGAAAACGAAAAAAGTAATGTTTTTGCTCTTTGATCCCCTTTTTCCTACCCAAAGTTTTTATTGAGCACCCCCTACCTACCCCATTTACCACAAATTTTTGGGGAAACTCTGCTCTTCCACACTGACGTTGGTCTTTCGAGCCCGATAACAAGACAAGATTGACGAATGGGAATCTGAAGTCTACCCCTATCGCCGAAAATCCCGAGAAAAATTTAACTCCAAGTTACATTTTCATCTATACATATACAATAGGTCAATCATCACAGCGCCTTTTAGTTAGAGATTCTTCTTCACATATATGTGGCTCTATTTCTGTCGACCATTTTTTCCTGGGTTGCTCATTATATGAGCCTCAAATATCAGTTTCTTTAATAGTAATCTAGTCATTTTTACAAAATCCTGTACGTTGATAGCTTATAAAAAATCAATCAGGATATTTTGTTTTATGTCTGTATATAGCATAATTCAAGATACTATGAAAATATATTAATTTTGCGTTTACCTAAAAGTGAATGAGCCCCTTCAATTTGTGTAGAGCTTCTGTCAGCTTAATCGACCAATCCAACCAATCCAATTCAATGCTACCTGCAAGTTCGTTGCGTTTGAAATGATAATACACTTGACTGAATTCTACACCCACCCAGGCAGCCAGGCAGGATCTATTCAATGCCCATTCAGACAATTGCACAGCCCGTCGTCATTCACTCACTCACTCACTCAGTCAGTCAGTCAGTCAGTCAATTCGGGAAAGCAATTTTCTATTGGCAGCCAGTGACAGGAAGACAGGATGTCGCCGGATGATGCCTAGGCAGAAGTTGCATCTTTTTTTTTTCTACCTTTCTATTATTCGTATTATTATTATTGTCATTATTTTTATTATATTTGCAACTCTTAAGTGCACTTGCCAAATTATTGTGTAAGTTATTCTCAGCTTAATTCAGATTCTGGCATTAATTTGCTCACTCTCCATTCCCCATCCTCGCCATTCCCATTCCTCAACAAGAACACCCCTGCGCCTCCTCCATTTTGCCGTGGGTGCTCATATTTCGCTAATGGCTGACTCAACCATCCTGGACTTGGACGCTGCTTGCATTGCGCACAGGAAGTCATTATGGCGCAACTGCAATGATGAATTATATTGACTGTTGTCCTTGCCTCTGTCGCTCCGCGTCTCGTTGCTTCACGAGAAATTGAATTATTTCGAATTTGTCATTTCTTCTTTTTTCGCAATTTCAATTCTCTAGCTGTATTTTTGTTTTGTGTGAGTTGAAAGTTAATGGATTGGTTGATGAAGGATTTAGAACAGAAAGGGTTAACAACAACAAACATCCACCAATCCTTGAATGCGTAATATCAAGCGAAGGGGTTTTATGACAAAGATATTCAAATCGAGTTCTGTGAACAGCATGATTATTTTACCTAATTGAAAAACAGTATTTCCTTCATTGAGTAAACACTTGATTCAACGAAAAACCAAGTGAAGGTTAGTCCAAAATGGCGTAAGTTCGCGTTAGAGGAATCTGGATGCTTATAAAACGTTATTTTGAGTAGAGATAGGCGCGTGTTGAATATGTTCAGCACGGCACGATTCTTATTTTAAACAAGCATGATCAAAAATATCCTAAACCTTCTTTAAGAACAGACGACCTTCTGTTGTATTGAAGAAGAAGATTGCAAGCAAGTCATGACGTTTTTACTCAATTGACGGCATTAAAAAGACGGACGGAAGAATTAAAAAGCTTAATATCTAATATATTTATTAATAAACAGCTGATCGTTATTCGAAAAAATGTTTGGCATGGCAAGCATGGATGATCATTTTCGGCATATTTTGCTATTTTACTTCTGAAAAAAATAACGCGATCCAAGTTCAGAAAAAAATATGCTATGTTTATGGGAACGGTGCAATAAGTGAACAACAGTGTCAGCATTGATTTGCAAAATTCCATTCCAGAAAATTTAAGGTTAAAGAGGTTCCACCTGGGGGTCGACCATTAGAGGCTGGTGACATTAAAATCATAACAATGATGAACACCGACATTATTTAATACATAAGATTGACAAGAAGCTTTATCACATACAACAGTATACTCAAATAAAAATTCCATCCTTTATTTAGGTATGATCGTGATTAAATTAAGATCGTTTTGTTCTTAAAATTTTATCGTTATCTTTAAATTAATTATAAATTAAATAGCATATGAGTGAGAGTAAATAACAATCAATTTGAATTTGTTAATCATTTGATGAAAATTTTATAAGATGCAAATGGATTTTTAATCCCGAAACGAACTTGAAATGAGAATTTTGTTCTCAGATTGGAAAATTCCGAACTTAGTCAGCTGACTGAGATCGTTTGTTCTTGAATTTCCCCTATTTAACTACGGAATTCTTGATTTGAATCTAGGATACGTCCACAAGCACAATTTTTTGGTACCGCATATTTTGAAGAAGTAGAAAAAATCTTACTAAGCGTATCAATATCTGCGATTTATAGTATTGTATAGTATAGTATAGTATAGTAACGAAAATGAGGCGTTTTTAAAACCAATCATAACGGGCGATGAAAAATGAGCTGCTTACAATAACGTCGAACGAAAACGATCATAAATCAAGAAAGAAGAGCTGGTTCAGACAACATCAGAGGCCGATATTCACTAAAGGAAAGTAATGCTATCTGTTTGGTGGAATTTTAAAGGTGTCGTCCATTTTAAGCTGCTGCCACGGAATGAAACCATTAATTCCAATGTGTACTGTCGTCAGCTGTTTGGACTGGACCAAAAACTCAAAGATAAACATTGCAGATTACACAATCACAAGGGTGGGTTTTTCTATCGTCAAAAATGATTCGAAGTGATAGCACATCCACAGTATAGCCTTGACCTTGCACATTGGCAAATTTTGGTTCGAAGTTAGCTGCCCTGGTTTCTATGCAATCTTCTCCCTCTTTTATACCCTGAGGGTATTTAAGTCCGATGTTTGTAACGTGAGGGCATCCGACCCCATAAACAAATATTGATGACGGCGTTATATATCGTCTTCGCTTGTCGGTCGTCTGTCTCTCTGTTTCTATATCTCCGTTTTAAGTTTGCCAAACTTTGCAGTCTAAAATGGCGCCATGGACGGCATCGTACTGATAGGTGGACTCGTCTAGTGAAAACTTTTGGTTTTTCATCGTCGTCCAATCATGTTTTTTGTTTACATATTGTGAAAAATTTTCGACGTAATGATAGCTACGGTCGTCTGTTCTTGGACTTTGTTTTCATTGGTCCAATCGTATTCTGCTTTTATATTGTGAATCTGTACATAGGCTTTACGGTCGGTTATCTGTCTAGTGGAAAACTTTTTGTTTTCATCGTGGTACCATCGTATTTGTTTTATATGCTTTCACTATTCTGAAAAAATTTATCATCGACTATAGATAGCTGCATAACGGTCGGTCATAAAACTAGTTCTTGAGAAAACTTTTTTTTCTTTCAAACACGGCGTAGCCGTGTTAGCTCTTCTATTTTTATACACTTGAAAAGTGTATATTAATTTTGCCCAGAAGTTTGTAACGCATAGAAATATTCATTTGCGACCACATAAACTATATATATTCTTGATCAGAACGACGAGCAGAGTTCAATTCCGTCTGTCCGTCCGTCCGTCTGTCTGTCCGTCCGTCCGTCTGTCTGTCTGTCTGTCTGTTTCTACGCAAACTAGTCCCTCAGTTTTAAAGCTATCGAGCTGAAATTTTGCGCAGAGTCTTCTTTTTACTGCACGCAACTAATATGTCGGAACCGGCCGGATCGGATTACTATATCATA
This sequence comes from Lordiphosa mommai, assembly GCA_018904225.1. Taxonomy (NCBI): domain Eukaryota; kingdom Metazoa; phylum Arthropoda; class Insecta; order Diptera; family Drosophilidae; genus Lordiphosa; species Lordiphosa mommai. The sequence continues at coordinate 199,446 of JAEIFT010000047.1, forward strand.
TTGCTGCCATAGGAACGATCGGTCGGAAAATAAGTTTTAGTGAGAAAAAGTTTTATGTTTTCCATTGTAGCGTCCCCAATCTTGGTATATATTAGTTTTATATGTTTTCACATAATTTTGAAAAAATGTATCAAAATCGGATGACTATAGCATATAGCTGCCATGGGACCGATCGGTCCATTTTCCATTTTACTCAGAAAAGTTTTTTTTATGGTACCAAATTTTTATTATCAATGATTTCAAAATTTTAAATATCTGATATCTTTATCCTGTATATATTTTACCGGTTAAATCATTTGGAGTAAGGTTTTTCAAGTGTATTAAAACTTCGGCACAGTCGAAGTTAGCTTTTGCCTTCTCGTTTTATACTCTGTACCGAAGGTACACAGAGTATATTGGGTTTGTGCAATTGTGTGTAACAGCCAGAAGGAAGCATCTCCGACCCTATAAAGTATATATATTCTTGATCAGCATCAACAGCCGAGTCGATATAGCCATGTCCGTCTGTCCGTCTGTCTGTCTGTCCGTCTGTCTATCTGTCTCAGAGATGGTAAGAGATAGAGGTTTGAAGTGTATGGAACATATATTTCTTATACTTGCAGGCAGATCAAGTTTAGTTTTGATTTTTGCCACGCCTCCTGCCTACCCCGTAGATTGAAAAAAACCTCATATCTTCCACAATTTTGGAGTTAGTTTGTTTGAACCTTTTAGACATATATTCTACTCATCATTACTTATCGAGCCCCCAAACATCGTTTTCCGATCAGATGAACGATAGTAGAGTTGCCACCCCCGCAATTTGAACGAGAGCGTAAGTTGAAGTCGGCCCTGCTCGACTTCGATATACCCGTTACTCAGGGTAAGGTTTATTTCAGAATATTTTATTAGATCACAACATGCCCAAATTGTGTTTTTTTCCCAAATTGCGGGGGTGGCAACTCTACTATAACTCATCTGATCGGGAAACTATGAATGGTGGATCGATAAGTAATGATGATTAAAATACATGTCTAAAAAGTTTGATTAATCTATTTTCGAAATTGTGGGAGTTATAAGGCTTTTTTAAAATTGCGGGGGCGGGAACTTTTCTATCGTTCATCTGATCAGGAAATGATATATGGCGGATCGATAGGTAATGATGATTGAAATATGTCTAGAAGGTTCGAACAATCTATGATCAAAATTGTGGGAGATATGAGGTATTTTCCAAATTGCGTGGGTGGCAACTCTTCTATCGTTCATCTGATCAGGAAATGATGTATGACAGATCGATAGGTAATGATGATTAAAATATATGTCTAGAAGGATTTACTTATGTATTTTCAAAATTGTGGAAGATATGAGGTATTTTCAATTGCGGGGGCGGTAACTCTACTATGGTTCATCTGATCGAAAAATGATGTATGGCGGATCGATAGGTAATGATGATTAAAGTATATGTCTAGAAGGTTCGAACAATCTATTTTCAAAATTGTGGGAGATATGAGGTTTTGTTCATATTGCGGGGGCGGGAGGGGGCGTGGCAAAAATTTGAAACAAACTTGATCTGCGTGCAGACAATACAAGTCTACACTGAAAAAATGGTAGCTCAAGCTCTTATAGTCCCTGAGATCTAGGTGTTCATACAGACGAACGGACAGACGGACAGACAGACAGACAGACAGACGGACATGGCTATATCGACTCGGCTATTGATGCTGATCAAGAATATATATACTTTATGGGGTCGGAAATGTTTCCTTCTGCCTGTTACATACATTTGCACGAACTTAGTATACCCTTTTTACTCTACGAGTAACGGGTATAAAAACACCTCAAATATCCCGCAATTTTGGAGTTATGTTGTTTGAACCTTCTAGACATATATTTTACTCATCATTACTTATCGAACCCCCATACATTGTTTTCCGATCAGATGAGCGATGGTAGAGTTGCCACCCCTACAATTTGAAAAAAGTCTAATATCTTCTACAAGTTTAAAGACAGATTGTTTGAACCTTTTAGGCATATATTTTAATTGTCATTACTTATCGATCCACCATACACCGTTTCCAGATCAGATGAACGATATTCGAGTTATAAGCAAATCAGGTAAATGTCTAGTATAGCGGCCGGGTGCATGCAATAACGCCCGGTGCGATTACGCCCACGGGCGTTATCGCACACTCAAAAGTGCTATAACGCCCGTGGGCATTATAGCACAATAGAAAGTGCGATTACGCCCGGCGGGCATTATTGCACTTTACCATTTTAAAAGAACATAAAAGAAAATGGTATAAAACGAGAAGGCAAAGCTAACTTCGACTGTGCCGAAGTTTTAATACACTTGAAAAACTTTACTCCAACTGATTTAACCTGTAAAATATATATAGGATATAGATATCAGATTTAAAAAAATTGTAAATCATTGATAATAAAAATTAGATACCATAAAAAAAAACTTTTCTTAGTAAAACACATTTTCCGACCGATCGGTCCTATGGCAGCTATATGCTATAGTCATCCGATTTTGATAATTTTTTTCAAAATAATGTGGAAGCATATAAAACTAATATATACCAAGATTGGAGACGATACGATAAAAAACAAAAAAGTTTTTCTCACTAGACGTTGTTTTTTGACCGACCGTTTATATGGCAGCTATATGCTATAGTCATCCGATTTAGATAAATTTTTTCATAAGTGTGTGGAAACATATAAAACAAATATGTTTTTAATAATAGGCAAATTTAAGAGATTTTAGAAAGAACGGGCGTTATCGCACTTTTAAAAGTGCAACTACGCCCGCGGGCGCTATTGCACACTCATCAGTGGCGTAATCGCACTTTCTATTGTGCTATAATGCCCACGGGCGTTATAGCACTTTTGGGAGTGCGATTACGCCCACGGGCCTTATCGCACTGGGCGTTATTGCATGCACCCTAGCGGCCTACTCTCAGAAAATTCCAAAAAAAATTTCCTCGATGGACCGCGAATTATGAAGAATTTTCATGCAGAAAAAACGCGGGGGTCATCCATGGTTTCTTTTTAAACGAATTTTGAAAATTTGATTTTTTACCTTATAAAACATATTGTGTTTTGAGCAATGTGTCAAATTTAATTCAAATTTAATTGGATTTTTATTGTTCATTCAATAATTCTAATCAAAATGGAGTGCACGAATTGCAATTTTACGGTGTCGAAATTTTTGTCTTTGACGAATATAGAGGTTATTGAGTATTTAAAAAAAGTAAAATTTTTTTTCAAAAAAGCGATTTTTTGAAAAAAAAATTTTCCCCTGCGGCGCACATTTTACATTACTCACCTCAGCAAAATGAATATCATTAACGATGTTTTCTTTTTCGGGATTATATAACTGACCAATAGCCAGGAAGATGTTATGGATCCTATCCTTGTGACTTGGGAATCGTTTATAAAACATAAACTTGGCCAAATATCCTGGATAGTGCATTTTTTTCGGCCAAAATGAGGCAACTCGGCCATCACGTCCCGCCACAGCCTTTCTATGTTTTGTGTGTGTGCTTGTGTAGAGGGATCCACAAAATTTTGAGAATGGTTCACCGTTTGGTGTAGAAAAAAGGTATTTTTGCGGATACTTTCATTGAAATTGCACTGTTTCTTGACTTTTTTTTATTGCCCATGGTTGTAGCAGTCAACTGTTTACGGCACCGAAAGAATAGTTTGCCGTCATCTTTTACTGCTATCTTACAGTCAGCAGAACAATTTCCACATTTTTATACCCGTTACTCGTAGAGTAAAAAGGGTATACTAAGTTCGTGCAAATGTATGTAACAGGCAGAAGGAAGCATTTCCGACCCCATAAAGTATATATATTCTTGATCAGCATCAATAGCCGAGTCGATATAGACATGTCCGTCTGTCCGTCTGTCCGTCCGTCCGTCCGTCCGTCTGTCTGTATGAACACCTAGATCTCAGAGACTATAAGAGCTAGAACTACCATATTTTCAGTGTAGACTTGTATCTTCTGCACGCAGATCAAGATTGTTTCAAATTTTTGCCACGCCCCCTCCCGCCCCCGCAATATGAAAAAAACCTCATATCTCCCACAATTTTGAAAATAGATTGTTCGAACCTTCTACACATATATTATAATCATCATTACCTATCGATCCGCCATACATCATTTTTCGATCAGATGAACGATAGTAGAGTTGCCGCCCCCGCAATTTGAAAAATTCCTCATATCTCCCACAATTTTGAAAACAGATTGTTCGGACCCTCTAGACATATATTTTAATAATTATTACCTATCGATCAGCCATACATCATTTCTCAATCAGATGAACGATAGCAAAGTTGCCGCCCCCGCAATTTGAAAAAAACCTCATATCTCCCACAATTTTGAAAATAGATTGTTTAAACCCTCTAAACATATATTTTAATCATCATTACCTATCGATCCGCCATACATCATTTCTTGATCAGATGAACGATAGAAGAGTCGCCACCCACGCAATTTGGAAAATACCTCATATCTCCCACAATTTTGAAAATAGACTGTTCAAACCTTCTAGACATATATCTTAATCATCATTACCTATCGATCCGCCATACATCATTTTTCGATCAGATGAACCATAGTAGAGTTGCCGCCCCCGCAATTTGAAAAATTCCTAATATCTTCCACAATTTTGAAAATAGATTGTTTGAACCTTCTAGACATATATTTTAATCATCATTACCTATCGATCCGCCATACATCATTTTCCGATCAGATGAGCTATAGTAGAGTTGCCACCCCCGCAATTTGGAAAAAATCTCATATCTCCAAGCATGTTGTGATCTAATAAAATATTCTTAAATAAACCTTACCCTGAGTAACGGGTATATCGAAGTCGAGCAGGGCCGACTTCAACTTACGCTCTCGTTATACACTTGAAAAGTGTATATTAATTTTGCCCAGAAGTATGTAACGCATACAAATATTCATTTCCGACCACATAAACTATATATATTCTTGATCAGTACGACGAGCCGAGTTCAATTCCGTCTGTCCGTCTGTCTGTCCGTCTGTCTGTTTCTACGCGAACTAGTCCCTCAGTTTTAAAGCTATCGAGTTGAAATTTTGCACAGAGTCTTCTTTTTACTGCACGCAACTAATATGTCAAAACCGGCCGGATCGGGTGACTATATCATATAGCTGCCATAGGAACGATCGGTCTAAGAACTAGTTCTAGTGAGAAAAACTTTTTTGTTTTCCATCGTAGCGTCACTTATCTTAGTATATGTTAGTTTTATATATTTCCACATAATTTTGGAAAAATTTATCAAAAACGGATCACTATAGCATATAGCTGCTATAGAAACGGTCGGTTAAAAAAATAGTTCTAGTGAAAAAAACTTTTTTGTTTTCCATCGTAGCGTCACTAATCTTGGTATATGTTAGTTTTATATGCTTTCACATAATACAAGAAAAATTTATCAAAATCGGATCACTATAGCATATAGCTGCCATATAAAGATTCAGTCAAAAACTATATCTAGTTTGAAAAACTTTTTTGTTTTCTATCGTAGCTTCACTTATCTTGGTATATGTTAGTTTTATATGCTTTCATATAATACAGGAAAAATTGATCAAGATCGGATGACTATATTATATAGCTCCCATATAAACGGTCGGTCAAAAAACTACTTCTAGTGAGAACAACTTTTTTGTTTTCTATTGTAGCGTCCCCAATCTTGGAATATATTAGTATTATATGCTTTCACATAATTTTGAAAAAATTTATCAAAATCGGATGACTATAGCATATAGCTGCCATAGGACCGATCGGTCGGAAAATGTGTTTTACTAAGAAAATTTTTTTTATGGTATTAAATTTTTATTGTCAATGATTTAAAAATTTTAAATATCTGATATCTATATCCTATATATATTTTATCGGTTAAATCAGTTGGAGTAAAGTTTTTCAAGTGTATTAAAACTTCGGCACAGTCGAAGTTAGCTTTTCCTTCTCGTTTTTCCTGTAGTAAACATTTGTGACGCTTTAAATACTCAATAACCTCTATATTCGTCAAAGACAAAAATTTCGACACCGTAAAATTGCAATTCGTGCACTCCATTTTGATTAGAATTATTGAATGAACAATAAAAATCCAATTAAATTTGAATTAAATTTGACACATTGCTCAAAACACAATATGTTTTATAAGGTAAAAAATCAAATTTTCAAAATTCGTTTAAAAAGAAACCATGGATGACCCCCGCGTTTTTTCTGCATGAAAATTCTTCATAACTCGCGATCTATCGAAGGTAATTTTTTTGGAATTTTCTGAGAGTAGGCCGCTATACTAGACAATTACCGCAAATCAAATAAATACGCTGGGCATCACTGCCCGTAATCGTGATGGGCAGCACTTGCACAGTTTGTATGACCCCACACTTTAAAGTTATTAGTTATATACAAACAGGTACAGAGTATATTACAGTCGGGCTTGACCGACTTTCTTACTTGTTCATTTTGTACCATTGTGGTATCAGTTAGGATATCGTGTTGGTGGCCTGCGATTGCGTGTCGATCGCCGAAGTGGTTCTCCAGATAGATTTGTCGAATTTTTTCCCTTTTTCATCTTTTTTCCCTTTTTAGACTGAGTTTTCTCCTGCTGACGCTGCTGTTCTTCCATATCGGATTGAACCAATACAGGTTCTTCAGTTACAATTAAGTCATTATTTGCTTCAGCTGATGGTATGGACTCTTGTGTTGATATTGAATTGTTTCGTTAATGAAATGTTAGATTTCTATCATTGAACTGAATATTCACAGCAAGATGAGATCAGTCGGATTTTTTTTGGGTTGAACAAATTTTTTTTTAATCTTAGTTGAAAAATAGGGGGTACGTATTTCCTGGTGTTTCCCGAAGCATGACTAATTCACGGTAAAACAATTTTTTGAAATTGAAGATTTAAAAAAATTTAAATATATATTTTGGTATACAGTAAACCATTGTAAAAAAGGGGGGGCAAAGCTAACTTCGACTGTGCCGAAGTTTTAATACACTTGAAAAACTTTACTCCAACTGATTTAACCGGTAAAATATATACAGGATATAGATATCAGATATTTAAAATTTTTAAATCATTGATAATAAAAATTTGATACCTTAAAAAAAACTTTTCTTAGTAAAATACATTTTCCGACCGATCGGTCCTATGGCAGCTATATGCTATAGTCATCCGATTTTGATAATTTTTTTCAAAATTATGTGAAAGCATATAAAACTAATATATACCAAGATTGGGGACGCTACGATAGAAAACAAAAAAGTTTTTCTTACTAGAAGTAGTTTTTTGACCGACCGTTTCTATGGGAGCTATATAATATAGTCATTCGATTTTGATCAATTTTTCCTGCATTATGTGAAAGCATATAAAACTAACATATACCAAGATTAGTGACGCTACGATGAAAAACAAAAAAGTTTTTCTCAGTAGAACTAATTTTTTGACCGACCGTTTCTATGGCAGCTATATGCTATAGTGATCCGATTTTGACAAATTTATCCAGAATGGTGTGGAAGAATATAAAACTAATTTATACTACGATTACTGACGCTACGATGGAAAACAAAAAAGTTTTTCTTACTAGAACTAGTTTTTGGACCGATCGTTCCTATGGCAGCTATATGATATAGTCATCCGATCCGGCCGGTTCCGACATATTGTTGCGTGCAGTAAAAAGAAGACTCTGTGCAAAATTTCAGCTCGATAGCTTTAAAACTGAGGGACTAGTTCGCGTAGAAACAGACGGACAGACAGACAGACGGACAGACAGACGGACAGACAGACAGACGGACAGACAGACGGACGGACGGACAGACGGAAATGAACTCAGCTCGTCGTCCTGATCAAGAATATATATAGTTTATGTGGTCGGAAATGAATATTTCTATGCGTTACAAACTTCTGGGCAAAATTAATATACACTTTTCAAGTGTATAAATATATGGAAAAAATCTGTAAAATTGCATCCGTTCACAAACTTCTTAGTTATCAACACTTTAAAATTTTTTTTGTCAACCAAATCGCGAAAATTTGAACACAAAAATTAATTGAGTCATTATATACTTGCAAAATGTATATTTATTTTGCCCAGAAGTTTGTAACGCATAGAAATATTCATTTCCGATCCCATAAACTATATATACTCTTGATCAGGACGACGAGCTGAGTTCAATTCCGTCTGTCCGTCCGTCTGTCTGTTTCTACGCGAACTAGTCCCTCAGTTTTGAAGCTATCGAGCTGAAATTTTGCACAGAGTTTGATGACTACATCTTATAGCTGCCATAGACACGATTGGTCGTAAAATATGTCTTTGCGAGAAAAACTTTTTTGTTTTCAATGAAAGGGTTCTTCAACTAAGGAATTATGAATATTATATGCTTTTAAACAGTTCTTCAAAATGTAAGATCGGATGACTATATTCTGTAGCTGTCTTAGGACGGATCGGTCGAAAAATGTGTTTTACTTAGACAAATTTTTTGCAGATAAATACAAAACTCCAATCCCTGCATTCTTGTTGTTGCCACTTCTGCTGGGCCTAATACTATAAAAATTTGGTGGACTCTTTTCTCACACAATGCGGCGCAAAAAAATAATTAGTACATTTTTGGGAATAAATGTGCAAACATGTAATTATTTATTTATTATGTAATAAATTTATTTTCATCGTAACTAATTCAAATTTTTACGAATAGAGTATAAACCGAAATAAACCCATTTAATTGTTTCTGTTAAGTAACTGTTAAGGTAGTAATTTTATTTGGTTACAACTACTGTTTCGGTTAAAAATTTTAAAGTTACGGTTTCTATCTCTGATAGAAAAAGACTGGATCAGCTCTTGCAATTTATGCTCTGGGCAGTATACAAAATTTCAATTCGAACAGCAGAACCCTGTGGTGGGAGGTTTATGAATCGTTACTTACCCCGCTGTTTCTTCAGCTGACCTCAAGCAATACACGATATGTCAAGTGCAGTATCAACAGTTAAAGAGTCAACATGTCAAATGGAAATAGAAATTCGTTTAACTGCAATTGCATTTTCGTTGAAGGAGTTAGGATGCGGAAGGCGTGCTGGTGGGATGCTGTGTTGTCAACAGCTCACATACAATACATATTGTTATTATGATTGCACAATAAATATGGCGCAAGCAACAGCGACCAGGCAAGGCACCTGTGCCACAGTTAGAGGCAGAGCCGGAGCCGGAGCCGCAGCCAAGGCAAAGTGCGTAGAAATCGTCAACGGCAGACATCGACGATTGCGAGTTGAGAGTTGATTCGATTTAATAACATCTGTCAAAAGCACACATGACTAACAGCAAATCGTTTAGACTGCATTTGACGTCTACATACAAATACACTGGGGGAAAAATGCTCGTCCACTTTAATATTTACACTTTTGTTGGCGTTATATATGATTTTTATTTTAAAATTGACTATCTGTGCACACAAAAAAAAAAAAAATTGTAAAAATCACATTTTTCAACTTTGGCTAAAAAGTATTGTAATTACAATCTACACGTAAAAACGACATTTTAATCAACTGCGTAATTACAAGTTCACTTTTGATTTCCATATAGAATCAAAATGTTCGCAATTTTGATCAATTATGTGCGATTTTTATCGAGTCGATATGCTAAAAATAGAACAGAAACAAAAAAACCCTGGTCGGCTACCACCACCAGCTTAACATGTGCTCTGCGCTCGGTTCTTTCGCGAGCGTGCAGTAGCCGAATGCGTTGAGGTGCTGGCGTTTGTCTTTCAAGTGTGTGTGTCCCAGAGATCGTGTGTTCGAGTCCCAGACAAGGTAAAGATTTAATAATATTATAAAAAATAAAAAATTTCAGAAACAAACGAATTCAAGTTTCAGCATCGCGGGGAAAAAGACCGACTTTGTTTGTAAAAGGTTGGTTTTGGTGTGTGTAAGAGAAAACAGTTTCACAAAATTTTTATTTTTTTTTATTTCAAAAGTAAAACACTTTAAAATCAAAATGGAAACAATTTTGAAAATCAAAAGTGGAAAACATTTATTTTTGAAATGAAAAATTGTTGGGTGAAAAACAAAATGGGAAATTGGCGGATTTACCAATGAAAAATGTCGAATTTACCAACGTTTTTTTTTTGTGTGTGTTGATGTTTTTTTACAATATTAAACGAGAAGGCAAAGCTAACTTCGACTGTGCCGAAGTTTTAATACACTTGAAAAAGTTTACTCCAACTGATTTAACCGGTAAAATATATATACGATATAGATATCAAATATTTAAAATTTTTAAATCACTGATATTTAAAATTTGATACCATAAAAAAAACTTTTCTTAGTAAAACACATTTTCGACCGATCGGTCCGATGGCAGCTATATGCTATAGTCATCCGATTTTGATACATTTTTTTTTCAAAATTATGTGAAAGAATATAAAACTAATATATACTAAGATTGGAGACGCTACGATAGAAAACAAAAATGTTTTTCTAACTAGAAGTAGTTTTTTGACCGACCGTTTATATGGCAGCTATATGCTATAGTCAGCCGATTTTGATAAATTTTTCCAGAATTGTGTGGAAGCATATAAAACTATTATACACCACGATTGGTGACGCTACGATGGAAATAAAAAAGTTTTTCTCACAAAGACTTATTTTTCGACCGATCGTTCCTATGGCAGCTATAAGATATAGTCACCCGATCCGGCCGGTTCCGACATATTAGTTGCGTGCAGTAAAAAGAAGACTCTGTGCAAAATAAATCAAATAATCAACTTCGGCACAGTCGAAGTTAGCTTTGACTTCTCGTTATAACTACATTCTATTGCGTAGGTTGCTTCCCGTTCTATTATATCTTCGGCTTTAAGGATGTTTAAATTATACCGGTACATACCAAGGTACCAATACGGAACCGAATACTGGAATAAAGTAGAACCTAAACAGAACCTTTTACCGTGACATTAGTTTCGGTACGTGCCAGAACCGGAACTGAAATTCGATTCAATTTTTTTAATCTATTATTTCCATTTATATTTTGGATATCATAAAACAATTTTAATTGTTGAATATTACAAAATATTATACTTGTACCGGTACGTTCCGGTATACCGAAATAAAAATCTGGGTACCGTACCGAAAATAAATAAAAATAGAAGGCTAACATCGGCTACGCCGATGTTCTAAATACCCTTGCAGTTTTTGAAAGACGCTACGATTGATAACAAAAAAGTTTTTCTCACTAGAAGTAGTTTTTTGACCGACCGTTTATATGGCAGCTATATGCTATAGTCATTCGATTTTGATAAATTGTTCCTGAATCATGTGAAAGTAAATAAAACAAATAAATATTACGATTGGTGACCCTACGATAGATAACAAAAAAGTTTTTCTCACTAGAACTAGTTCTTGGACCGATAGTTCCTATGGCAGCTATATGATATAGTCATCCGCTCCGGCCGATTCCGACAAATGTGCAGCCTATGTGTATTTAAATACTTTTTGCAAAGTTTGGTCAAGATAGCTTCAAAACTGAGGGAGGAGATAGCATAGAAACAGACGGACGGACAGACGGACGGACGGACAAGCGGAAATGAACTCAGCTCGTCGTCCTGATCAAGAATATATATAGTTTATGGGGTCGGAAATTAGTATTTCAATGCGTTACAAATTTCTGGGCAAAATTAATATACACTTTTCAAGTGTATAAAAACGATCCAGAGTTAAGAACTTTTCTATTCTTTTGTTGACCAGACAAGCTCCCCTCGGGGCCGTTTTCTTATCTTCCTCATATAACAATCTGTCCCTTAATCTTACAAATAACGGAGTAAATTGTAAGTTTATCTTTCCAAGGTCCGATTTCCCATCTTCAAGATGGCTACTATGAGTCAGATAAACTTTAATTTCTGATGTTTGTTAGTTTCTGTGACAGACTCTGCTTATAAGAAATAAGAAATCAACCTAATCTTATATAAAATCTTTCTAAAAAATAGAAGGCAAACATCGGCTACGCCGATGTTTTAAATAGACTTGCAGTTTTTAAAAGACGCTACCATTGATAACAAAAAAGTTTTTCTTACTAGAGCTAGTTTTTTGACCGACCGTTTATATGGCAGCTATATGCTATATTCCTCCGATTTTGATAAATGTTTTCAGAATTGTGTGGAATCATTCCGATTTTAATAAACTTTTTCAGAATTGTCTGAAAAGATATAAAACTAATATATACCAAGATTGGTGACGCTACGATGGAAAACAAAAAAGTTTTTCCCAGTAGAACTAGTTTTTTGACCGACCGTTTATATGGCAGCTATATGCTATATTCCTCCGATTTTGATAAATTTTTTCAGAATTGTTTGGAATCATATGAAAATAATATATACCACGATTGGTGATGCTACGGTGGAAAACAAAGAAGTTTTTCTCACTAGAACTAGTTTTTTGAACGACCGTTTATATGGCAGCTATATGCTATAGTCATCCGATTTTGATAAATTTTTCCAAAATTGTGTGAATGTATATAATAAATACTACGATTGGTGACGCTACGATGGAAAACAAAAAAGTTTTTTTCACTAGAACTAGTTTTTGGACCGATCCTTCCTATGGCAGCTATATGATATAGTCATCCGATCCGGCCGATTCCGACAAATGTGCAGCCTATGTGTATTTAAAGACTTTTTGCAAAGTTTGGTCAAGATAGCTTTAAAACTGAGGAGATAGCATAGAAACAGACGGACGGACAGACGGACCGACGGACAGACGGACATGGCTATATAGACTCAGCTCGTCATGCTGATCAAGAATATATATATAGTTTATGGGGTCGGAGATGCTTCCTTCTATGCGTTACAAACATCGTGACAATTTTAATATACCCTCTGCAAGGGTATAAAAACAGAAAATTTTTTCTTAAATGTGGTGCTGTATTCCTGCTATAAATAGAAATCTTTTGTCATTTGTATAGATCTGAACCCATACTATACAATAAAGTTGTGCCGATTTTCATAAACAATAGCTCGAAAGTGAACTATAGCTCGAAAGTGAAGAGATCGTCAAAAAATGAACTTCTTAACTAGGTCATTGAAATTAACTAGATTTTCTAGCTCTACTATATAACAAGGGTTCAATATAGCCCATAATACGCTGGTAAAATACTTAAAGCTCTCAAAACTTAAGCTTCTAACATTTCTATGTTAAAGGAAGCAACTTTGAAAGACTTAGAAATCCTTTAGATTTATTTAGAGGGATTATAATTACAAAAGAAAAGTTTTTCCGCTTTTTAGACAGTTTTTTTCAAAAAAAAATTTGATCCTGTTTTTATTTTAAGGCCGAATTCATAAAATGGAAGAAATTTTTTTTCTAAATATATATTGCTATTTTACCAGTTGAAATATATATTTGATATAATCATAATCAGTAAGATAAGAATCCGAAACAATACCGGTATTAGCGATACGGTATGGTTCTGGTTCCTTTTATAATGGTTAACGTTATTCGGTTCTCATCAATATTTAATATCGGTTCCGGTTTCGTAGGTGCCTTGTAACAGTTTATTTCGGTTAACGGTACCGGATACGGTATGATTCCCTGCTTCTAAGATATGGCTCTGAACCACTTTTGAACCGATTCAGCGCGTTCGGAGCCAGTCTTAAACCATTGCAATATCAGTCTCCAAATAACTAACCAACACAACGAATTTCAAGTTCATAGCTTTATACGCCTATAAGTGACAAACATACAAACATATTTTCATTTTTATATATATGTATAGGTTCATTTATTAAGTTATTAACAAACAAAAACTTAAGTTCAAAGTTGTGAACCCCTTTAATGTAATGACATTTACATTCAAAATTGGAAACAAAATATATTATTATTTTAAGCTAAATATGACATATTTAGTTCAAAATGCACTGCACTTAGATTTATCTATATTCATTGTATCTTGTGGGCCTAAGTCATAGTAAAAGCAATTAAATAATATTGAGTTTATTTTTACGATGCGTTTTTCCCCAAGTGTATATGCGAGTAAGTAAGTATTTGCCTTGCAACAACTTATTTAGGCGGCGCGGGAGGTGCTCGATTTTAAGAAGTTGTCAAATGCAACACTTGGAGCGGAAGCCTTAGACGAAAATGGCAAATACTTGGATGAACTTGTTGCTGCTGATTGGAATTGAATAATAAACATAGTTTAGCGGAATGAAATTTCAGAATTCTGGGCAGCTGAAAAGGTAGTGCATCCTTCTCCCTTCCTGTCACTCGTTCTCACTCGCTCGCTCAGATCATTCAAATGATAATAAACCAATAATAAACAGCCCTGTTTTTCTCATCATTCTACCCCCTCATCCTCCTGCTGGATGTGCCACTTCAGGGGCAAATGTGTCAAAATTGGTTGACATGTTTGCTGTTGTCTGTTCCCCGTTCCCTGCTCCCTGCTCCCTGCCATGTTTACACTTCATCCTTTTGTATGTGTCGATGTGTTTGTGTTGATAAAAGGCCATTGTAAGTATCTATCAGATATGCGCCTGAATATGCGCTTCTTTATTTGCTCTAGCCGACAGATGTTGCGTGGTTTGTTCCAAATTTCTGGGAACTTATATAATAACAATTATCAAATGCCAGGTGCTGAGATGCCCCCCACCCGCTCACATCATATTTGCATGTCAAAGAAACATCGCTCAATGGACACAAATCTACCACAAAAAGTCAGCATCGACAGTTTTTCTTCTCTTTTTTTTTGCTTAATCCGAAATTAATTCATTTACAAAATTTTCATTTATTTAAAAGCAAAATGGTAAAAAGATGCGCCAGAGGGTGAAAATTGCAGTTAAGCAATTTCCATTCAAATGTAAAGAAAACGGAAATTTCTTTTCAGTTTGGACTTAGCCAAAAAGACCAAGTGAAACGGGGATTGGGTGGACAAGACTTGATAATTTATGGACACAAAGTTGCTTGCAAAATGGGTGCCGCTTTTACTCACAGAGGAACAGTAACAGCTTTAAGAAAAATGTGTATCTTAGAAAACGCGTTCTAAATTTATGCTGAATATTACAATGCCAAGTCAAACAAAAGTCGGTCAAGCCCGACTGTAATATACTTTTTCACCAGAATACTTCACTTAGCCACTGAATCTCGAAGTGATTAGAATTGCGCTGCTATAGCTAGGAATTTTAGTTAACATTGCTTCTTTCGATGAGCTCCAAGCATGCTTTCATGGACTCACAATTATCACAACGTTATCTACAAATTTTGAAAATCAACCAGCGAAGTCGGAAAAAAAAACTTCCTTATATAAACAATGTTCATTAAAAATGAATAACAAATTAAATTTCTTCTAAACATTTTCCGCCAATTTTCAGGATTTTATAAATTTCATATTTTTGTATGTGCTGCATGAAATATGAGTTTAAAGCAATATGGGCAAAAATTTAAAATCGACCCAACATTTCATCGTGGGTGGCTGGATTTTTAAAAAAATGAATACAATTTTTATGAAAATTCCATATATAACTTTGGAAAAGATTTTGAGCCCTATCGAAGGAAAAATACAAATATTCTGATCCCATAAATTGTTCACCAATTTTCCGGATTTTCCAAAATGTGAAAACGTGATGTTTATATTCTGTAGAGCTATGTGTTTATGTAGAAAATAAGTTAGGAGCTGATCGGATGAATAACAAAACAATGTCATACAACAGTTTTCCGACTATTTTCCTATAATTGGGGGAAGATTTTTTAAAGGGGCGCATTTTACGGAAAACTGGTAAGCAGTCATTGTTGAACTTTTATTTAAATTTGTGTACCCGTTACTCGAAGAGTAAAAAGGGTATTCTAAGTTCGTGCAAATGTAAGTAACAGGCAGAAGGCAGCATCTCCGACCCCATAAAGTATATATATTCTTGATCAGCATCAATTACCGAGTGGATCTCGCCCTGTTCGTTTGTCCATCTGTCCGTCTGTCTGTCCGGCAGTCCGTCAGTATGTACAGTGCACATTGTACACCTACACTCAGAAACAAATGGTGTGCTAAAAGGCATCACAAATTTTTTACTTTTATACCCAATCCGTTCTTGTTTTTTCTGTTCTTGAAATAAACCCACATTCTCAAAATTATACCTTCCGTTCTAAACCGACGAACGAACTGAGAAACTACGTTTTTGAAATGGTTCTTGAAAAATGACCGACTCTCTTTAACACTAAGCTAACACACAACATGTTAACTTGGTACGGTGGTTAAACTGTCTAAGACTCCTGTTATATACAAAATCGTGAAAGAGGGCCGAGGTTCGAATCCTAGAAAAAAAAAAAAAACTTTTCAATATTAGAAATCTTGCATTTGATTTTAGAATAGGAGGCGGTTATATAAGTGAAGAAAGGGTGAGACGGGGGGAGTGCGGAGGAGGGGTCAGCAATCAAATTATTTCCGTTCCAATAATAAGACCGGATGGTTCTTAAACGAGGACCGTCCGGTCTCAATAAAAGCGTTCTTACCTTAAGCCCGCCGTTCTCAGTATAAGAAAAACCTGACTTACCCTACTATTGGGAACGAAAAGCACGGTTTTCAGTACATTTAGAACGGATTTTTTTCTGAGCGTAGATCTCAGCAACTATAAGAGCTAGAGTCATAATTTTTTCAGTGTAGACTCGAATTGTCTGCATGCAGATAAAGTTTGTTTTAAATTTTTGCCGCGAAGCCTTATCAAAATCGGTTGACTATAGCATATAGCTGCCATATAAACGGTCGGCAAAAAAATAGTTCTTGTAAGAAACACTTTTTGTTTTCCATCGCAGCGTTTCCAGTCGTTGTATATATTAGTTTTATCTGCTTCCACACAATTCTGGAAAAATTTATCAAAATCGGATGACAATAACATATAGCTAATGTTTTTCTAATGAGAAAATCTTTTTTGTTATCAAAGGTAGAGTCTTTCAAAAACTGCAAGGGTATTTAAAACATTGACGTAGCCTATGTTAGCCTTCTATTTTGTTAACATTAAATTTTAATAATTTATAATAAGATTTTCATATGATGTTATTATTAACATTTTGTGATTTAATATAATATTTTTAGTTTATCCTGTTCCAGAGTAACGGGTATATCGAAGCCGAGCAGTGCCGAACTTCAACTTACGCTCTCATTTTATTTTTTGCGGGAGAGCCAAAAATTGAAAATAAACTTGATCTACTTATCATCTATGAGATCTGTGCGTTTATACGGACAGACAGACGGACAAAGCCTTATATATACTTTATAGGGTCGCAAATGTTTCGTTCGCACTGTTACATACTTTTGCACAACTTCATGATACCATTTTTACCCATTTTTATGGGTACAGGGTATAAAAAGAGTCGGTAATATTTCAAAATCGAATTTTCTAAGTTCGTTTGGTGGTTTAGAACAGATAATATTGTTTTGAAATAACGGTGGACCGATAAGTAAAATATTTATTTATTAATTATTTCTTTAGGTTGGGTTAATAATAAGCATAATTTGTAAGACATGGCTGTAGATAGTTCGGAAAGAAGTTCCTGGAAAGACGGAAAGGAATAGAATAATTTAGTTGGCCAAGCAGAGCACTAGAGTCAATTTCACCTGATTGGAGTTTATGAATGACAAGCACACATTGGCAAGTCCGGCGATTCTTAAGAGAAGGAAGATCGATTAGGAGTAATATGTGCTCGTAAGGCGGTAGATGGGTGATGGTATCCCCAGTTGAGGCCACAGAGGACGAAAATTAAAAACTGATTTTGAACCGATAGAAGTTCATCCTGATATTTTTATACACTTGAAAAGTGTATATTGCACAGAAGTTTGTAACGCATAGAAATATTCAGGAAGACGAGCTGAGTTCATTTCCGCTTGTCCGTCCGTCCGTCTGTCCGTCTGTCTGTTTCTACGCGAACTAGTCTCTCAGTTTTAAAGCTATCGAGCTGAAATTTTGCACAGAGTCTTCTTTTTACTGCACGCAACTAATATGTCGGAACCGGCCGGATCGGATGACTATATCATATAGCTGCCATAGGAACGATCGGTCTAAGAACTAGTTCTATACTATATCATATAGCTGCCATAGGAACGATTGGTCAAAAAACTAGCTCTAGTAAGAAAAACTTTTTTGTTTTTCATCGTAGCGTCGCCAATCGTGGTATATATTAGTTTTATATGCTTTCATACAATTCAGAAAAAATTTATCAAAATCGGATGACTATAGCATACATATAGCTGCCAAACGAACGGTCGGTCAAGTGAGGAAAACTTTTTTGTTTTCCATCGTATCGTCACCAATCTTGGTAGATATTAGTTTTATATGATTTTAAAATTTCTTAAAAAAATTGATCAAAATCGGATGACTATAGCAAATAGCTGCCATAGTAGATTTTCTAAAAAAGTTTTTTTTTATGGTATCAAATTTTTATTATCAATGATTTAAAATTTTGTTATATCTGATATGTCTATCCTATATATATTTTACAGGTTAAATCAGTTGGAGTAAAGTTTTTCAAGTGTATTAAAACTTCGGCACAGTCGAAGTTAGCTTTGCCTTCTCGTTGGTAATGAGATGGCCAAACACTCGACCCATATTCAAGAATTGGTCTAACCAGGGAGACATAAAATTGTTAAGTGATGCAAGTATTGTTCAATTCCATGTTCTATAAGAAATTTGTTTAGCCTTTTAGAACGAAACACTGATGATCACTTATGAGCTCCTTTTTAAAAGTATGCGTAAAGCTGAAAGTAAGAATAAATGAGTGAACACTTCGCACAAGAGTTAGTGGTACAGTAAGTCGCGTAGTTTACTGTACGCCAACACGCATATGACAGAGGAAGACTGAAAAGGACATAAAAACAAAAGCTACATCAAAAAAAACGCTCAGTTGTCGTTTTTAGGCTCACCACTGCAATCTTCTTCATGAGAAAAAGCTGCAGCTGGTTTTTGTTCCAAACTTAAGCTCGATCACAGTAATTCTTCATTCAGCCGTTTATAACTTTATTAACAATTCACAAAATATATTTCGATTCCGCTCTCATCTTCCTTTGTATCAACTAGTATTTATATTTCTTAATTTGGAAAACGAGTAGGTGGCCGGCGAATGCGTTGAGAGCGTCGAGGTGGTTCTCCGGATTGTTGATTTGATTTTTTATTAATTCTAGCCTGAGTTTTCTCCTGCGGACGCTGCTCCTGCTGCTCATCTTCGTCAGATTGAAGCAATATTGCTTCATTTACTTCATTTGTAGTTTCAACAGATGTCTGAGTTTTCTCCTGCTGGCGCTGCTCCTGCTGTTCTTCCATATCGGATTGAACCAATTCAGGTTCTTCAGTTTCAATTAAGTCATTATTAGCTTCTGCTGAAGGTATGGACTCTTGAGTAGATATTGAATTACGCCTATTGAACAACCAATTCATTTTGTATTTGGTACAGTTATAGTTGATTCGTATATGAAATGTTAGATATTAGATTGAACTGAATATTCATAGCAAGATGAGATCAGAACTAAATATTTAAAAACTGCATTTATACAAACATAAATAACAAAAGGCACATTGGTTTTTTGTAAAGCATTGAGACTTATGGCCTAATTCTACACAGAAAAAAAAGATCAAATATCAATTTAATCTTGGCTGATCAATATGATATTTTATGAAATATCAATTTTTTCATATCATTTTGATGATAAATAATATTTAATTAATCGTACTAATATCAAATTGATAAGATAATAAATAAAATGAGAAAAAGGAAAGAGACAAAAAATGCTTATTATCGAAAACTTAGGCACCGTAGAAAAAATATAAATAGTCCCTCAGACGTTTGCCCGCACGCGAATGCGGTGGCTCACTGCGTTGAGACGTCATTCCATTCGTGTAAAGTGCGAGTTCCCGGGTTCGATCCCCAGACAAGGTAATGTTTGTTAACTAACAAAAATGTTTACATTTCTTTGCTTTCCAAACGGCTATGGCGCTAATATTACATAATCATTAAAATTCTGAGCGGTGAATATATTTTTTTTCTGTGTACTGAAACAAATGTGTATATTCTTTATTATACTCTGTACCGAAGGTACACAGAGTATATTGGGTTTGTGCAAATGTATGTAACAGCCAGAAGGAGGCATCTCCGACCCTATAAAGTATATATATTCTCAGAGATGGTAAGAGATAGAGGTTTGAGGTGTATTGAACATATATTTCTTATACTTGCAGGCATACTATTCTACACAGAAAAAAAAAATGATATGATCTGGGACTCAATATGACATTTTTTCATATCAAAAAAAAGCCGATAAGATGCAGATGAAATTGACCTGTTCGAAAATATCAAACTGATATTTTCGATCATATCAAAATGATATGTTTAAGATCAAAGTGGCATTTTTTTAATAAAAAAAAAAATATAAGGAAATGGCTGGGCGCATATATTATTTATTTAAGTTATATTATATATAGAATTTTAATGATTATGTAATATTAGCGCCATAGCCGTTAGGAAAGCAAAGAAATGTAAACATTTTTGTTAGTTAACAAACATTACCTTGTCTGGGGATCGAACCCGGGAACTCGCACTTTACAAGAATGTAATGACGTCTTAACGCAGTGAGCCACCGCACACGGGCACTGCGGGCAAACGTCTAAGGGACTATTTATATTTTTTCTACGGTGCCTAAGAATTCGATAATAAGCATTTTTTGTCTCTTTCCTTTTTCTCATTTTACTTATTATCTTATTAATTTGATATTAGTACTATTAATTAAATATTATTTATCATCAAAATGATATGAAAAAATTGATATTTGATAAAATATCATATTGATCAGCCAAGATTTTTTTTTTGTGTACTACTTATTTTGAATCGACCCGTTACATCGTTTTTCGATCAGATGAACGATATAAGAGCTATACATAAAAGAAAATAAAACGAAAAGGCAAAGCTAACTCGTCTGCGCCGAAGTTTTAATACAATTGAGAAACTTTACTCCAACTGATTTAACTGGAAAAATATATATAGGATAAAGATATCAGATATTCAAAATTTTTAAATCATTGATAATAAAAATTTGATACCATAAAAAAAAACTTTTCTTAGTAAAACACATTTTCCGACCGATCGGTCCTACAACAGCTATATGCTATAGTCATCCGATTTTGATAATTTTTTTCAAAATTATGTGAAAGTATATAAAACTAATATATAACAAGATTGGGGATGCTACGATAAAAAACAAAAAAGTTTTTCTCACTAGAAGTAGTATTTTGACCGACCATTTATATGGCAGCTATATGCTATAGTCATCCGATTTTGATAAATTTTTTCAGAACTGTGTGGAAACATATAAAACAAATATATACTACGATTGAAAACGCTACGATGGAAATCAAAAAAGTTTTTCTCACAAAGACTTATTTTTCGACCGATCGGTCCTATGGCAGCTATATGCTATAGTGATCCGATTTTAATACATTTTTCCAGAATAATGTGGAAGTATATAAAACTAACATATACCAAGATTAGTGACGCTACGATGGAAAACAAAAAAGTTTTTCTAACTAGAACTAGTTCTTAAACCGATCGTTCCTATGGCAGCTATATGATATAGTCATCCGATCCGGCCGGTTCCGACATATTAGTTGCGTGCAGTAAAAAGAAGAGTGAAGAAGTGCAAAATTTCAGCTCGATAGCTTTAAAACTGAGAGACTAGTTCGCGTAGAAACAGACAGACAGACGGACGGACAGACAGACGGACGGACGAACAAGCGGAAATGAACTCGGCTCGTCGTCCTGATCAAGAATATATATAGTTTATGGTGTCGGAAATGAATATTTCTATTCTTTCAAGTGTATAACAACGCCAACAACAACACCGTTGCCATTGGTAGAACTTACGAGAACGAGAGAGCGAGAAGGCAATAGCTAACTGGTAATTTCCCAATTGGACCTTGCTATGAGAGGAGCGATGTAATTGAGATGGCCTGCGGTCAGAAATCACGCGTGATTCCCGCGTGACTAATATAGTTACGTTTATGTTAATAGGAAATTATATACAAATTTTATAATTTTACGGGTTTGTACTAGGGTAATTCTACTCATCATTACTTATCGAGCCCCCATACATCGTTTTTCAACCAGATGAACGATAGTTGAAAGAGTTGCCACCGCCAGATTTTGAAAAAACCTCACACTTTAAAGTTATTAGTTTCGTACAAACAGGTACAGAGTATATTACAGTCGGGCTTGACCGACTTTCTTACTTGTTTTATATATCGATATAGACATTTCCGTCTGTCCGTCTGTATGAACACCTAGATCTCAGGGACTATAAGAGCTAGAGCTACCATTTTTTCAGTGTAGACTTGTTTATTCTGCACGTAGATCAAGTTTGTTTAAAATTTTTGCCACGCCCCCTACCGCCCCCGCAATATGAAAAAACTTCATATCTCCCAAAATTTTGAAAATAGATTATTCGAACCTTCTAGACACATATTTTAAACTTCAAAGTTGTGGGAGATATAAGGTTTTTTATACCCGTTACTCGTAGAGTAAAAAGGGTATACTAGGTACGTGCAAATGTATGTAACAGACAGAAGGAAGCATCTCCGACCCCATAAAGTATATATATTCCTGATCAGCATCAATGGCCGAGTCGATATAGACATGTCCGTCTGTCCGTAAAGTTATGCACCGAAAAATTGAGAATTACTGTGATGCAGCTGCAGTATTTTCTTATGATGAAGATGTGAAGAAAAACAAGAAAAGACAACTGAGCGCTTTGTTGATGTAGCTGTCGTATGTGTGTCCGTTTTAGACTCACTCTGTCATTTGCGTGTTGGCGTACAAGAAGCTACGCGACTTTCTGTACCGTTTACTCTTGTGCGAAGTGACTGAATAAGTTCACTCACAGATGCCTACACTCAGAAATAAAATCGTTCTAAATAGATCGAAATCAATCACATTCGTCGACAAATGTAGAGTTATCCAGCCTTTTCGTGAACCGTAAACGCTGGTGTCATTTTATGAACGCAATTCATAAGCCAGCTGTTCGATTTTCATGAACGTTTCGGTGTTAATATCATTTTGGGCTCTATTTGGAAAGCGTTGGTGTCGTTTTATGACCATTTTGGGCTCATCTTAAGAGGAATTTTTATAAAAGTTTGGGAACCTTTCGTAATAATTATGTTAATACATTTTGGTGATCATGAGTGAGACTCGAAAATTCTACCAAGCGGTTAGGCAACTATCCGAAGGTTTCAAGCCCGGAGTCACACAATGCAAGGACGAGAATGGAAATCTGGTCACAGATCCGCAAGTGGCACTGGATAAATGGAGAAACTACTTTTCCAACCTGCTGGGAGGCGATGACGAACACAATTCCGCCTCTGGAGAAGCAGCTTCGCCACCAACTGATGATATAATGATAGACCCGCCGGACCAAGATGAAGTCTTGATAGCCATTAAAAGGTTAAAAACAACAAAGCAGCGGGCGCTGATGAGCTGCCTGCGGAATTGTTCAAGACTGGCGGCGAGGAGTTGGTAAGGTGCATGCACCAACTTCTCTGTCAAATATGGTCCGACGAGAGCATGCCCGACGGTTGGAATCTAAGTGTACTTTGCCCAATTTTCAAAAAAGGAGACCCCTCAATCTGCGCCAACTACCGTGGGATTAGTCTTCTTCCCATTGCATATAAAGTACTGTCAAGCATATTATGTGAACGTCTAAAGCCATTTACAAACAAACTGATTGGACACTATCAGTGTGGCTTTAGACCTGGTAAATCCACCACAGACCAGATTTTCACATTGCGACAAATCCTGGAGAAGCACTATGAGACAGGTATCAACTCTCACCACCTTTTGTTGATTACAAAGCCGCTTTCGACACGCCGATAAGGTCAAAGTTCTTTGACGCCCTGTCTACTTTTGGTATACCAGCAAAGTACGTTCGACTTTGCATGATGACGTTGAGAAGCACGGAAAGCTCCGTCAAAATAGGAAAGAACCTCTCCGAACCATTCGATACCAAAAGAGGTTTTAGGCAGGGCGACACCTTGTCGTGCGACTTCTTTAATCTGCTGATGGAGTATATAATACGCCAGTGCCCAAATGCCAACAAATCGGGCACCATCTTCTATAAAGATGTAATGCTACTTGCGTATGCCGATGACATTGATATTATCGGCACAAATGAACGGGCGGTAAGCAGGACGTTTTCAGAGATTGAGAAGCAGTCTAGACTGATGGGCCTAGCGGTGAACGAGGATAAGACGAAGTACTTGTTAGCCACGCGCAGTGAGTCTACGCGTCTTGGACAATCTGTGGCGATGGGAGGCTACAACTTTAACGTTGTAAAGGATTTCGTCTATCTAGGAACAGCAATAACTAGCGACAACAACATCAGCCGCGAAATTCGAAGAAGAATTACTCTTGCAAACCGATGCTACTACGGGCTCAGTAAGGAATTCAAGAGTAGAGCCCTCTCTCGAAGAACGAAAATAGCGCTATACAAGTCGCTTATCATCCCAGTCCTGCAATACGGCGCAGAAGCATGGACATAAACAGCAGCGGATGAGGCGGCAATTGGCGTTTTCGAAAGAAAAATTCTTCGGAGGATTTATGGACCTTTAAAAGTTGGCGATGAATTTCGCTCCCGAATGAATCACGAACTGTATGAGCTCTATGGGGACACAAACCTAGCTAAGCGTATAAAATTGCAGCGGCTACGCTGGCTAGGACATGTCACTCGTATGGATGATAACGCTCCAGAAAAAGGTGTACAGTCGGAAGGCGAAAGAATTAGGGAGACCCCGCCAGAAGGGACGTCCGAAATTGAGATGGGAAGACCAGGTGCAGCAAGACCTTAAGAATCTTGGTGTACACAACGGGAGCCAGCGCGCACGAGACAGAAGCGGCTGGCGTGCATTACTAGCAGCGGCCGTGACCGACAATCGGTTGTGATATTGATATATCAGGCCAAAGAAGAAGAAGAAGAATACATTTTGGTAATATTTGTAAAACATTTTGGGCTCATTATACACTTGAAAAGTGTATATTAATTTTGCCCAGAAGTTTGTTACGCATAGAAATATTCATTTCCGACCCCATAAACTATATATATTCTTGATCAGGACAACAAGCTGAGTTCATTTCCGATTGTCCGTCCGTCCGTCTGTCCGTCTGTCTGTCCGTCTGTCTGTTTCTACGCGAACTAGTCTCTCAGTTTTAAAGCTATCGAGCTGAAATTTTGCACAGAGTCTTCTTTTTACTGCACGCAACTAATATGTCGGAACCGGCCGGATCGGATGACTATATCATATAGCTGCCATAGGAACGATCGGTCTAAGAACAAGTTCTAGTTAGAAAAACTTTTTTGTTTTAAATCGTAGTGTCCCCAAACTTGGAATATGTTAGTTTTATATGCTTCCACATAAATCTGGAAAAATGTATCAAAATCGGATCACTATAGCTTGGTTAATCATTTATTTCTTTGCGCATAATGTATGTTTATGTCTTTCGATCTGTCGAAAATAAGTCGTTGATGAACCCTGTAACGAATATAACTTTTGATCTTATTTTATCGATTGCGTCTCTAATCGTAGCATATATTTGTTTAATAATGTTTCCATTAAGCGTCGGACGAAGGAATTTAATACAAACATCGGATGACTATAGCATCTAGTTCTGCAGTATAAAAGCATATTGATCGTTTGAGTCAGTCACAAAAACAACTTCTAGTGAGAAAAACTTTTTTGTTTTTTATCGTAGCATCCCCAATCTTGGTATATATTAGTTTTATATGCTTTCACATAAATTTGAAAAAAATGATCAAAATCGGATGACTATAGCATATAGCTGTCATAGGACCGATCGGTCGGAAAATGTGTTTTACTAAGAAAAGTTTTTTTTATGGTATCAAATTTTTATTATCAATGATTTAAAAATTTTAAATGTTTGATATCTATATCCTATATATATTTTTGCAGTTAAATCAGTTGGAGTAAAGTTTTTCAAGTGTATTAAAACTTCGGCACAGTCGAAGTTAGCTTTGCCTTCTCGTTTTAGAAACATTTTGATTTAAATTTATTTGCGGCTTAAGCCGGCTCGAGGTCATATAAGTTACAATTTTGTATAACTTTTTTTCAAAACGGAGACACACCCAACACCAAAAGAGAGGGAAATCAATAGTCTTTGCCCAATGATTGCATGCCAACAACTGCCTTCACATGTCAGCATTGCTATAACAGCTTGGGAGTTCCAAGTTGGCCAGAGTGCAAAACCGAATGCATTCGAGCTAAACTATGAACGGAGTTCGGCTTTTATGAGCACGGCTCATTCGTTTTAAAGCACGGTTCTGTTGTAGAACGGCAGCGCTCGCTTATACCCACACTGTTCTTTTATTGTACATGTTGTTCGTATATCATGAACAGTTGTTCTTTGGACGGTCGTTTTTTAACAAGTAATGGACTTATGTTCGCCCAAAATATTTGGGCGTTAAGTCCGCTTTCCTTCCGGACATAACCCAAATTGATTTTGGGCGAAAAGTCCAGTTTAAAAACGCCACAGCGCCCAAAAAAGTTTTTTGGGCGTTGTGACCGACATTCAAAATGAATTACAGTGGTTCGCAGCTTAAGAGGGTCTTCTACATTTCATAAGGTTTTTAGCTGATTTTTTTGTTTTTAATTCTGGAGAGAAAACAAAAATTCTATTTTTAATTCGGTTTTTTGTCATTCGTTATTAAATATTTTTATAAAAAAAAAAACAAAAACAATGTTTTGAATTCGAGGGCGGTTGAAAAAGCTCTCGGTCTGCCAAGCAAGGTCTCATAAAAAAGATGTAGTGGTGGTAGCCATGATTCTGGGAAAGGTTATCTCAAATTAGAACGGAAACGATATTATGATCACAATTGATGTAGTTTTAGCCCGTACCTCATTATAAACAATTTGATTGAGGGTTCGTTTTATTAAAAAAACGAGAAGGCAAAGCTAACTTGACTGTGCCGAAGTTTTAATACACTTGAAAAAGTTTACTCCAACTGATTTAACCGGTAAAATATATATAGGATATAGATATCAAATATTTAAAATTTTTAAATCATTGATAATAAAAATTTGATACCATAAACAAAATTTTCTTAGGAAACCACATTTTTCCGACCGATCGGTCCAATGGCAGCTATTTGCTATAGTCATCCGATTTTGATCAATTTATTCGAAATTATGTGAAAGAATATAAAACTAATATATACCGAGATTGGAGACGCTACGAAGTAGTTTTTTGACAGACCGTTTATATGGCAGCAATATGCTATAGTCATCCGATTTTAATACATTTTTTCAGAATTGTGTGGAAACATATAAAACTAATATATACTACGATTGGTGACGCTACGATGGAAATCAAAAAAGTTTTTCTCACAAAGACTTATTTTTCGACCGATCGTTCCTATGACAGCTATATGATATAGTCATCCGATCCGGCCGGTTCCGACATATTAGTTGCGTGCAGTAAAAAGAAGACTCAGCTCGATAGCTTTAAAACTGAGGGACAAGTTTGCGTAGAAACAGACAGACGGACAGACGGACGGACGGACAAGTGAAAATGAACTCAGCTCGTCGTCCTGATCAAGAATATATATAGTTTATGGGGTCGGAAATGAATATTTCTATGCGTTACAAACTTCTGGGCAAAATTAATATACACTTTTCAAGTGTATAAAAATAGTAAAAAATTGTGTTCTGAATGATTAAGATACCGGCCAGAATTTCATCAATTCTGTGTCGTTGCATTATGGCTGATCAATATTGGTTCTATAGAACTTGCGCAATCATGGTGTACCAGGTAATGTAGCCAGAAACTCAGTGTCATCCCAAGAAGTAGCAGTTAGTGAGCATCAGATGTCAAAGGTGGGACGTGCCGTATATACTGTGTACAAAGAGGGCCAAGAACACTGTCTTTACCCTTCAATCCTATATACCCTGCACATACGAAAACGACCGCTAGATCAATGGTCTAAATAAGATAACTGCTAAGCCACTGAACCGAACGATCTAAAATGTTTACTGTTGATTAGGAAGATCTGACTGCGTATAAACTATTCAAAAAACTGCTGAATTTAGCATAATCACATTTTTAAAGAATCGATGTATTCATCAAAATTCAGAATGCGTTTCCTTTGATTTAGTTTAGGTGAAGTTCAAATAGTTGTCAATTAGTCGAAAAACAAATCTTAAGCAATAATATTAAAATCAATGGTATATTATCTTCGGTTAAGCGATGTTAAAATTTAATGTTAGTGATACGGAATTGTAAGTTTCAGCATTTTAGTTCTTACTTAAAAATTGAGAATTTTGTTTCATCGATTTGATCCATACAATACTTTCTAACCAAATTTCAATTAGATCTGCTGAAAAAAAAAACTTTTGGCAATAAACCCACCCCCGCCCCACATTTTCATAAATCATAAATTTTTTCCACATTTTAGGCCCCTTGAGCGTACAAAACCTGAACCCACCCCAGCACTCCTATTCCGACCTTTGCAGTGAGTTTCCGAAAAATACAATAAACACGCGTTTCCATTTATTCTGACCATAAAGCTTACAAATCGAATTTTATTTAGATCGGCTCACAAATAGCCATTGTCACTGAACCCAAACACGCCCACCATTATCCTTGCCCGTGAGCGGAAATTCCACCACCGGAAATCAAATGTCTAATTATTTTCTATAATGTGTTCACAAACCGATTTCGAAGCCAATCGGATTCTAACAAAAAATCCGAGATTTGTCCGAATAACAGAACAAGAGATATACATTTTTTTGCAAAACCGTGATATACTCAGAGATCGGCATCTCGAGGTCCATTTTGGTTTCTTTTTTATTAAAATCAAAAATAAAAGTTGAAAGTCTGTCTGAAATTTTGTTGCTGCTTACTTTGTGTCCGATTCATATGTTGCCTTTAACTACACTGTGACTGTCAAAAAAAAAAAAAAAACTGTCTTATTTGTCGTCTTGCACAGAGTTAAAGATAACACTTAAAATAAATTCATAATTTTTTTATTTATTAAAAAAAACAATTTTTATAAACTTTTAATTCATATTTTTATACACTTGAAAAGTGTATATTAATTTTGCCCAGAAGTTTGTAACGCATAGAAATATTCATTTCCGACCACATAAACTATATATATTCTTGATCAGGACGACGAGCTGAGTTCAATTCCGTCTGTCCGTCTGTTTCTAGTATAAAAACCACGATGCTTCCACATAATTCTGGAAAAATTTATAAAAATCGGATGACTATATTATATAGCTTCCATAGAAACGGTCGGTCAAAAAACTACTTCTGCTGAGAAAAACTTTTTTGTTTTTTATCGTAGCATCCCCAATCTTGGTATATATTAGTTTTATATGCTTTCACATAAATTTGAAAAAAATGATCAAAATCGGATGACTATAGCATATAGCTGTCATAGGACCGATCGGTCGGAAAATGTGTTTTACTAAGAAAAGTTTTTTTTTATGGTATCAAATTTTTATTATCAATGATTTAAAAATTTTAAATGTTTGATATCTATATCCTATATATATTTTTGCAGTTAAATCAGTTGGAGTAAAGTTTTTCAAGTGTATTAAAACTTCGGCACAGTCGAAGTTAGCTTTGCCTTCTCGTTTTAGAAACATTTTGATTTAAATTTATTTGCGGCTTAAGCCGGCTCGAGGTCATATAAGTTACAATTTTGTATAACTTTTTTCAAAACGGAGACACACCCAACACCAAAAGAGAGGGAAATCAATAGTCTTTGCCCAACGATTGCATGCCAACAACTGCCTTCACATGTCAGCATTGCTATAACAGCTTGGGAGTTCCAAGTTGGCCAGAGTGCAAAACCGAATGCATTCGAGCTAAACTATGAACGGAGTTCGGCTTTTATGAGCACGGCTCATTCGTTTTAAAGCACGGTTCTGTTGTAGAACGGCAGCGCTCGCTTATACCCACACTGTTCTTTTATTGTACATGTTGTTCGTATATCATGAACAGTTGTTCTTTGGACGGTCGTTTTTTAACAAGTAGAAATATATATTTGTACACAGAAAAAAAAAAGATCAAATATCAATTTAATCTTGGCTGATCAATATGATATTTTATCAAATATCAATTTTTCATATCATTTTGATGATAAATAATATTTAATTAATCGTACTAATATCAAATTGATAAGATAATAAATAAAATGAGAAAAAAGGAAAGAGACAAAAAATGCTTATTATCGAAAACATAGGCACCGTAGAAAAATATAAATAGTCCCTTAGACGTTTGCCCGTACCCCGTGTGCGGTGGCTCACTGCGTTAAGACGTCATTCCATTCGTGTAAAGTGCGAGTTCCCGGGTTCGATCCCCAGACAAGGTAATGTTTGTTAACTAACAAAAATGTTTAAATTTCTTTGCTTTCCAAACGGCTATGGCGCTAATATTACACAGAAAAAAAAAAATGATATGATCTGGGACTCAATATGACATTTTTTTCATATCAAAAAAAGCCGATAAGATGCAGATGAAATTGACCTGTTCGAAAATATCAAACTGATATTTTCGATCATATCAAAATGATATGTTTAAGATCAAAGTGACATTTTTTTAATAAAAAAAAATATTAGAAATGGCTGGGCGCATATATTATTTATATAAGTTATATTATATTATATATATTCCCCGCTCAGAATTTTAATGATTATGTAATATTAGCGCCATAGCCGTTTGGAAAGCAACGAAATTTAAACATTTTTGTTAGTTAACAAACATTACCTTGTCTGGGAATCGAACCCGGGAACTCGCACTTTACACGAATGGAATGACGTCTCAACGCAGTGAGCCACCGCACACGCGTGCGGGCAAACGTCTAAGGGACTATTTATATTTTTTCTACGGTGCCTAAGTTTTCGATAATAAGCATTTTTTGTCTCTTTTCCTTTTTCTCATTTTATTTATTATCTTATCAATTTGATATTAGTACGATTAATTTAATATTATTTATCATCAGAATGATATGAAAAAATTGATATTTGATAAAATATCATATTGATAAGCCAAGATTAAATTGATATTTGATCTTTTTTTTCTGTGTACATAATCATTAAAATTCTGAGCGCGGGGAATATAACTTAAATAAATAATATATGCGCCCAGCCATTTCCTAATATTTTTTTTTTATTAAAAAAATGCCACTTTGATCTTAAACATATTATTTTGATATGATCGAAAATATCAGTTTGATATTTTCGAACAGGTCAATTTCATCTGCATCTTATCGGCTTTTTTTTGATATGAAAAAATGTCATATTGAGTCCCAGATCATATCATTTTTTTTTCTGTGTAGTTGTTGGGCTGATCGTTTCTATTGCAGCTAAATGCTATAGTCATCCGATTTTGATGAATTATGTGGAAGCATATAAAACTTATGTATACCAAGATTGGAAACTACTTTTTGGACCGATTGTTCCTATGGCAGCCTATATCAGATCCGGCCGGTTTTGACAAATGTGCCTATTATATTATATAAAGACTTTTCCCAAAGTTTGGTTCAAACTGCGTGCTTACACAGGTTTGACTGAGCTAAGATTGCAAAGGAGTGAACTTTCTGTTATAACGGGGCTTAAAATGCAATTTGATTCATTCAACTGGATAAGGATATAATATATTCGCTCTGTTCCTTGAAGACGAGTAAGTAGATTTAAAAAACTCCTCTAACATATTGGCCAAGTCCGGATCAGTATTTGCATTCGCATTACCATAAAGCACAGAAGAGGGTAAGGTGGAAGATTTGTGTTTAGTATTAACAAAGGATCTTGCGAGAATTTAAGGAACAAATGCATGAAGAGACCACTGAAATGTGGAGAAGGTAGCTAAACTCGCTGATGAAGAAATCGAAAGGTTTCCGAAACAGCTGTACGAGGAACCTGCTCGCTTTGATGTGTGGGTACACTTGTTGTTTAATAATTATGGAAACAAAACAATACATAATCACGAGCCAGCTAAAGGTCGCTAAAACACTTTTAAAAAGGAACTCTACAATACGAACAAAACAGATTGCTTTTGCGGTATTCGGATCGGTTTAAAACCGATTTGAATCTCTGATAAATTTTCGAAAATTAGAAAGTTAGAGTTGCTGACATTTTGTAATTCCCAATTAGTTATAGCCTTGCCATTGCATTGGTAAATCCTATCTATGCTCTCGATAAATGTTTGACTTTAAGTACATTTCATATCAAAACAATTTAACATTAAACCCAACTTCTATCCATGTATTAACATTGTACACTGGATCAATTTATTCTTGATTAAATGAAGCATTTATCCATTCAATTGCTAACCACACAAAAGAGGTTACTCTCACCGACTATGTTTGACTGGCCGCAGGACTGTAAATAAATCTCTCTACCCTTAAAAAAAGGGACCAACAAGGACAACCCTAGACGGATTACTTGGGCGGTGGGGCGGAGGCTGATAATACACAGGATACAAATAGCAACAACTTGGCCCATTGTCAAGTGGACTCTAAAGCTTTTAGCTTAAATACACTTTGGGCCAACTACTCAGAGGGGCAGACGCGGCGGAGGCAGGCGGAACTGCCAGTGACAGTTGCCCACTCAGAAAAACTAAGGAAGAAAAATGAAGAAGAAAAAAAAAAGGGCAGGCCCAAGTGTAATTTAATTTATCGTTGCGATTGTAGAAAGTGTATTGAGAAAATTGCGCAAAAAATAAATGAAGAGACACGAAAAATAAAAACAAATTAACGAAATTACTCACTTAAATAAATTGAAATTAAATGCAGAAAATGCCAAGTGAATGACTCATACGCCGTGTGGGGCCAGCAAAAGGCAGCAGCATTCATTAAGACGCACGCACACACACACACGCAATCGTACATATACAAGCTTAATGGAATTCAACCCTTTTTGTTAAAGCTAAAAGCTTTACTAAGGACAATTGAAAGCTTATCACAGGCTGAGCTTAGCCTGGACATGAACCGCGTATTTGCCGCTGCTTGAAACAAACAATTTATTATCTAGAAAGGGCTTAGACCCACAAGAGAAAGAGAGGAAAGGTTCATGAAAGTTAAGCAAGCAGCCATGTTCTCAATTCCAGTTCCAATCTTGTGAGTGAAAACATGGTTGAATGATCCCTAGCAGCTGACACTTACAGTTACAGTTTTTCTTACACTCACACACATTGTGCGTGACTTAAGCCACTTGCGCTCATTTCGAGCAAACATACGATTTACACTAATACATATATAAGCAGGCATATGATTGTGTGTAAACTAGGCGGAAATGTTATATTCAATTTAGTAATAATTGTTTGTCAATAAGGGAAAAGTCAGCATTATCAAAATTTGTTTGTAAATACTGAGTTTCAGTCCTTAAGTGCTTACTTAGAAAACGGCATAACATTGGCTTTAGAGTGGCCTAAAGTAATGTCATATTCTATAATTTTCTAAGCTTCTTTTGGCACATAGAATCAAATGAAAAGCAGTTTCACATTGGGCAAAAAAAAAACCGCTTTTGCGAAACTGAATTTCTCTTCGATTAACACATTTCTTTGGTACATTTGTTGATTAACCCATAATGATTGTTCCACCGTCTATTGTCGTCCATCAGCCTCATCATTGACATCATTCATCCACGTGTCGTTTGGCCTCAAGTGCCCCCCAGCCAGCCCAGCTATTAAGATCCAACCACTTCAAAGTGCAAATCCATCTCTAAATGATGCACTTCAACAGCCTATTTGGGGGGGCGAATCGCTTGATTACATATTTAGCATTTTAGTCAATTGTCAGCAGTTGGCACTTTGACTTTCTAATTGCAATCTGCAAAATGCAATATGCAATAGGAGCTGGGCGGCCTATTATGCAATCATCATATTCAGCTTCGGATGAATACGTTTTGTTTTTTTCTTCTTTTTTTTCTTGTTCACGCCACTTGCGCATTATTCAAATTTTGCAATTTTCAAATGAAAAACAAAAGCCCAGGCGCTCTATTCAACCAAAAAAAAAAAATAATAATAAAAAAAAGAAAAAGGAATATTTTTATATGCATATGGAATGTGGAATGGAATGGCAAACAGTCGCTCGGTTGCCGCAAATCCTTTTATGATAATTTCTCAAGAGTGTCGTCCTTTGATCAGGCAAGTGCCTGGCGTACAGAAAAAACTCATTCAAGCATGAATGTGAATATGATTTTCAACCACACACACACTCACACACACACACATACACACACTAACATTTGGATAGGGGGCAACATTGCTCATAAGGATTTAATAATTCGTTAAGCGACATTAACATTACCAAATGCATGGGACACTAGAGAGACATTGGGCTAGTATAACTGTGCGGTAGTTCTTGGAATCATACAAATTTTTAAAAAATATTCAGATAATTAATTGGTAAGAAAACGAAATGATTTTTGGTTCATTTTAAGCTGGGAAAACCTTCTACAAAAAATAGACGTAGCTTTTGCACTTACAGCCGGGAAAGCAATTGCTTTAAACAAAGCTCCAGAAAGTAAGGATCGAATAATTTTATCAAGATTAATCTATAGATGATTTACTCCAAAGATGCTTGTGTGTCCATGCCCTAATTGCTAACGAATATTTTAACGCAACATTATGGCTGTTATTTCCAAAACACTTTCATTCCGAACTTAAAACTGTTAAAGTCTTAGCATACATCGCTGCTGGGATATTAAAATTGCTAGATATAACCTTGGCACCTATGTCAAAGTTATCAGGTCATACCTGATGCTTAAGTCATACCCGAATGGAAGAACTTTCTATTTTAACTATTAAGGAGCTGATTCGTTTCTGGGTCCTGTCGTTTACACGCTCTTCACTCTTTGATCTAATGATTTTGGATAACGAGAAATTAATCAGATCAGATCACAGAAATCTACAGATCAGCTAAGAGCACTGGATTGTAATATAAATCTGTCTGATACAATCCAAAGGGCCAAGCCGAGCTTCTCTCAATCTCTTGGCTTCATTTTCGCTCAAGAGAAAGGGATTAAAGCCGAATCCGAACGGCAAAGCTTTTGTGAATCCTTTTCATGGCTACATACATCACTAACTAGCGCCAACAGCTGTTAAAGGTGACCTTATTTGTTAAAGTTTTAATTATATGTTTCGAGGCGGTATCGAACCCACAACCTCCCGCGTTGTAGGGACACAAGCTGCCCACTAAGCCACACAAGGCCACAAGAGCACTGGATTCAGAGGTGGAATATTGGAGTCAATGCTGAAAAATCCATCCACGTAACTCTCTCATTGGCACAAGATGTGCCCATCCAGTCAGCTTAATGGAAACGCAATTCCCTTTCAAACTTCGACTAGATGATTCTTAAGCCGGTATGGGGCGTTAATATTATGCAAAGATTCCATTCTAAGCTCTTAAAAAGGAAAAGTTGGCGCTGAATAGAACGTGTAGAAGAGTAGAAGAAAATACAGTTGATGTCTGAGTAGCCTCCATTTTAAAAATGTTTTAACTTACACTTTAATGTTCTTCTACAGAACGAGAGCGTAAGTTGAAGTCGGCCCTGCTCGACTTCGATATACCCGTTACTCAGGGTAAGGTTTTTTTTAAGAATATTTTATTAGATCACAAATTGTGGAAGATATGAGTTTTTTTTACAAATTGCGGGGGTGGCAACTCTACTATAGCTCATCTGATCGGGAAATGAAGTATGGCGGATCGATAGGAAATGATGATTGATATGTATGTCTGGAAGGTTCGAACAATCCATTTTCAAAATTGTGGGAGATTTGAGGTATTTTTCAAATTGCGGGGGCGGGAACTTTTCTATCGTTCATCTGATCAAGAAATGATGTATTGCGGATCGATAGGTAATGATGATTTAAATATATGTCTGGAAGGTTCGAACAATCTATCTTCAAAATTGTGGGAGATATGAGTTTTTTTACAAATTGCGGGGGAGGCAACTCTACTATAACTCATCTGATTGGAAAATGATGTATGGCGGATCGATATGAAATGATGATTAAAATATATATCTGGAAGGTTCAAACAATCTATTTTCAAAATTGTGGGAGATTTAACGTATTTTTCAAATTGCGGGGGCGGGAACTTTTCTATAGTTCATCTGATCAGAAAATGATGTACGGCGGATCTGTAGGTAATGATGATTAAAATATATGTCTAGAAGGTTTTAATAATGTATTTTCAAAATTGTAAGAGATATGAGGAATTTTTCAAATTGCGGGGGCGGCAACTCTACTATCGTTCGTCTGATCGGAAAATGATGTATGGCGGATCAATAGGTTATGATGATTAAAATATATGTCTAGAAGGTCCGAACACTCTATTTTTTAAATTGTGGGAGATATGAGGTTTTTTTCATATTGCGGGGGCGGGAGGGGGCGTGGCAAAAATTTGAAACAAACTTGATCTGCGTGCAAACAATACAAGTCTACACTGAAAAAATGGTAGCTCTAGCTCTTATAGTCTCTGAGATCTAGGTGTTCATACAGACAGACGGACAGACGGACACGGACGGACGGACGGACGGACGGACGGACAGACGGACAGGTCTATATCGACTCGGCTATTGATGCTGATAAAGAATATATATACTTTATGGGGTCGGAAATGCTTCCTTCTGCCTGTTACATACATTTGCACGAACTTAGTATACCCTTTTTACTCTACGAGTAACGGGTATAAAAATACCATGACCATAGCGATCGGTCTTCCTTATATTTTGGGGAGCCTTGCGCACGACCTCCTGTATTTCGCTTGTATCGATCTTTGCTGCTCCCGTTTAATTTTTATGAATAAGGAATTTATGTATTTCGGCTTATACCCTTTGCCGTACACCTTTCTTTGCAAATTGGAAAACAAATTTTCGATTGGCCTTTATTGGGGCACATTGTCATTCATAATACAAACTTTTGATAGTTGTGAAGAGAACAAGTTTCTAGAAAGTGCTCTTAGGCGATTTTAAATGTTTTCTCTTTGCTGTTCAAAAACAGTTGGCCTTGTGTTTTTTTTTCAACATATTATAACTTTCTTGTCTTTAATATATTTATACACTTGAAAAGTGTATATTAATTTTGCCCAGAAGTTTGTAAAGCATAGAAATATTCATTTCCGACCCCATAAACTATATATATTCTTGATCAGGACGACGAGCTGAGTTCATTTCCGCTTGTCCGTCCGTCCGTCTGTCTGTCCGTCTGTCTGTCTGTCCGTCTGTCTGTCCGTCTGTCTGTCTGTCTGTTTCTACGCGAACTAGTCTCTCAGTTTTAAAGTTATCGAGCTGAAATTTTGCACAGAGTCTTCTTTTTACTGCACGCAACTAATATGTCGGAACCGGCCGGATCGGATGACTATATCTTATAGCTGCCATAGGAACGATCGGTCGGAAAATAAGTCTTAGTGAGAAAAACTTTTTTATTTTCTATTGTAGCGTCACCAATCTTGGTATATATTAGTTTTAGATGATTTTACATATTTGTGGAAAAATTGTTCAAAATCGGATGAATATAGCATATAGCTGCCATATAAACGGTCGGTCAAAAAACTAGTTCTAGTGGGAAAAACTTTTTTATTTTCACCGTAGCGTCACCAATCTTGGTATATTTTAGTTTTATATGCGTTAACACAATTCTGGAAGATTTTATCAAAATCGGATGACTATAGCAAATAGCTGCCATAGGACCGATCGGTCGAAAAATGTGCTTTACTAAGAAAAGTTTTTTTTTATGGTATCAAATTTTTATTATCAATGAATTAAAAATTTAAAATATCTGATATCTATATCCCCTATATATTTTACCGGTTAAATCAACTGGAGTAAGGTTTTTCAAGTGTATTAAAACTTCGGCACAGTCGAAGTTAGCTTTGCTCTCGTTTTTATACACTTGAAAGTGTATTTATTTGCCCAGAAGTTGTAACGATAGATATCCCACCCCAAAACTCACGACACGAGCGGCCTTTCCTCTGCCGTCGTCTGTCTGTTTCACGCGAACTAGTCTCCAGTTTTAAAGCTATCGAGCGAAATTTTGCACAGCCTTTTACTGCACGCAACAATATGTCGGAACCGGCCGGATCGGATGACATATCATATAGCTGCATAGGAACGATCGGCAAGAACTAGTTCTAGTGAGAAAACTTTTGTTTTCCATCGTAGCGTCACAATCTTGGATGTTGTTTTATATGCTTCCACATAATTCTGGAATGTATAAAACGTCACTTAGCATATAGCTGCCTAGGAACGATCGGTCGAAATAATCTTTTGAGAAACTTTTTGATCCACGTTGCTCTCCAATCGAGTATATATTTGTTTTATATGTTTCCACACAATTCTGAAAAATTTATCAAAATCGACTATAGAATACTTATAAACGGTCGGTCAAAACTACCTATGGAAAACTTTTGTTTTATCGTAGCGTCATCTTTATATTTAGTTTTATATGCATTCACTATTTTGGAAATTATCATCGGAGACTATAGCTATAGCTGCCAGGACCGATCGGTCGAAAATTTTTTACTAAGAAATTTTTTTTTTTTATTTTTTTATCAAGTTAAAAATTTTAAATATCGTATCTATATCTATATATTGTTAACAAGTTTTTCAGTGTATTAAAACTTCGGCGCAGTCGAAGTTAGCTTTGCCTTCTCGTTTTTTATAGCTTTGTAGCTCACATTATATTTTTTGGTCAGAGCACGATATGATATGGCCGTGCGACCAACAATATCACCTTTAAATT
Source organism: Lordiphosa mommai (assembly GCA_018904225.1). NCBI lineage: Eukaryota > Metazoa > Arthropoda > Insecta > Diptera > Drosophilidae > Lordiphosa > Lordiphosa mommai. The sequence goes on from JAEIFT010000047.1 coordinate 238,216, forward strand.
TGGCTCTCTGGAAAAATTTATTAAAATCGGATGACTATAGCATATAGCTGCCATATAAACGGTCGGTCCGAAAACTTGTTTTAGTGAGAAAAACTTTTTTGTTTCCCATCGTAGCGTCACCAATATTGGTAAATATTAGTTTTATATGCTTTCACACAATTCTTGAAAAATTTATCAAAATCGGATGACTTTAGCTTATAGCTGCCATAGGAACGATCGGCCTAAAAACTAGTTCTAATGAGAAAAACTTATTTGTTATCAACGGAAGCGCCTTTCGAAAACTGCAAGGGAATTTAAAACATCGGCGTAGCCGATGTTAGCCTTAAATTTTTATACACTTGAAAAGTGTATATTAATTTTGCCCAGAAGTTTGTAACGCATAGAAATATTCATTTCCGACCACATAAACTATATATATTCTTGATCAGGACGACGAGCTGAGTTCAATTCCGCCTGTGCGTCCGTCCGTCTGTCCGTCTGTCTGTTTCTACGCGAACTAGTCTCTCAGTTTTAAAGCTATCGAGCTGAAATTTTGCATAGAGTCTTCTTTTTACTGCACGCAACTAATATGTCGGAACCGGCCGGATCGGATGACTATATCATATAGCTGCCATAGGAACGATCGGTCTAAGAACTAGTTCTAGTTAGAAAAACTTTTTTGTTTTCCATCGTAGCGTCACTAATCTTGGTATATGTTAGTTTTATATGCTTCCACATAATTCTGGAAAAATGTATTAAAATCGGATCACTATAGCATATAGCTGCCATAGGAACGATCGGTCGAAAAATAAGTCTTTGTGAGAAAAACTTTTTTGATTTCCATCGTAGCGTCTCTAAACGTAGTATATATTTGTTTTATATGTTTCCACACAATTCTGAAAAAATTTATCAAAATCGGATGACTATAGCATATAGCTGCCATATAAACGGTCGGTCAAAAAACTACTTCTAGTGAGAAAAACTTTTTTGTTTTTTATCGTAGAGTCCCCAATCTTGGTATATATTAGTTTTATATGCTTTCACATAATTTCGAAAAAAATTATCAAAATCGGATGACTATAGCATATAGCTGCCATAGGACCGATCGGTCGGAAAATGTGTTTTACTAAGAAAAGTTTTTTTTTTATGGTATCAAATTTTTATTAGCAATGATTTAAAAATTTTAAATATCTGATATCTATATCCTATATATATTTTTGCAGTTAAATCAGTTTTTCAAGTGTATTAAAACTTCGGCACAGTCGAAGTTAGCTTTGCCTTCTCGTTTTTATTAATAAATAATCCGGTTCGTGTTTATCTTCTTCATGGTCCGGTTCGGGCAATATAAAAAACCAATACCGATCCAGTTCTCAGGACTTCGGTTCTGGACCTGTTTGCAGACTTGGTCTCCATCGAACTTAACAAAGTGCTTCGAAACATTCTGAAAAACAATAACACCGTTTTCAACCACCAAAGTTCGATTTTTGATTGTTAGGCCAGAAATTTAATTGACATAAAACACCGGAATAGCAAAGGAAGAAATAATTAATCTCTAGACGAGAAACGAGTGCATTGCTCTACGCAAATTAGCAAATGGAACATTATGCAATGATGCAGCGATATTGATCAGATATGTTTACTTGCTTCCCTCTTGCTTGCTCTTGTTTCCGAATTCGATTGAACGGAATTAGTAAACTAACTAATTTCAAAGAAATAACAAGAGAATGTGGATTTTACTAAAAGTGATCAAGACAGTCGAATAATTTCAAATGGAAATTTGAAGGTAAAAGTCGATTAACACAATCGGTTTTGCGAAACAGAAATACTTACCAATTCCAATTCCGCATGATTTGAACGGAATCGAATACAGAAACAGGGCTGTTTATCTAAATGTATATATTATTTATTTATTTATAATAAATTGAATTCTTGGCCCACTGTTCATTGTGGTCTCACCTGTCCACTATGCATATGCCGCTCTTCTCTTTGCCACCAATTCGTACTCATAGCTCACACTTTTAGCTCAATTTGGTGCTCTTCCCACGGGTCCCCGAGTTGGAGTCGGAGTCAGAGTCCGGGGCACTGTTTCCTGGGAAATCATTGCAATTAAAGCTTAATTGTTTTTACGCATTTGTCCAGTGTACGTATGTATATTCGGCCCATTCCCCATGCCCGCTGCTTAGCTTGGCTCGTGTCTTTTCAAGTAGGAATAAAATATATGTATGTTTGTATGTACTTATGTATATACAAGCCAGAAATTAATTTACAACATTCATAATGCACCGCCTTCTTGAGGATGAGGACGAGTAGCGGAAAGTGGGAGGAGGAACACACGAATTCATTTGCATAATTTTTTAATACACCATTTCGGTGCAGGTGCGTCGGCGTCAGCGTCAGCATCGTCGGTCGCTAACGAGGTGGCTCCTGTATGGTCCTGAATCTGGTCCTCATCCTCGGTGGGTGTCCTCATTATTATATTTCACTGCCTCGCTGAGCACACACACGCGCATTTCCTGCGCCTCCTTCACTTTATCCGTTTATAATTCTCGCATTTTTCTTTCTCACTCGCGTACAATTTTTAAGCTCGTTTGTCGTTGGCGGTTCCCCCCTTCCCCCGAACATGTCATGTCATCCAAATTAATGCTAAAATATGTTGATTTCCTTTGAGGCAGCAGGAGGATTTTATATATTTTTTTGTAGGTTGCCATTCTAATGAAAACCAATTCAAATGACAAGTCAAATTTTTTTGAAACATCAGTCAGAAATTATAAGACCTTGTACTACATTTGAACAGAAGAATAATAACACGTTTGACTCTGTGTACGGAAATTACCAAAATCTGACATGAACATATCGCCAAACCTATGTGGATGCGAGGTCTGCAATATGTGCAATACCAGCCGACATTACCCGTCTTCGCCGGATGCGCCTATGGTAAAATGTTTGATTTATATTTCGCCCTTGGCTTTTTAATTTAAAACAATTCCTGTTTAAATTTTTAATTTAATAAATTTGGTCAATTTCAAGAAAAAGGAACTGCCTATCCGGTGATTTGAATATTACCACTGAAATATTATCTATCTTCAGAGTTAATTGAGAAAATGAACCAAATGGTTTATGGCCTATATGAATGTTTGGAAAAAAATTTTTCTTTTTTTTTTAAACTCATGGACTGCTGATCCAGGCAAATGTTTCTGAAAATAAAATAAATTTAAATATTTGTATTTTTTATGAAAAAACGAGAAGGCAAAGCTAACTTCGTCTGTGCCGAAGTTCTAATACACTTGAAAAAGATAACTCCAACTGATTTAACCGGTAAAATATATATAGGATATAGATATCAAATATTTACAATTTATTTACAATAAAAAAAACTTTTCTTAGTAAAAACACATTTTCCGTCCGATCGGTCCAATGGCAGCTATATGCTATAGTCCTCCGATTTTGATAAATTTTTTCGAAATTATGTGAAAGAATATAAAACTAATATATACCAAGCTTGGAGACGCTACGATAGAAAAAAAAAGTTTTTCTCACTAGAAGTATTTTTTTGACCGACCGTTTATATGGCAGCTATATGCTATAGTCATCCGAATTTGATAAATTTTTTCCGAACTGTGTGGAAACATATAAAACTAATATATACTACGATTGGTGACGCTACGATGGAAATCAAAAAAGTTTTTCTCACAAAGACTTATTTTTCGACCGATCGTTCCTATGACAGCTATATGATATAGTCATCCGATCCGGCCGGTTCCGACATATTAGTTGCGTGCAGTAAAAAGAAGATTCTGTGCAAAATTTCAGCTCGATAGCTTTAAAACTGAGAGACTAGTTTGCGTAGAAACAGACAGACAGACAGACGGACAGACAGACAGACAGACGGACAAACAGACGGACGGAAATGAACTCAGCTCGTCGTCCTGATCAAGAATATATATAGTTTATGGGGTCGGAAATGAATATTTCTATGCGTTACAAACTTCTGGGCAAAATTAATATACACTTTTCAAGTGTATAATGACTGCTAAAGGTTTTATTTATTTTAGGAAACAATAACTATTGCAACGACATATACTCGATGAGCACAATAAACACGATATTCGATTTACTATATTTACCAGAAGTGCCCACTGAAAGCATATAAAAGAGCAGAGAGAAAATTATATGAATAATCTCACCTTTTTATACACTTGAAAAGTGTATATTAATTTTTCCCAGAAGTTTGTAACGCATAGAAATATTCATTTCCGACCCCCATAAACTATATATATTCTTGATCAGGAAGACGAGCTGAGCTCAATTCCGTCTGTCCGTCTGTCCGTCCGTCCGTATGTCCGTCTGTCTGTCCGTCTGTCTGTCTGTTTCTACGCGAACTAGACCCTCAGTTTTAAAGCTATCGAGCTGAAATTTTGCACAGAGTCTTCTTTTTGCTGCACGCAACTAATATGTCGTAACCGGCCGGATCGGATGACTATATCGTATAGCTGCCATAGGATCGATCGGTCGGAAAATAAGTCTTAGTGAGGAAAATTTTTTTGTTTTCCATCGTATCGTCACCAATCTTGGTAGATATTAGTTTTATATAATTATACAAATTTTTTTAAAAATGTATCAAAGTCGGAGTACTATAGCATATAGCTGCCATAGGACCGATCGGTCGGAAAATGTGATTTACCAAGAAAAGTTTTTTTTTTTTATGGTATCAAATTTTTATTATCAATGATCTAAAATTTTTTAATATCTGATATCTATGTCCTATATATATTTTACAGGTTAAATCAGTTGGAGTAAAGTTTTTCAAGTGTATTAAAATTTCGGCACAGTCGAAGTTAGCTTTGCCTTCTCGTTTCAAATAAAATCATTCGTCCACAACATCAAAATCTACGTTGACTCGCCAACAAACTTGTTGTTGTGTTTGTGCAGTCACAGCCAAAGCAGAGAGAGAAGAAACAAAGATATGTCATTGTTTTTGCTTATGACTCTAGTGTAGTATTGCGCGCGTACGTATAGCGTGTGTATAGCAAAATCCGTTGCATCAGCGCCGTCAGTACACCGACAGCATAAGAACGTTGCGCTGCAGTCAATTTCGTGTCGGTCGACAAGCACACATGCATAGCTAAAATATGATTGTATTGTATGCCCTACACTGTTTTATACCCATTAAAATGGGTAAAAGTGGCATCATGAAGTTGTGCAAATGTATTTGATAGACAAAACGAAACATTTGCGACCCTATATCATATATATTCTTGATTAGCATCAATAGCCGAGTCGATATAGCCATACATATATGTCTGTTCGTCTATCCATCTCTGAAAGAAAGATAAGAGATAGAGCCATGTTGTGTGGAATGTAAGTAGGTGTATACCATACGCAGATCAAGTTTGTTTCACATTTGAAAAATTAGCCCATACAGCGCAATTTCTCCTTGGTACCCTTCGCACACGGGTTAGTGGATTAATTCGAATAAAGAAAGACGCGTGCTAAATTCGGTCCACAATAACTGTTTGCATTTCGGTGGGTCGATTTTGTCAACCATAAAATGGACGTGATTAATGAAACACATTTCTCACACAGCACATATTTTATTAATAAAATTCAATGATTTGCAAGCGCTGTTCGTTTGTTAGTCTATTTATGGTGAAATAGCAAACCTTAGCATTTTGTGGCGTTGTTACATATTACGAATAACGCGTGAGGTGTCAAAAAAATTTACACTTTAAAATCACCCTTTATATCTCCATTTTCAGTTTTTACAAATGATGAGATCTTAACGTCGCAACAAATGTGACACTAGGTTTCTACGTGTTTTCGAAAAGTTGTTAACTGGCACGGATTTTAATGGCTTCCTTTTCCTACTCCTTTATGAAAAAAAGCCAGCAAGGCTTACAAAAAAGAAGGCTTTGTGAATAGGCAAGACAGAGGAAATCCTCCGCTATCCATTTATTTTTAAAGCGACAATTCTGATTTTTGTCTTGGGAAAGTTAGAAAACCTAGATTTTTTGAAGTTGGGTAGGCGCTGAGCCCAGCTACGTGCCTGGTGCCTTTTGGTCTTACTGTTGACGTGTGCTTTGGATTCTTTTGATTCCCCAATTTCTAGTATTTGTTAAAAAAAAACTCTAAATCTTTTTGAGTTACCAAAAAAAGAGAGAGCGCAGTAATCATTTATACCTGATAAATGTTGAAAATTTCAAAGTATTCTCCTGAAATATAAAAATTTTGAATAATGATTGCATATTTTGTATATATGTGACAAGCAACATGAACTTTATTTACAGCTGTCAAATATATTTTTGTTAAACATTTCATAAGCAATTTTAGTCCATTAGTCAATTGATATCTGATTATCTCGTTGGTAAATTAGACATCAACCTGCTCAATGAACCCACAACTACAACCACAACCACTATTAATGGGGAGTACCTCACTTTGCTCACTCTGCTCGCTAGTTACTCATTATAATTCAACTACACACAGTCCGCCAATTATCCAATCAAAGAGGCGTGTGCAAATTGCTTTCTAACAACCTCATCTAAGTCAAATGAATTAATTTCATTTGAACACACTCGCATTCACACCTCTCATATATACTGAAAGGCATATTCAAAAATTTAATTGGTTTCAACGAAGCGGGAACCCTTGGCCAGGCATTTTCGCGTCTCGTTAAAAGAAGGAAAGAAGAAGACGCAGAAAAAAAGGTGAAAAACTGTTGTAATTGTTTTTACAGCCACCAACCGAACCTAACAGAACAGAACACATGCAGATAATAGAGCAAGTGTGTGAGCCAACTCTCAGTTGACGTGTGTGTGTGTGTGTGTGTTTATGCCTTATAATTGGTTCTGACTGCTAAATGAACCATTTACCAATTAAACGTGATTGCCAGCCAGAGACCTGAGCCGTGTTAGAGATGTGTCGCAATAGTCGTGATTATGTCAAAAAAGTAACCTACTTTATTTTTTGTCAACATTAAGCTATCATGAATAACACACAAGTTTTCTCGCTAAAACCTATTTTCCATCCGATCGTTCCTATGGTAGCTATAAGATATAGTCATCCGATCTAGGCGGTTCCGACATATAAGCAGCTTGCAGTGAAAAGCAGATGATATTTTGTCATGATTGCTTTAAAACTGAGAGACTGGTTTGTTATTTAATAATAGTGAGAAATCATAAAAGTAATGATGCAGCTCAATTCCTAGGACCCGAAAAGGTGGGAAATCGTTAGAGTTGGTCAGGTCTATTTATCGGCTTTTACAGTCGAATCAATCGGTTAAGATCTATTCACATCCAAAGAAAAAACGAGAAGGCAAAGCTTACTTCGACTGTGCCGACTCGAAAAACTTAACTCCAACTAATTTAACCGGTAAAATATATATAGATATAGATATCAGATATTTACAATTTTTAAATCATTAATAACAAAAATTTAATACCATAAAAAAAACTTTTCCTAGAAAAACACATTTTCCGACCGATCGGTCCTATGGCAGCTAGATGACTGACAACAAATTCTCGTAGTAGGCTCAATAGAGTAAAGTATATATAGCATCTATAGTCATCCGATTTTGATAAATTTTTTTTAAATTATGTGAAAGCATAAAAAAATTAAAATATATACCAAGATTGGAGACGCTACGATAGAAAACAAAAAAAGTTTTTCTCGCTAGAAGTAGTTTTTTGACCGACCGTTTCTATGGGAGCTATATAATATAGTCATCCGATTTTGATAAATTTTTCCTGTATTATAAAAAGGCATATAAAACTAACATATACCAAGATTAGTGACGCTACAATAGAAAATAAAGAAGTTTTTCTCACTAGAACTAGTTTTTTGACCGACCGATATGTCAGCTATACGCTATATTCATCCGATTTTGATAAATTTTTCCACAAATATGTAAAATCATCTAAAACTAATATATACCAAGATTATTGACGCTACAATGGAAAACAAAAAAGTTTTTCTCACTAGAACTAATTTTTGTGCCGACCGTTTATATGGCAGCTATCTGCTATAGTCATCCGATTTTGATACATTTTTTCAGAATTGTGTGAAAGTATATAAAACTAATAAATACCACGATTGGTGACGCTACGACAGAAAACAAAAAAGTTTTTCTCACTAAAACTTGTTTTTGTACCGATCGTTCCTATGGCTGCTATATGATATAGTCATCCGATCCGGCCGATTCCGACAAATGTACAGGCTATGTGTATTTAAAGACATTTTGCAAAGTTTGGTCAAGATAGCTTAAAAACTGAGGGAGGAGATAGCATAGAAACAGACGGACAGACGGACGGACGGACAGACGGAAACGAACTCAGCTCGTCATGCTGATCAAGAATATATATACTTTATGTGGTCGGAAATGCTTCCTTCTATGCGTTGCAAACATCGTGACAATATTAATATACCCTCTGCAAGGGTATAAAAACAACAAAATTTTCAAAAATATTGGATCGCTCTTCAAATTTTCTCTTTACTGCTTGCAACTCCCTTTAATTTTTTTCGCCGCCTTTTTTGCTCATTTAGATTCAAATAATTCAAAAGTATGATGTTGCAAAGAAGGAAAGGGTTTTTAAAATACTTTTAAATTTTTGGTGTCGGTGGACCTTTCGGTGGAAATGCCCATATTCAACAAAACGCACTAATAAGACGTTGTTTAAGTCATAGCTTATTGAAATACGTGTACCACAGTCCCAAATCGCATGTCTTTAATTATACTATATATATATATATATACTGACTATAGCATACTGACTATAGCATACTATACTGACTATAGCATATAGCTGCCATAGGAACGATCGGTCTAAAAACTAATTCTAATGAGACAAACTTTTTTGTTATCAATGGTAGCGCCTTTCAAAAACTGCAAGGGTATTTAAAAGTTTGTATCGCATAGAAATATTCATTTCCGACCCCATAAACTATATATATTCTTGATCAGGACGACGAGCTGAGTTCGTCTGTCCGTCTGTCTGTCCGTCTGTCTGTTTCTACGCGAACTAGTCCCTCAGTTTTAAAGCTATCGAGCTGAAATTTTGCACAGAGTCTTCTTTTTACTGCACACAACTAATATGTCGGAACCGGCCGGATCGGATGACTATATCATATAGCTGCCATAGGAACGATCGGTCTAAGAACTAGTTCTAGTTAGAAAAACTTTTTTGTTTTTCATCGTAGCGTCACTAATCTTGGTATATGTTAGTTTTATATGTTTCCACATAATTCTGGAAAAAGGTATAAAAATCGGATCACTATAGCATATAGCTGCCATAGGAACGATCGGTCGAAAAATAAGTCGTTGTGAGAAAAACTTTTGTGATTTCCATCGTAGCGTCTCCAATCGTAGTATATATTTGTTTTATATGTTTCCACGTAATTCTGAAAAAATTTACCAAAATCGGATCACTATAGCATATAGCTGCCATAGGAACGATCGGACTAAAAATTAGTTCTTCCTCAAAAATCTTTTGTGTCGTCAATGGTAGCGTCTTTTAAAAATTGCAATGGTATTTGGTCTTATTTTCACAATTAAGCATTTTGGCTGTTATCCATTAAGATAGTGGCATCCTTGGGCAAACGTCTTACTTGCATACTTTCCTTCCTTGGACTTAAAATACTTATATCACGCTATACTCCAGTAGGCCTCTGCCCAAGTGCTATTTCAGCGTATAGTCTCTTTTAGGGAGTGACTTTTTAACTTTCGCTTAGCCCATGCACAAAATAATTGATCTTACCTAATTGAATTGCTTATAAAGTCGCCTAAGATGATCTGAAGGTCTTCCTTGTAGCGGAATCAATTCGAACAAATTTGCTAGTTTTAAGTATCCGTGCAGGAATGAATGTTCTGGCTTGTTTCTTCTCTCTGGGTACAAATAGTTAGACTTTCTAAAAAATATTTCAGTATTGAAGTAACCTCTAAGCAAAGTTATAGTAACAGAAGCTGTTGTAAGTAGTTCTAAGGGCGCGAATAGAATATTTTTAGCACAACACGATTCTAACACGAATGGGATTTTTCTAACACACACATACCACTCTCACGGTCAAAAATTTGTTAAACACGACTCAATTTAATGTGAAAAAATTAATAAAATAAATTTTATTCATTTCCTGATATATTGTGTGAATTGCACTTACATATCTTAATGTATACAAATATTAATCCTTCAAATTAACAGTAAATCCTTAAGGTATATGAAACTTCTTAAACCAGACTGGAGTTCAGCGTGGAAAACATGTTTAGAAAACAAATTTCTTTTGCCATTTGAGCTTCAGAGGTGTCGGATTGAATCGTGTTCGCCGTGTTTTGTCGTGTTAAGTCAAGCTAGACCAAGCTCGTGTTTGAAGAGATGCACATGTTTGCAACACCAACACGTCGTGTTTAGTCGTGCATACGACACACGTCCAACTCTAGCTTAGAACTCTGATAGACTTTATAGCACTACTTAAAATGTTGTTTGTATTTTCACAATATTATCAACCTCTACTCGTACTGTTGTACTTGTCAGCTCTAAATCGGGTTTAAAGCCACCAAAGAGCTTTTTGGGGGTTCTTCTGAAAGCTTAGTTTGCTTTGACATATCTGTTAATATCAATATACTGATTACTCAGTCGATTAGCCAAGTGTTCCATTTTAAAGCCTATTTTGATCAATGCTGTTTATTGAGATATATTTTGTACCCTAAAAATTATTTGATTTCTATACCAGCTTATTTGGGTGTCTGTGTATTCTGAGACATTATCTCTCTGTCACGCTGTCATCCCTAGTCTCTATCAGCTCGTTAGCGTTTCCAGTTAGGGAAACGCTTTAGTCACGCTTAAGAACCGAGAGCATGAGAATAGCATAGAATTGGAATCAAGGCGAAGGAGGCGCAAGAAGAGCGCTGAGTGGCAGCCACCGTCAGGCAGGAAAAAACAACGCCAAGTTGTGTTTGCGTTTGCCTGGGTTTTGGCGGAAAATTGTTCGAAAAAGAAAAGTTGCTGAGCCATCGACTCCGGCACCTGTGCATCTGTGCACACCCAGCCTTGTTGTTGGCCGTTGTCAAGCAGTTGCGCCTGCTCCTGACTGCTGGATGCCTTTTTTTTGCTTTGCCGTTGTTGTTGTTGTAAAAGTGGAAAATTTCAAGTGGCTGCTCCTCTTCGGGGATATATACATACATACATATGTGTGTCTGTGCGTATGCATGAGGATCTCTTGAGGCAGATTGGCGTTAATCATGCAATTAATTGGGCAATACAAGGTAGCCGACAGACAAAGCCAGCTGAAAGTTGAAATTGAAGGGAAAGAAAAAATGCACAGGAAAAAAATATTAATTTTATTTGGTCTAGTTTGAGTTTGGTATCAATTCAAAACTTTAACATTTCAAATATATATATTAATCATTCAAAAATGTATGTGAAAAGATAAAAAGTGTTACACAAATTAATATATTAGTATACGCGAGTGCGATGGTGCACTGCAATGAGATTGTGTTAAATCCAAGGTTCCCAGTTTGATTCACAGAGTAGTTTACCTACTTTTACAACAAAAAACAATTGGATATTTTTTCCATATATAAATTGATATGTTTAAGGATCAAACTTATATGTTGAAATATATCGTCTTTTTATCTACATATATGATCAAATACAATTTTTTTTTTTCGTGTGTATGTCTTAGGCCATTAAGTGGTTAGTCCAATTGCCAGTCAATTGTTCCTTGTCATGTTCATTGTTTGTGCTACCAACTGACCAACCGACCAACTGTTATTGTTGTTTCCCTAGTTGCCACTTAACGTCCGCACCCAAGCCCAAATCCAATCCCATACCAATCCCTATCACACCTTCAACCCATGCTAATCTCACTCATAAGCCGGTTCGTCCTTTCTTTCACACTTCTTCGCTTCTTCTTTGTTTATTTACATTTGCCTGGGGATCAGCATTCGGTACACCTTCTTCCACACATTTTGTGTTTGTTCTCCAAATAATACGATTACAAGTAATTGAGGATGATGCTGTTGCCTGATCCCATTTGGGGCAACGTCCTGCGAAATGTTCTTGCAAAAACCCAAAAACAATGGCACACTGGAATGTCCTGCAAAAGGTACTGACAAGCCGGACAACTGTAGTGTCAATATTTTGACAGAAGAATGCCAAAAAAACATAATGTGTGCAGAAAGAGCAGGAAGAAGCTAAGGCAAGGTCGTCGATCATCAGTGCATGAGTCATGCCAAGCAAAGAATGGCAAAAGTTAAATGAAGATAAGTAAATGGCGATGAATCATTGAGGCAAGAGCCTTGGGAATCCTAAGTGTTTTACTAAAAAGTTTCATATTTAGGATCAAGATATGTAATTGCGTTCTGCAAACTACAAAGCTTTTGTTAAAGTGGAATTGAGAACTTTGCTGATAGACTTATCACTCTGCCTTCAAAAAAATCTGTAAATTAAAAATTTTTTTTAAAAGGAGCTTAAGTTGGTTATATGATTTAATTTTAAATTTTTCGTTCGATGACAATGCTATTAATTGCCACTGCAATTAGAAGATTGCTCATTAACTAATAATGAGATACTTCATTATATACTTAAATTTACTTATTTCATTTGGACTTAATTATGCCATAACTAATTTGCGGTAATGCAAATGAAATCAGATCTGCTGAAATACTCAAATGACAGTGGATTTTCATACACAAAGTGTATATTAATTCTGGCATAGAAATACTCATTTCCGACTCCATAAAGTATATATATTCTTGATCAGTATGTCCGTACTTACTTTCAGATTAATGCCTAGATAGAAAATATTGAATAACTGCTACAATCTGTGAAATTTAAAATCTGTGAAATTTTCAAAATGGTCAGATAATAAATATCGAAGATGTTAAAATTTCAACTTTTTCATATATTTGTACGAGTAAATCAAAGCTAGATTTCGTTCGAAATGGAGTTGGAGGTGAATATTCTAATGCCTGGTCCGGGAATACAAATAATGGCAAAACAGATTTTTTTTTAAGTCACTCAGATGTCTGCTCAAATAACAAGTTTAACTGAAGGCCTTATTTGCAGACTACGCGTAATTCTACGTGCTATAATTGGAAATCAAGAAATAAAGATTTTCGCAATTTTCTACTGCTGCATACACGTAAAACATCACGATATGCAGCATTTGATGATTGCTTCTTTATACTTATCAGAAAGAGTATACAAATTTGGGTAAGTCACCTTCAGGTTTGTCCTGCCTTCAGCTTATATGCAGCTACAACCGTAATTAATAGTAGTGGGTTTGCTTTTTTTCCAATTGTGTAAAGTTCTATGATAGAACTGATGACAAAACTAGTTTAATTGTCTAAAATACAGAGTGTATCTTATAATGGTACCCGATGTTTTTATACCCTTGCAGAGGGTATATTAAAATTGTCACGATGTTTGTAACGCAGTGAAGGAAGCATTTCCGACCACATAAAGTATATATATTCTTGATCAGCATGAGGAGCTGAGTTCATTTCCGTCTGTCCGTCTGTCCGTCCGTCCGTCTGTCCGTCTGTTTCTATGCTATCTCCTCCCTCAGTTTTGAAGCTATCTTGACCAAACTTTGCAAAAAGACTTTAAATACAAATACGCTGCACATTTGTCGGAATCGGCCGGATCGGATGACTATATCATATAGCTGCCATAGGAACGATCGGTCTAAAAACTAGTTCTAATGGGAAAAACTTTTTTGTTTTCCATCGTAGCATCACCAATCGTGGTATATATTAGTTTTATATGCTTCCACACAATTCTGGAAAAATTGATCGAAATCGGATGACTATAGCATATAGCTGCCATTGAAACGATCGGTCTAAAAACTATTTCTAGTGAGAAAAACTTTTTTGTTATCAATGGTAGCGCCTTTCAAAAACTGCAAGGGTATTTAAAACATCGATGTTAGCCTTCTATTTTTTTTAAATAACTCGACAACCTGGTGACAGATCGCCATGTTTGTTTATGTTTTGGAAACGTCAGTTCAGTACAATTTTAACCATGAACCACTTTACACCGCAACAACGTGCTGAAATTGTGAATCCTCTGTTACGCTGACACAACGCGCGTTCAGAGCGAAGTATCGTGGCCAGAATGCGCCTACTCCGAGGACTATTCGTGCTTTGGTGGAAAAATTTAATGCCACAGGAGCTTTGGCAACCTCTACTCAACGGAATAATCCACGTACCAGACGGAGTTTGGAGGCAATAGCAGCCGTAAGCGCCGACTACGCGTCGCGGCACGTCAACAAGTTTCGGTCCGTCATCGTGCTCAGCAGTTTGGCATGTCCCCCATGGCCATGTGGCGGTTGTTAAGATCGATTTGCGATATTGGTTCCAACAAGATGGCGCAACATGCCACACAGCCCGTCTAACCATGGATTTACATGGATTTGATATCGAAATATGGCGATTTCGACTGGCCGGTTCGTTCGCCAGATTTGACCGCACCTGACTTCTTTCTGTGGGGATACCTGAAGGGAAAGGTTTATGCTGATAAACCAGCCACTCTCCAATAACTTAAGGCCAACATACGCCGAGAAATCGCTGCCATTCAACCCGAAACATTAAAAAAAGTGATGCAAAATGCCGAGTGTGCCGAAATCTGGCGTCACATGACTCTAAAAGAAAGAAGTCAATTCCGTTCACCCGAAGGCATGACTCGTTCCGGTGAATCAAGTTACAATTTAAATCAAGAAATTTCCAAGGAATTACGCAACGTGGAGAAGGGTGAGCCACAAGGATCAACTTCGGCTAAATCCAACCATTCAACACAGTTCAAACATATCCGAACCGCCCAATAACCAATCCGAAGATAACGGCAATGAGCAGCTGTCCGAGGTACAAAAGAAAAGTTGGCTTAATTATTTAAATATTTTTAGTAAGAATTTTAAGTTAATTTTATTATTTACAAACAAGCCGAGGACCTTTTAAAAAGACTCCGATTCAGCTCACAAGGCAAAAACCATTCAAACATGGCCAAAAGAACACCATGTAACGAACTTCAGTTCTACGGAGGATGGTCCTGCTGGTAGCTTAGACCTGAATCCATTGGACTACAAACTGTGGCCCTTTCTTGAGGCAAAGGCTTGCCCTACTCGACACCCAAATATTGAGTTTATGAAGCGCGCCCTTATCCGAGCAGTGGACAATTTCCCAATGCATGAGGTGCACACTGTGATCGATGAGTGGCCAGAGAGACTTCGGGGAAGGCACAAGGCGCCCATTTCGAACAAGTTATTCTACGATTTGTACCCATTGAGTGACCAAAAAAATAGAAGAATAAAGTTTGGAAAAATATGACATATATGCTTTCGAACAGCTCTACATAATTTGGCTAAGCTATATCCTATAGCTGCCAAAATGGATCTTATCGCCGATTTCTTATCTCCTACATATGTCACATAATCTTACAAATAACAGAGGAAATTTTTCGTCTATTTTACCTATATAGAAGATGAGAAATCGGCCCTTAGTGTTCTTAAAATAAGCAATAAAATGCTTGGCACAATTTGTTTGGAATCGAATGACTATATCCTACAGCTACCATAAAACCGATCGGTCGGAACATGTGTCTTACTGAGAAAAATGATTTGTTTTTAATGCGTGATCAGATTTTGAAGTTAACAATCAGATTCTTAATGATTTTGAATTTATAAATATATCTGACTGCCATATCCTGTGTATTATATATGAGTTGTGTTAAATAAGTTAGTACGAGGTTTCGCAAGTGTATTAAGAAATCGGTACAGTCAAAGTTAGCTTTGCCTTCTCGTTTTAGTTATTATTTTGCTTATTAACAATTTTTAATTGTTATAACCAAATAAGATTCTACATTAATTGCTTACATAAGCAGAAATTTTGATGACAGTCGGAGGCTACCTTCTAAAATTAATAGGCTAATGTGTGTGAGATTTTCTGAAAATATTCTTCTACTTATGTATGTCTAACTTTATTCTTTTTTGCTACACATTTCTTCGTCGTCATTAGACTTGGTAATGTCAGCAAATGAGAAACTAGAAACGTAATTGCAACACACAGGCTGCCCCCATCCAACCCTTTCCACTGCCGCACGGCATCTGTGGCTGGTGACGTTTTGATAATGATAATGATGAGGCTGATTTAGCCCACACTCACACATTCATACATACATACACACATGCTGCTTGCTGGGTGTGAATTTTCATTTCAATTATGCAAATACGACAAGTGAGTTGAACAAAGCGGCCTCAGTTCCCTCTCTAACCCCCACCCAACCCACTCTACCCCATACTAAACCACGCCATTTTGTGAAACAATGGAAAATGCAGCCTGAAACCGCAGCAATTTGTGGCCCGGCAAAGCAACATAAAAGAATGGGTCACCCACCACATGCAGACGACACAATACACTGGGAGAAAAGTTTTTACTTTCTTAGTGGAGCTTTCTTAGATAGCTATTTGTTTCCATTTGTTGATCCTTAAAGTATGCTGCGTTATATTCGAAGGAATCAAAATGTGTCATTAATTTGCATATCAATCTAGTTGCATTTTTATTCCCTTGCAGAGGGTATATTGAAATTGTCACAATGTTTGTAACGCATAGAAGGAAGCATCTCCGACCCCATAAACTATATATATATTCTTGATCAGCATGACGAGCCATATAGCCATATAGCCATGTCCGTCTGTCTGTCTGTCTGTTTCTACGCGAACTAGTCCCTCAGTTTTGAAGCTATCGAGCTGAAATTCTGCACAGAGTCTTCTTTTTACTGCAAGCACTAATATGTCGGCACTGGTTGGATCGGATGACTAAATCTTACAGATGTTATAGGAACGATCGGTCGTAAAATAGGTCTTTGTGAGAAAAACTTTTTTGTTATCTATGATAATCTTCTTTATCTCAGAAATTATAAATTATATATGCTTTTAAATAGTTCTAAAACGGTTGGTTAAGAACGGATGACTATATCCTATAGCTGCCATAGGAACGATCGGTCGGAAAATAGGTCTTAGAGAGAAAAACTTTCTTGTTTTCAATGATAGCGTTCTTTAACTCAGCATTTATAAGTATTATATACTGTCACACAGTTTTGCAAAATTTGGTTAAAATCGGATGACTATATCCTATAGCTGCCAGAGGGACGATCGGTCGGAAAATAGGTCTTAGTGAGAAAACCCTTTTTGTTTCCATGATAATGTTCTGAAAATCAGGAATCAAACCAAACAGTTCTACAAAATTATGTAAACAACGGATGTCTATATCCTATAGCTGCCTATATCCTATATCTGATCGGTCGAAAAATGGGTTTTACCGAGAAAACTAATTTGTTTTTGATCAAACTTTGAATTCAACAATCATATTCTTAATGATTTTGGATTTCGAAAAATCTGTTAAATATATCCTATTTATATTCTAAATAGTGCAAGTGAATTAAAACTAAGACACTGACGATGTTAGCTTTGCCTTCTCTCACTTAAAATGCTTAATTGTTCAGTTGCTCTTTAATGACCATTCGTCAACTATCCTGAAGGCATGGTACATAACGGCAATGTAGCCTGCAGAAGAACATGTTCACTTTTTCACTTTCATCAACTCATTTTTGTTCACTTACTCATGAACAACCCGACACTGTTCTTAAACTGAGCTCTCTCAAGAAATGCATACCATTCTATACATTTTTTTTCAGTGCATTTTCGGGCCTCCCTCATGTGAGTTTCTTCTGCAGTTGCCGCGGAATTTTGCAATTTGCGCATAATAATCATGATAATAATAATCGCACACTCTTCTCACATATTTATGCATCCCTGGACTGGGTGTTGGTAGTTCCCTTCGGGCCAGGGCGTTGGCGTTTCCAAGTGTAAAAAAAATGCGGCAAAAAATAATAAAAAATCTCACCAACGACAAGGATGTTGTAATTCTAATGGGGGCGGAGGGCGTGGCAGTTGGTGGTTTTCTCTGTGTGTGTGTGAGTGCGTGTGTGTGTTATATGCCTGGTTAATTGTGGTGGGGAAGTGGGACGTAGTCTGTTTCCCACTTGTGAGAATTGCGCAATTTTCAATTATTTCTTGCAAGTTTTATGTGTTGGAATAAGGGTGAAGTAGGTAAAAGGGAGCCCTTGCAGACTTTGCATAATTATAAGCTGCGATTCTTTTACAGAAAAATTATAATTAATATATGTACATATATGTTGCAGCATATGAGAGCTGTGAATGGAAGGCGCCTAAAATTATGCAATGTTCTGATTATGCCACAAAGAATTGAAACGCGACAAGCGAGTTGAGCGATTTGAATTGCATAGCCATCAGATTTATAGTCTGCAGAAAACAGTTGTCACTCGCATCTTTTACGAGGGTTAATATTAGAAATGTCAAAATAATACATAATACATAATTTTAATTGCAACTTACTTACTTTTTGAAATATGGTTGACAATATATCGTAGTTCAATGTGTAATGTATTCGATCTAATATTGATAGATTACACTAAACAACAGCTAAACTGGCTTCAGGTTGAAACCGAAAATGTAAAACCACTGGCAAAATATGGCTTAAATAAAACATGGAAAATTCTTTTCACCACAGAAATATCTGAAACATTATTTTTCGTCTATTGAGGGTTTTGACTCAATAGAAAAGGTCAAAACTGTTGCCTAGTGTAATGGTAGAACTTAACGAAAAAAGAAAAACATATTTAATAGCGATTTGCAAGACTTGCTTAGGTTTCGAGAAATTGATTTATAAAAATTCTAAATACTATTTTCATGTGACCGGCCGTTATGTACGTTGCTGTTGGCATACCTTTTATTAATTCATTAAACAATTTAACAAATGACAATAAAGACTCTTTATGTATATTTTAATAAAGTTATATAAATAATGCTCGAAAGATTAGCATTCAGTTGATTATACTATAAATTTGGTGCTTTAAATCTTATAAGGAGGAAAGTTATAATAATACTAGACTGTTTTTTATTTCTATACAGAGTTTAGGCACTATTCTCAAGTTAAATTTTAAATATTTTAAATGGCAGCTTATTTTAATTATAATCAACATTACTTATCTACCCACTAAGTTTGGGAAAAAATCAACTAATTTAGATCAGCAGATTTGGCGGCAGCCGAGTAAGAGTAAGACAACTAGAGTGAACTGCTTTAAAAGTGGATCGAATATGCTCTCTGTGGACTTGGAGTATGCGTTGGTAATAGGCTGTTGGATATTTTCCGGATCAAAGCCGGTTCCGAACCAGTTTGAACCGTTTCAAAAGTGATTCAGAGTCATATCATAAAAATTGTTTCAGCTACAAACTGAAAATTTTCTGCAAATATTTAAAAATATTCGACTTTAATATTTTTATACCCTTGCAGAAGGTATATCAAAATTGTCACGATGTTTGTAAAGCAGTGAAGGAAGCATTTCCGACCACATAAAGTATATATATTCTTGATCAGAATGATGAGCTGAGTTCATTTCGTCGTCTGACCGTCCGTTCGTCTGTTTCTATGCTATCTCCTCCCTCAGTTTTGAAGCTATCTTGACCAAACTTTGCAAAAAGTCTTTAAAAACAAATACGCTGTCCATTTGTCGGAATCGGCCGGATCGGATGACTATATCATATAGCTGCCATAGGAACGATCGGTCCAAAAACTAGTTCTAATGAGAAAAACTTTTTTGTTTTCCATCGTATCGTCACCAATCGTAGTATATATTAGTTTTATATGCTTCCACATAATTCTGGAAAAATTTATAAAAATCGCATGACTATAGCATATAGCTGCCATATAAACGGTCGGTCCAAAAACTAGTTCTAGAGGGAAAAACTTTTTTGTTTTCCATCGTAGCGTCATCAATCGTACTATATATTAGTTTCATATACTTCTACACAATTCTGGAAAAATTTATCGAAATCGGATGACTATAGCATATAGCTGCCATAGGAACGATCGGTCTAAAAAAAATTCTAGTGAGAAAAAATTTTTATAGGGAAATACGGAAGTCAGGTAAAAGGATTGGAATTGGCAACCCTAGTTCTGTTAATAGTATGCGTAAAGCTGCAAATATAAATGTATAAGTCAACTTGTTCCAGACTCTTCGCACAAGAGTAAGCGATACGGAAAGTCGCGTAGCATCTTTCGAACAAACACACATATGACAGAGTGAGGCTAAAACGGACATACATACGAAAGCTACATCAACAAAGCGGCTATCTTCTTCATGAGCGAATGCTGGAGCTGGTTTTGTTCCAAACTTCAGCTCTATCGCAGTAGTTCGGTCAATTTCCAATGAATTTAGATTAAACTCAACTTAATGCACTCCAGAAAAAGTTTATTCTTCAACTGAATATTAACTCGTAAAATAAAATATATATGCTCTTTCTCATCAATTGGGGAACCGTACTGGCTCGCGACGTTTTCGTATAGAGCGACGTAGAGCTACTCCAACTTGTTTTTGTGGCCTTTTATCTTCGGCCTGATCATTCTCCTGCTGAGGCTCCAGCTGCTGCTCTTTATATCGGAAAAAACTTTTTTTTTGCCATCATAGCGACACCAATCTTGGTTTTTATTAGTTGTATATGCTTTCACATAATACTGCACAAATTTAACACAATCGGATGACTATAGCATATAGCCGCCATAGAAACGGACGGTCAAAAAACTAGTTCTAGTGAGAGAAACTTTTTTGTTTTCCATCATAGCGTCACCAATCTTAACAAATATTAGTTTCATATGCTTCCACATAATTCTGAAAAAATTAATCAAAATCGAATGACTATAGCATATAGCTACCATAGAAACGGTCGATCCAAAAACTAGTTCTAGTAGGAAAAACTTTTTACTTTTCAATCATAGCATCACCAATCGTTTTATATATTAGTTTCATATGTTTCCACACAATTCTGGAAAAATTTATCGAAATCGAATGACTATAGCATATAGCTGCCATAGAAAATGTCGGTCTTAAAACCAGTTCTAGAGAGAAAAACTTTTTTGTTTTCCATCGTAGCGCCACCAATCTAGGTATGTATAAGTTCCATATACTTCCACAAAAGTCCTGAGAAATTTATCAAAATCGGATGACTATCTCATATAGCTGCCATAGGAACGATCGGTTGAAAAAATAGTTCTAGTTAGAAAAACTTTTTTGTTTTCCATCGTAGCGTCACCAATCTTAACAAATATTAGTTTCATATGCTTCCACATAATTCTGGAAAATTTTATCAAAATCGGATGACTATAGCATATAGCTGCCATAGGACCGATCGGTCGGAAAATATGGTTTATAAAGAATTTTTTTTTTAAAGGTGATCAAATTGTAATTCTCAATGATGTTGAACTTATAAAAATCAGATAGCTATATCCTATATATTTTCTACCGATCAGTTGGAGCAAACATTTGCAAGTGTATTAAAACTTCGTCACAGTCGAAGTAAGCTTTGCCTTTTCGTTTTTCTCTAAAATACTTGCTGGTACTTTGATGAGAAATAATGGAGAAAATTTTCACCCATACGATTTTTTCCAATTTTTTCGAAATCCATAGTTTGTCTCCAAGTAATACCTCTCAACTTCTGATAAGGTGATTTATTCACGTCAGACACGTCTTAGAATTTGTTATTTGAGTTAACATTTTGAGTTAACTCTGGATTGTTTGGTATACATACGATTTTTGCCCGTATCATTTCTGTCTATGACAGTTTTTCACTTAACAAACAATTGGAGCATACACATGCATTTGCATTTATGAAGTGCACACACACACACGCACACGGCACTCATCACGACATTTGCATGAAAAGACGATATAAGCAGCAACTAAAATAGAAATTAAGAGAAATGCAAGAAGAAAGCAAACAAATACAAAGTGCAATTCATATGGCGGAAATGAAAAGAAATTGCATATACACTCTGACAAACATATATACTTACATATACATATAAAAAGTACTTCATTAAAAATCAACAACAACAACAACAATCTAAGTATGTGTTGATTTCCATATAAAACCAACTGAGGAAATGCAAAGCACACGTAAGTTGGTAGCTAAATGAAGGCACAGTGGTACTCCGTTGGGATGGGAGGGGGAGGGGGAGGTGGAGAGGCGTGGTTCTACCATTGTTGCAGGAAATGAGTTGAGCCATAATGCAGAGAGCCAACAAGGTGGAGCAGGGCATGGGGGGAAAGGATTAAAATTAAAAATGTGTAAATGAAAAAATGAATAAATATGCATGAAAACGAAGGAATGGGGAAAGGGCAGAGGGGTAGGGGGAGAGCGAGAGTGGAGGAAAGAATATAATTGCTACATTTCGTATTAAGCAGTTTATGCCGTCTTCCCCTCGCCTCCCCTCGCGCTGCCGACTCGTCGGCAAATGGCAACAATTGAAAATTTTCTTTGATCTTTCGCATGGAAATTAATTTCTTGCTTCGCTTTTTTTTTTTGTTCTTTTTGCAATTATTACTCGTATTTATTATTTGCCCGTTGAATGGCCGGAAATGCCTAGAAGTATGCAATGTAAAATGTATGAAGCGTTGGGTTGTGTGTTGTGGAAGAGGGGGTAGGGAAGTGCTGATACAGGATTAAGGGAAATTGCTTTCATTTCGAGGGAAACTGGTAATGGAATTCAATGCCAATAATAATTATTCGCTTGGGAGGATTGTGTACCATTTTTTTGTGGCCAGGTGTTTTTTAGCGAAAGAATATGACAGATTGTGAAATGCTTTGCCGCTCAAATCATATCGAGGTGGATCACCTTTTGTAGTTTTGGATAGTCTATTTGTATATAGTCTATACATATTTTTTGTACATATCTTTTAGAATACAATTTTATCTCCTACCCTTCCTACACTTAAAACTTATACTAAACGGTAAGAGTGTACATTTTTGATCCAAGAGTGAACTTTTCAGTACCAATTTCTTAAAACGAGAATTATCATACTTGATCCAAGCATGAAAAAATCTTATTCCAGGTAGAGAATTCTTAAATCAAGAGCTTGACAGACTCAAAACCAAGATTCTTTCATTCTCAAATCTAGAGCATGAAAGACTAATATCCAAGAAATACCCAATGCTTTAATTACGAGCTAAGCATTCTCAAGTTCAAGAGTCTCCCATTCTTGCATCAAGATCGCTCATTTGTATACCCTTGCAGAGGGCATATTAAAATTATCACGATGTTTGTAACGCATAGAAGGAAGCATAAAAAAGCTTTTTATACTAGAACTAATTTTTGGACCGATTTTTTCTATGGCAGCTATATGATATAGTCATCCGATCCGGCCATATGCTATATGGTCTATATTTACTTAAAGACTTATTTGCAAAGTTTGGTTAAGATAGCTTAAAAACTGAGGGAGGAGATAGCATAGAAACATACGGACAGACGGAAATAAACTCAGCTCGCCATGCTGATCAAGAATATATATTCTTTATGGGGTCGGAGATGCTTCCTTCTATGCGTTACAAACATCGTGACAATTTTAATATACCCTCTGCAAGGGCATAAAAAGCTGAGACGTATTAATTGCATTGAAGACCACCAGACCTAAAGATCTTTTTAATTTATATGAAAATAATTATATTAGATTAACTTATTTAAGGAGCGAATATATAATTAGACCGACCGAAAAATCGATTTTTTTGCTTTAAAAGTTAGTACATTATAGAAAGAGTAAAATCTTTTATGTTTCTGGGGCAACGATGACTGCTAGTATGTCGCTCAGCCAACGAATTTGAAAAACTCTACTAAGCAATGCAAATGAAATATAGGATGTTTCAGACTACCTCCAGTACAATATTAATGTACAGCTCTCAGGTCTGGGGATACACGGAAGATGATGAAATGGAGAAGCTATTACGTTGTTATTTAAAACTTGCTTTATACCCGGCGTTGCTCGGGCTCTAAAAAAGTCCTTAAATTTTTCTATATTTCAGATCAGTTTTAACAACGCTTGACTTTTTACAAGGCGTTGTTCAGCCTACATTAATTGATCACATCTAGAGCACTCTAAAATGTTCTTCAAAAATCGGAAAAGTTATAGATAGTTCTACACTTTTTTTCCAATTTTCTAGAAATTTCCATTTCGGTTAAGGTATTTTAGAGATATGGCTCTGAACCACTTTTAAACCGCTAAAACCGGCTTTCAAACTGTTTCACAGACTTGCGACGATGCCTATGATTCTTTCCTGATCGACATGAATAAACAGTATACTTTCACTTTTATATACACTCCCCACCATTAGAATAGGACACCCCTTTTGACTGTTTTATATTGACCACTGCTTGCAAACCATGCATGCTAGAGACTTAATTTTTTTTTTTAATTAAATGTGATTTAATTTTTGTCATATGTCCAGAAGAAAGACTTAGCGACAAAGTTATAAGTATTAACAAATAATTATTTACCAAAAACCAAACAAAATTGGGGCCTAATTTTGCGCCACTTTAATAGAACATTGAACGTTATCCTTGGCACTTGGACTCATATTTTTCTTTGATCGATCTTTAGTTATTTTAGATTATTTAATTTAAAAAAAAGTTAAATGGGTCAAGGAACAAATTAAAGCCTTCAATTACCCAGACCGATCTTTCATCAAAATAGCTTCAAAAAATCAAGAGAAGACGACATGTTATAACCGTATTTTGAATAAGTGAGTCAGAACATGGAAAAAACATGAAAGGCCGTAAAGACACAGTGCGCTAACTAATAGAGAAAGGCGACTTATATTAAGAAGAACGTTTAATTCTCTCGACCCTTTGTCAAAAATCCTAAGGGCAGTTTCACAACTATACGTCGCGTTATTTAGAGTGCTAAGCATATAAAAAGTCATGAAGAAGCCTCTTAACCCGGCTCGACAGGCACAACGCCTCAGTTTTCGGCTCGCACTTCGACGAAAAAATTCTGACCAATAAAAATTTAATTTCGATGGTTTTGATAGCTATAGCTACTAATTCCATGATCTCCGAACAGACTCTCATTATTAAAATTGAAGTTGTGATGGTCTGGGAGAGCAATTCATATTATACCACCGAAAAATTACAATTTTTGTAAATAACAATAAATGCGTTGTCCTACAGTGGTATGTATATTGAAAATGCGCCAATATATACAGCCCGGGTAGTTAAAAGAGCCAAAATGTGAAGCTATTAAGCTGACCAATTTTCTTTTTTGAACATCATCAAAAATGTCTGGGGATGGTTGACACGTCAAGTATATGAACCAGGACAACAATATTCATACCTCAAGCTTTAAACTCGATTTCTTTAAATTATTTAGGCAATTTGAATGAATCCCTTCCAAGCCGGATGTGTGAAGTCTTGGAGCAAAAAGGTGGCACAACACACTTTTAAAAATTTTTAAAATTCTAAAATACTTCAATTATTCCCCTCCCCTAAATAGCTTTTTCGTTATAGGTCCTATTCAAGTGGCGCAAAATGAGGACCCAGAATTTGTTTGATTTTTGTCGCTAAGTCATTCTTCTGGATATATTGCAACAGTTAAATGAACTTTAATTTAAAAAAAAATTAAGTGTCCTATTCCTTCTGGAAATGTATTGAATAATAATCATCTTTATTTATTGATCCTCCATACATCGTTTTCCTATCAGATGAACGATAGACGAGTTATAAGCAAAATAAATAACTATGCTGGGCAGCACCGGCCACAACTCTGATAGGAAGCACTTACACAGTTTGTGTAAATACAGAGTTTGGCAGGTACAGAGTAATTCTGACTTGTTATTTTTTCGGTAATACATTTATTTATATTTTGAACTTTAATCTCTAATATAATAGTAAAAATCAAAACATGCTTAAGTATTTCATTTCCTGGTTTGCTTCTTCGACAATTGTTTACATTTTGTACTTATAAAAAAAAAAACAATCAACTTTAATATATATAACAAAAAATGAAATGCCAAACAGAAAACCTCACTCTCACACTGCACTGAAAAGTTTGCTTTGATTGCAATTGCGTAAAAGAACAAAAAAAATAAATTAATCAAAAATTCTTGGAAGTACACAAAAAACAAAAAAAAAATTGAAATTGAAATGTAAAGAAACTGATTTAAGGCAGAACTAAGGATTGGTAGGCTGGTAAGGAACGCCTCCTGGTGGGTGGTTTTTAATCTGGCAGTTTGTTGTTGTGTTTTTTTTTTTATTAAGGTTGCCGACGTTCAATGAATGCCAATTGCCTGAAAAGAAAAAAACAAACGAAAATAAAAGCTGTCACACACACACAGCTGGTGTTGTGGCAGGACCAGAAGCTAGTTAGTTAGTTGCAAGGCAGCAAGCCGGTCCAGAGTGAACCTTCAAAAATGTACCATAGCCCAAAGCGGTCCCCCGAGCCGGATAACTTAAGTCACTTTTTTCAAAAACTAAGATAAATTAATTTACCCAAAATGAACTTATTTAAGATGGAAGCGTAGCAGTCGCTACGGTCTACTTTTGATTCACAAATGTATACACTTTCCGAGGGAGAATAAAGTTAAAAATGTTTCAACAATAGCATTTGCAACCTTAGGAATCTTAGTCTTTAAGAGCATTTGAACCTCCAGACTGGTTTACAGCCAGGGTTAGTTTTATCAGGCTTTTTTAAGGATGTCATAAAATTCCCTGTGCCACTTCTCTAATTCCCAGGGTGGTCTACCTTGCCTGATTCCCTAAGCCCTCCCTGATATGCAAATTGTTGAGTACTTTTTCCACTCATCAATGGCTCATTAGCACCACTGGGCCACTCTGCCCACTTTTTTTTTTTTTGATGAAGCTGTTGGTCACAGCTTGAACAAAACATAATCAAATTTGCGTCATGTTGCTCTTCCCCCCATCTTTTTCATTTTTTGATTTGAAAATTAACAAATAAAATGCCACAAAAAATGTATTTCCCCCCTCTTAATGGTAAAAGCGACAAAGACAGAGAGAGTGAGAGGGAGACAGAGAGCGCAGGAACTCAAGTAATAAGTAATGATGGCAGCCGGCTGAGCGCCGGAAACGCCTGCAATTTGCCACAATTGAAAGTGGCTGCCCTACCGCCTACCTCCTCCTCCTCCTCCTTCTTCTCCTCCTCCGTCACCCATACTCTACCCTTTGTTCCGCACAGTGTGAGAGGCATTGAAGCTGCCATGTTTTTTATTATGCCCATTTCGAACTGCGCCCCTTTTTTTTGGTTGGCTGCTGAGCGCACCCGCCACCATCATCAAAAGCATCAAAACATCAAGCGACCGGCGAGGCGTCATCTAATTGAAGTCAGGCCCGCTCCCGCTTCCCATTCCCACTTTCCCGTTGCTGCTTTGCATAACTCAAGTCGCGCACATACAATTTGATTAACCCATAAACGAGAAGCGGGACCATCCATCATCATTAGCGACCGCCTGCAATACACTGAGAAAAATTGAGACTTCATACGTGCAGATCTAAGTTCTGGGGCCTCAAAACATTCTACAAATCAACGTTAAAATCACAAAAAAAGAGAAGAGAAGACAAAGCTAAGCTTTAACATACTTGTAAAAGATCGCTCGATAGAAGATATATAGGATATATATGTTATATATTTATAAATTGAAAATCATTTAGAATCTGACTGTTGACTTCAGAATTTGATCACCCTACCATCAAAAACAAATAAGATTTCTCGGTAAGACACATTTTTCGACCGATCGACCAAATTGACCGATATTGACCAAATTTTGCAGAACTGTTTGAAAGCGTATGGTATTCAAATTAAAAGAAAATAGTTTTTTCTACAAAAACGCATTATCTGACCGATCGGTCCTATGACAGCTATATGATATAGTCATCCGATTTTGATTAAACGATCCAAATTTGTGTGGAAACATATAAAACTAATAATGCTCGTAGCTGGATCGAACTCCCAAACTATCTAAAAGGCATAGGAAGCGTCTCGCAATTTAAAGCAAAATAATCAGATTATCTTACAAGGCAAAATTGATAAAAAGAAAAAAATAAAAATAAATAAATAATAAAAACAGCGTAATAAACGCCCGCTCACTTCGAAACCGACTCGGATATCAACATGTCAAAGGGGGGTGAGTTTTCAGCGGAGCAACTCTCAAGCTCATCACAGATGTGTGACGTAGTAATAATTATTGAAATATATGTCTGAGGTTTAAACAATCTATTTTCAAATTTGGGACTGAGAATTTTTAAATTGCGGGGGTAACTTTCTATCGTCTCTGATCGGAAATGTAGACGAGGTAGTGTGATTAAAATATAGGTAATCATCCTCAATTCTGATATAACTTCCAATTGGTGGGGGGTTCCTCTCTGTCCGGAGATTTGGCGGATCGTAGGTATGAGGATTAAAACTATGTCAAGGTTGGAACAGTCTATTTTCAAAATTGTGGGGTTAGTTTTTCAATTGCGGGGCGGCCTTTCTATCGTTCTCTGATCGAATGAACGCTGATCGATAGGTAATAATTATTAAAATATATGTCTACAAGGTTCAAACAATCTATTTTCAAAATTGTGGGAGATATGAGTATTTTACAATTGCGGGGCGGCATCTCTTCTATCGTTGTCTGATCGAAATGATGTATGGCGGATCGATAGTAGATGATAAAGATATATGTCTAGAAGGTTCGAACAGTCTATTTTCAATTGTGGAATATGAGGTTTTTCAAATTGCGGGGGCGTGAGGGGGCGTGGATTTTCCTTGTCCCTCCACGTCTACCTGTTTGTCTCTCTCTTATCTCTGGTCTTTCCCGCACCGCCAAACCCTCCTACCAAAAAAATAAATAAAAATATATTATAATAATAATTTAATTTAAATTTAACATATTAAGAATGCTAGTAAGTTAGGGTATACTTAGCTTATAAAAAATTTTAATACTGTCGTGATAGCATTGGTCATCTATAAAAATAAAAATGATTTTCTCACTAGAACTAGTTTTTAGACCGATCGTTCCTATGTTAGCTATAGTATATAGTCATCCAATTTTGACCAAATTCTGTAAACCTGTCTGAAAGCATATAATAACTTTAACGGTTTTCCCCTATATTGGGCCCTAGGAATCGAACTGCATCATTAGTTTTATGAGTTATCACGATGGCTTCATACAAAATTTTTTTTCAATGTTTTTCATCAAGTTAAAATTTTTTCTAAATTGTAAAAAAATTATATCTGATTCTTGTGAATTCTGAATAAATAGATTTAAATGTCTTCTAATTTACTACATTTACAGATTTTCGATATCATTGCGATTTCAAAAGTTATGGTCCAAAAACTAAAATAATTGCAACTCTTTTTAGATAAAATTGTTTACAACATATTATTTAAAATTTCCAAATATTAAGTAAAATTACAATAAAATCATTTTTTAATGTCTTTTCTTTTGTTCTCGAACAATAAATTGATTTCTAGTTAAATATTTCCTATATATAAATTAATGTCATTTTGGTTATAAAAATTATGTAAAACAAATTTGTAATATTTTGTAGATTTTAATCTATAAGTTTTGAATGCGAAATGATATCGAAAAACTGTGAATGTATTAAATTAGAGGGCATATTTAGATTTCACTAGAATAATATATCATATTTTTGAAATTCACAAAAAAAATTTAATTTGGTAAAAATCTTTTAAAAATAATTTTTTATGAAACCATCGTTAAAACTTATAAAAGTAATGATGCAGTTCGATTCCTAAGGCCCGAATTACGAGCAAACCGTTAAAGTTGGTCATGTCTTTTTTATTTTTTGAAAAAAACTATCACAGTGTAATTGTTGAGTTTAAGAACGCTATCATTGAACACAAAAAATTGTCTCTCACTTAGACCCATTTTCCTACGGATCGTTCCTATGGCAGCTATTGGATATAGTCATGCAATCTTAACCAAATTTTGTAGCACTGTTTAAAAGAATAAAATATTCATAATTGCTGTGTTTAAAAGGTTATTATAAAAAACTAAAAAGGGTTTACAAAATATATATACCGTTTGCAAGTGTATAAAAAAATTAAAACACATATGCTTATAAGCCATGGAAGTGGACTCAAAACCAAGACCTCGGCATTCCAGGGCAACGATCTTTCTTTCTGCTGCATTCTTTCAACTGTCATTTGCCACATTGTCACGCGTGTGCTCTTTGGGAAATGAAAATTAATTTAGAACACATATCTCAATGACTGAAATATATGAACTAGTTTTTGAACTAGAGTTTTAACTAGTGCAAATAAGCTAGTCCTTAGAATGAACTTTGTCTCAGTTTAAACCAAGGCTGCACACCTCCATAATTTTAGATGAGGTTTGGTTCGGACCGGTTCCCCAGGTTTCGGCTCGAACCTAGGTTCACTTGAAAAAAATAATAATATCTAGTTTCGATGACTTGTTTAAGCGTTTCAGCTGGTTTCAAGAAAAATAATTTAGTCATTTTTATACACTTAAAAAGTGTTTATTAAAAAGTGTAATTAATTTGTAACGAAATACTCATTTCCGACCCTATAAACTAAATATATTCTTGAACAGGACGACGAGCTGAGTTCATTTCCGCTTGTCCGTCCGTCCGTCTGTCTGTCCGTCTGTCAGTCCGTCTGTTTCTACGCGAACTAGTCTCTAAGTTTTAAAGCTATAGAGCTGAAATTTTGCACAGAGTCTTCATTTTACTGCACGAAACAAATATCGGAGCCGGCTGGATCGGATGACTATATTATAGCTGTCATAGGAACAATCGGTCAAAAAATAGTTATGGTAGAAAAACTTTTTGGTTTTTCGTCGTAGCATCACCAACCTTGGTATATATTAGTTATATATGCTTCTACATCATTTTGGAAAAATTTGTCAAAATCGGATGACTATATTATATAGCTCCCATAGAAACGGTCGGTCAAAAAACTACTTCTAGTTAGAAAAACTTTTTTCTTTTCTATCGTAGCGTCCCCAATTTTGGTATATATTAGTTTTATACGCTTTCTCATAATTTTGGAAAAATTTATCAAAATCGGATGACTATAGCATATAGCTGTCATAGGACCGATCGGACGGAAAATGTGTTTTACTAAGAATGGTTTTTTTTTGGTATCAAATTTTAATTATCAATGATTTAAAATTTTTAAATATTTCCTATATATATTTTACCGGTTAAATCAGTTGGAGTAAACTTTTTCAAGTGTATTAAAACTTCGGTACAGACGAAGTTAGCTTTGCCTTCTCGATTTTGTTTGTGTTGGGTTGTTAATGAGCGAGTGAACAAAAATGAGTCGCTCACTAAACTTATAAAGTGAACAGTGACGCATTGTTAAGTCACTTTTGTTCAGTGACTTTAGTTCACTGACTCATTGTTCAGTTACTATTCACTCAGTTGTTCTTTTTTTGTTCAGCGACTCTATGATCAGTGGTTCTTTGCTTCGCGAACAACTGAGCAATTTGAGTGAGTTGAATTAAATTGAACAAAAGAACAAGTGAAGATGTTTGGGGAAATGAACAAGCTTTACCCAACACAAATAAGTATATACAAATAACATTTAAAACCGATTTATTAAGTAGGTCATTTAAATAAGCTACAAATTCCAACTATCATATAAAAGACATAAGAACTATTGAACTATTCCACGACAGAATTAAAAAACAAAGAACTGAGACATAGTTCATTTGAAAGTTAAGTTCAATCGATATGATTAAGAGCAGAACTACACAACTCAAATCCAATTCGAAGTGGAGCTAATGCTGCGACTTTTCTCTCAGTGCTGTCGTTGTCGGCGGCCATGCAGCAAGATTCATTGTACTTACATAGTAGACCCAGCGGCGGCGGCGGCGGCCACTTCTTCTGTTACACTCCAATTGAAATTCAAGAGTCGCCCGTCATCCTCATCCTCATTATTGTTGGTGCAACCATTTTGGATTTTGCCACCCCTCGACGCGTCGTTGGCTTTTGTTGCTACTAATTTGTTTTGGCTTTGCTTTTATTTTTTGTACAACTTTTTGTTGCTTATTTTCTAATTTACTCCCTGCCCTTACCAACCCCGAACTCACACCTCAACTCCCTCTCGCTCTCGCTCTCTCCCTTTGTCTGTCTGTCGTGTTGTTGTAGTGTTTGCCTTTCGGTTGGTTCAAGTGTCGTTTTTTTTTAGCACCCGTCCGTTTTTGGTCTGTCCAGGCTGTCCCATAAATTGGTTCGTCGACATTGTTAAGCACACTCTTTGGCCACTTGGGTAGCTCATATGTACAGGGCGTACACACCCAACCCTTGTCAGAGAGCATCCTCACTCAAGTGTGCTCAGATGATAAATCATTTTTCACTCTCAAAACAAATTATTATTATGGAGCAGGGAAATGCTGTTAATCCTATTTAGAATTTAAACACTGATAGATGTGTGTGTGTGTGTGCGTGAAAAGTTGGCGGGTAATTGGTCATTAAACTAGATGAAACTTTTAATTAACTTTCGTTTGCACACTCATTTAGCCGAGACACCAACCAACCAGCCCAGGAACCCTGGTGTTGATTAGCCATAAACCGGCACAGTGGCGCCCCCCTTCGGGCCTAAGGACGAGAGCACAAATATTAATTATCTCTGCTCTGTGCTCATTCACCTCAAAAATGATTTTCTCACGTTAGCCAAAAAAAAAAAAGACAAAAAAAAACCATATGAACAATTAAATAATTGAAAATTAATCTCAAAATCAGCTACACAAATAACAATAAACAATAAAATTAAATTGTAATATGATAATGACTATATAATCATTTGTGGCTAATACACAACATTGTCTCCCACTTCTACGGTAAATATAATTTTGGCCAAAGATAGAGAGAAATGAGGGTATGGCCACTATGTGTTGGTATTTTTACCCGCTGAAGTTTTAATGGGCAAAAACAAATTAACCATCTTCTAGTTTAGATGTTTTTTCTTAGGGAATCATTTCAATAACTTTTCATTAACTCCAATTGGAGCTGGCACTAGGGTATCTACAATTCGCCGTATTTCTTCAACCACAACTTGACCAAAGTTTTGCTTTTGCCTTTGATTGTCTGTTTTTTTTAATGTTTCTCGCCATTATCGTTATTATGAGGCCATTGTGCGGCAATTAAAGTTTCAACTAATCACAAAGCCAACAACAATGCAGACAACAATTGTGTGACAATAATATTGTGTACAGTTGTTGTTGTTGTTTTTTCCATCATTTTTTGGATGGCTCTCAACGACGGCAGCGGCAGCACCAGGCAGCAGCAGCACCAGGCAGCAGCTTGAGATGAAACAACTTAATTACACAACAATGGAGGTTGCTTTTGATACCCTGTACCAAAGGTACAAGAGGGTATAATAAGCACTCATTGGAAAGGTACCCAAATGCAAACGACAAATTCAACGATTTGACATGTTTGAATCCTTGAAAAGCGGACAATTAAACCCTACAAATGGAACTTGAGTAGAGTTGTTGAAATAATTAATGGAAATCGGTTTATCAAACACACCTCCATGGTACCTAAACCAAAGCATTTGCACAGAACAGCACGCCACAAGTTCGCAAACGAATACCGTTTCTGGGAGGGGCAAACCATTATTTTTAGTGAGGAAAAGAAGTTTAATTTAGATGGCCGTCAAGCTGCAAAAAATATTGGCGCAAAATGCGAATAAATCTGCGATCCTGTTACAAGCGTGGCTTTGGTGAAGGGACGGTCATGGTATGGACTGTGTTCTGCTACAGTGGAAGAAGTCAAATATGCTTCATATTGACAAAAATGAATGATAAATTGGTGAAGGTACTTGGTGATGACAGAACGCGTCAATACACCGTGCTTAATTGACCTAAAATTTGTTTACAGAAAGATATATACCGGAATAGGCCTTTTCAGTTTTCACTTAAGTGAATTCGAATGTGGTACATGATCACCTTTTTTCATAAGCGATCAAGGTAATCTTATAAGATTTCTCAGACATCTTTAAAATATGAAGGCATCTCAACTGCTAAAATTCGTGCTACTTTCAGAATGGTTCACAAGGAAAGACCTTTTAGGGACGTGGCAAAAATTGAAAAAAAAAACTTTATCTACGTACAGACAATAGAAGTCTACACTGAAAAAATGGTAGCTCCTCTTCTAGTCCCTGAGATCTAGGTGTTCATACAGACATACGGACGAACGGACAGGGCTAAATAAACTCGGCTATTACGAAGGTTGCCATATATATTTCTGGCCTAATAATGAAAACGCGAATATTTATGATCAAAAATGATTATATTGTTTTTCAAAGAATTCTCCAGCAAGATTTATACACTTTTGCATGCGCTCAAACCAATTGTAGAAGCACTTTTTCCACTCCGATTGAGACACCTCCAAAACATGGTTTTTGAACTCTTCAACAGCATCTTCTGGCAACGAAAAACGTTCGAATCGTTGGCTCGTCTTCGAAGACCCACACGGTCGATTGCTGTTTTGTTTCGGGCTCATAAGCATAGATCCATGATTCGTCACCTGTGACGATCTTATAAACTTCTTTTGAAACACCGCGATTATATTTTTTCAAAATTTCTTTGCACCAATCCACACGAGCCTTTTTTCGAGCGATTGTCAAATTGTGCGGGATCCAACGAGAACAAACCTTTTTTACGCCCAGGTGTTCATGCAATATCGAATGTATGCTGGTGGAAGAAATTCCCAAGGATGCCTCTATTTCACGGTATGTCACATGACGATCTTGCATTATCAGTTCACGCACGGCATCAATTTTTTCTGGCACAACGACTGTTTTTGGACGACCTTCACGACCTTCGTCTTCGAGCGAGCGTCGCTAGCGATTGAATTATTAAACCTATTTTTCACAGTGCTATAAGATGGTTCTTCATCGCCATACAAAAATTTAAGTTCATCGTTGCACTCTTGTCGTGATAATTATTACACGAAAATTTTCACGAGTTAATTCCATTTTTCTGCCGAGGTAAGTTTTTGATTAATCGTTAATCGATATTAAACTTGGTCACACATGAAAGAGTTGTATGGAGCTTTTATTGATAAAAGTCCAAACTTTTTTTGGAAAAAGGCCAATTGGTCCTAAAATGGCTAGAAGTGACCTAGGCCAGAAACTTAAATAGCAACCCACGGAATACTGTTCAAAGATATATATATATATATAGAGGCTTTCTTATGCCTATTACATTCATTTGCACGAACTTAGTATACCCTTTTTACTCTACGAGTGACGGGTATACAAATAGAAGTAGCATTTTGGACGTGTGGCAACAAGCGTGTGCGATGTTGCAGCAAGTTGTGCTGCTATACACTTACAAGTCACTTCACAAGTAAGAAATTCTTTATTTTTTCACTGAGTGTCTGAACTGCAAAGTTATTTAAACTTTGTCCGGTACAGGGTATATAACAGTCGGGCTTGACCCACTGATTTACTATTTTTTTTTGTTTTTTGTTTCTTCCAATGGCAAAGGCGTCTTTTGACAGGCCACGAATTTGTGGCTATGGCCCAAAAATAAACGAAACAACATAACAAAACAAAAAGTAACTGAACTTTAATTGTTCATAATTAAGTTTGTCCAATTGTGAATTGTGAATCTCAAGACAATAATAGTTAAGTAAATAAATCTCGACACTTAATTGACATTCGATTTTTGGTTAACTTTCGCACTTGAACGGCGGCGATAATTGAATCATCCAGATCAGGCACCCGGTATCCAGATTCGGGCAGGTAGATGCTCTCCCTCTCACGTCAAAATATTTGCAAAACAAGAAGCTGAAGTTGAAGGACATGGCCAATGGCCGCCAACCAGGTGAAAACTATCAAATTACCAACCAAAAAAAAAAAAAAAAGCAATTCAATATTTATTTTGACAGCTAAATGATTCTCGTAAGTAAATGGTTGAATAGATGTAAACCAAATCTACAAGTTAATTAACAAATAATCGAACAAATACGCAGACAAGAAACTAGAAAATTGGAAGAAAAAACTCACATTGAAATTCGCCTTAAAAGTGCCGATTGTATGAATCATTCATTCTCAGGCTAAGGACGAGGCAAAAAATATCAAATTACTGAACAGAAAAACATACAAAAATTCTTCTAGCACGCAGTGTACGACGACGTTTGCGCCGACGCGTTGGTTTCCACGGCTGCTGCCACAGACTGCGTGGCCCGTGAGATCTCTGTGTGTGTGTGTGTGTGTTAGGCTTTGGCATTTCAATTGTTTATAATTGCTTTAGCGGATCCAGCTAGCGCGTGGGCTTCTTCTAGAGAAGTCGACTGTTGTGGGCAGGGGGTGAGAGCAGGCGTGAGAAAAGCGTGTTTGTGTCTGTATAAACCAATTGGCAAGCTTTCTAATTTCTTAAAGATACTGTTTTTTTGGAATCCATTACCTAAGTGGGCTTCGTATCTAGGCCATAAGTTGTTAAATACCATGGCTTGATAATTAATAGAAAACTTGACCAAAAGGTCCTACACCCAATATTTAAAGTAAATAAATTAATGTATCTGATTACGAAAAAAAACGTCAAAGTTAGTGGAAATTAATTTTTCTGGGTTAAAACCGGAAAAACCGTAAAGGAATTTTTGTTTTAGCAAATAACTCAGAAGATATTATTTTGATCAAAATATTATTTATACTTGTTCTATGTTTTGCGAACTTTTAGAGTAAAAGACTAAAATAGTTCCTTCTAATAATAAACTTTTGATTGATCTTATAAACGTATATCCTGAAATATCAACTTAATATCTTTTTTTGTCGACGTTTACATTAATGTTACACGACAAATACAAAGGAAGAAAATAAGAAAAAAATGTAAGGAAAAACAAGTAAGAAAGTCGGTCAAGTCCGAGTTTAATAGGGTGTTCGAAATAAGTAACCTTACAAACATATTTTTCTCAATTTAAAGAAAAGTTTGAAATATTTTTGTGTAGTTGTATTTTTTCAGGGAAAAATACTGTTACCGTAACCGGAACCGTTAACCGAAATAAACCGTTTAAAGCCAGGTACCGGTATCGAAACCGAAACCGAAATTACAAGTTTTTTGAGAACCGAAAACCGTTAACCGTTTTAATCGGAACCGGAAAAACCGGAACCGGATAATACCGGTATTGTTTCGGTTTCTTATTATTTATTTTATTGATTTCTGATTATTACAAATATATATTTCAACTGGTAAAATAGCAATATATACATACATCGGGCTAGAATGGTCAAATTCACGTTTTGGCCAGTTTTTCAGTGCATTTTCTCTTTTCGATTTACAGCTCTAAGAGTCATTGAGCAATTACACTTTTTTCACAAAATTTTAGCTTCAATAAAAATTGACTTTTTGTTGGGTTGAATAATTTAAGAAAAATTATCTTCACTTAAAAATTGCCAAATGAAATTTATGTAACGTCACGCCAGATAAAAAAGCTAATAAAAAAAACTAGAAATAATTTTTAATCTTAGTAAATTGGAAAATAAACATATATTATTCCATAAACTACTGAAAAAAGGTTCATACAAAAAAAGTTGCCCAATTCGCGGAGTTTTGCAATTTTGTAATTTGAGTCTAAACCCACTTCCGTTTTATGTAACGTCACGTCAGGGCATATTTTACTTATATCTTTTAATACTCTGGGTCGATTCTTGTAATTTTTTTTTTAAATATGGTGCTTTAGTAATCAAAATCAAAAAAAAATCTTTTTAAAAACTTTTCTCGCATAATTTATTTTTTTTTTTTTTTCAATATAACAAAAAAATTATACTTATACCGGTAGGTACCGGTATACCGAAATAAAAATCTGAGTACAGTATCGGAACCGAAAAATGAAATAGAATCTTTAACCGATATTCTCATTTTGATACTTACCGGAACAGGTACCGGAACCGATATTCGGTTCGGGGTTAATACCTGATTTTTTCTTTAAAGTTAAAAAAATAACAATTCAAATCCAGTCATACAAATTATTATGAAGCATAAAACAATTTTCCAAAAAGTAAATAAATATTTTTCAAAACGAAATACGTAAAATAATAATTTAGCACAAAAATATTTTTTTTATCTATAACTATTAATAACCTTCAATATAAGTTCTGGCATTGAATTATACAAGTTTTGAAGAATTTATGCATCAAATATTGCTCACGCCGCAATAATTGACACTTTTAGTCCTTTCAAGGTGTTTAATTGCCTCCCTTTTATGTAGATTTGGTTGGAAATTATGCTCCAAGATTTTTGTATAGAATAACGACATGGACTTTTTGCGGGCCACATTAAGACCGGAATTTTGTGTTGTTCAAATTATTGTTTTGTATGATTTGAAAAATGGATGCTGGATTGTCTTGTTTAAATTTCCAAAGGTTAACCTAATATTCGTCTGCAAAATTAATGAGAACTTTGTCTTATATATCTACATATTTTTTGAAGTTAATTTTATGTGTTACGCATATAAGACTCTTTCCAGCAACCCCAAGTGGTGCCCACGCCATCAGCAACCCACCTTTATAATTGCGATGCACTATTACTTGTTTAAGGGTTAAAATATCCCAATAATCACATTGATTACGATTTGGGACATCCAAATATATATATTTTTTTCATCACTTGAGATAATACTTCGTCACTTTAAAGCCCAAAACTCATGCATCTCTTGAAAGTGCATTAGGACAACTTTATGCAAAAGAAGTAGAAGATATTTGATAATATTTTATTAATATGAAATGAATATGTCGCCTCGTAAAATTCGTTGCACAGGACGCTTTGGTACTGGGAGAGCCTGTTATGAGCAAATATGGGCTGCACTTTGGTTTTCCTTATTTGCTAATCTTTATACACTTGAAAAGTGTATATAAATTTTGCCCAGAAGTTTGTAACGCATAAAAATATTAATTTTCGACCCCATAAACTATAAATATTCTTGATCAGGACGACGAGCTTAGTTCAATTCCGTCTGTCCGTCCGTCCGTCTGTCTGTCCGTCTGTCTGTCTGTTTCTACGCGAACTAGTTTTAAAGCTATCAAGCTGAAATTTTGCACAGAGTCTTCTTTTTACTGCACGCAACTAATCTGTCGGAACCGGCCGGATCGGATGACTATATCATATAGCTGCCATAGGAACGATCGGTCTAAGAAATAGTTCTAGTTAGAAAAACTTTATATATTAGTTTTATATGCTCCCACACAATTTTGCAAGGATTTATAAAAAACGGATGACTATAACATATAGCTGACATAGGATCCATCGGTCGGAACATGTGGCAAAAATCCAAAATAAACTTGATCTGCCTGCAAGTATAAGGAGATTATGTTCCATACACATTAAACCTCTAACTCTTACCATCTTTGAAATCTCTTAGTTCATACGGACAAACGGACATTCCTGGTAAGACGAAAAGGAATAGCAAGATTTAGTTGGCCAAGCAGAGCACTATAATCAATTTCACATGATTGAAGTTTATTAATGAAAAGTACACAATCGCAAGTATGGCGGTTTTTACGAGAAGGAAGTTCGATTAGGAGTAATCTCTGCTGTAAGCGATGGTATCCCCAGTTGAGGCCACGGAGGGCGAAAGTTAAAAACTGTTTTTGAACCGATAGAAGTTCATTCTGATATTTTTGGTTATGAGATGGCCAAAAATTCGACCCATATTCAAGAATTGGTCTAACCAGGACGACATTTAATTGATTAGTGATGTAAGGATCGTTCAATTCCTTGGACTATAAGAAATTTGTTTAGCCTTTTGGAACGAAACACTGAAAATCACTTATGAGCTCCTTTTTAAAAGTATGCGTAAAGCTGAAAGTAAAAATTAATGAGTGAACACTTCGCACAATAGATAGCGGTATAGTAAGTCGCGTAGTTTCCTGTACGCCAACACGCATATTACAGAGTGAGACTAAAACGGACATACATACAAAAGATACGTCAACAAATCGCTCAGTTGTCAATTTTAGGCTCATCACTGCTATCTTCTTTATGAGCAAATGCTGCAGCTAGTTTTTGTTCCAAACTTAAGCTCGATCACAGTAATTCTTCATTCAGCCGTTCAAAAGTTTATTTACAATTATCAAAATATATTTCGATTCCGCTCTCATCTTCCTTTGTATCAACTAGTATTTATATTTCTTAATTTGGATAACGAGTAGGTGGCCGGCGAATGCGTTGAGAGCGTCGAGGTGGTTCTCCGGATTGCTGATTTGATTTTTTATTATTTCTAGCCTGAGTTTTCTCCTGCTGACGCTGCTCCTGCTTCTGCTGCTCATATTCGTCAGATTGAAGCAATATTGCTTCATTTACTTCATTTGTAGCTTCTACAGATGTCTGAGTTTTCTTCTGCTGGAGCTGCTCCTGCTGTTCTTCCATATCGGATTGAACCAATTCAGGTTCTTCAGTTTCAATTAAGTCATTATTAGCTTCTGCTGAAGGTATGGACTCTTGAGTAGATATTGAATTACGCCTATTGAACAACCAATTCATTTTGTATTTGTTACAGTTAAAGTTGATTTGTAAATGAAATGTTAGACGTTAGATGTTAGATTGAACTGAATATTCATAGCAAGATGAGATCAGAACTAAATATTTAAAAACTACATTTATACAAACATAAATAACAAAAGGAGTTTAGTTTTTGTAAAGCATTGAGACTTATGGCCTAATTCTACGTTAACGTCGTTGTTTTCCCACTCCACATTTTATTAGGTCTTTCCAGAAATGTCTAGATAATTTTGAGTTATTAAATTTGTCAAAAATCGAGAGCCTAAGTTAAAGTCGGCTCTGCCCGACTCGATATACCCGTTACTCAGGGAAAGGTTTAAAATATATTATTAAATCACAAATTGCTTATCGTAATCATTTAATTGGCTTATACGGGTCGAATCCCGTTAATTCGAACTCTTAAGAGACCCAAACATATAATCGAATAAAAGAAGGAAATAAACAAAAAATAAATTTACTTATATAACTCATAAAAAAACATTTTGTTAATGTAACAGTCGTAGAATATGGCTCATCATTCAAATGGTACATCATTCGAATTTCGAAATTTTTATCAAGAATGATGAGAAAACCGAAAATTAATCTAAGAAAATCAAACAACGAAACGAAACTTAGTAGTTCAAAAATGGGAAAAAAAATTTGGTAAAAAAAAAATATATTTAGAAATAATCAAATGATGCACATTTTTAATGAAGGAACAAGATGAACAGGACCTAAAAATAATACAGACTAATGCGGGAAAAACCCTTGTAAAAAACAATCAAATTGCAATCGTTCTAACAACAGGTTAGAGGTTAGGTTTTTCTCAATAGCTATGGGGAAGGCACTAAAGATTGGTTCGTTCCCTATTTAGATAATGTGACACATAATATTAATGTTTAAACAAAATAAAGTATTTTGAAGTGTATTGTTGAAATTATTTATAACTTTTAACGTAAAGCCTTGCGCACAAGAAGGTCAACAAAATGTTTTGTTTTAACAGCTTCGTTTTTCAGAGTTGAAATGTAGTCGGAAAAAAGTAAAAATTAGAAAATGTCGAATTGAAAAATATTTAATAAAAAATTGCTTAATTTATATTAAATATTTTTCATTTCATCTATTTCTAATTTTTATTTTCCCTTTTTTTGGATTCTAATTTTTATTTTCCTTCTTTTTGGATTCCTTATTTTAGATCTCCAATTTTTTTTTCCTAAATAACTATTTACGAATTTAGGATCTCCCAGTTTTTTTCTGAATTTTATTTTTCTTTTTTTTATACACTTGAAAAGTGTATATTAATTTTGCCCAGAAGTTTGTAACGCATAGAAATATTCATTTCCGACCCCATAAACTATATATATTCTTGATCAGGACGACGAGCCGAGTTCATTTCCGTCTGTCCGTCTGTCCGTCTGTCTGTCTGTTTCTACGCAAACTAGTCCCTCAGTTTTAAAGCTATCGAGCTGAAATTTTGCACAGAGTCTTCTTTTTACTGCACGCAACTAATATGTCGGAACCGGCCGGATCGGATGACTATATCATATAGCTGCCATAGGAACGATCGGTCCAAAAACTAGTTCTAGTAAGAAAAACTTTTTTGTTTTCCATCGTAGCGTCACTTATCTTGGTATATGTTAGTTTTATATGTTTCCACATAATTTTGAAAAAATTGATCAAAATCGGATCACTGTAGCATATAGTTGCCATAGAAACGGTCGGTTAAAAAACTAGTT
Source organism: Lordiphosa mommai (assembly GCA_018904225.1). Classification (NCBI taxonomy): domain Eukaryota; kingdom Metazoa; phylum Arthropoda; class Insecta; order Diptera; family Drosophilidae; genus Lordiphosa; species Lordiphosa mommai. The sequence goes on from JAEIFT010000047.1 coordinate 280,287, forward strand.
CTAGTGAGAAAAACTTTTTTGTTTTTCATAGTAGCGTCACTAATCTTGGTATGCGTAAGTTTTATTTGCTTTCATATAATACAAGAAAAATTTATCAAAATCGGAGGACTGTATTATATAGCTCGCATAGAAACGGTCGGTCAAAAAACTAATTCTAGTGAGAAAAACTTTTTTGTTTTCTATCGTAGCGTCCCCAATCTTGGTATATATTAGTTTTATATGCTTTCACATAATTTTGAAAAAATTTATCAAAATCGGATGACTATAGCATATAGCTGCCATAGGACCGATCGGTCGGAAAATGTGGTTTACTAAAAAAAGTTTTTTTAAGGGTATCAAATTTGTATTATCAACGATTTAAAAATTTTAAATATCTGATATCTATATTCTATATATATTTTACCGGTTAAATCAGTTGGAGTAAAGTTTTTCAAGTGTATTAAAACTTCGGCACAGTCGAAGTTAGCTTTGCCTTCTCGTTTTATTTTCTAAATAATAATCCATAATTTTTTTCGTTTTTTTATATTTTTTAGTAATATTTGTCCCAATTTGCATTTAAATATCGGTGCCTAATCTGTTCCAAAAATTTTTATACACTTGAAAAGTTTATATTAATTTTGCCCAGAAGTTTGTAACGTATAGAAATATTCATTTCCGACCCCATAAACTATATATATTCTTGATCAGGACGACGAGCTGAGTTCATTTCCGCCTGTCCGTCTGTCCGTCTGTCTGTCTGTTTCTACGCAAACTAGTCCCTCAGTTTTAAAGCTAACGATCTGAAATTTTGCACAGAGTCTTCTTTTTACTGCACGGAACTAATATATCGGAACCGTTCGGATCGGATGACTATATAATATAGCTGCCATAGGAACGATCGGTCTAAGAACTAGTTCTAGTTTGAAAAACTTTTTTGTTTTCCATCGTAGAGTCACTAATCTTGAAATATGTTAGACTTATATGCTTCCACATAATTCTGGAAAAATTGATCAAAATCGGATGACTATATCATATAGCTGCCATAGAAATGGTCGGTCAAAAAACTACTTCTAGTGAGAAAAACTTTTTTGTTTTCTATCGTAGCGTCCCCAATCTTGGTATATATTATATGCTTTCACAGAAATTCGAAAAAATTGATCAAAATCGGATGACTATAGCATATAGCTGCCATAGGACCGATCGGTCGGAAAATGTGTTTTACTAAGAAAAGTTTTTTTTTATGGTATCGATTCTTAAAACTAATTGTATACTAAATCTAAACAAAAACGAGAAGGCAAAGCTAACTTCGACTGTGTCGAAATTTTAATACACTTGAAAAACTTAACTCTAACTGATTTAACCGGTAAAATATATATAGGATATAGATATCAGATATTAAAAATTTTTAAATCATTGATAATAAAAATTTGATACCATAAAAAAAACTTTTCTTAGTAAAACACAATTTCCGACCGATCGGTCCAATGGCAGCTATATGCTATAGTCATCCGATTTTGATAAATTTTTTCGAAATTTTGTGAAATAATATAAAACTAATATATACCAAGATTGGAGACGCTACGATAGAAAACAAAAAAGTTTTTCTCACTAGAAGTAGTTTTTTGACCGACCGTTTCTATGGCAGCTATATGATATAGTCATCCGATTTTGATAAATTTTTCCAGAATTGTGTGGAAGCATATAAAACTAATATACACCACGATTGGTGACGCTACGATGGAAATCAAAAAAGTTTTTCTCACAATGACTTATTTTCTGACCGATCGTTCCTATGGCAGCTATAAGATATAGTCATCCGATCCGGCCGGTTCCGACATATTAGTTGCGTGCAGTAAAAAGAAGACTCTGTGCAAAATTTCAGCTCGATAGCTTTAAAACTGAGGGACTAGTTTGAGTAGAAACAGACAGACAGACAGACAGACAGACAGACAGACGGACGGACGGACAAGCGGAAATGAACTCAGCTCGTCGTCCTGATCAAGAATATATATAGTTTATGGGGTCGGAAATGAATATTTCTATGCGTTACAAACTTCTGGGCAAAATTAATATACACTTTTCAAGTGTATAACGAGAAGGCAAAGCTAACTTCGACTGTGCCGAAGTTTTAATACACTTGAAAAACTTTACTCCAACTGATTTAACCTGTAAAATATGTATAGGATATAGATATCTGATATTAACAATTTTAAATCATTGATAATAAAAATTTGATACCATAAAAAAAACATTTCTTAGTATAACACATTTTCCGACCGATCGGTCCTTAGCAGCTATATGCAATAGTGATCCGATTTTGATAAATTTTTTCAAAAATTTGTAAAAGCATATAAAACTAATATCTACCAAGATTGGTGACGATACGATGGAAAACAAAAAAGTGTTCCTCACTAGAACTTGTTTTTTGACCGACCGTTTCTATGGCAGCTATATGGTATAGTCATCCGATTTTGATAAATTTTTCCTGAATTGTATGGAAATACATAAAACTAATATTTACCACGATTGGTGATGCTACGATGAAAAACAAAAAAGTTTTTTTCACTAAGACTTATTTTCCGACCGATCGTTCCTATGGCAGCTATACGATATAGTCATCCGATCTGGCCGGTTCCGACATATTAGTTGCGGACAGCAAAAAGAACACTCTGTGCAAAATTTCAGCTCGATAGCTTGAAAATTGAGGGACTAGTTCGCGTAGAAAAAGACAGACAGACAGACAGACAGACGGACAGACGGACAAACAGACGGACGGAATTGAACTCAGCTCGTCGTCCTGATCAAGAATATATATATATATATATCAAGAATATATATATATAGTTTATGGGGTCGGAAATGAATATTTCTATGTGTTACAAACTTCTGGGCAAAATTAATATACACTTTTCAAGTGTATAAAAAAGAGTTTTATATTGTGAATTCAAAAATTAAACTCACTGACTGAGTTTTATTTACTGAATTTTATAATAAAAGTTTTTTGATAACTCTTATTTACTGAGTTATATAAAAAAAGTTTTTAATAATTCTTATTTTCTGAGTGATAAAACAAAAGTCTTTAACAAGAGTTATTTATTGATTTATTTTATATAAGTTTAAAAAAACAGTTATAACTTGACTTTTTAATAAAATTTATTCGATAACTTTTATTTACCGAGTTATAAGATAAAAGGCTTAAATATCAATTATTCATAGCGTTAAAAAATAAAAGTTTTTAATAACTTTTATGAGCGGAGCAAAAAAATAAAATTCATTAATAACTATTATTTAAAGCGTAATAAAATAAAATTCTTCAAATAACTGTTAAATGCGGAGTTTTATGATATAAGTTATAACTGTTACCGTCCCTGGTTTCTAAAGCTATTCCTAATTATTTCAGACGAATTTTAAGTGTCCCAAATGCAAGATATAAATACGTTACATGCAGGCGAGAAGAGTAATTTTTGGAATAGGTTCCTTTTTTCAGGCATGTCAATATCTTACTCACTAATTCATTCCTGTAATGGAGTTGTATACATCTTATTACTTCCATATCTATTGGAAGATTTGTAGGAAAAAATTTAATTCGAATATTTTTTAATTTTTGTTGAACATCTTTTTTTATACCCTTGCAGAGGGTATATTAAAATTGACACGATGTTTGTAACGCATAGAAGGAAGCATCTCCAACCACATAAACTATATATATTCTTGATCAGCATGACGAGCTGAGTCTTTATAGCCATGTCCGTCTGTCCGTCTGTCCGTCCGTCTGTTTCTATGCTATCTCCTCCCTCAGTTTTGAAGCTATCTTGACCAAACTTTGCAAAAAGTCTTTAAATACACATAGGCTGCACATTTGTCGGAATCGGCCGGATCGGATGACTATATCATATAGCTGCCATAGGAACGATCGGTCCATAAACTAGTTCTAGTGAGAACAACTTTTTTGTTTTCCATCGTAGCGTCACCAATCTTGGTATATATTAGTTTTATATCCCTTCACACTATTCTGGAAAAATGTATCAAAATCGGATGACTATAGCATATAGCTGCCATATAAATGGTCGGTCAAAAAAAAGAAGTTCTAGTGAGAAAAACTTTTTTGTTATCAATGTTAGCGACTTTCAAAAAACTGCAAGGGTATTTAAAACATCGGCGTAGCCGATGTTAGCCTTCTATTTTTTTGTGCTTAAATAGTTTCTTGAAGCGATAAAACACCCGTTGCTTGCTTTAAAGTCTTCACAATTTAAGGTTTCCCCTTATTTTTGTGCCTTCTGCCGGTTTATGCTCCCATTTAGAAGACGAGTACTATTTTTGCAATTGGAAACAAAAGCTCCAATAGCCCTATCAACTTTTTCAAATTTTCCATCCCTCATGCGTTTCTTTTTCGCCATTGCAGGATTTTTTTGTAAAGTTTATCTAATTTTTTCACGATTCTTTAAAATTGTAGACAGTGTGTAGGATTGATTTAAAACATTGCTGCGTTAGCTTTTATTTTGTCCTGAACGCTTAATGTTTAATATTTTGTATTTCGTTTCGATTTTTGCGTTTCGAAATTTTTTTGAAAAAAACTATATTTTTACTGACATCGATTTATTGAGGTAACTTTGTTATACCCTTGCAGAGGGTATATTAAAATTGTCACGATGTTTGTAACGCATAGAAGGAAGCATCTCCGACCCCATAAACTATATATATTCTTCATCAGCATGACGAGCTGAGTCTATATAGCCATGTCCGTCTGTCCGTCCGTCTGTTTCTATGCTATCTCCTCCCTCAGTTTTAGAGCTATCTTGACCAAACTTTGCAAAAAGTCTTTAAATACACATAGGCTGCACATTTGTCGGAATCGGCCGGATCGGATGACTATATCATATAGCTGCCATAGGAACGATCGGTCCATAAACTAGTTCTAGTGAGAAAAACTTTTTTGTTTTCTATTGAATCGTCACCAAACTTGGTATATATTAGTTTTATACCCCTTCACACAATTCTGGAAAAATTTATTAAAATCGGATGACTATAGCATATAGCTGCCATATAAACGGTCTGCCAAAAAACTAGTTCTAGTGAGAAAAACTTGTTTGTTTTCCATCGAAGCGTCACCAATCTTGGTATATATTAGTTTTATACCCCTTCACACAATTCTGGAAAAATTTATCAAAATCGGATGACTATAGCATATAGCTGCCATATAAACGGTCGGTCAAAAAACTAGTTGTAGTGAGAAAAACTTTTTTGTTATCAATGGTAGTGACTCAAAAACTGCAAGGGTATTTAAAACATCGGCGTAGCCGATGTTAGCCTTCTATTTTTATACCCTTGCAGAGGGTATATTAAAATTGTCACGATGTTTGTAACGCAGTGAAGGAAGCATTTCCGACCACATAAAGTATATATATTCTTGATCAGCATGACGAGCTGAGTTCATTTCCGTCTGTCCGTCTGTCCGTCCGTCCGTCTGTCCGTCTGTTTCTATGCTATCTCCTCCCTCAGTTTTGAAGCTATCTTGACCAAACTTTGCAAAACGTCTTTAAATACAAATACGCTGCACATTTATCGGAATCGGCCGGATCGGATGACTATATCATATAGCTGCCATAGGAACGATCGGTCCAAAAACTAGTTCTAATGAGAAAAACTTTTTTGTTTTCCATCGTAGCGTCACCAATCGTGGTATATATAAGTTTTATATGCTTCCACAGAATTTTGGAAAAATTTATCAAAATCGGATGACTATAGCATATAGCTGCCATATAAACGGTCGGTCCAAACACTAGTACTAGTGGGAAAAACTTTTTTGTTTTCCATCGTAGCGTCACCAATCGTGGTATATGTTAGTTTTATATGCTTTCACACCATTCTGGAAAAATTTATCAAAATCGGATGACTATAGCATATAGCTGCCATAGAAACGGTCGATCCAAAAACTAGTTCTAGTGGGAAAAACTTTTTTGTTTTCCATCGTAGCGTCACCAATCGTGGTATATATAAGTTTTATATGCTTCCACAGAATTTTGGAAAAATTTATCAAAATCGGATGACTATAGCACATAGCTGCCATATAAACGGTCGGTCCAAACACTAGTTCTAGTGGGAAAAACTTTTTTGTTTTCCATCGTAGCGTCACCAATCGTGGTATATGTTAGTTTTATATGCTTTCACACCATTCTGGAAAAATTTATCAAAATCGGATGACTATAGCATATAGCTGCCATAGGAACGATCGGTCTAAAAACTAATTCTACTGAGGAAAACTTTTTTGTTATCAATGGTAGCGCCTTTCAAAAACTGCAAGGGTATTTAAAACATCGGCGTAGCCGATGTTAGCCTTCTATTTTTTTAAATTAAAATTCACAATCACGTCGAATTATGTAGGGTTCTATTTAACGAAATGATCAAATTATCGAAGTTTTGAAATATTAAACAAACAAGAAAATAGTTCGATTTATGGAGGTAAGTCTAGCTCGTATAGACTCTGAGATCTAGGTGTTTATACAGACAGACAGACGGACATGCCGCTCGAACTTAGTATACACTTTTTACTCTACGAGTAACGTTTATAAAAACGATGCTTGCTTAGAAGATTTGTATAGTATGTTAAACAATTTAGACAAGCATAACCAAAGTTAGATGGAATAATACTGCTTAATGACAGGGTAAATTATTGACACATGAATTAAGATTTATTTTAATATATTAAATATTTTTGGATAGGTCAGGTTTTTCATGGATGCCGAAATGAAGGGACTTGACAGGGTTGAAGGTCTTTTTTTGATTTCCGCGTCCATCTCAATGGCCTACAACTTCTATCCGTGGGTTAAAGCAATGTCTTCTTTAGGAGCGAGTCTTCTTTCATTATTTTGCTCTGTCCTGTGTTTTGTTTCCAAAAAAGCTTTTCAAAAGTGTGCGTTTTAGAATGTTAAAAAGAAAAATTGGTTGAAAATGGTTAAAATTTCGAAAAGGCCTAACAACGGGAAATATAGTAAAAATAAAACTAAACTGTTTACAGCTCTATCAATTCGTTCTTATATAGTCCTAGGTCTTATACCCTTAAGGCCTCATTCCAGATATCATAAATATTTATTCCGGCACTATGCTTCATATAAATAAGACAGCTTTTCAAAGCATTTAGCTTTTAAAGCTTTTCAAAAGTGCTTCTATTCATATGAATGATTGTGCCGAAGTTGGTTTTTATGTCATATGTCATCTTTTCTCTTGTAAAGAAGTCCTGAATATTGAAAAAAGCATGTGTACCAGCTCGACCAATTAGTTCAAAGGATCTCTTGTATGTAGGTCCAACTCTAGTTTGGTGCTAAAAAATGCTAATTTACGCATTTTAATACCAAAAGTTAAGCAAAATTTTAATTAGACTGCTGTTTTTTTGCTGTTCAATGTTGAGTGGTAAGTGCGGGGTGGGAAGGGGGGGCCACCCAACAAATGTCACAACAACAACTATGCGTAGTTTTTACTACTCCAACCGAAGTCTCGACTCGGGTTTTTTTGACTATAAATTGGCGTCCTTCATTGAGTGCGCCGTAATCCCAAACCCTCCCCGCTCCGCTGTACAAACCAGACAAAATGGGTTCCCCTATACTAAGGCAATATGACACTCACACAGTCTCACATTTCCTAACGCACACCACTAAACCACTGGAAAGATTCCCAGAGACTGGAAAGTCCACTGGTGTTAGAGCAGTAAAGCTAGCTGGTCGCACTTTGCCGCAGGCGGCTCTCCTCTAACACAGGTACACGGGCCACGCACATGCGCCATATTGGTTTGCCATTGAACAGGGGAAATACACACTATCCAGCTCTCGCTCGCACGCTTAGAGCGCAGAGCAGACCGACTGGTGCTGAGGTCGCAAACACTGAGCACGCCCCTGACGATTAAGTTGATTTACCGTTGCAGAGCAGCGACGGTAGCTGAGCAGCTAACGTCGCTGCTCGCAGCGCTGGCTGTGCATGGATGATAATGACTTTTTTTTTTTGGTCCTAGCAAGCGAGAGTTTTGGTAACCAGCAAGCTTCAGCGTTTACCGTTGTACCCTGGCGCTGCTGGTGCAAGCTTTGGCCACGGCGACGACGACGACGACGATAACGACAAAACTCCTGGTGCACATTAAGTCAGGCAACAGTTTAACGTGGAAATTATTGCGAATTTGTTGTACGGCGCGTGCCACAAGAATCTCGCCGAATTTCGCCAAATCTCGCCAAATCTCGCGCCAATATTTAAGTTGAACTTTTTTTTTGAATTTATTTTTTTTTGAAGTGAAACATTACCTAGGCAAAGCCGGCATATTAGCCACACGCAGAGAGCGAAAGAGAGCGGGAGAACGAGAGAGAGAGAGAGAGCGCGCGAGCGTGCGAACAGGAGAGTGAGAGAGCTGCCTAATTGAACAGATGTTTGTTTAGCCCGAGGCCAGAAAGCCTGAAAGCATTATGCCGCAACGCTCACCGTTTGCCATACAAGAGCTCCTGGGTTTGGCCGTGGCGGCTGCCAGCGAAACGCCAACCGATCTAACGACAACAACAACAACAACCACCAGCAGCAGCGGCAGCAACGGCAGCCTCGGGCCCAGCCAAACCCCCACGCCACCAAAGATCTCAACCGGAGTAGGAGCCACTGCACCTGCCATCACCTACAACTCGCCAACGGAGCAACAGTTGCCGCCGCACCACCATCATCATTATCGCGAGCACCACCAACAAATGACCATGGCGGCCGCCTCACGTATGGCCTATTTTAATGCCCATGCCGCGGTGGCTGCCGCCTTTATGCCACATCAGCTGGCCGCTGCCGTGCATCACCACCAGCATCATCATCAGCAACCACACACACATGCCCATACGCTGCCACATGCCTCAGCTGGTGGTGCTGTCGTTGCAACGCCTCACACACACCACCCGCTGTTGCATGCCCAGGGTAAGCCCACTGCCCCCTGTCCCCCGCACAAGCCACTGCCCCCCTCTTTTTTACAATTAGCATTTACACCACAAAAAATAAATAATACAAATACAAATTTAATCAACGAGCCATCGACAAGCCCATCGGTCATCAGGCAAATCAGCTTTAGCCTGCTCCAACTGCAAAACAGGCCACCAGTTCCACTTCACACCACACTCCACTCCATTCCACACTCCTCCTCCTTCACTCAAGTTGAGCTGCTAATTGCACATGGCAATTGCTTGCCAGAGTCGCATGCAGTTTTTGAATGGGGGGGAAGGGGCAATTTCGAACCGTGCACAGTGGTCGGAATTTAGCTTTAACTTTTGCCCTAAAGCACAAAAATAGAACTGCATTACAAATATACATTTCGAACACAATACCTACCTTCCGTATGAATCCCCGCCCAGCTCATACTGTTAAATCAGGAATGTAAGCCGATTCTGAACCGAACTAGACCAAACCGAACCGTGTCCTTTTGAAATTGCCGCAAATAAAAACCTTGACCCCAAGATCCAGATATTTGGAAAATATGTATTAATCGGAACCAGCCGGATCGGATGATTATATCATATAGCTGCCATATAAACGATCGGTCAAAAACTAGTTCTAGTTAGAAAAACTTTTTTGTTTTCCATCGTAGCGTCACTAATCTTGGTATATATTAGTTTTATATGCTTTCACATAATTTTACAAAAATCTATCAAAATCGGATCACTATAGCGTATAGCTGCCATAGGACCGATTGGTCGGAAAATGTGTTTTAATAAGAAAAGTTTTTTTTATGGTATCAAATTTGTATTATCAATGACTTAAAAATTTTAAATATCTATATCCTATATATATTTTACCGGTTAAATCAGTTGGAAAAAAGTTTTTCAAGTGTATTAAAACTTCGGCACAGTCGAAGTTAGCTTTGCCTTCTCGTTAAGGGGGTCTTCTACCTTTGAAAATTTTTTTTTCAATTTTTTTATTTTGCCTTATTATTATAACTTGGACATTCCCCTTTCATCCCCTTTCAACCATTTTCAAATATTCGAAATAGTTTAGCAGATACATCCATTTTAGCGGAGCAATATTCTTGCTAACGTGAGTATTTTTAACGTTGCTCAAAACTTTAACCGCGTTTTTCTCGAAACCACGTTTTTTGACCTGGTAGCCATGATTGGGCCAGTTCTACTGAACCGATTTTGATCAGCCATGTTGCAATCGACGCAGAATTTATGTAATTCTGGCCCGTACCTCAATCATGAGGAAAAACATTTTTTTACTATTTTTTTTACTCTAAACTCAAAAAAAAAAAACTTGAAAAATCGAATTTTTTTTTTTAAATTGCCGCCAGTTTTTCAAAAAAATATTAAAAATTATGATTGAGGTACGGGCCAGAATTACATCAATTCTGATCATAACCTCATTTACCGTTGTCAATTTCGATAACCTGGAGTCCCGGAATCATGGCTACCACCACAACACCTTTTTTTTTGAGACCTTAATTGGCAGGCCGATAACTTTTTGAACAGCCCTCGAATTCCAAACTTTTTTTTTGCATTTTTTAATATAATTAAAGAATAACACAAAACAAAGAACCAAATTGAAAAATCTCTTATAGTTTTCTTTCCAGAAATTTTTTAAAAAAAAACCCTCATAAAACGCTGTTCAAAGGTAGAATACCCCCTTAATATATCATTCCAAATGATATGCTACGTTTTCGAAGTGCTGACAATCCCTCAACGACTTTATTTAATAAGCACATTTATATTCAGGCAATTCTCGTTTCCGAATCCAATTGATCGGAATTGGTAGGAGTTATGATTTTCAAGAAAGGAACAGATAATTCCATCAAGACAGTTGAACAAAGATAAATGTAAATTTAAAGTTAAGAGCGGAATCACTCTATCAGTTTATGGAATAGGGAACATTTTCCACTTCCGATTCCGCATATTTTGATCGAAATCGTAAATGGGAACAGGCTTCATAACGATTTTTAAGTAATTGAATTTCTTTGTTTGGCTCTAAGAATCACAGATATTTAAAATTTTAAAAAGCCTTTATTTTATTAGACAGAGAAAAATTTTGACACTGACTTTTATTTTTTAATCACAATATAAGAGTCATTTTTATTTATCGTAGGTAAGAAAAATGTTCACCTAATGTATCATTCACCCAGAGCGCAAGCCGCGCCGCTTTGTAGCTTCAAAAAATTAAAAGTCTTTTATGTTGTGTTTAAAAATAAAAGTCTCTGTGTTATTGACTGAGTTGTATAATAAAAGTCTTTCAATAACAGTTATTTTCTAAGAAAAAAAAAAAAAGTATTTTACAATTATTATTTTCTGAGTAATAAAACAAAAGTCTTTGCTCAGAAAAAAAATGCATACAGAAAGAAAGAAGTTTTAAGTCCGATTAGGACTGATAACTCTAGTTTACAGCGAAAAAGACCCATTGAAGCCAATTTTTTTTTTATGATGTATTTGGGAATGCTGAACACAAAAATTAAAATCCAAAAAATTTTAATGGATACATTTTTCAGTTAGAATTTTTAAGTTTTACATTTAAAGACATATCTTGAGTTAGAAACTTTAGATTGAGTCAGGCAAAGTATAAGTTCAGAGGTTATACAATTTCTAAGTTACAAAACATTTTCCAAGCGGTTTAGTAGTTTGAACGCTAGAAACAAAACGATCTCGAAAAAAAACGATTTTTATTTTTGTAAAACGTTAAATTTTGTTTCCTAAAATCTGTAAATGGTTGAAAATTAAAATGAAAAAATGGTTTTTTCTTTTACAAAGAAAATAAGGTATTGATGACGAAAATCTATGAATAAATAGCGAAGTGGTGAGCAATTAAGTGAAAGTACTAGAGTCAAATTTGACTATTTTACGTCTTTATTCGAAATTTTTTTTTACTTTTGCTTCGCTTTTGCTCAATGTACGAGTTCAAAAAGAAGAAGAAAAAAGTCATAAATAGTTTGAGCAATGCCAAAGACAAAGAAAAATTCAAAATATCTCTTATATTTCGTCTCTGGTCAAAACAAGTACGATCAATATCTACTGGTGGAAATGGCAAAACTTAGTTTTACAAAGGATATAGAGCCAATCAAAAATGGATCCAGAGGGTAGAATTTTGAAACTAGAAGCCAGCAAGTAAGAACCGAAGCGCGCATTCAGGCCTTCCAAATCAACAGTAACAATTGAAGTTCGATCGGTCCTGTGGTTTAGAAGTTATCTTATCCTTGCCCGGTTCCGACATATGTGCGGCCTATGTAGGAAGGAAGCCCATGCACAAATTCTGAAAATAACGATTTATTATATTGCCACAACATATATAAATGTAAACAAATTCGGACTACTTTATCATATAGCTCAGACGAAAAATCAATATAATTAAAAACTTTTAAACTAAAATCTTTATTTTTTATCAGTAATATAATCTTTACAATCTAGCCATTGAATTGAATTGAATAAAAAACAAAACACTATTTCATTAAGCTCCCATGCAAACGCTTGAATTTTTATGTCAAATTTTTACTAAACCAATGCTAAACAATATTCTTGTATCCTTCATTATCGATGTATATGCTTAAAACAAAATACTATTTGGATTCCGAGACAGTAATTTGCTTTAATCAGTCGGGTTTCACCGATTTTCTTGCTTGTTTAACTTAATGTTGAAAATCGTTACGAATTTGGTCTGAAAACTCAGGGTAAAGTTGTGGCCAAGACAAAAAAAAAAAAATTCAAAATTCTTAATAGCACTAAAAACAAAAAAAAAAATTAATTGTTACTTGAAAGCGCCATATTTTCGAGCACTCGCAAGTTACTCTTACAGTCTTAGTCATATCCTGAGTTAGAAAAGTTAGATGGAGTAAAGCAAAATACGAACTTATAGGTTATAAAAGTCGCGTATAACATTAGTATTCAATTGTAAAAGCAGTTTTAATGCAACGAGCAAAAATATTTCAAAAAAATTTTGTTTTCTAAATTCTGAATAATTTAGAAAATGTCAACAAATATAGGATTTACCTGTCATTTCATATCAATTGTTTATTTTTGTAGCAGAATGATTTTTTCACATTTGATCTTAGAATTATTTGTTTAATATGTCCGGGAAAATAATTTCATAATTGTATTTTCTCTAACTATAAAATAGTTTAGTAATGCATTAAATTCCGAAAAATTAGACGTGATGGAACATTTAAAAAAGCTAACGAACATTGTCTAGAATCACTACCACTCATCTTATAAGCTAAACCTGAAAATGCTCGAAGCCTGAAACAGATTTTTATTACCCTTGAAGAGGGTATATTAAAATTGTGGAGACGTTTGTAATGCATTGAAGGAAGCATCTACGACCCTATAAAGTAAAGGGTGATGATTAAAGCGTAGTTTTTATACACTTGCAAAGTGTATATTAATTTTGCCCAGAAGTTTGTTACGCATTGAAATATTCATTTCCGACCCCATTAACTATATATATTCTTGATCATCGTTTGTTTTTCATCGTAGCGTCTCCAATATTGGCATAAATAAGTATCATAAGTTTCATAAGCTTCCACATAATTCTGGGAAAATTGATAAAAATCGGATGACTATTGCTGCCTTAGAAACGGTCGGTTGGAAAATGTGTTTTTTTGCTAAGAAAATTTGTTTCTATAGGATCAAATTTTGATTCTCAATGATTTTGAATTTAAATAATATCTTATATCTATATCCTATATATATTCTAACGGTCAAATCAGTTGGTGTGAACTTTTGCAAGTGTATTAAATCTACGGCATTGTCGAAGTTAGCTTTGCCTTCTTGTTTTTAAATCGAATAAAACTCTCAATTAGCATCAAGTATTAAAAATTTTAATTGGAATCGATGAATTGGCCTTTGCCGTTTACGATTTAAAGATAACTTCATGTAAATGTTGACCGCGGCTCCATTTCAAATGTTCCATTCGGAAGATCCAATTTTGCTGAACACAATTTTTCGATAAAATAGCGGATTTTCATGGAGCTGTTCTAATGCCCATTCACCAAAAATTATACGTTGTGCTAGGTCATTCGGCTTCAATTCTTGCGGATGTTGAATTTTATAGGCTTTCAATTCCAAATCGACACGTAAAATTTTCCATGTGGTTGAGTAACACATGCCCAATTGGCAATTGCTGAGAACGGCGCCGAATTTACATTTCACTTTTCACAGAGCACGAATTTAGAAAATAAATTTGAACAATTTGCAATCGTTGCTCGTTTGTAAATCTTTTCACTTTGACAGATGACGTTTGGACGCCATTACCAACCATTGCTGCCAACCTGAAAAACTTAACTCCTAAAAAATCACCCTTTATGTATAATCTTGATCAGCATCAATAACCGAGTCTATGTAACCTTGTCAGTCTGTCCGTCCGTCCGTTGGTCTTTCCATCGGTCTGTCCGTTGGTCTGTCCGTCTTTATGAAAACCTAGATCTAGACAGACTAGAAGAGCGCTGGTTTGTCAAATGACGTTCCGGAGATTTGGAGGCTGATGGCAATCAAATCAAGGTAATAATTAAAGAAAATCGTGATTTTTTTTAATTGGTATATGTAAAATGAGGAATCCAATTTTCCCGCTGGTGCGCTAGTTGGGCTTTACGTTCACTTTTAATCGGCCAAATTATAAACTATTTCAATGACCCACTCCAAATGAAATAATACTTCATTCAGTTCATACATTAATATTGTTCATACATTTATATTGGCACATGATCTTCTTTGCTATACACGCTGCACACCTGTCAAAACCAGACGAATCCGACCGCTAGATCAATGGTCTAGACAAAATAACTCCCAAGTCACTGAACTGATCGAACTTAAATTTTATTAGGAAGACCTGACTGCGTATAAATGATTATGAATAGTCCGCAAATTCGCGTATCTGCATATAAAATAAACTTCATACTCATCAAATTTCGGTATGCGTTTTCTTTGATAATTTTAAGTGAACTCGGAATCATTAGTCTTAACAAAAATTTTACGATATAAAAAATGAAAACAACATTTACATAATATTTTTACAAAAAAACAAATGGGGAGCTATATGCCAGTTAAAAAAATGATTTCATCCCGACCTAAGGATTGAAGTTCCACAACTTGAAACAATCCCAGAACAATCTTAAGTCAATCCGAAAAGGTTTATTTCAAATTCGGATCCTACTTGAAAATCAAGTCCCAGATTTTCGGTATTGGTTAATTCTTACTCAAGTCAATCCTTTCGTAATTGGTTGCGTATAACTTCATATTTCCATTTATCTTTATCGACTGTCTTGAAAAATTAATTAACAAAATTCTCTTATCGTTTCTTGAAAATAAGTACCTTTACCAATTCCGATTGATTGAATTCGGAAACGAGAAAAGGCCTGAAACTATTTTAGGTTTTCAATTATTTTTTCCAATTTTTTCTTTGGTTGTTTTTCATAGATTATTTTTAGATTTTTTCATTATTCTTAAAAAAAATATCTGAGTTTGCATGATGTACCAAAATTGTAAAAATTGTACGTGATTCTTACAAAAATCAACCTACATTTTAAAAGCTCTGTTTTTAACTGAAGCTTAGATTAAAAATGAGTGTTTGGAATATTTTTTCCTCGTCTGTTAAAAAAGTTGAATCAAATTTGTGAACGATTTATAATGCCTTGCAGCATTGACTTTATCCCACTGTGCGTACTCGTAAGTATGTATAAAGCGGCTTTTGTCCAGCGATCATGATGATGCACACACGCACACAAACATTCATACATACACATACAGCAGAGATGTAGAAAGAGCTTCGTCTTGACTTCGAAGCGATGACACTTCGGGCTTCATTTGCAAGCGAGAGCAGGCGAGCAAGTGGTAATATCAGCCAGACGAATGACTTGGACTCCCCCGCACACACACACACACACAATCACACATTTACATAGTTGAGGCAGATAATCTTGCAGATTCAAGTGGCAGCTGTTGTTGCTCTTTGTTGTTGTTGTTTTGATTATTTTAATTAGCGTTCAAATATGTCAAAGTCATTCGAAATTGATTTCGTATACCGCCCCTCCCTACCCACCGTTTACAGCTTCCCACCCTCGAGCAACTTCCGCACGTTCTCTCTGTGTGTGCTTTCTTTTCCTCTTCCTTTTCCTTTTTGATTGTTTGCTGCTTTAGTTTAATTATACATAGTATTTGTTTATTTTTTGTATTTATCGCATACATTTTTACCGCCTCGAGTCATTCGCGTAATTTGTTTAATAAATGTGAGAAAGAGCTTTGTTGTTGTTGTTTGCCTTGGTGATTTTTTTTTTAAATATTTTTTTTTATTCGCGTCATCTTATTTAATTTTGCATATTGTTTGCCTTGTTCTGGTTTCATTTCGTACTGTTGATTTTTTTCTCAATTAACAGAAAATAAGGTGGCATCAAATGTGTTGAACGGATTTCCTGGCCTCCTCACCCAAAACTCTTCACTTGGCGCCGCTCAACCTGCGGTTGACGACCATTAAGTGCCTTTGATCTTCTACGGGGAAAATTGGTTGGCCCACAACACAATTTTTTATTTTTTTTGTACCTTTAATTGACAATTTTCACTTTTTGGCTTTGTTGTGACAGTCGTTTTGATGTGTGTTTGCACACACAAATTGTTATGCGTTTTGGTGTTGTTTTTTTTTTTTTGTTCTCAAGCTTGCATATTTTGGCAAATTACATACAGCTCAAAATTAACCATTTAGTCGGGTAAATATGGACTATATCAAACAAAAAATGAAATCAGAAGGCGCCGGCTAAGGTCAGAGCCAAATATTGCTCAATAGAATATAATAAAGTTATGCAGAGGATGATCACTAATTTAGAGGTTAGTACAGGGAATCTCAAAACTTATGTACATTTCGAACAATATTAAGATATTTTTGATCATACTTATAGGTCGAAAAGACTTAAGTTAATCCCGATTAACTCTGAAAAGAAGAATTTGCGTACTTAAAATAATAACAAAATATTTTTTTCCTAGAAGCTTAATAAATTCTTAATTATACCCCCAAAATATTCTCGGAACCAAATAAGAGTACATAAGATAAGTACAAAATGTTCTTGGTTTAGGCACATTAAATTGCTGCAAAGATCTTATTGCCTTGAGCTAATCAAAGTCCTAGAAGGTATAGGCCCTCTATAAGAATCAGTTGGGAATTTTTGGAAAAGATTCGTGTTGAAATATTTCGCATTTTCCATTGATTCCTTTTTTGACATGGCATTTCAAGCTTATTTTGAACTAAGAATCTAAGAAATTTTGTACTTGAATTAAGAATGCGTTTTCTAAAATTTTTCAGTTAGCTGTAAGTACGAAAAATTCTTGATTTAAGAATGAATTTTTTCATTTATAAAAAAACGAACGGTCGTTTTTGGACTTAAGAATGTTTCATACTTAATTTAAGTACATCCAAGAAAAAAATATACTTAAAGTTTTGAATAATTAAATATGAATTCAGGGCCGCAAACCAGCTTAGAACCAAACCGGTTCGAATCCGGAATTCCGTCTTTTCTTTAACTGTAAACCGAACCTTCAACCAAACCTCCTGTGAAAAACTAGCTGAACCTGACCTGTTCACAAACCAAAACTTTTGGGTTAGTTTTACAAAAGTTACATGTCTTAGTTCAGCGGGCATTTAACTGATAAAAAAAAAGTAGCAGAGACTTCCAATTGTTCGAAGAAATAATACTAAGGGCCAATTTTTCATCTCCTACATAGCGCTATCTGTCACATATTCTTACAAATAACAGAGTAAATTGAGTGTTTATCTAACACATAGCAACTATATAGAAGATAAGAAATCGGCCCTTAATAATATAAATTGAAAATAATAAAATAAAATTTAAGTACACAACAAATTCAGAAATTCTGTAAATTTTTTATATTTTTAACAAATTAATTACTCTTAAATACGAATTTGAAAAAACCTTGGGACAAACCAAAGTTCGAACATAAACATAGACATATATTATAATCACCAATGCTTATCGAGCCCCCATGCATCACGCCTCGAAAAATTTAAAAAAAACATCTAATCTCCCACAATTTTAAAGTTAAATTGTTCCGACCTTTTAGCTATATATTTAAATCTTCCTTACTTATTGATATCCTGATCAGATGAATTATAAGTCGAATTATAAGAAAATCAAAAAATTGTGATGGGCAGCACTTAAACAGGTTGTGTGACTACACACTTAAATATTAACATTTATATACAAACTTTGACAGGGACAGGGTATACTATACTATGGTCGAGATTAACAGATATATGATTTTGAACATTTTCCAAAATGTACTTAACTCTTCGCAATCAGAAAAAAATTTTAATAAATGGAAACGCATAAGAACTCACGAATTATAATTTAGTACACTTTTCTTGCATACATACAAATGTTTCCCAATACAAACTTTTTCGAGACTTTTCATTCACTTAGCGGTGGAATTTCCATAATCCCGTTGTACTACTTAATTTCAAAATTGAAAATTTAGTTCAAGTTTTTGTTTCTAAGATAATGGGCCCTCTCATCAAACAGGGTTGCGCCTCTCCGAATTAAAATTTCCGATATATTAGTTCAAGTTAATTTGAAGTTCAATTGGCATTTGTTCAATGGTTTTTATGTTTTGAACTAATTAATTCATTAATTTTTAATTAATTTATATTTAAATATTTATTCAAATTTTTGTAATTTTCTACAAAAAGAATAAAAATATTTTTGGGACAATTACACTAGTTTACAGCGAAAAAGACCCATTGAAGCCATTATTTTTTAATGATGTATTTTGGAATGCTGAACTCAAAAATGAATTTCAAAAAATTTTGTATGGATACGTTTTTCAGTTGGAATTTTTTTTTAGTTTTTCCGTAGGTACCCATACTTTTTAAGCCATATCTCGAGTTACAATCTTTAGATAAAGTCAAGCAATGGATTAATCAAAAGGTTATGCAATTTCCAATAATCTAGTCAAAGAACATTTTTTAATTGGTTTAGTAGTTTAAAAGTAAGAAGCAAAAATATTTCGAAAAAAATGATTTTTTTCTCAAAAACGTGAAAAATTTGATTTTCTAAAATCTGTAAATGGTTGAAAATAAAAATCAAAAAATTGTTTATTCTTTTATTCTTACAAATTGCCCTATAACGATGAAAATAGGGCATTGATGACGAAAATCGGTGGTTAAATTGCGAAGTTGTAAGCAATTGTGTGAAACAACTAGGGGTCAAATTTGACTACTTTACGTTTTTATTAAAAAAAATATTTTTTTTACTTTGCTTTTTGCTTAATGTACGAGTTCCAATAGAAACCAAATCACTGAAAAAATTAAGAGCAAGGTCAAAAACGAAGAAAAAATATAAATATTTTCTAATAAATACATAAAACAATGAAATTTGACTGTAAGTACTTGTACTTAAATGCTCACAGCTTCTTTATTTATCCATAGATATTCTTTACCGATGCTTTATTTTCTTCGTACAAGTGCTATTCGTAAGAACAAAAGAAAAAAACAATTTATTTTTATCAGTTTCAACATTTTACAGCTTTTAGGAAAACAAAATTTGCACGTTTTTGAGAAAAAAATCGATTTTTTCGAAATATTTTTGATTGTAGCATTTTAACTACTGAACCGATTGGAAAGAGAACTTCAACTAGATTATTAAAAATTGCATACCCTTTAGATTAATACCTTGCTTGACGACATCTAATGTTGCTATCTCGAGATATGTCATAAAATGTAAGGGTACCTACTGAAAAAACTAAAAAAAAATTCTAACTCATAAACGTATCCATACAAAAATTTTTGAATTTCATTTTTGAGCTCAGCATTTCAAAGTACATCATAAAAAAATAACAGCTTCAATGGGTCTTTATTTTTTTTTATTTTTGTAAACTAGTGTTATTATTAGTCATGACTTAGTCATAAAATTTCTTTTAATACATATCGATAAGATTTACAAAAATTTATATAAATAAGATCAGGCTAAAATAAAAATATACAAACACAATTTTAAGAAATATTTAAGCAAATTATGGAAAGCTGGCTATACGTAGGTTGCTATATATATTTCTGTCCTAATAAGAAAAACGCGAATATTTATGATCAAAAATGGTTTTATTGTTTTTCAAAGTATTCTCCAGCAAGATTTATACACTTTTGCATGCGCTCAAACCAATTGTCAAAGCACTTTTTCCACTCCAAAACATGGATTTTGAACTCTTTAACAGCATCTTCCTGTGACGAAAAGGCGACCATTTGCTTCGAAGTGCTTCTTCCACGAACGACTTTCGTTGGATTTGGCTCGTCTTCAAAGACCCACACGGTCGATTGCTTCTTTGTTTCGGGCTCATAAGCATAGATCCATGATTCGTCACCGGTGACGATCTTATAAACGTCTTTTGAAACACCGCGATTATATTTTTTCAAAATTTCTTTGCACCAATCCATATGAGCCTTTTTTCGAGCGATTGTCAAATTGTGCGGGATCCAACGAGAACAAATCTTTTTTACGCCGAGGTGTTCATGCAATATCGAATGTATGCTGGTGGAAGAAATGCCCAAGGATGCCTCTATCTCACGGTATCTCACATGACGATCTTGCATTATCAGTTCACGCACGGCATCAATGTTTTCTGGCACAACGACTGTTTTTGGACGACCTATACGAACTTCGTCTTCGAGCGAGCGTCGCCCGCGATTGAATTCATTAAACCATTTTTTCACAGTGCTATAGGATGGTGCTTCATCGCCATACAAAGATTTAAGTTTAACGTTGCATTCTTGTCGTGATAATCCACGTCGAAAGTTGTGAAAAATGATTGCACGAAAATTTTCACGAGTTAATTAAATTTTTCTGCAGAGGTAAGTTTTTGATTAATCGTTAATCGATATCAAACGTGGTCACACATGAAAGAGTTGTATGGAGCTTTTATTGATAAAAGTCCAAACTTTTTTAGGGAAAAGGCCAATTGGTCCTAAAATGGCTAGAAGTGACCTAGACCAGAAACTTAAATAGCAACCCACGTACGTTTAATAGTTAATCTGAAGGTGGGTTAGAGCTTAGATCTTCCTCGCAGTAGTCCCCACAATTGTCATGTTTTCTTGCTTGAGCTTCTCTCACTACCTTGGCTTGAGTGTTTTTTAACTCTCCTCTTCTCTTCTTTAACAAATTGAACGCATATTTACCAGGGCCAACCAATGGATCACCCTTGCTGAATTTGTAATTTCTTTCTTCAATTTGTTTACCACAAAATTGTGAATTCTATACTTCAACTGTGTTTTAAATGATCCTAACTGGGTGTCAGTTCCGCTTTGTTCTGTGTTGCAATCTATTCGAAAACGCTGCTAATTGCTGCCTGTCAATGTGGCCTAAACGTTTTCTCATCTTTGGCCCTTTGATATTTGAGTCACTTTGCTAATAGCCTGTTGGTTGCCAACGACCTCGATCCAAGAGGGGCTAAGGGAGGAGCGGCAGGTATGGGTTGATAAAAATATTCTTAATTGTAGTGGGCCATGGACAGGCAGGTCGTCAGTCGGGCCATGTGTGCGGTCGTTTTTTGTTAGAATTGTGGACAAAGTCTTGGCGTTTCTGACTTTGCTTTGATTTGGCGTTGACGTAAATTAGAAAAGAAAAAATATGAAACAACAGCAACAACAATATGTGAGTGCGATTGCGAGTGCAAGTTCGAGCGACCGCCCGGCCAGTTGAGTGTGCCCTCCTCCACCGCCGCCTCCTGCCACTTGCCACTTGTGTGCATTGTCTGAGGTGTGAAAATTTGTGTTTTTGACTTTGCCGCCGACACGAGTGCCAAGTGCATTTTCGGCACTTTGTCACACTTTTTTCGCTTTGATTTTTTCTCTTTGGCAAATTTAAAAGTCAATTAAAGCAACTTGACAAACGAACCCGAGTGCCACTCAAGGGGTTAATTTGCTGTATGGGTGTGTGTGTGTGTGAGTACAGGGCCCATATTTTACATTTCACATGAAATTAGCCGCAATTAATACTAATTTATTCACATGAAATAAAAAAAGAGAAGTATACAAAAAAACATTCACGATAATCACAAATAGCCATAAAAATAATACAAAATAATAATAAATCGTGGCTAGATTTTATGCCGCGTCACATGGCAATCAGAGACGGGCAATCGTGCCCAAAAGCTCAACTCACAGACAACACACAGATGCAATAGCCACAGACACAGATACAGATACAAGCTTCACTTGAGCGTTTGCGCTGCGCTAATTTTATAACGCAAATAAACACGATTTGGCACTTGAGTTACTTCGGGGGCTTTTTCTGTTGTAGGTGGCTTGGCAGCAGATGGCAGCAGAGGGAAGCGTCAGAACGTTTGCCTACTCTTTGCTACTTCAGCGGCTCAAAAATCAAACTTACAGATTTGGAAATTTCAAATTTTTGGCTTTCACCTGCTAATTATGCAGCCAACAGCCATTTGGAGTGGCCGCTTGTCAAGTTTTTGTTGTTATATTATTTTGCCAAAATGTTTCACTTAACCAAATAAGTGTGTGTATTTAGCTACATAAATATGCATATTAACTGGGCATGCAAATCGCTCGAGAATTAAGACTTTGAGCATTTTAGTTTATAATAGGAATTTTTGTTCGAAAAACATGAACGACAGGTCTTGAAACCATTTCATTTATAAATTAAGCTCGACTGCATTCGGGTTTGCACTCTTGCTGACTTGGAATTCCAAAGCAGTTATTGCAATGCTGACATGCGTAAACCGTTATTGGCTTCCTTGACAATCCTTGGCAAAGACTATTTCTTTTCCATGTTGATTGTGCCTCTGTTTATAAATAAAATTATACAAAAATTACAACTTATATTTATGACCTCGAGCCGGCCTAAAATTGCTGGTTTGTCACTTGCTTTAATGTCAAAAATTAAGACTAAATTTTCCAACATTACCGAAAATTACATAAAATTAAAAGTGAGGTAGGGGGTTTTGTTAACAAGAAGATTAGTTCTTATTTGCCTCGAACGCTTGTACGATTATATGTGTAACAAATTAGAAGATTGCAAATAAACACACACGGAAGCTTGCTCGAAAGCAAGGCGACAATTGGTTGGAGTTACAGACTGTTTCGAAATAACCATATCGCTCATCAGACTCCTTCTTGTCTGTTTGGATGCATTATTCAATTCTAACGTTCTATTTATGCCTTGTAGTTGGCCGAATAAGCACTTGGGAACTCCAAAGTGTTCAAACGCAACCCCAGAGGCATGCTGCAGAAGTTGAATTGAATTGCAAGCCTAACACCTCACCGACGTGGTTTATTTTTATTAAACCAAAAATGATTATTAAATATTGACAAAATTATTCTAAAATGTTCCCATATTTATATAAAAATAATTCTTAAAATGACCTCAAGGTGTTCCCAAATTGAATTGATTGATTGAATTGATTATCTGTCACATAAACTAACAAATAACCGAGTAAAATTTAGTTTTATCTGACACATAGCAGTTATTTAGAAGATGAGAAATTGGCTACAAATGTTATTAACACACAGTGTTAGAGAGTACCTAGGTATTTGTACCCAGGTACATACCACGATACAAATTTGGTGTACCATTTACCTTACCTAGGTATTTAAAAATTCGATTACCTTTTACCTTACCTAAATTTTTAAATTACCATCTCAAAAGGTAGGGGAACAGGTACTTTAATTTCAATGGAAATTTCGGTCTCAGTAACACCAGCAAAAAACTAACGGACATAATTTGTACATTTTGTACAGAATTAAAAATTCTACGGGACTTAAGAGGAGCGTGGCAAATCAAACGGTATCTATGTTCATAAGGAGTTACCTGAGTTATCAGCATAAGCTCCAGTGCATAACTATGGCCGCACCCAATTTTTTCAGTGTACGAGTACATAGAGAGGAATGCAGATAAAAAGAGAATCAAAAATAAAATAAGCAAGAATCAAAGCAACAACTCTAGCAATGCAAAATTTACCGTAAAGATTTAATTATCGTTTTATGCTTGGTGCATAATTATGGCCGCACTGTATAATTTCTCATTCTGTGTTCGTTAGCGATCATTTCGGTTGTGCCAATTTATTTGATAATTCAAATTGACATTATTTTTGTGGAATAAAATAATATGCCAAGGGGAACTGTGCTTTCCGACGCTGAAAAATGTCAAATTATTATTATTAACATGAAAATTTATTCCGGACCTCCTCCGCAACGCCATCCCGCCGCCCACCCACCACCCACCACCCTACACCATACTCTCCTCTCACTTATTTTTACACTTCTCAAATAAATCAAATTTCGCAGTAAGCAAGTTCTTTAATGTTGCATTTTTTTTTTTGGCTGGCCCTGGGACTTGAACCTCGGCCTTCTGCACATTTTTATATATGACAGGCATCTTAAACAGTTCCACCACCGTACCGAGTTAATATGTCGTGCCTAAGCTCAGTGTTAAAGAAATTCGGTAATTTTTCAAGAACCATTTCAAGAACTAATTTTCTCAGTTCATTCGTCGATTTAGAACGGATGGTATACTTTTGAGAACGTGGGCTTATTTCAAGAACGGAAAAAACGAGAACGGGTCGGGTATAAAAGCAAGAAATTTGTGCTGCCTTTGAGAACGTAATTTTTTTCTGAGTGAACACTTGCAAAAGTTCCCTCCAACTGATTTAAACGATAGAATATATAACGGATATAGATATCAGATATTTATAAATTCAAAATCATTGAGAATCAAAATGTGATCGCGTTACCATAAAAAAATCTTTTCTTAGTAAATCACATTTTCCGACCGATCGGTCCTATGGCAGCTATATGCTATAGTCTTCCGATTTTGAAAAAATGTTCCAGAATTATGTGAAAGTATATGAAACTAATATTGGTGTTGATACGATGGAAAACAAAAAAGTTTTTCTAAATAAAACTAATTGTTTGACCGATCGTTCCTATGACAGCTATATGATATAGTCATTCGATCCGGCCAGCTCCGATATATTAGTTGCGTTTAGCAAAAGCTGAGGGACTAGTTCGCGTAGAAACAGACAGACAGACGGACAGACGGACAGACGGACGGACGGACAGACGGAGTTGAACTCAGCTCGTCGTCCTGATCAAAAATATATATAGTTTATGGGGACGGAAATGAATATTTCTATGCGTTACAAACTTCTGGGCAAAATTAAATATACACTTTGCAAGTGTATAAAAATAGAAGGCTTCGCCGATGTTTTAAATACCCTTGCAGTTTTTGAAAGAGGCTACCATTGATAACAAAAAGTTTTTCTCACCGATCGTTCCTATGTCAGCTATATGCTATAGTCATCCGATTTTCATAAATCTTTCCAAAATTATGTGGAAGCACATAAAACTAATATATACCTAGATTGGTGACGCTACGATAAAAAACAAAAAATTTTTTTTCACAAGAACTTTTTTTTGGAACGATCGTTCCTATGGCAGCTATATGATATAGTCATCCGATCCGGCCGATTCCGACAAATATGCAGCGTATTTGTATTTAAAGGCTTTTTGCAAAGTTTGGTCAAGATAGCTTTAAAAGGGAGGACATAGCATGGAAACAAACGGACAGACGGAAATGAAGTCATCTCGTCATGCTGATCAAGCATAATTATACTTTATGGGGTCGAAGATGCTTCCTTCTATGCGTTACAAACATCGTGACAATTTTAATATACCCTCTGCAAGGGTATACAAATTAAAATTCTTCTTCTCAAAATCTAATATTGTTCAACCTAAATTATTTTTATTTAGGGAGTGCTTTGAACAAAATCCTTGCTTGGAAATGATTCGTGATTTGCTGCATGACCTCGTCAGAGCGCAGTTGTCGAATGCGTTGAGATGCAGTAGATTGTCTTTAAGGGTCCTCCAAGGTCGTGTGATCGATTCTCAGACAAGATAATAGGACAAGTTTTTTAATGTTACTAAGATATAAGCGTCCTGTTCAGAAATATATACGTATATAGTAAATGGGGTCGGAAATGAATAATTCTATGCGTTGCAAACATCTGGACAAAATTTTCAAGTGTTCAAAAAATGCTTTAAAACTTACTATATATTTATATAAAGATATTGAAATGAATTTCCCCAATTGGTTTTTTTCGCTCATGATGATAATAAATGGACTCAGCCGGAAGTACGTTTGAGACTCTTTTTCAATTAAAGTTCGCTTGATTTTTGTTGTTTTATTTAAATATTTTTTAAAATAAGTAAAATAAGGTTTCAGTTCACATTCACTTGCAGAAATTTAATGTATTTTACATTCGCATACTCATTCGAGTAGTGAATTTATTTTGAATTTTATGTTGGCACTCATTTAATTCACATACAATCAAAGCATTTGTTGGTTCACTTGTCTCACTTAAATACAGTAGAAATTCTCAATGAAGCCACTTATACATTTACCACTTCAATACACTTGTTGGGGGCAACAGGTTTGCCTTCCCCCTCCTCCTCCCCCCCATATTCATCGTACCGTCTAGACACTTTACCACTCTTTGGCTGGGACACTGAAGCGGCTACTTTGCATGACCTGCGGCCATTTCTTCCAAGTGCTCACGATCGATGAGTCGATCTTTGTGTGGTCCCTCGAACCAGTCTCCCCGTCGATTAGAAATGCCTCAATGGGGCGACCCATATCAGCTATTGTTTAGCCTTAATCAGTTTATAAATACTTCGTCACTTGCATATTTTGTTCTCATTTCTCTCTTTTTGTGATTTTTCAAACCATATTCAATCCTCAGCTGGGGCAAATTCTTTAGAGAGATTTTTTTTGCGCAATATCGAATTTCAGTTGTATGAACGGAATCGGAATTCTGGGTAATGCTGAGGCGGCTGCTGCTGCTGCTGATTGCCATTGACGTAGACGTACACGAGAGCTAATAAATGTAGTTTGATTGTCGACGTCCACGTCCTCATCATCATATGTCGCCGAAGCTCGAAGCTGGAGAATTTCATTGTACTCGTATTTTCGCAATGCGTCAGCGTGAAACAATTGAGGGAAATGCCAGCAACCCCTTCGGCAAGGGCAAGCAGCCATAACACACAGTACACAAAGAAGCACACCGACCCGAAACCGAAACGAACGCCTTGAAACAATGAAACATCGACCAGAAATTAGCGCGGTTGTCTGTCAAATTTGATTTTACTTTGATATGTCACTTCGAGGCGAGGCAAGGCGAGTCGAGGCGAGGCTGTCTCGACGCTTCGAGGCCAACGATTTGCATTTCTGACAAAATAATATGTATGTACGTACTCGTTCATATAATATGCATTGCAGGGGCATTTAGGGGGTTAGGAGAAGCTCAGCTTTTGTCTGGCTAATAAAAGCGGAGCTCCCCATTTTGGTGTTGGTTGGGAAAGGCGACAAAAAAAATTAAGCAATCTGTTTTAGTCGACAGCTTCAGCAGTGCCGAAATCTTCATACTCTGCCCAGTTGTTATCAAAAGTTCCTTCATTCGTTCACCGATGTTGGACTATATAAAATATAATTTCTACAGAATTGGGCTTTTCCATTATGTCGAACGGGATCATCGAACACTTTTCAAGTGTATAAAAATAAGTCAAAATAAACGGATTTTTATTATGTCAGAAGGCTTGACTTATAGCTCTTAACTAGCGCTTTAATCAATGCTAAGGTTAATTTTGATCAATTTTTATTTTCAAGATAATTTAAAAAAACCAAGGCATTCGCACGGGACAAAAATATAAGTGGGTTTCGCGACCAACAGTTCCAATATTGCAATTTAAGAATGTTGATCATTGATGTCATTTAAAAATAGTTTTGATTTTACCCAAAAAAACATTTTATTTTTTTTAAACTAAATTTTAAGCACTTTCGCACGGGACATGTCGCGCAGGACATTTTTTTCCTTCATGATAATTATAATATTTCTGTTGCTCTTTTTAACAAAATAAATTTAAACGTATTTTGCAAAAATGTTTATAAATCAACAGAAGATCTTCCATTTATTTATTTTTACATAATAACAAAAAATAAACATTTTTAAAAATTATTTGATCGTCCTTCAATTTTTGTCTCGACGGTTTGCAACTACCTTTATTTCAATTTAAATAGTTAAAAAGCATGTTTGAAAAAAAATTTCATTTATGTAAGAAAAATTTTTGAATTTCAGACTTAAGATGTCGCAAGGGACAAACTTTAAATAAGTACCAAGATCACAAATCTTCTCATTTTTTAGCATGTTTTTTTTTCAAATTTTAATTGTATTAAAAATCTCTATTTATACTCAAGATTGGATAAGCTTTCTGCATGTTCTTTCGACCCACTGATATCTAATTTTTTTTTCAATGTCGCAGGGGCATTGAAATATGAGAACATTTTTTTTTGCAATCGGATAGTCTCCTTTATATCCATTGAAAGATTTAAGAAAGCAAAAGTCAATGCAATTATAAAGACGTTTAAGAACTTTTATTAAAACAAAAAATTCAGTAGAAATATTAAAATGAGTAAAAGTAGCGCTTATGCGTCTTTGCTTTTGAAATTCTGAAAGTCGGTTATGCATAAATGTAAAATTGGTTTATATTAGTTAAATTTGACTGTTTTCCTACGAAAATATCACAACGCAACGTGTTTTGAAGATCTTTTAAATTTTTGGTCTCGGTGGACCGTTTAGTGGAAATACTGTTACCACGCCTAAGCCCATATTGAACAAACAATCAGAACGATTCCGTCAATATTTGACCTCAATTTTTTAGTGCGTCTATGAGAAAGCTGCCTAGAATCTCCCAGTTTGATCTGTTGCAGAGAATTAATAATTAAATAATTTCAGTATTTTTATTGTAACAAAATGTTGTAATTGAAATCGTTCTCATTTGGCTTTTGTAGGTGAGGGGAATGAAGAGAACTTGTTTAACAGAAAAGAGCTAGCAAAGTTGGAAAAAATTTTAAATTTTAAAAATTTTAATTTATACCTTAGTTTTTATCAAAGTTGAAAGTTTTAAAAATAATTTATTTATTTAGACTTTTGGAAAGTTTGTTTGAAAAAGCTTTGAAACAGAGGTAGGAGATAGCATAGAAACAGACAGACGGACAAAAAAGCCGCCTCTTTCCAAACACGTCAACAACAATCAGCTGTCCAAACAACACTTAGGGCTGCACCGAGCGTAAATTTGACATGTCTGCCAAAATATGAATGAAATATATATTTTTGCGATATTCTTAATCTTTGTTGCAATAGCAGCATAAACTGGGACACGTTTGACTTTGCAAATTGTTAAAAGCATGAATTTCATAGCATAAACGTAATAATACTCCCCTTTAATCTCGCTACATTTAGTCTAGCGTTTTTCACATTTTTGCCAGGTTTTTTCAAGGATCGCAAAATAAACGTTCGTTTTAGAAATGACCTTTTCATTCGAACCAAAACTCTCACCATTGATTCATTTCTTCAGATTGGGAAAATAGACGCAAGCGGCTAAGTAGTTTGTGGCGCAATTTATGGATTTTTTCCATGGCGACTACCCACGTGAAGGTCATGTTGGAAGAACGCTTGTTTTCTTCGCCAAATCCGATCGTTTCGGCTTTAAGTCAGTGGTCGGCAATGAGAGCAGAGGAGCTTCCACTGGCAACTGAGAAAATAGTAGTATGCAAGTAAATATTTGATTTTTCTACTCGAACATGTGCGGCGCTCACTCCCCTTTGTATGATCACCATTTCACCATTATTACACCAAGAGCCCAGGCAGAGAATAGAGAGCTTAAAAGCTCGTTGGTTGAATGTAATGTAACACATTGAACGCACTTGATCACTGATCAGCTTAATAAAAGTGCTCTTACTATTATTGACATTTGGTGAAGATTCTTGTAAATATCATATTAAGCACAAGAGTTTGCTCTTGTAGTAGGCTACGTAAATTACCAGGAAATATATTATTGATCAGGGAGCAAGTTCTTCTGCTGAACACGGCCAATGACAACTTCTGGCTGCTGACACTCACAAATACTAAAACAGCGAGTGCAATTTTGACGACGTCTCTGTTCCCATTGCCGACCCTATCTTTAAATCAATTATGAATCTGTCTAACAGCTTTAAATATTATTAGCCATTCATCGTTTTATACTTTTTCAAGTTTCGATGTAAAAAAAAAACAAGGCGAAAAACAATATGACGTTTTCGTGCGTGTCCCAAAGATTTTAAACCACAGGTTCGGTTCATTAAGGTTTATGTAAGAATCCGTACCACGATTTTGGTTCGGTTTAGTGGTTCGCGGTTAACATATTTTTACCAAGAAAATTTTGCATTTATCTTTGAAATAGATTTCTTATAAAGGGTTAAAAAATTTCGGTGCTGAATAAAAATATATATTATTTATATAGACAGATACACATTCCGCCCATAAAATACATTATTGACTTGGTGAGCGGATCTTATTATAAATGTTCTTATTATATAAAGACAGAAGTAAAGATTGTGATTGTGCAATATTGAACATAGCATTGAAAAAGGTGCGTATCAATTGAGTTACCAGTTACAATGGCATTCGCGAAAACAAAAGTATACGTCAGTCTGTCCTCTGAACGAGATCGCTCTTTAAATGTTAAATAGAGAACTTAAAGGTACAGCAAAGGCTACTAAAATATATAAATTTATAAATTACCTAGAACAATATCGTTGTCTTTAGATTAGTGTTGCCCAACGCCTATACTCGAAGGGCTCTGTTGTTGTTGCTTAGCTCGCCGCTATAGTCGCGAGCATAAAGAGTCACAGTTAGAGATCACAACAACATATCTTGTGTTTCTTCTCTCTCTCTCTCTCTCTTCTATGGCTGTAGCTGCTCGAGCACAAGAACCAGTTTGTTGACGAGTGGAAATCAACACAGGTATTATTTTTGTCAACGAATGATTTCGTTAAAAAAAAGAGATTCTTCATATCTATTGGTGTCAGCTCTTCCATAGTGGGCATCCCTGCTTTACTTCATTGAACACATCGATAGAGTGAGCTGAGCCGTTTTCATATGCGGTTTTTGGTTCGGTTCGGCATTTTCGAAAAAAACCAGTTCGGTTCGTGCTTCGGTTTACGAGCACAAATAAGCGGTTCGGTACGGTGTGGTTCGGTTCGGTTCTGAAACGGTTTGCATCCTCAAATTATCCTTCTTACAAATTAGCTCATTCAAGTTTAGTTCGAAATGCAAATGCTTATACGAAAATTTCTAGAGATTTCCAGGACACCCCAGTATATATATTCTTGATCAGGACGGCAAGCTAAGTCGAATGAGCGTCTATCTACACTTTAAATTTGTTTAGGGTTCGGAAGTTTCCGGGTTCCAACTATCTATTAAATAAACTATATATTAAAGTTTCATCCATCCACTACGCAGATGTTTCATAGTTTACACTTTGAACCCTTTAACAGGTCATTTTTAATTATGACCAAAAGAAAAACCGCATTAATTATGGTTATTGAATCAATATCAGCATTCTTATGGAAATCCGAATATCGAATATAATACACCAAATGCCTCGACTCATCAACTCCTTATAACTATTTTAATTCTGCAACTCGATTTCAGGCTTTGCATTTTAATTTTTTCTCTCTCTTATTTCTGTTTTTGTTTCCACAGGATTTCCGCAGTTGAAAAACTTTGCTGCTGGTCCTGGAACTTGTTTACCTGGTAAGCCATTTTTATGCAACACAAATTAAGCGAATCGCCTAAAGGTAGGCAATGCCCCGGCTGAAATGCAATCCTTGCAGAAGGATTCAGCCAGAGCTTGAATGTGCTTTTGCCCCACAGAGGGCAGCAGCAGTGGCAACCCAACCCTTTGACGCTAATTAATGGGCATTCCTCAGCTTCATTTCGCATCGGTTCGTGGGCGTGGCCTGGCCTCAGAAAACAAAAAAAAAAGGGGGTTTCGCCTGCGTAAATTTTACACACACGTCAAGCACATAAATTTTTCAAATTGCTAATAAAATAAACAATTTAGCTAACAAAAAAAAACCAAATCGACACACACGAGAGACGAAAGTCAAATAATGAAAATTTCATTTTCATTTTGTTGCATTCGCAACGGGCAATAAATATTTTCAACATACGCTTTTATACGCAATTTACACGCGCATACATCTCCCCACACACGCACACACGAGGATATGTGTCCTGGTTTTAACCCTTGCCACACACACACACACATGCCAAAAACAAAGGCCCAAGAAATGTCTAATAAGAATCGCACCAGCAAATAGCGCAAAAAGGGTTGCATTGCAATTGGATTGGCATGGCACGGAATGGCATGGAGAGTGGAGAATGGTGCTCGGTACCTAAAACAGGTTGCAGAGCTAAAGTCCATAAATTGCTTTGATCAGGTGTTGCTGCCTTAAAGTTTGTCCTTAAAGCTTGTTGTGCGATTTTCTATGAGTTTTTTGAACCCACCGGGTTCCAAAAACTATCAGTCTTCTGAATTGCTACTTTCTTTTGAAAAGGTTAAACCAAAGCGAACAAATAAATAAAGCAAACGTTTCGGTAGGACCAGTTTCAACTTTGATCGATTTTCTACTTCTCGCTCAGAGAATAGCCTTATACTCTCTTTTACTAGGCAGTTCGACATTTTGGTTCCACGAATACCCTGGATTCAACGTTCGAACGTTTTGCATCCAATGAAGCCAAAGGATATTATAATGTCTATTCCAAATGGATCTTATTTTGTTTGTGACTTTTTCTCGAAGTCGATTAGCTTTTCGAGAAAAAAATTACTAATACAACATGCAGTATCTTCTACTTTTGTGTGAAACATTTTTTATAACGTGTATATCTCAGGGACCGTAAATAACGATTATTTTTTTTTTTTCATCAAAAAAATAATTCGCTCATAATCACTCTATGAGAGTGGAAAAGATTCAAAAAATAAAAATCTTACATAAGAGTTATTTAATGATTTTTAAAAAAATCTAAAAAGATAACGATAATTTTTTGATCAAAAAAATAAAAATCTAAAATAAAAATTATTATATGTTTTTTATTTTTTTTTCTGAAAATAAAAATCATTTTAAAATAACGGTTTGTTTTTTGAAGATGTATGTGGCCAGGATTGCATATGGGTATAAACTGAAGGTACAGCAACCACACAGGGTAGTCATCTGGGCCCCCTACTCTGTACTTAGCCTATTAATGACTTTCCTTCGATATTAATTCATTCTCGCATACTAATTTATGCAGATGATGTTAAGCTTTGCCATTCTTATAAAGAGGCCGACTCTTTCACTGATCTCCAATCAGATCTGGAAGTTTTTTAGTAAATATTTTAAACCTTAACTGTTTGAAGTGCAAGTGCATGTCGTTTCGTAGAACTGAACCTCATTTAGTCTACTCCCTGTAAAACACTTGCTTAAATCGTATTTATAAAATGCTCGATTTGGGTATTATTCTTGATCCTAAAATTAATTTCAAATTTTAAACAAAGACATGGGTGTGCTAGGATTTATTAAGCGTTGGTCTAACTATGTAGTTTAATGACCCTTACACAACCAAGACCCTCTTCACTTCTTTTTATAAGAGAAGTATATATCAAAAGCGCACAGAGTCTGCACAGATGGAATTCCCACTGATTGCTCTCCGTGGTCTCAATTGGGAACATAATGTACGTCCTCAGTCTCGTTCTAGTAGGCTACTTTTAATAAACCTTTCTAAACTTCTTTTAAAAAGTTATAAACTTAGATTCAACGTTACCTGTGGGGTAACAATAATCTGTTTTTTCCCTCTCCCTTCAACATTGTACCACTAATTACATTTAATATGAACAATTTCGTGTGGTCTGCGCAGATTACAACAGTCTTTACCACCTCTTAGGGCCTGAATGTTCCCTTTCTTTACTAAAAATTCGCATTTTAACCCAATTGATTTATTTGATTTTTATTTTATTAATCCTCCGGTCGGTTGGGCGGGTGGTGGGTTGCTATATGCTCTGGGTTCCGCCCGTATCAATCATTAGCTTGGTATTGCATGGGCCACTTGAACGTACTGCGCATTGTACGACCATATATGTATATATAACAAATGAAATACAAATATATTGAAAGTTTGCAAAAAGTTAAAGGTAGCTTTTTAACCACCTTTCACATTTTTTAAAAATCTGGAAAAATTATAAGAGCTTTAACGAACCATGACGAATATACACACAAAAAGGCAAATTGGAACCGCAATTGGAAGTTGAAAATTTAAAAAATTCGCGGATTTTAGAAGTCGCAGTTTGCCTCTTTATAATCAGGATTATTATTGTGTCGAATTCCTACGGTTTTTATACACTTGAAAATCAAAAAAAAAATTGATCAAAATCGGATGAATATAGCATATAGCTGCCATATAAACGGTCGGTCAAAAAACAAGTTCTAGTGGAAAAACCTTTTATTATTTCCATCGTAGCGTCACCAATCTTCGTATAGATTAGTTTTATATGCGTCAACACAATTCTGGAAGATTTTATCAAAATCGGATGACTATAGCAAAAATGTGTTTTACTGAATAAAGGTTTTTTATGGTATCAAATTTTTATTATCAATGATTAAAAATTTTTAAATATCTGATATCTATATCCTATATATATTTTACCGGTTAAATCAGTTGGAGTAAAGTTTTTCAAGTGTATTAAATCTTCGGCACAGTCGAAGTTAGCTTTGCCTTCCCGTCCATTGTATTAAAACAGCTTACGAAAAAAAATTTAACTCTTTATTACTAATACACCGTGTGCGCTAGGACAAACCCAAATTGGGGAAAATAATAGCCAAATACCCAGCTTTGAATCTGCATACTAAAACTTTAATTTCGGTCAAGGGCCGTTGCCCATTCCAATCCGATTACGTCCATTGACCAACCCACCATCAAAAAGATTAATTTTTGCAATTGATCAATTATATGGCAGCTAATTGATATAGTCATCCGATTTAGATCAAATTTTTGCAGTACTGTTTGAAATCATATAATATTCATAATTGCTTAGTTTTAGAATGCTAACATTTAAAACAACAACGTTTTTTATATTGAAACCAATATTCTGACCCATCGGTTCTATGAAAGCTATAGGATATAGTCATCCGATTTTGACCAAATTTTGCAGAACTATAAAAGGCTATTGTTATTTACATTTGCTAAGTTGAATGCTGTTAGGGAAAACATAAAAGTTGTTCTTACTAAGTTGTATTAAATTTGAAATCATATAAGATTTTTAATTCCTGTGTTTAAGAACGCTATACATAATTGAAAACAAAAATGGTATTTTTATACTAAAACTTATTTTCCGTCCGATTGGTTCTTTGGCAGCAATAAGTTATAGTCATCCGTTCCTGGTGGATCCGACATATTAGCAGCGTGCAATAAAAATAAGATTCTGGGCAAAAATTCAGGTCGATAGCTTATAAACTGAGAGACTAGTTTGCTCAATCTTCTTCCATTCTTCTTTCGTAATCTTACCACACTACTTCCTTCATCCTTACTTTCCAGCCTCTTTCTTCCTTTTTTTAAATTCCTTCCCTTTTCTACAGTCCTTTCTTTTTTCCCCTCTCATCTTAATTTCTTTTTCGCACCTTTTTCTTTTTTCCTTTCTTTTTTCTTTAATCCATTTTCTTTCAAGATTTATCTTATTTTAAATACTTATTTCATGGGAGCTTTTTAAAAATCGTTTCGAACTGTTTGAAGATATTAGGAACGGAGCAGTCGACCATGCTCCGAACTCCGCAAAGATATACGGAACCCAAGAAAAATGAAATGAAATTTTCTGCTTCCTTTTCGTTTTGTTTTTCTTCTAGGAAATGGTCGACTAAAATATGTATTTTTTTTGGTGCGGCATGGTGGGGGGACAAATCTACAATTAAACCTTAAACAATATGATAATTAAAAGCACTTTTCCTGTTCTCTACAATTTTTGCCCCAAAATATTCATGCACTAAAAAAAACTCACTTTGACATTGTCGTCCCTGTCTGTCTGCCCTTTTCTTCTCCACCAGCTTCACCCCCGTGGCTCCTCCCACATTCGCTTTGGCCTGTTCGTCGTAATTTGCGCACTCAATGGAAAATTGTTAATTAGATTCCTTGCTTGCCGTGTGACTTCGTCTTCTTCTTGTTCACCACGTTCATTGTTATGCCGGGTTGCCCCTCGGCTGCAGCGTTTTAGCCAGCTTTGTGTCAAAGTTGGTTAACGTGATTGCTGTTCCCCTGGCCCCACCCTCCTCCTCCTTTCTCTTCTCGTTCCCATCCCATTGTTTCAGGCCACCTTTCCGCTTCGGCGACCCAACGAACGAGTGAGCGAGCGAACCCAACGAACTTTAAGTGCAAAACGTTTTGCACCAACAACAACAACCACAACAACAATAGCAACAACATCACAATTTTTGCACTAAACTTTTTGCTCTTTCACTTTTCCGTTCAGTGTGAGTGAGTATGTGTGTGTGTGTGTGTTTGCAGCGGTAACGAAGCGCAGGAAATAACACGGATACGGTAAGAGGCAGCCTCAAAATGCCATGCAAAGCAGAAGAAGAAGAAGAACTAGAAGCGGCACAGCAAGTAAAGATTAACCGAGAAGGAAGGGCGGAATGGCCCTGGCAGAAGGCGATCTATGTTATATTGGCTTTGCAAATAAGTGAATGCATAATGAATATTCAAATGCAAATATGCAAGGTGCTTATATGAGACTAATTAAAATATGTACACTGAGCAAAATTAATGTTTAGCACACACTAAACTTTGATGCAGGGACCAAATATAACAGCTATGGAACTCATTTGAATTATTACTAAAAACAGAGGAAAGCTACGTTTGAATATACTTAATGGTAAAATAATTTATTTAAATACAATTTTCAAAATTTTTCTTTCAATTATTTCATTGTTGCTTTGAACTATGCTGGTAAATGATTTCTCAAGCTAACCATTTGACTGACCAGCTCAAAAGACGATTTTTTGTTTAACAAGTTCAAAGACGCTACCATTATTACTTAACAAAAAAGTTTTTAAAACCAAGATCAATATCTAAACCGAATGTTCCTATGCCAGCAATATGATTAAACTGATTTGATTGATTTTTAGATTAAATTTCATCGTAGTAGGCCAGGGTGAATGTCTTACTAAATAACCTTTTTGTGATTTAAGCACCGCAATAAGCAGGCCTTTCTGTGTTTTTTTTGCCTCTTCAACACATTCCTTCTGGTAATATAATCTGAAACAAGTAAGAAAGTCGGTCAAGCCCGACTGTAATATACTCTGTACCTGTTTTTTCAAAATCTGAGGGTGGCAACTTTTTCGAATATCGTTCATCTGGTTGGACAAAAAAAAACAATTACCCTAATACATAACTCGTAAAATTATAATACTTGTATATAATTTCCTATTAACATAAGCGTATCTATATTAGTCACGCGGGAATCACGCGTGATTTCTGACCGCAGGCCATCTCAATTGCA
Source organism: Lordiphosa mommai (assembly GCA_018904225.1). NCBI lineage: Eukaryota > Metazoa > Arthropoda > Insecta > Diptera > Drosophilidae > Lordiphosa > Lordiphosa mommai. The sequence continues at coordinate 317,646 of JAEIFT010000047.1, forward strand.
TCGCTCCTCTCATACTTGGTCTTTGCCTCCTTACACAAATATCTATTGGAAGGAAGGGAGGGGGGAAACTGAGGGCGGCGCAGTCCAATTAGCTACTGCCGTCAAGCAAATTCCAGTTGGGAAATTACCAGTTAGCTTTTGCCCTCTCGCGCTCTCTTTCTTGAAAGTTCTACCAATCGCTGCGGTGTTGTTGTTGTCGTTGCTTTTAATTTTCTTTTATGTATAGCTCTAATATCGTTCATCTGATCGAAAAACGATGTATGGCGGGTCGATAAATAATGAGTAGTAGAATATATGTCTAGAATGTTCGAACTATCTATCTTCAAAATTGTGGGAGTTATTACGTTTGTTTTAATTTGCCGGGGAGGCAGGAGGCGTCCAATACACCTCAAACCTCTATCTCTTACCATCTCTGAGATCTGTTTGTTCATACGCACAGACGGACAGACAGACGGACATGGGTATATCGACTCGGCTGTTGATGCTGATCAAGAATATATATACTTTATGGGGTCGGAGATGCTCCCTTTAATGCGTTACAAGCAACAGCACAATTTTAATATACCCTTTGCAAGGGTATAAAAATTGTATTGTTATAAAAAAAATATAGAAATATGAACCCAAATTACAGTGCCAACAATTTTGCGAATCACGTGCTTTATAATGAAAATAGGTGTATACCATACGCAGATCAAGTTGGTTTCAGATTTGAAAAATTCCCCCACAAACCGCAAAAAAATGTCACACTCACAATTTTAAGCTTGGAACTTTGTGACTTAAAACACTATTGGGTCTGTTTTCGTTTCCGAATTCGATTGATCGGAATTGATATTCGATTGGTTCTTATTTCCAAGAAACGATTAGAAAAACCGATAAAATTATTTTGCCATCAAAACGGTCAAATGAAGTTATATATAAGTTGGATCTTAATTGGCGAATAACACTATTATTTACGAATTCCGATTCCGCATGATTTGATCGAAATCGATAACGGGAATAGGCCAGATTAACTTAGGCCTAATATCTATCTTATCTGAAACGCCCAATAAGATAGGTAGAAAAACACAGAAGTTTTGGAAGTAAAATGCTTTACAGTTCCCAACAGTCATGCGAGGGACCAGTGTCGCGACCGCGACGTCGCTGTTGCAGCGTCGTAAGCGTCAGCTGCGTACATGCGTATGAAAATACTCAAGATGAAGGATACAGGCTACTCGACTACAATGCTCTCACTTGTTATTCTGTAATGTAGTTGTGTTGGTTTTTTACTCGAACCTAACCTAAATGTCACGAGTTTCGTGAATTAAAAGTTATCAGCTTCTCGTGTATTCTAGCAGATGAAGATGCAGTTATGTTCATTTAAATGTTTATAATATGGCGTAATCAATCGATTTTGCACATTTTTGCCAACTAAGAGTTCAGTCACACTAAAAACGCTTCAAAAATGGATTGAAGGTAATTTCTAATGGGATTTTTAAACCGGTTTGTAAAAATCTTTAACCTGAGTATAATTAACTTATTAAAAATTTCTTTTTTACCGCTTATATTAGAAAGTATTCCGTTTTGAAATTGCTGTGACATTATAAATGGCTTTAATCAAGGTCGTCAAGTAACACCCAAGCTTGACCTATAAAGAAATGATTTAACTGTATTATTTGAACAATTTTGATCAATTTTTTAATCAGAATCCTAACATTATCTGAGCCTGTGGCTACGCTCAATGATTAATAGAACGGTGAATCAAAGTGTAAGCAGTTTTGTCAAGGGCGTAAAAAACCCTTTTGATTTGCTAGGCATTTTAGGCATGAACGGTTAATCCCGTAAATGGATATGTACAATATATTCATTTCTCTTAATTTTCTTGATACGGAAATAATTTGTATATGATTTTTTTAAGGTTAATCGGAAAAGTTCGAGATTTTGTCTGCAATCAGTTTACTTTTATTAATCGGTCAGATAGTAGCAGCTCCATTTTAATTCCCAGTTCTTTTATTCTTAGACTGAAGATCCTCTTCATGGTTAATTGCCTTTTTGCAGTTGCTGCTGTTGTTGTTGTTGTTGTTTTTGTTGTTGTAGTGGCCCTCTAAGCTCTAATCTCTGGCTGGGCTAAAGAACACGAACTTGGCCACTTGGCAGCGCATTCTTTCTATTCTGTTTTTATGAGGCCGAAGTGCCCTGCTTAAGTCTTTTTTTTTAGTAGCAGCCACTCGACGCCTGCATTCTTCTAGAGCTTGGGGAACTTGAAGCAACTCAACAGCAACAACATTGCCGGGTGGATGGAGTGGGAGTGGGTGTGGGTGTAGGAGGGAGGGTAGCCACTTTTGAGCCATTTGGCGTGGAGGAGATTGCAAGACGAGATTACACAAAAGCCAAGGCGAAGTCGAAACAGAATGAGCCGAGACTGACAAGTAGGGCAATTTGCCTGGAAAGGCACAGGGGAGGAGGCCGGAGCTGTCTGTTGCAATTTTGCTGTCTCTTGATGCACTTGTCATGGCTAAGATTTTAATTGGCATTTTTTTTTCTCTCTATCTCTATCTCCCTTCTTTAACAATCCATTCACCACTCGTCATTTGCCTGAGTTCGGAGCGTGTCTAAGTTTTATTTGCTGGTCGTGGCGAACTTTCCCTTTAGACTGTGCTAAAGCCTGATGTCTTCTTTTTTTTAGGGTTTAATTGAAACAAGGACATACATACACGCACGCATATGTGTGAGTGAAACCAATCGCAATTTACAACGCACCAGTTGAAAGGGGCAGGGGGTGACTGAAAGCTAAAGAAGGGGTTGTCCGACATCCTGTAGACTTGTCGATGATAGCTTAATAAATTTATGTTTTTATACGATAATGTTATAGACCAAGGTCGAAAGTGGCACTTCTTTATAGTACTTGAAATCTAAAGATAAGATTGAAAACCCATTTCTCAAATCTCTTAAAATAGTTTGGTACAAAAATTTCACCAACGATTCCAATGCATTTATTGATGAGGTACACGCTACGTACGTTAGTGTACGTAAAGCTACAACAAAGCAAATGAGCAAGCGAAATAAAAACATGGCTTGAGTATTAGCATAGAGATAAATCTTATTTCGCCTAGCCAAACGAAAAGTTTCGCTGCAGCAAGGCGTTGTTGTTGTTGTCATTTATTGCCTTGATGACCTGCGTTAACCACCAAAAAAACAAATTAACACAACAACAGCAACATAAGAAAGAAAGAAGATTTTTCAATACACACTCATTGAATCTGCTAAACTTGTTGCCTAAGATTCTGGATGTTGATTACAATGTCAATTTTCAACATACTTATAAGTATTGCGTATGAATACAAGTCGTAACCAACCAAGTTTCAGCCAACTCTAAAACTTTAATTTTGGGTGAACATTTTAGAGTTGGCTCATATATTAAAACTTAAGTTAAATTAATTAAATAACTAACACACATTTAACTTATTTTTTAAAAGTAATATTCTTCTATGTATCAAAGCTGTTAATTAAAATTACACTCAGAAAAATACGACTGGCAGAATTCTAGTACTATGGATGGAATTTATACAGTTTTGTACTTAAAATTTCAAGTATATTTTGTTCTTGGGTGTACTTAAATTAAGTATAAAACATTCTTAAGTCCAAAAACGACCGTTTATTTTATTTAAATGATAACAAACATTCTTGAATCGAGGATTGTTCGAACTTACAGTTAGCCGAAAATTTCATAAACCTCATTCTTCATTCAAGTACAAAATTTCTTACATTAGGTACGAAAGAATCTTAAAATGCCAACCCAAAAATGTATGCAACGGAAAATGACAAATATTTTAACACGAATCTGTTCTTAAAATTCCCATTTGGTTCACTTTACTTACGAAGGGATGGTAGATTTCTGGTCTACAGTTATACCTTCGAGGACTTTGATTAGCTCAAGGCAATAACATCTTTGCAGCCATATTTTATTTGATACAGAGACAACGTTTTAAACCCAAATTGAAAACAGCTTAATAATTTAATGGGCCTAGACCAAGAACATATTGTACATATTTTATGTACTCCTATTTGGTTTCAAGTATGTTTTGAAGTAATAAATTTGAATTTATTAAACTTTAAGGAGCTCATTTTGTTTTTACTTTAAGTACGCATATGTTTGATTTAAGAGTTAATCCGGGATGGACATAAAAGTATGATCAAAAAGATCTTAATAAAGTTTGATATGTACTTAATATATATCGAAACGATCTTGAATCAAGTATTTCGGGATTGAAAAAATCGTACCTATTACAAGAACTTTGTACTTGTACTTTGTACATAATGTAGCCATGAAAAAGCATCTCAAAACGAGAAGGCAAAGCTAACTTCGACTGTGCCGAAGTTTTAATACACTTGTAAAAATTCACTCCAATTGATTTCAACGGTAGAATATATATAGGATATAGATATCACATATTTATAAACTCAAAATCATTGAGCACAAATCTTGGCCCTTTGGGGCTGTAACAGACAATTTTCATTTACTTGAATCAAGTATTTTCGCACTTACTGTACTATTGAGATCGTTTGTTCTTGATTCAAGAACAAAGTTCTTGTTTTTTTCTGAGTGTACCATTACCATTACAAATACATGTTTTTCGGTATTTAAGAACGTAATTACCATTACAATTAAGTTTTTTTCGTAATTAATCATTACCATTACAATTTTCACACCTTTTTGTAAGTAATTAAAACTTTTGTCGAAATTACTACAAATATTTGTAATTACCAAAAAATTTAATTTTTAGACACAATTATTCAAAAAATTGTAATGCTAATGAAACCATTACCATTAGGTAATTTTAATTTATAGCTCTCGTATTTATGTATGAATAAGAGCTAAATGTTACATGAAGGAATTCGAACCGGTACCGATGTCGAATACCAAAAAAACCTTTCACCCAAACATAAGTTTTGATATTTATCAGATCATTGACCGAAATACTATATTTTTTAATTCCCTGGTTATATGTTTCACATATGGGCAATTCCGCAGAAAAGTCTACCATGACCGAAAAATTAAAAGTTCATTTAAAGTTGATTCTTACATGATTTAGAAAAAGTAAATATGCAAAATAATGTTAATTAAAGAGCTTAAAGCTTTCCTTAGTTCAGATAGAGATATATCGGGCTAGAAAGTACAAATTTACGTTTTGGCCAGATTTTCAGTGCATTTTCTTTTTTCGATTTATTGCTCTAAGAGTCATTGAGCAATTCCACTCTTTTCACAAAACTTTAGCTACAATTAAAATTGATTTTTTTGTTGCGTTGAATAATTTTAGAAAAATTATCTTCACTAAAAAATCGCCAAAGGAAATTTAAGTAACGTCACGTCAGTAACGTCACGTCAGATATAAAAAGCAAATAAAAAAGAACGAGAAATGATTTTTATATATGGTAAATTGGAAAACAAACTTATATTATTCTAAAAACTACTGAAAAAAGTTTCATACAAAAAGAGATTCTCAATTCGCAGAGTTTTGCAGTTTTGTAATCCAAGCCAAAACCCACTTCCGTTTTAAGTAACGTCACGTCAGGGCATATTTTTACTTATAACTTTGAATCCTCTGGGCCGATTCTTGTAAATTTTTTTTCTAAATAAAGTGCTATTGAATTACTACCTAAATGTAAAAAAAAAATTTTAAAACTTGTCTGTTTCATTTTTTTTTTGACATTTTATCGTACGAATGTCACGTCACGTCAGAAAAGAAATGCCCATATCAAAGGTTCCTACTGCAAAGGAACTTATGAAATAAGAGATGATGATTAGTCCAAGGATTAAGTCCGCAAGCGGCATCACAACGGGCCACATTAATGACCTAAGTGTGTTGAAGAGTTCCTCCCCCTTCAGCAACGGTAACTCACCAACCTAACCTAACCTATGTTTCACATCAAAGCCATCAAATGAGTGTAAGTCGGGATTTACACCATGAAGCAAACTTCATGAAGTTTTCTTAGTAGGCGTGGAATTTAGAGGAAATCTTTCAGACCTTTTAAACAAATAGTAAAAAATACATTTAAATCTCTCACCTACTAGGAAAACTTCATGAAGTTTGCTTCATCATGTAAATCCCGTCTTAGTCCGCATTTACACGATGAAGTTTCCTTCATGAAGTTCTTCATGAAGTTTTTGTTTGTGGGAAAGAGGTGGAGAGGGGCAGCCGAAACTGGCAAAGCTTCATGACCTACCGTGGCGTGAAGCTTTTCGATAATTCTCCTTTGCTTTGTTTCGATTGAACTGATGCAGGGTTGATTTGTGGTTTATTTGCTTATCGATAACTCGTGTTCTCAGGCGAATTAAAATCGAACTTCACGAAGCAAACTGCATCATGTAAATGCGCATAAAGTTTTGAAGATGCTCCAAAATAAAATCGAAGAGAGCTTCATGAAGCAAACTTCATCGTGTAAACAAGGACTTAGTAGCCGCAGGCTAAAGTAGCCAAAAATAAACATTTTATTTCAGCAACTTTTTATTTAGTTATAGTTTATTCTTGGAGCTTCGCTTATAATTGTATTATGCTGGTTGACTGTTAATTATTATTTTTTTTCAATAATACTTTAATTCATCTTTTAGTTGACATTCTTAAACCAGTTCTTTAACAAAACAACAAAAAATGGATAATTCACAGCGCACAAAAGTAGGCAACATAAAATTGCCAAGCACTTTTAATGAGCTCACGCACACAATTTCAACATTTTATTGAAACTTTCTGTCGACGCATGCCAACATGAACACACTCACACACACACACACACACACATGCACATGCATCACAACATATTAGCAATTAAAATTTTCTTAGTTAATTACTTTAAGCAGACGACAACGAAGAGCAGGACAAGCAGGAAAAAGGGATGACGACGACGACGTCAGCACAAAAATTCCACAGCAAAAAATGTGGCAGCAAAATGAAAGGCGACAACAGTGGTCCCATTGCACTATAGGGCATTTTCCCTATATTTTTTGTAATTTGTTCAAAATACATAAAATTCAAATATTTATGCGAATACAAACATGAATTTTGATCAAATGTTTGTGCTGATTTCAAATCTTAATACAATATTTTGTGTAAGAACGTTTGAAATGTAGAAATTGAACGTGCTATTCTAGTAAGTGTGGAAATTTGTAAAGCATCTCTCAACTTTTTATTTCAAAAACCAAACAAGAACTTGACAAAATGATTTCTTTTAATGTGATTATAAATGTGTGAGGATAAAGATTTAAATAAAAAGTCAAATATGCGTTGAAAATTAGAATGACGGATATTTGCAAAATATTATTTCGATATTGTGTATTTTTCGAGAACCGTTATTTTTAGAACCTAAATGACCGAAAAGAATCAATACATTGTATCGGTACAGTTTAGGTTCTAATTATTATTTTTTAAGATTGATTGCTTTAATCAGGGTTTTCCTCAGCGTAAAACGCTAACAAAATTAGGAAAGTGTACTTAACACTGCTTTTGGGTTAGAAATGGATCATTTAGTCCATACGGCAATTTTAAATCAAAAAAATAGAAGGCTAACATCGGCTACGCCGATGTTTTAAATACCCTTGCAGTTTTTGAAAGGCGCTACCATTGATAACAAAAAAGTTTTTCTCACTAGAATTAGTTTTCAGACCGATCGTTCCTATGGCAGCTATATGCTATAGTCATCCGATTTCGATCAATTTTCCAAAATTGTGTGGAAGTATATGAAACTAATACATACCACGATTGGTGATGCTACGGTGGAAAACAAAAAAGTTTTTCTCACTAGAACTAGTTTTTTGACCGACCGCTTATATGGCAGCTATATGCAATAGTCATCCGATTTTGATAAATTTTTTCAAATTGTGGCAAACAAAAAATTTCAATTTTGAACATAAAATTAACATTGACACTGAAAAAAAAATTTTCTCTGATTTTGACCGTCGTTCCTTTTATGTATATCATCCGATCCGCGTTCCGATTCAGGTTTTTATTTAAAATTTTTAGTTTCGATATTTAAAACTAAGAAAACAACGGCGGAGGACGCACGACAATACTCCTCGTTCTTTATTTTTCAAACTCCTTATGCGTTACAACTCGATTTTAATATCTCATAATAAATTTTCCGCAAAAGTTTTTCTCACTAGAACTAGTTTTTTGACCGACCGCTCCTATGGCAGCTATATGCAATAGTCATCCGATTTTGATAAATTTTTCCAGAATTGTGTGAAACCATATAAAACTAATATATACCGCGATTGGTGACGCTACGATGGAAAACAAAAAAGTTTTTCTCACTTGAACTTGTTTTCGGACCGACCGTTTATATGGCAGCTATATGCTATAGTCATCCGATTTTAATAAATTTTTTCAGAATTGTGTGAAATCATATAAAACTTATATATACCACGATTGGTGACGCTACGATGGAAAACAAAAAAGTTTTTCTCACTAGAACTTATTTTTGACCGATCGTTCCTATGGCAGCTATATGATATAGTCATCCGATCCGGCCGATTCCGACAAATGTGCAGCGTATTTGTATTTAAAGACTTTTTGCAAAGTTTGGTCAAGATAGTTTTAAAACTGAGGGAGGAGATAGCATAGAAACAGACGGACAGACGGACGGACGGACGGACAGACGGACAGACGGAAATGAACTCAGCTCGTCATGCTGATCATGAATATATATACTTTATGTGGTCGGAAATGCTTCCCTTTATGCGTTACAAACATCGTGACAATTTTAATATCCTCTGCAAGGGTATAATAACAATGTAATCCTATATTAAAATAAACTAGAACTTAAACAGAACTTTTAACAAAAACTTAAGTTTCGGTACGTACACAAACCGGAACTTAAATACAATTCGGTTTAATTAACGGGTATTAAGTGCTAATTCCTTAAAAAAATTGTTCAGTCAAAAATTGTATGAGTCAAGCTTGAGTTGAGATACAGTTAATCGCCGATAAAGAGCACAAAACAATAAGGAAGAAAAGATATCTAATATAACAATATTTCAGATTTGGTGGCATTTTGCTATGATAGTATTTAGATGATGAAGGGTCACACTAAAGTGTTAGCTCACCCAAGCGTAATAAGCTGTTCAATTCTGCTAATTCTGGGGGAGAGCTCAGCAATACATTTTTTCCCGTTCCCAAGACAAGACCGGATGGTTCTTAAACACGAATTGTCCGGTCTTAATCAAAGCATTCTTAACTTAAGCCCGCCGTTCCTAGTTAAAAAAAAAACAGACTTACCCTACTATTGAAAACCAAAAACACTGTTTTCGCTACATTTAGAACCGATTATTTTCTGAGTGTAGGCTTTAAGAAGAACTCAGAATTCCGTTTTCTAAGAAAGCCATAAACTATTCAAAACTAGTGAAGAACAAATGAATTTTGTTAAAATACATCACAGAAATAAAAACACATTTATATAGCAAACTAAAGTGTTTCTATTTGTATTGTATTGTACTAGGCTTTAATATATTTAAAATGTAAGATACTTAACATCTTATTTTAAGAATGCAAGTTCTTGACACAAACTTAACCGCTTAGTAAAAAAAGCTACAAAAGTTCTGAAGCTAATCCCAAATATTCTTAAAATTGGGATATGGAGTTCAATTTGAAATCAAGCATTTTGAGTTAATATCGCCCTCAAATTAAGTGTTCAGACAACTATTGTGATTTTTGTGGGCACGAAATATAATAATATGTATTTTTCTGTTTGTTGCAGACTGAGATACGTACATACATAAAGAAAAATATTCTTGGTTTTTTTTTTGAGGAACTGTGAAATGACAATGTGAACTGAATGTACCGTATGAACTAGTCGATCTCAGAGACTATAGGAGAAGAGGGTGTATACTAGAGTTAAAGAATCTAGTTCATTTCAATGAACTAGTTCATTGGTTCATTTCAATGAACTAGTTCATTAGTTCATTTTTTTTATGAACTATTAAATTTCGAGCTATAGTTTATTTTATGAACAATAGTTTATTTTATGAAAATGAACTATAGTTCACGAAAATTAACTATAGTTCACAAGAATGACCTACTGTATATTTATAAAAATAAACTATAGTTCACAATGATGAACTTTAATTCACAAAAATGAACTATTGGTTAATAAGTAAATATTTATAAAAAAAATTACCTATACTTCAAACGCTGAGATCTAGTTCATTAGTTCATTATATTGAATAGTTCATTCGAACTAGTTCATGAAAATCGGCACAGCTCTAGTGTATATCATACGCAGATAAATTTTGTTTCAAGTTTGAAAAAATGTCCACTTTAGACCTAATCGCAAAATAAGATGGGTTGAAATGGATGACTTGTTTCTTTTAAATTTCCAAAAATACTTTGCAATGATTTTTTTAAGGTTTACCAATTACCTAAGACAAAAAACTTTGCTCAATTGTGAAGAAAAATGTATAAATTTCCTCTAGTGCACCGTCTGCTTCAAAAAACCCCATCCCCAAATCCCACCACTCCACGGCCTGTGTCTGTCTCTTTCTTGGCGTTGTAAGTTTACAACGGAAAGCCTCCCTCTCTCCCTCTTTTTCCCTCTCCCGCACCGAAAAAAGCTCACCCAGTGAATTTTGTGAAATTTATGCGCATTTCACTAGAAAATTTAATTAGGAAATCTAATTTGCTCAAAAGCGCATAAAAAATGTTCGTTCCTGATTCCATGCTCCTTTCTACTCGTTCATTTTGTAAGCTCGCCATTTTTGTTAGCTGACCCCCCGCCCCCTCTGGCTCCCAGCCACCCAACTCCATATGCATCAAGTAACCAACAAAATGACTAATTCGTAACCCATGTGCATGGGTGCCCTGTGTGTGTGTGTGTGTGTGTGTGTGTGTGTCGCATAAACAGTTGCATGGCAAAATACGCTAATAAAGTGGCTGAGTTGTTGGCAACGCTACGAAGGCAGCACAAACTGCTGCAGCACCCGCAGTCATCGTCAACGTCAACGTTGAGGGGCATTTGCAATTTGCATTAGCGTCAAAGTGGCTGCGTTTTTGTGCAAGTGTGCGAGTGTGTGTGTACTTGCTCTCTCACTCTCTCTCTTTCTCTGTGCCAGTTATTTGCCATTTGAATTTTGCTTATTTTGTGTTTTGCATTTTTTTTCGTACTAATTAGAAATTAAATTGAATTATTTGCTTGAGAAATCAAACAAAAATATGCGAAGAAAACAAATTGTGCTTCACTTTTGTGGTGAGAGTTGGAGGAGCGGCTGGAAATGATAAAGGAAACATAACTGATCCTGGGAATGGTCTAGGCTTAGCAGTTGATGAGCAGGTGTTGGAGAAATAAAATCAATTTTTCAAGAAAATATTCAAAGAAAAGTAAACGAGAAGGCAAAGCCAACTTCCAATACGTCGAAGTTTTTGCAATAGCTGGCTCCAACTGATTTAATCGATATAATATATAAAGGATATAGATGTCAGATGTTTATAAATTCAAAATGATCAAGAATCTGATCGTTGACTTTAAAATATGTACACGTTACCATCAAAAACATAGTTTTTTCTCAGTAAGACACATTTTCTCCCCGAACGTTTCTATGACAGCTATAGGATATAGTCATCTGATTTTAACCAAATTTAAAATTTAATTTAAACATACTAAAACCCATTCTCCGGCCGATTGGTTTTATGACATCTATAGGATATAGTCGTTTTGAACAAATCTTACAGAACTGTGTGAAAACATATAGTATTCATAATTCCTGAGTTTAGGAACGCTTTCATTGAAACAAAAAAGGTTTTCTTGCTAAGGTTTATTTTCCTACCAATCGATCCTATGCTCCTACTATCCTATGACCAGTGATTGGAAAGGTATTCCTTTTTTTTAACTAGGTAAGTTACAAGGTAATTACCAAAAACTATACCTATAGGTAAAGTAAAAGGTATCTAGATTTTCAGTATCTATACTGAGAAAAAAACGACTGCCAGCGATCTAGAATAAACGGGATAGAATTTTTACCGTTTTGTACTTAAAATTTAAAGTATGATTCGTACCTGGATGTACTTAAACTAAGTACGAATCAGTTTTAAGTTTAAAATTGACCCAAAATGTTTCTGAAATGAAAACTAAATTCTTAAATCAAGTACAACATACTTAAATTAAAATTCTTTGTATTAACCATTCTAGAAAAAACGGCATAGAATTTACACCGTTTTATACTGAAAATTAAAAGTATGACTTGTATTGAGTGTACTTAAAATAAGTACGAACCATTCTTTAGTTTAAAATTGTTAAATCCAGTACGAAATACTTATATATATCAATAACTATTTTGGTATGCTAGTTTTTGGCTTAAGAACATATTGCTTTTCTTTTCAATTCTAGCATAAGAACTAATCGGGATTGGTTCAAGACCATTTCGTCCTAAGAATAAGGTTTAAAAAACCTTGTAATAGCCCAAAATTAATTTAGGTATCCCGAAACGGACTAAAATCAATTATTTCGGCATTGAAAAAATCGTACTTTATCCAAGTATATTGTACTTGTAGCAAGTATTTTTGAACATGGCGTACTATATTCACCGTTTTTACTGGATTTAAGTACAAGAATCTCTGTTTTTTTCTGAGTGTAGGTAAGGGTGGAGATACTAAAAAGGTACATTGTACATTAGCCTTTTTATACACTTGAAAAGTGTATATTAATTTTGCCCAGAAGTTTGTAACGCATAGAAATATTCATTTCCGACCCCATAAACTATATATATTCTTCATCAGGACGACGAGCTGAGTTCAATTCTGTCTGTCCGTCCGTCCGTCTGTCCGTCTTTCTGTCCGTTTGTCTGTCCGTCTGTCTGTCTGTTTCTACGCGAACTAGTCCCTCAGTTTTAAAGCTATCAAGCTGAAATTTTGCGCAGAATCTTCTTTTTACTGCACGCAACTAATATGTTGGAACCGGCCGGATCGGATGACTATATCATATAGCTGGCATAGGAACGATCGGTCGGAAAACAAGTGTTAGTGAGAAAAGCTTTTTTGTTTTCCATCGTAGCATCACTCTTTTTCGTATATGTTAGTTTTATATGTTTCCACATAGTTCTGAAAAAATGTATCAAAATCTGATGACTATAGCATATAGCTGCCATATAAACGGTCGGAAAAAAAACTTGTTCTAGTGAAAAAAACTTTTTTGTTTTCCATCGTATCGTCACCAGTCTTGGTATATATTAGTTTCATATGCTTCCACACTATTCCTAAAAAATTGATCGAAATCGGATTACTATAGCATATAGCTGCCATATAAACGGTCGGTGCAAAAACAAGTTCTAGTGAGAAAAACTTTTTTGTTTTCCATCGTATATACTTCCACACAAATCTGGAAAAGTTTATCGAAATCGGATGACTATATCATATAGCTGCCATAGTAACGATCGGTCTAAAAACTAATTCTAATGAGAAAAACTTTTTTGTTATCAATGGTAGCGCCTTTCAAAAACTGCAAGGGTATTTAAAACATCGGCTTAGCCGATGTTAGCCTTCTATTTTTGTTAATAAGATCTAGACTGGTGAGACTGAGTCCAAAGTTCTTATTGAAATTTAAGTATCTGGTCCTTGCCTTTTGAGTAGGTAAATGAAAATTTGAAGCTAGGTATTTTTAAATACCGCGGTAAGGTAAAAGGTACACAAAATTTGTATGCAAATACATATATTTATTATGTTGTCTTTTCTGTGCCCTGCAGTTGCGATAATACCCTAATGATTAAGTAGTTTTCCACCTTTAAAGTATTTATAACAATTATATTTTAACTTAGTAAAACTTTAACAGTTCATTTAGTGCCCCTAGCTACTCCTCTGGGCCAAAGGCTTTCGAACTGATATCATTCCAAATGTTCTTACTTCAATCCCGTTGAGATCACATATTTATGAACAAGGGAACGAGAACGTAGCAATGAACTTTGTTCGAACTTCAGTTTTTGTTTGTTTTTTTTTTTTTTTCAATCCAAAGCCGTGAGATCATCATAAAAATTTAAGTAGCATTTTAGACGTGTGGCAGCAAACGTGTGCGAAGAAGCAACGCGTTGAGTTGTGATTCAATGCGTATTTAGTGCAAAAGTCCCGGATTCGATTTCCAGATAATCACAATTTAAAATTAACCAAAACTGATGTGGTTCTTAATCTTTATAGTGTGAGATATTCCATGGAATGAGGGGGAAAGCAAACTGAATTGCTCCTGTTTTTGTGGGAGAGTATCTATGGCCAATCTAACGAGATATGCCCTATTTCTACCCCACAATTTGGTCTACTGCCTTTGTTTAAACAATAAATATTTTCCTATTTATTTAGCTTACAAAAAAAGTTTCATTCAGATCGGTTCAAAATATCTGAACCCCCTTCCCATATTCCGACCTGGGGGTGGGTTTTCTAAAATTACAAAAAACACATGACTTCTTCTTCAATATAGGCTTAGAATCCCAGTTTCATTTTTCTGAAATTTCGCTTGTGGGCGAATTGTCCGAAATCAGGATAATATGTATCCAAATTTTGTACATATTTTACTATCAAGCCGTGTTGGAAGTCAATCGGATGCAAAAAATTGTTTCTGCCAAGCAAGAGACAGTTCAGAAAACAAAGACGACAAAAATTAACAAAACTGTATCGGTTAAATCTTTCTGTTGCAAGAGCATCGGTTCCCGGTTCGGTTAATTTTGGTAAACGGTTTCAAGTCGTGTGCCGGCGTAAATCCCCGTTTTTTTTCAGGCTTTTAAAATTAAATAAATAAAATTACTTTTTTCAGTTTCAGCTTAGCTTATATTAAGATATGATATAGATTCTATTTATAAATTAAATACATCAAAATTTCTGTCGCTGTGACCCCAAAACTGAACCTTAGCCGGAACCGACAAACAAAACAAAAAATCACATGGCGACGGCGCTGAAGCGCGACTTTAAGTGGTTTCTCTTTGTTATTTTAAATATTTAATAATTGTATCTAGTTTCCCCACTTCCCAGTGGTTGGTGTTCTTTATTTTTTTTTTCTGGTTTTTTTGGGGGTTGTCACACATCATCTTTTGTTCCAAGGAAAACGCCACTTGACATGGCTATGGGAAAAGTGAAAGCGGCTCAGGCAAATCGTTGCTTGGTTGGAGGAGGATGAGAGCCGCTTGATGATGTGGATGACAGACGCGGTAGCAGCGTTGACAGACGCTCACATTCAGTTGTTTTTGGTGAGGATGAGGATCGCGTCTGGCCACTTGTGGTCTAGTGTTAGCCAAAGTCAAATTAAAGATGCGTTTTAACCAAATCGCGATAGACTTTCAATGCTTGAAGCACCCGGAAAACACAAATCAACTAAGATGAGCGATCGCCTGAAGAGGCAGCAACGCATGTAGCATGCCACAATTCGCATTGAAATTCGATATGAAAAATTAAGTAGAAGCATGTTGTTGTTGTTGTTGCTGTTGTTGCTGTTGTTGTGGCTGCTCTTGAAGTGAAGCGCTGACAGTTCGTCCTCATCCACGAGGAGGAGGAGGAGGTGGGGGAGCCTAACGATGCTGACTTGATTTCCACTAAATATGCGTGAAAATGTCTTGAAACCCATAGAACTGAAGTGGAAATTTGTAATGAATGCGTTTTTTTTTTTTTTGGTTTTTGGTTTCTTTTGGTTGGCAGCTTCAATTACCAGCGAAATGCATCGAAGGCAATTCACAAATTGGAAGAGAAAGGATATCAAATCACCAGGTATAATAGGTGTACTTACTCGTACTTAGGTCAATTTCAATTGAATTGAAAACGATCAGGGTCATTGATTCAATTAATTAATCAAAACTAAATACTCCAAATGTACAAAGGTTCACAGGCACAACAAGCAAAAAAGTGCTAATAATTGGACCAGTGCACACTGAGCCGGCGATGGCCAATTTAATATTTTGTAAAAAAATAAAATGTGATTTTAAACAAATATTCTTATAAGGCGATTGTGGAGCAGTTCGGACAGCCCGCTTTGGAAAATCTAACAAAAAGGTTTTTTTTTTAAAAACGTTTACACATCTACAAAGTAAAAAGAAACTGGTTATCAATAAAGTACTGTTTCTGAATCCTCCCGTTTTAAGTTCCTTAAAGATAATAAATAAAGCCAAAGATCGGTCTGTACGGTTTTAAGAACCTCCCGGCTTAAGTTCCTTAAGGATAATAAATAATGCCAAAGATCGGTCTGTACGGTTTCAAGAACCTCCCGGCTTAAGTTGAATACATCCAAAGATCGGTCTGTACGAATTCAAGAACCTCCCGGTTTAAGTTCCATAAAGATATTAAATAAAGCCAAACATCGGTCTGTACGGTTTCAAGAGCCTCCCGGCTTAAGTTCCTTAAGTATAATAAATGAAGCCAAAGATGGATCTGTACGGTTTTACGAACCTCCCGGCTTAAGTTCCTTAAGGATAATAAATAAAGCCAAAGCTCGATCTGTACGGTTTCAAGAACCTCCCGGCTTAAGTTCCATAAAGATAATAAATAAAGCCAAAGATCGGTCTGTACGATTTCATAATCCTCCCGACTTAAGTTCCTTAAGGATAATAAATAAAGCAAAAGATCGGTCTTTACGGTTTCAAGAACCTCCCGGCTTAAGTTGAATACATCCAAAGATCGATCTGTACGAAGAAGACTCAAGACTCTCCCGGTTTAAGTTTCTTAAAGATCATAAATAAAGCCTAAGATCGGTCTGTATGAATTCAAGAGCCTCCCGGCATAAGTTCCTTAAGGATAATAAATAAAGTTAAAGATCGGTCTGTACGGTTTTAAGAACCTCCAGGCTAAGTTCAATACATCCAAAGATCGGTCTGTACGAATTAAAGAATCTCCCGGCTTAAGTTCTTTAAGGATAACTAATAAAACCAAAGATCGGTCTGTACGGTTTTAAGAACCTGCAGACTAAAGTTCCATAAAGATAATAAATAAAGCCAAAAATCGGTCTGTACTGATTCAAGAACCTCCCGTACGAGTTCAAGAACCTCCTGGATTAAGTTCCTTAAGTTAATAAATAAAGCCAAAGATCGGTCTGAACTGTTTCAAGAACCACCCGATTTTAGTAAAATTCATCCAAAGATCGGTCTGTAATGTTACAAGAATAATAAATAAAGCCAAAGATCGGTCTGTACTGTTTCAAGATTCTCCCGGGGATTGCTCATGCGGAACGAAAAATCTTTTCGAATTCTCGGGATATATCAACATGAACCTTTCATTTTGAAATATAAGCGTTTTCTTAAAAAATAGGTGGTTAAATTAAAGTGTATATTCAATTTTTCCCAGAAGTTTGCAACGCTTTGAAATATTCTATTCGGACCCCATAAATTAAATATATTCTTGATCCGTACGACGCGTCGAGTTGAGTTCATTTCCGGCTGTCCGTTCGTCTGTTTCTACGAAAATTAGTCCCTCAGTTTTAAAGCTATCGAGCTGAAAATTTGCACAGAGCCTTATATTTAATATACACTAAGGGAAAAGTAGAACGAATAAGTTGAGTACGAATGCTCTTGAAAAAAAATTTATTCGTTCTTGAATTTTTAAGAATTTCGTTCTTGAAATCGAGAATTTTTCGTTCTCAAATTGGTATTTATAGGCGAGGGAAGTGGGGAGAAGTAACTGAGCAGAGAGAGCAAGCAAACTTTGAGAGCATAACGCTTATGCGCCTCTCACAGTTTCGTTTTAGTGGGAAAGGGGTGTGCGGGGAAGCTACTGAGCGGAGAGAGATACCGTTTATTGAGAGCAGAAATCTGTTTTACACGGGCGTCAATGCCGTCGATCCGCCGTCATTTCATTTAAAGTTCAGAAGTCTTCGAGTGCGTTAGTGAAAAAAAGTAATATGGATGAAAAGTTATTGGTTGATGCATTAACCGAAATGGAAATGGAAGAGGCGCCTTCATTTTTAATTGGTAAGTTATATAGTATTATTAAACTTGTAAAAGTATGAATACATTATACATACATTTGTATGTGTATACGAGTTGTGCGGCCAAAAGTGTTTCATTCGTCTGTGCGTACATATGTATTGCGTATTTATACAAACATATTGAGGTACATGTGTCAATTTATGATGAAATTTGCTGGGTTATGTACATACAAATACGCATTACGTACAGATGTAAGTATGAATGTACAATGTACGTTAATGCATACATATGCAAATGCATTTTGTTCATACACATACATATGTACAATTACATTTACTTTGGCGCCGTTCATGTAAATATGTAAGTATATGCATATGCTTGAGCGGGTGCAAGTGCGAATTTTGATGCTGCATGTGCTTATTGATCCGCAAGAATATGCCTGTACCTTTTACAGAAGCAAATTTGATCAATTGATCTGAAAAAATTTGCGTCTGCAATGTACATACATATGTGCAGGCATGTTCTTGCGGATCAATACGCACATGCAGGCATCAAAATTCGCACTTGCACCCGCTCAAGCATATATGCATATACATACATACATGGTGCTTAAGGCAGAACATTCGCCCAACACAGTGGCGCTAGAAAGTATTCGCCCGCTAATGAACAAATATTTTGCCGATTTTGTTTAATTTTTGGGCGAAAACTTTTAAGCCTCACTGTGCACTTTCAGCAATTACAAATTTTTAATTTATCTTTCTAATGAAATTTTAATTATTTGGTTATAGACGCTGGAGTCAATTACAATTGCCTAAAAATAATGACAACCGACGACGTGAAGGAAGCAATCCCACCCTTGGGGCTGAGATTTCAAGCAACGCATAAGGATGTTGAAACTTATTTTCACAACACTTTTTCAAGAATCAAACCAACCAACCAAACCCACTTTTGGAAAAGTTTGATAGCCATTTACGGGCATATGTAGTAGGCTGTGCTACTGATCTTATTATTGTAAAATTAAACGAATTTGTAAGTCCGTCCCTACATTTATACCCACTAAATAACGGGAAAACTGTTGTTTGATTTAAGTACATATAAAAAAATTATTTTTATTTTAAATCCATTAATTTATGTATTTGTTCACTATAAAATACCAAATATTATTTAATATCTTTATAAATAAAAAACAAAAACAACTGATTTTAAGCTTTTGATTGAAGAATGGGCAATCCTACTTTTAAATCTGTGAAGCTCTTGATTTAAGAATGGGAAACTCTTGAATTTCAGAATGTTGAGCTCTTAATTCAAGAATGGGACATTCTTGGAATTAAGTATGTCAAGCTCTTGATTCAAGAATGAAAGAATCTTGGATTTGAGTCTGTCAAGCTCTTGATTCAAGAATTTTCTTCTTGAAATAAGAATTTTTTATACTTGGATCAAGTATGAAAATTCTCGGTCCAAGAAATTCGTACTCAAAAATTCATTCTTGGATCAAGAAATTCACTCTTGGAACAAGAATTTTCACTCTCACCGTACTATTGAGCTCGAATGCTCTTGATCCAAGTATGAAATTCTCTATTTTTTCTATGAGTGTATCGGAACCAACCGTATCGGATGACCATGTCTTATAGGTGCCATAGGAACGATCGGACGTAAAATAGGTCTTAGTGGGAAAAACTTTTTTGTTTTCAATCATAAGGTTCTTAAACTAAGGAATTATGATTATTATATGCAGTCACACAATTCTGCGAAATTTGGTCAAAATCGAACGACTATATCTACACAGAAAAAAAAAATGATATGATCTGGGACTCAATATGACATTTTTTCATATCAAAAAAAAGCCGATAAGATGCAGATGAAATTGACCTGTTCGAAAATATCAAACTGATATTTTCGATCATATTAAAATGATATGTTTAAGATCAAAGTGGAATTTTTTAATAAAAAAAAATATTCAGAAATGGCTGGGCGCATATATTATTTATATAAGTTTTATATTATATATATTCCCCGCTCAGAATTTCAATAATTATGTAAATTATTAGCGCAATAGCCGTTTTGGAAAGCAAAGAAATTTAAACATTTTTGTTAGTTAACAAACATTACCTTGTCTGGGGATCGAACCCGGGAACTTGCACTTTACACGAATGGAATGACGTCTCAACGCAGTGAGCCACCGCACACGCGTGCGGGCAAACGTCTAAGGGACTATTTATATTTTTTCTACGGTGCCTAAGTTTTCGATAATAAGCATTTTTTGTCTCTTTCCTTTTTCTCATTTTATTTATTATCTTATCAATTTGATATTAGTACGATTAATTAAATATTATTTATCATCAAAATGATATGAAAAAATTGATATTTGATAAAATATCATATTGATCAGCCAAGATTAAATTGATATTTGATCTTTTTTTTTCTGTGTAATAGCTTTTATAAGAAAAACTTGTTTGTTCTCCATGATAACGTTCTTACTCAGGAATTATAAATGTTACAAGTCTTTTAACAGTTCAACAAAATTTGGTAAGGATCGCATTACTATATTCTATAGCAGTTTTAGAACAGATCGATCGTTAAATAGGTCTTAGTGAGAAAAACTTTTTGTTTCAATAATGGGGTTCTTAAACTCAAGGATAATGAATATAATATGCAGTCACACAATTCTGCTAAATTTGGTCAAAATCGGATGACTATATCTAATAGCTGACATAGGACCGATCGGTTCGAAAATGGGTCTTTTTAAGTAAAAGTTTTTTGTTTTCCGTAAAAACGTTCTCAAATTTAAGAAAAATGAGCATTATATGCCTTTAAACAGTCCAAAAAAATTTGGTTAAGATCGGATGACTATACGTATTCTATAGCTGTTATAGAATCGGTAGGAAAAATTATCTTAGTGAGAAAAACTTTTTTGTTTTCGATGACAGCGTTCTTAAATTTAGAAATTAAGAATATTATATGCTTTCAAATAGATTTCCAAAATTGGGTCAAAATCGGAGGACTATACCCTATAGCTGCCATAAAACCAATCGTTCGAAAAATGTGTCTTACTGAGAAAACATTTGTTTTTGATGGCAGCGTGATCAAATAAATATATTTTATCGGCTTTGCAAGTGTATTAAAACTTCGGCACAGTCGAAGTTAGCTTTACCCTCTCGATTATATATATTTGTTCCTCTTTTTTTTATTTCCAGGCTCATTGGCACCCAAAGACTTTGGCATGGATGGCCTAAATGGCTTTGGCGTTGGACCAAATGGCAAAAAGAAAAAAAAGAAGCGACGTCATAGTCGCACAATATTCACCAGCTATCAGCTGGAGAAACTGGAAGAAGCCTTCAAGGAAGCCCATTACCCCGATGTCTATGCCCGTGAGATGCTGTCGTTAAAAACGGAACTGCCCGAAGATCGTATACAGGTGAGCTGATGAGTCAGTCGGGTAATTTGATATATCGGGCATTGTTTTGTTCGAATTCTTAAACTAATTACATCCGCCGAGTGGCTCTGTGTGAAGGTGTTGATTGTTGGCAAAACACTGTATGTCCCCTTGTGAGTCCTGTGTGCGTTGTGGTATAAGGCATTTGCATTTCCTTGTCGTATCTCTTTTGGTTTTTAAAATACAAAAAAAAAAACGCTTTTGTTTTGCAGGAATCTTGACGATTGTTTGGATTTCAGTGCTCTGATTTTTCACACCTTCTTTGTCCATGCCATCCCCTCCCGCCCTGCAATCCCCTAATAAGCAATCAACTGCAAGTACTTACTTATCTTTCAACCAACGAGTAGTCAAATGCTGCTTAAAACGTACATTTAACGTCCACACCATTTGCGCACAACGCAAAATCCGGAACAGCCTCATGCTGGGCCGTTGACAGGGTGGAATGGGGGCAGAGGAGGAGGTGGAGAGGGGATACAAAAAAATTCAGCTACGTTGGCGAATTTATAATTAAGCATTTTAATGGCCGTTATTGTTCTAGTCAAACGTTAGTGAGTGAAAGAGAAAGAGAGAGAGAGTAAACTCGAGCGCCGACAAATTGCCACCCTTAAAAAGCACACACCAAACTGTGTGTGTGTGTGTGCGTGTGTATGTGTGTGTTTGATTAGCAAAAGAGGAAAAAAATAGAGTAATTATGGCGCGGTTTCTTCGTTCGCCACGTCGTATCGAGTGCGCCACTCACAGTCGAGCTTCAGCTGGGGTTAGGGGACAGGGGTGGCTCAAGTACCTCAGGCCACTTAAGGCGACCCTGTCTGGCCCTGTTAAGGGGGTAATAAACTAAAGTGACTTTAAAGCTATCGACTAAACATCGATTTTTGGATTAATATGAAAAATCATATGAAAAACTATAGTTTAATTTAGTTAGTTAGTGCTAATGTAAGAAGGAAGCATCTCCGACCCTATAAATAATATATATTCTTGACTAACATCAATGTCCGTCCGTCTGTCCGTATAAGCGCACACATCTCCAGTAGGTAAGAGCTAGAGGTTAGAATAAACTGAATAAACCATTTTGCCATTCGACGCAATTGTGATGAGCAGCACTTACACAGTTTGTGCGACCCATAAACTAAGCATAAACTAAATATATTACTGATCTGGACGACGAGCTGAGTTCAATTCCGTCTTCCGTCCGTCCGTCTGTTTCTACTTAAACTAGTCTCTCAGTTTAAAAGCTATCGAGCTTTTTTGTTGCACGCAACTAATATGTCGGAACCGCCTGGATCGGATGACTATATCCCTTAGCTGTCATAGGATTGATCGGTCAAATAACTCCCTCTAAGTAAAAGTGCCCCAAATCGCCCTGAAAATTAAATTCGGCTATAATTCCAGCCTAAGTGCTTCGCCCTAAATTTAAGAAAAAAATTTCTAAATATTGTGGTCAGTTTTCTAAAATTCAATGCAAATTTTCTTAAACCAAGGTCAAAAAACCTTTAATATTAGAAAATAATTTCTTTAATTTGAAAACAATTTTCTTATAATCAAAATTAATTTCTCAAAAAAAAAACAATTTTCTAAAAGTAAAAATTATTTTCTTAAGTACGAAAATTTTCTCGAAAATTATTTTCTAAAAATCGGAAAAGTTTTTCTGAAGGAGAAAATTATTTCTTTATTTAAGAAAAAATATAGAACAAATATTTTC
This sequence comes from Lordiphosa mommai, assembly GCA_018904225.1. NCBI lineage: Eukaryota > Metazoa > Arthropoda > Insecta > Diptera > Drosophilidae > Lordiphosa > Lordiphosa mommai. Next base: position 340,620 of record JAEIFT010000047.1, read on the forward strand.
TCAAGAGAAAATTATTTTCTTTATTTCAGAAAAATATATCTTAAAAAATTTTTCTCAAAATTTATTTTATTAAATTTTTTAAATACATCTTAAAAATACTTCATATACATGTAATGTCTTTTGTAAAATGATATTTTTACTTTTATGTAAGAGTAGCAAACTCGCTATCAATGTTAGGAATAAATTTTGTAAGATGTTCGGAAAAAACAAAATTAGTTGCCAAACACTTTGTTTTACTAAATATAATATGATAAACATTTAAGTTTTGAAGCAAAAAACAAAATTAAGACCGATTTTAACGAAATAGAAATTTCAAACTCAAGAGTTTTACAATATCTTCTGAGATTCCTCCAGGATTCTTGTTTGGGAAGTATTTTGTTAGCCACCAGATACTCCCGGTGTGACTTAACAGCATTCTATACTTAGGGCTTAGCCTATTCTCCTTTCGAAATGATTTAAAGGAATTTTGCCTTTATTTGAGATCAAAATGATGTGGTGCAAGTTAATCTGAAATTTTAAAGTTTAATTAAATCAAAAAATTTAAAATTAAATGTTATTTACCTTGTTCTCATTAGCACCCACATTTATATTTTTCTGTAAACAAAAGTTAAAAATTGATAAACCTGTTTCCGAACTCGCCTTTTTTGATTTAAGTGAATAATTGGTGATTTATAATTTTTTTGTCAAGTGTTGTCTCCATACTCTGGTCACACTAAATATTTTTTGCAAAAATTATGTTTATTAATTAATATATTGTTGTCCAAAAACAAACTAGTACAATGTACATATTAGGAGACATGAGACTATTCCCGGCAACCACACGCTCTCTTCACTTGTACATTTGCTGCACTACATGTTTACTTACTTGGTTTTGCCAATGCTCCAGTTTAGCAAAAATATGATTGCCTGTCCAACCATCGCGGGGCACAATGCTATGCAATTGCTCCCATTTAAGGACCCGAGCCTCAATGAAAATGTGTGATCTGTACCAAAATTTTTATATATAAAAAAGCTGAAAAAATACCCTACATATGCTTGTATGCATACTATTTTTGTACTTGCGGTCGATTTATTTTTGATAGGCGTATAGCAGAATCACTAATCTATGGACAATTCTAAGAACGTTTTCCCAAGAACCATGGTCAAAAAAAACTTACCGCCCATTCCCTTTAGGTTCTAAATAACCAAAATGACCAACATTGTGTTGTCCAGCCTTGCTGGTATATAAATATGTAAGGTTATCTGCCCAGATTCCAATGGCTCGGTTAGCTCCATCGGTGTTGGTCAAGATTTGCAAACAATTAAGCTCTTTCTATTGGCCTCTGCTTTCTACTTTTCTACGCATACAATCAATGGGCCGTGGCTGACAAACAGACTATTCCGTTTTGTATTTAAAACAAATTACTTTGGCCAGTGTGGTTGTTTGTTTGTATTTGAACTCCTTAGCATATCCCTTTTCTCTAATTTGTAATTTTTTGCATTTAAATCCTTATTTGGCCAAGTTTTGGCCTGTTAAGCAAACAATATTAAAATTTATGGGAGGATACTAGATAAACACAAAATTTGTATGGAACGTAAAGGCTACTTGGTTCAAATAGATTGTAATAACCAACCCTAAATCGTAGCCTTTTCCTTAAAGTCTGTCCATCCAACTGGCCCTCACTAAATACTGTGTGGTGGACACCTTTGAAACTGCCGGTTTCCTTCCTAGCCTCACCCCTTTGATCTTTCCTTAAACCTATTTCCTATATATTCTTTTAGGCCTTCTTTGCCCCCTCGCCCGCCTCATATGGACGCCATCTAATACTGTACTACTACTTCTTCCTCGTATTCTCCGATTTCCAAACCGGCCTTTTCGCACCTCCATCCGGCGCACACAACCTCCGCCTGCTGCCAACGACGCACCGTGTCAAGCACTCGTCTCTCTTCGCGTGACGCGTATCGACTGCTTTTGCTATTTTGCTAGTTAGCTGTTTTAAGTTGCCTTCCTTTTTTACTTTTACAATTTCTATTTTTGCAATGATCAATTGCTTAAAAATACCTTGCAAAACCACAATACAACCTCCCAACACTAATATTCCTTCACTATTAAATCAGTCTGCCCCGTGCCGTGTTCTTAATTCTTGTTTCGCTTTCTTTGGTTGGGCCTTTTTATTTTTAGCGCCTATATCCGGTTTTTCTAAAAACATTGGTCCGAAAATTTTTTCGAAAAAACCTGATATTAGAATGTGGTGAATTTACTTTTATGCTCTAAAAACAGAGTCAATTTCCCTAGTTTTAATAGTTAAAAATCTTTTTCTTGGTATTTTCTAAAAATACTGCTTTTCTAAACAAAAATTTCTGTTATTAGACATTTCACGCGATTTATAGCGATTTTCTAAAGCATAGTCTATAAGATCCTTTTTGCTTTTAGCATCCTATCTTGGTATATGACGTCCACACAATTCTGAAAAGTTTTATCAAAATCGGATGACTACACCCAGAGAAAAAGCAAATCGTAAAAATTAATACAATCATAGTTAATTTTACTATGCTGTTTTCAAATATAAAACGTATTAAATTCCAATAGAAAGCGCTTTGATTTAACAGAAAACATACTTAACCACTGAATTTAATATGAATATAGTAAAATCAAAGTGAAATTCATTAAAATCAAATATTGCTGTATTCAGATTAAAGTAAAATCATATTTATTTCAAATATACGAAAATATGTATTGCTTTACTATGTTAAATATTATTTTTAAATATGAGTAATATTGCTTTTAATAGGTTTTATCTTAAAAATAAAGTTTTGTATGTTAATTTAAAAATTTTGAATGGTTAAAGGTATTTACACGTTGCTGGTTTTGGGCTCCCCAACCAGTTAAGGCATTCGTGTCATTGGCTGTAGTTCGTCAGGCAGAAAACCAATGATGAAAAATAGTGGAACCTTCCGAAACAGCTGTATGGTTATCCATTCAGCCTCAATTGTGTATTGTGTGTGTACTGTTTCTACAGTTATGCATAACTTATTTGACCCCTAAAAACTTGCTAGATTAAATTGAAACTATATTTATTTTGAGGGGGGTACTTTTAAATTAAAGTTGGAAAATGTTTATTTCAATATCAAATGGTGTTTATATTGAATATGTAAAAAATTTAAAGTACTATAAAGTATATTAAAGTTAAATATAATATTTATTTAAATTTAATATGAATATATTTCATAATTACTATGAAATATTTAAAATTTAATATTTTTTTTTTAATTTAATAATTTGGTCTTTTTATATTTAATATGAAAACTATTAAATTTGACTATTTTCATATTTAATTTCGATTTAAAGTGTAAGCACTTCAGATTTACGAATTCCATATTTAACGCAAAATCAATGGCAAAAATATTTAAGTCAACGTGAAAATATTAAAATTTCACAACATTTTTCCCTGAGTGTATAGCATATCGCTGTCTTAGGAACGTTCGGTCGAAAAATGGTTCTTAATGAAAAAAACTTTTTTGCTTTCCATAATAACGTTCTTTACCTTAGGAATTATGAATATTTTATTCTTTTAAACAGTTCTACAAAATATGGTCAATATTGGATGACTATATTCTATAGCTGCCAAAGAACCGATGGGTCGGAAAATGTGTCTTACTAATAAAACTAGATTTTTTTATGGTAGCGTGTCAAATTTTGAAGACAACAATGAGATTCTTAATGATTTTGAATTTTTAAATATCTGACACCTATATCATATATATAAATTCTATCGGTTATATCAGTTGGAGTAAACTTTTGCAAATATACTAAAACTTCGGCAATGTCAAACTTAGCCTTCTCGTTTTTCATCCATTTGAGATTAAATAATGTTAAATTAATCTTAGTTTATCACCCATTGGAGCTTAAAACGAGAGCGTAAGTTAAAGTCGGCCCTGCTCGACTTCGATATACCCATTACTCAGGATATCAACATGTCCAAATTGTGGGAGATATGAGTTTTTTTCCAATTTGCGGGGGAGGCAACTCTACTATAGCTCATCTGATCAGGAAATGATGTATGGCTGATCGATAGGTAATAATTATTAAAATATATGTCTAGAGGGTTCAAACAATCTATTTTCAAAATTGTGGGAGATATGAGGTTTTTTTTTAAATTGCGGGGGCGTGAACTTTTCTATCGTTCATCTGATCAGGAAACGATGTATGGCGGATCGATAGGTAGTCATGATTAAAATATATGTCTAGAGGGTTCGAATAATCTATCCTCAAAATTCTGGGAGATATGAGGTATTTCCAAATTGCGTGGGTGGCAACATTACTACCGTACATCTGATATATGCAGCAGTGGAAATAGGCTATAATTCTCAAAGTTTTGAAAATTTATGTCCGCGTGTGTTATTCTTCCTTTTAATCGCGGATATCTCTAAGAAGATTATCTAATCTCAAAAATGGCAACTCTCGTCTGTATAAGTAATATAAGAAATCCGCTTTCCAGATAGATTACTCAAAATAATCAGTGCTACAATAAATACTTGCTTGACTATAAATTAAGCTTACAGCGTCACTCTAACAAGTTTTATAGTTTTGTGAGCCTCAAACGAAAATCTTCTCTGTTTCCACCTACACTTTCGTTGGATAATGTGACATCTAATAATCATGCCGACATCGCCGATTTATTTGCTACTTGGTATCAGAATCTAATTTTAGCACCTCGAATCCGTATGCTTATCCTACTACCTACTCCAAGAGCATTTTTCCGGATTTCCGGATAACGATACTTTAATATGTCCTATTGTCCTGTACCAGATAGTGTCCGCAGCTGCTTACTGAAGTATTGTGCTTCTTCCTTATGCAACCCCTTTTTTACACTTGTAAAGTGCATATTAATTTTACCCAGAAGTTTGTAACGCATAGAAACATTCATTTCCGACCCCATAAACTATATATATTCTTGATAAGGACGACGAGCCGAGTTCATTTCCGCTTGTCCGTCCGTCCGTCTGTCTGTTTCTGCGCAAACTAGTGTCTTAGTTTTAAAGCTATCGAGCTAAAATTTTTCACAGAGTCTTCTTTTTAATGCACGCAACTAATATGTCGGAACCGGCTGGATCCGATGACTATATCTTATAGCTGCCATAGGAACGATCGGTCGGAAAATAAGTCTTAGTGGGAAAAACTTTTATTATTTTCCTTCGTAGCGTCACCAATCTTGGTATATATTAGTTTTAGATGATTTTACATATTTGTGGCAAAATTTATTAAAATCGGATGAATATAGCATATAGCTGCCATATAAACGGTCGGTCAAAAAATCAGTTCTAGTAGAAAAAATAGAAGGCTAACATCGGCTACGCCGATGTTTTAAATACCCTTGCAGTTTTTGAAAGGCGCTACCATTGATAACAAAAAAGTTTTTCTCATTAGAACTAGTTTTTAGACCGATCGTTCCTATGGCAGCTGTATGCTATAGTCATCCGATTTTGATAAATTTTTCCAGAATTGTGTGGAAGTATATGAAGCTAATATATACCACGATTGGTGATGCTACGATGGAAAACAAAAAAGTTTTTCTCACTAGAACTAGTTTTTGGACCGATTGTTTATATGGCAGCTATATGCTATAGTCATCCGATTTCGATAAATTTTTCCAGAATTGTGTGGAAGCATATAAAACTAATATATACCACGATTGGTGACGCTACGATGGAAAACAAAAAAGTTTTTCTCACTAGAACTAGTTTTTTGAGCGACCGTTTATATGGCAGCTATATGCTAAAGTCATCCGATTTATTTTGACAAAATTTTCGCTTTACAGAACGTGAAAAACAAAAATTTTTCCCCTATGACGGATCGTTCCTAGCTATGATATAGTCATCCGATCCGGCCGATTCCGACAAATGTACAGCGTATTTGTATTTAAAGACTTTTTGCAAAGTTTGGTCAAGATAGCTTTAAAACTGAGGGAGGAGATAGCATAGAAACAGACGGCAGACAGACGGACAGACAGACAGACGGACGACGGACATGTCTATATCGACTCGGCTATTGATGCTGATCAAGAATATATATACTTTATGGGGTCGGAGATGCTTCCTTCTGCCTGTTACATACATTTGCACGAACTTAGTATACCCTTTTTACTCTACGAGTAACGGGTATAAAAACGGTCGGTCCGAAATTTGTTCTAGTAAGAAAAACGTTTTTGTTTTCCATCGAAGCGTCACTAATCTTGGTATATATAAGTTTTATATGCTTCCACATAATTCTGGAAAAATTGATCTTAATCGGATCACTATAGCATAAAGCTGCCAAAGGAACGATCGGTCTTAAAATTAGTTCTAGTGAGAAAATCTTTTTTGTTGTCAATGGTAGCTTCTTTAAAAAACTTTAAGGGTATTTAAATGTTTAACTTTTATTGTGATTATGGAATGTATTCAGAAAGATCAAACGAATTCATTTGTTATATTTAATGGACTAACGATACAATAACATGTCCCCGAAGAATTTAAAGCCTAAAAAAATCGAGAGGTAGTTTCCAGCGAATATGGATAAGCAAAAATAAATTGTTAACGTATGATTTAGTTAATATATATTTTTTATATAAAGTTATTGAACTTGAAGGGATCAGCTTGTGGGTTTATGCACAAATCGGCTAATCAAACATGTACTCCATGTGGCTTAACCCACTTAGATGATACAACCCGTTAAGACACCCTACAAAGATATGTATATCCCACCCTAATCCTTCTCCCGGCCCCTCCATTCACCTTCCCCATCTGCCTGAGTTTTAACGATGATGCCAACTGCCAAGCTACAATTGGTTGGTACTTGTAGTTGAAATTGAATTTCGAGTGTGTAAAATTTTCCAATTATAGACTTTGGAATACAACACTCCCACACACACACACACACTCCCACACACACACATAGAACCATTCTGAGTGGGCACTTTGAAGGAGCTTTTGCCTTCGGCTTGACTTGCTTGGGGGCATATGAAGCGTTGCTAAAAGCGAGTCCAATTAGTAGCATTACTACTAACACTTCAATTCTGGCCAGAGACAGCCTTTCACTCTCTCCTTCTCTCTCTCTCTCTCTCGCTCTCCCACACTCACACTTTCTCACTTGGCAATAACGGCAATAGTCATCAGTAACAACAACAACAACAACAAGGAGGACAACTGACTGAGGCAATGGCGCCAAAGTACGGCCATTTTGTGTGCACCCCTGCCAGTGAGGGAGGGAGGTAGGGGGTGGTTGGGTGGAGATTGGGGGTTGGTGGTCGGTGGGGGTCTTACCAAAAAGATGGTTTTGTTTGGGGGTGGGCAGATGCTTGACGTAAATTTGCATTTAACGTTGTTTGCGGTACCCACAAATAGTCTCCTTTGCGTGTGTGTGTGTGTGTGTGTGCTTGCTTATATTCTCTCACAGTGGGGCAACTGAGCAGTTAGACAACCACAAAATACTCTAAAGACCGAACAACCACAAACGATGCAGAAGAAGAAGTAGAAAACGACCCCACGATACCACTACTAAAAACACACATACACACATTTACACATATAAAATTACTAACAGCAGCGTACCCTAACTAAGTATTGTATTTTGAGAGGGGATCAACGATATGTTAATAAATATAAACAAATCGTTCTAAATGTGATTATCGTTTTCAGTAGTAGGGTAAGAACGGTTTTTCCTCTACCGAGAACGGGAGTGAGCAAGTTAAGAACGCTTTTATTGAGACCGGACGCTCCGCGCTGAGGAACCATGCGGTTTTTTTTTGAAACCGAAAACATTTTACGAACACATTCGGCATTTCACACAGACACGAGCCGAATGCATGCCTCAGCAAAGCCAATCAGTCGCTGGTTAGCGTTGAATGAAGTAGGTCAGAGCCGTTTTGCATCGCATTATATTCGCACACCAATACACTCTCTCTCTCACTTTTTTGCCTTGCTCAAAAAGACCTTCGAATCTGCTAAAAGCTCCCTATTCATTCGCTCAAATTTGATTTATTTATCTGAGAGTAATATCAACCCCTTATGCCCCCCTCTCTGTTTAGGTTACTTGCATGCGTAGCCTGCAAATGTCATGCAAAATAACGGCACTAGTTTGCTTGTGTGTGTGAATTTAGCTAAAAAAGCTTTAGAAATTTTGCTTTGATGGCAGAGACGGCGCCCAAAAACTAACAACAATACCGTACACACACTCACACACACACTCGCTCACTCACTCCCGTTCGCTTGTCGTCCTCGTCGTCGTCGTTGTCGTCATCATCGTCGAATGCGTTGCATATTTTCAGGCACTTAAGCTATTTTCATGAAATGTGCACAACAACAGAGACATGCAGATTACCCTTGGGTCCTACCACCCCCCCTCACCCTGAAAACCCCAAACTGCGGTTGCTTTTTGGCTTAAGCCAACACAAAAACGAGAGAGGAAAGAGAAAAAAAGAAAATGTAGTCGGTATTGATTTTAATTGAAAAATTGTTAATTTTCCATGCCAGTAGCAGAAAGCAGCCACGCCCACTAACAAGCACACATACACATGTATGTATGCACACATATGTATATGTGTATGCAAGTAGCACAACTTCGTTTTCGTTGTCGCAACTCTTCAGCTTTGCCAAGTGAACTTTTTGTGCTGCCAATTTTGCATCTGTGTGAGTGTATGTGTGAGAGTTGCTGCTGTGTTTTGTGTCTGGGTAATTATACGTTTCTGTGTGAATAATTTACCAACCCCTGCAGCAAAGCAAATGATATTTTATGGCTAAATATGCCACGTGGATTTTTTGGTGTGTTTACTTTTATGGCTGGATTTAGTTTTGGATTTAATATAGAAACTAATCGGTGCATAGAAAGATGCTGCTTATTTCACTGAACCAGTATTGAACCGGTCTTTATTCAAGTTCATAGTTTAAATATTTGCTTAAATATGGACCCTAACTAATACTTTTTTAACATTTTTTAAACTGGTCCATAGTTGTATACCACACGGAAATTAAAATTGTTTCAGAATTGGAAAATTTTTAATCTAAAACGCCCAAAAAGTTCGGTTAAAAGGAACAAAAGTATCGGTAGTAAAATGCTTTTTAGCCACACAGTAGGTAGCGGGGCACCAACGTCGCGACTGCGGCGTCGTAAGCGTCTGCTTGTTAAATAATTCTGTTGTAACATTTTTAAAATCAAGCTAGAAAAAAAACGTGCATTTTCTTGCTTTTTTGAAGGGATGCAAACCCGATCTGATCCTAACCAGACCTTAACGAAAATGGCCTTTTAAAACGGTTCGGTTCAGTTTATCGGGGAGGTAAATGATGTAAAGACTTCGACTTCTAATAACCGGAACCGAAACAGTTAAACGTAATAAACCGTTTAAAACCAGGTACCGGTATCGAAACCAGAACCTATGTTAACATTTTGTTGAAAACCGAAAACTGTTTACCGTTAGAAACCGAAATACTGGAACCGTACCGAAACGCTAATACCGGTATTGTTTCTGTTTCTTATAATTCATTTGTTTGATTTGTGATTATTTCAATTATATATTTTATATGGTAAAATAGCCATATACACTCAGAAAAAATAATTCTATTTTAGAAATTCGCCTTTAAAGACCGGAATCAAATTCTCTTTTTAAGATATATAGGATAAAGAAAAAAATTCTAAAAAGCGGAAAAACTTTTTTTTTGTAAATATAAACCCTCTAATTAAATGAATAGGATTTCTAAGTCTTAAAAAAATGCTTGCTTAAATAAAAAAATGTTAGTATCATTTTAATATAAATTTGAGAAATGATGTTTCTGGATTTTAATCTTTCGCCCTAATAAAATTCCGTTTTAATATTTCGAAAAATCTAGCAAGTATTTAGCCTGTTCGAGGTCAAATAAGATATGCTAATGCATAACTATAGGAACAGTACACACACAATACACAAAGGATAACCATACAGCTGTTTCGGAGGACTCCAACGAAAAATGTAATGTAAGAAAAAGCTAAGGTAGATTTATGTTTTAATCTTTTTGTTTGCGTTTTTCAGAGCCCTTTGAGTATTTACCAGCTTATTATTAGCTATATTAGACCGTAATCTTATAGTATGGGTTCAAATCTATCCAAATCGCTAAAGATCTCTTTTTTGACGGAGATACGGCAGATTTGAGAGCGGATTATTTAGAACCATTATTAAGAAATATTTGTCAGCTTTATAAGAAATAGACCTAAGGCGAGTTTTTCCGGGCGACATAAGAATAGGGAATTCCTTAATTCAAAGTTTTATTTTTCTGAGTGTAGGGTTACCATTAGATGCGTGGGCGTGTTCGCGCAAAAATAAAAAACGCTAGAAATCGGAATATCAGAATAAAAACGAGAAGGCAAAGCTAACTTCGACTGTGCCGAAGTTTTAATACACTTGAAAAACTTTACTCCAACTGATTTAACCGGTAAAATATATATAGGATATTGATATCAGATATTTAAAATTTTTAAATCATTGATAATAAAAATTTGAAACCCTAAAAAAAACTTTTCTTAGTAAAACACATTTTTCGACCGATCGGTCCTGTGGCAGCTATAAGTTACTTAAAAGTAACAGTAAAATGTAAAAAAATTTGTATTAGGGTTACACTATTTAAAAATCAAACTAATAAAAAAGACTAGTCCACAAAAAAAAAAAAAAAAAAAAAAATATGGCAGCTATATGCTATAGTCATCCGATTTCGATAAAATCTTCCAGAATTGTGTTGACGCATATAAAACTAATATATACCAAGACTGGTGACGCTACGATGGAAAATAAAAAAGTTTTTCCCACTAGATGTAGTTTTTAGACCGACCTTTTCTATGCGAGCTATATAATACAGTCCAACGATTTTAATAAATTTTTCCTGTATTATATGAAAGCATATAAAACTAACATATACCAAGATTAGTGACGGTACGATGAAAAACAAAAAAGTTTTTCTCACTAGAACTAGTTTTTTAACCGACCGTTTCTATGGCAGCTATATGCTATAGTCATCCGATTTCGATAAAATCTTCCAGAATTGTGTTGACGCATATAAAACTAATATATACCAAGATTGGTGACGCTACGATGGAAAATAAAAAAGGTTTTCCCACTAGATGTAGTTTTTAGACCGACCTTTTCTATGCGAGCTATATACTACAGTCCACCGATTTTGATAAATTTTTCCTGTATTATATGAAAGCATATAAAACTAACATATACCAAGATTAGTGACGCTACGATGAAAAACAAAAAAGTTGTTCTCACTAGAACTAGTTCTTAGACCGATCGTTCCTATGGCAGCTATATGATATAGTCATCCGATCCGGCCGGTTCCGACATATTAGTTGCGAGCAGTGAAAAAAAGACAATGTGCAAAATTTCAGCTCGATAGCTTTAAAACTGAGGGACTAGTTCGCGTAGAAACAGACAGACAGACGGACAGACAGACGGACAGACGGACGGACGGACGGACGGACAGACGGAATTGAACTCGGCTCGTCGTCCTGATCAAGAATATATATAGTTTATGTGGTCGGAAATGAATATTTCTATGCGTTACAAACTTCTGGGCAAAATTAATATACACTTTTCAAGTGTATAAAATCGTTTTTTATGTGGTATATTCTTAGAACAACGTTGTTTAGTTCTATTACATCCATTAACTTATTGAATATCGTGATATAATTTAAATTTTTTAATATTAAAAGAATTATACCTGTTCCGGTACGTACCGGTATACCGAAATATAAATTTGAGTACTGTATCGGAACCGAAAACCGAAATAAACTGAAAACCGAAATAGAACCTTTAACCGACATTCTCATTTCGGTATGTTTCGAAAACGGTATCGGAACCGATATTTGTTTCAGGATTAATCCAAGCTTTTGAGTTAAGAATTTTTAAAGATAGTTTGGTCGTTACGAAAATACTTGACTCAAGTACAAAATGCTTGGTTTAAGTGCCATCTATTTAATCTCGAAATACTTGATTTTAGACACTTTCGGGATTTATTAAGTACATTTTGGGTTATTCCAAGGTTTTTAAATCTTTATTTTTAAACGAAATGGTCCTGAACCAACAATTTGTGCTTATTAGATTGATTCGTACTTAGTTTAAGTACACCCAAGAACAAATCATACTTAATATGTTAAGTACAAAACGGTATAAGTTTTATCCCGTACGTTCTAGAACGATTGAGTACAAAATTTCGTAATTTAAGTATTTCATACTTGATTCAAGAATTTTGTTCTTATTTTAGGAAAATGTTCCTAAATTTGAAACTTAAGACTGATTCGTACTTAGTCCGCATTTACACGATGAAGTTTCCTTCATGAAGTTCTTCATGAAGTTTTTGTTTGTGGGAAAAAGGTGATGAGGGGCAGCCGAAACTGGCAAAGCTTCATGACCTACCGTGGCGTGAAGCTTTTCGATATTTCTTCTTTGCTTTGTTCCGATTGAACTGATGCAGGGTTGATTTGTGGGCTATTTGCTTATCGATAACTCGTGTTCTCAGGCGAATTGAAATCGAACATCATGAAGCCAACTTCTTCATGTAAATACGCTTGAAGTTTTGAAGATGCTTCAAAACGAAATCGAGGAGAGCTTCATGAAGCAAACTTCATCGTGTAAACACGGACTTAGTTTAAGTACAACCAAGTAAGAATTATAATTAAAATTTTAAGTACTAAACGGTAAAAATCCCACCTGCCAACGTTCTAGAACGCTGGCAGCCGTTTTTTTCTATGGTATGGTATTTACTAGTCCTATTTTTTAAGCTACATATCTTCGCAAAGTTTCGACTTCAAAATGTATGAAAAAGTCAGGATAAAATGTACTGTATTATTTTGGTCCCCTAAATTGTAGCATGGCGTCTTTATATTATCCATGGTTACACTGTAACACGTCTCCTTTCTCCTGGTCGGCACCAAATGTCCAACTCGAAATGCCACAAGTCATCATTTGCTGTTGCTTTGCAATTGGCAGCATAAGAAATCGGCATGGGAATCCAAGAAGGAGCATTTTTTTCCCAGCAAAGCTCCTCTAACTCTTCAACTAATTTCAATAAAATATCCCAAAGAATTTCAACCAACGGACAATGAGCTTGAAAAAGCCGGCCTACAAGTTCTACGAAACTAATTTACTCAAGTGGCGAAGACGCAGCGACGCGTCGACAATGGGCCGAGTCTGAGGCAGCGAGACTGGAACTGGAACCGGCTCTGAATGAAGTCCGAGAACAAAATGTGCAAGCGTCATTGGGGAGTTGGTTGGAGTAGTTGGAGAGTAGCCAAGCGGCCCGATTGGCAGCCCTGGGAACCATTGGTGGTTTGGGTTTGGGTCTGTGGCAGACAGGCAGTCGACTCGTTGATGCTGCCACTTGACGCAATGCCGTCTGCATGATGCCATCCGCATCCACATCATCGCCGGCGATCATGTTACCCAACTCGATTGCAGTTCGTTTGTCGAACTTCTTCATTTTGTTGGCTCTGCCGGTGCCGGGTGGAGTACCAATTCGTTTAAAATGGTATCAGTTCTAAGAAAAATATTATTTTTTTATAATTTGTGGAGTGCGTTAATCTGTTGAAGGGTTGGAGCTGAGCCGAACTGAACCGAACTGAACTGAGTTGAGTGAGTGAGTCGATCGTTTGGTTGTGCATAATCACGACGACGACGACCCCTTTTCTGTTGGATGCACTGTGAGTGAAAACAGACGGCCAGAGTCCCAGTACCATTCCCATTTCCAGTCCCAGTCTGGTGTTGACATGCCCCGCCGTTCAAAAAAATGAAACGTCAATTTCAAGCGTTTTTCCTGGTAATAATTAGTAGCTGAGGTGGGCATTTAAATACTCGTCGTCTTCCATTTTCTCTTTCCCATTTGGTTCTTTCCTTCGTTATATTCTGCGTATTTTTGTATAAAAATATCCACTCATTCGCTTAAACAGGCAAACAATAATGCATATAATTGCATTTTAAGTAGTTGCTGCCGTTTGCCATGGCGTATTGTGTTACCCATAGACGGTGGGAGAGAGAGCGGAGTGGCGGAGGGGCGGAGGAGTGGAGCTGGAGCAAAGAGTTTGCGCGACAATGTCAACCCTGACTGTTAATAGACATGAGATGCCATGATGCAAAGTTGCACGAGTGGATTTTTAATTTTCAACACTTGAAATTCTAGGGAAAATCCAAACGGAAATGTTCAAACAGCAAGTGGGTGGCTCAAGTGCCCCAAAAAAAGAAAAATAAAGAAACACCCAACAAAATTTAACTGCTTCCATATTGAAAATACTTGGCATTTATTTATTTTGACCAACCTAAAACCATAACTCTCTTTGGCCAAGAAAACTTGTTTAGGAGATTCGCACTTTCAAGCTTCTCAAGTTTTCTAATAAGTTGTCTTTTTGCTTACAAAAACAAACAAAATAAAAGTAAAACCAAACCGAACCATGCTCTCTCTTTTGCACTTGTTATACCCTTGCGGGGTGCATTATAAAAATAGTTTAATATTTGTCACATATGAAATGAAGCATCTCTGACCCCTTAAAGCAGCGGTGGGTACGAAATTTAAGTTTGGAAACAGTCCAACAACAAACAGAAAAAATGTATTATACTCTGTACCTGTCAAAGTTTGTATGTAACTGATAACTTTTAAGAGTAGGGTCACTCATACTGTGTCAGTGCTGCCCATCACGACTGTGTGCAGTGCTGCCCAGCAAAACTAATTGTTTTGCTTATAACACGACCATGGTGCATCTGATCTGGAAATGATGTATGGGGGACCGATAAGTTATGATGATTTAAAAATGTGTCTAGAAGGTTCGAACAATGTATTTAAATTGCGGGAAATATGAGGTGTTTTTTTAAATGCAGGGGTGGTAACTGTATCATTGTTCATCTGATCCGGAAATGATGTATAGGGGATCGAAAAGTATTAATAATTCAAATATATGTTAGAAAGGTTCAAACAATCCATCTTTAAAATTGTGGGAAATATGTGGTTTTTGTCTCAAAATGCGGGGGTGGTAACCCTATCATTGTTCATCTGATCGGGAAATACGTCTACGCAAACAACTTTACTATGTCTATGAGAAACATTTTGAGGAGTCGATAAAAAGAGCCAGGTCCCCTACGGGCAAGTTTGCCAGACAACCCAGATCTTCGTAGAATGGTTTACCCAAGTACTGGGTTCGTTTCCTATGAAGTGCAGGGCAGTCACATAGAAGGTGTTGGATGCTTTCTATCTCCTCCTCATTCCTACAGCTGCGACAGAAGTCGTCGTGGGGTACGTGCATCCTGGCGGCCATTTGACGTATGTTGCAGTGTTTCGTTATGACTCCTATCATTATCCTAATCCTGTTCTTGCTAAAGTGTAGGAGTTGGGAGGTTCGTTTTGACGTGTATCTTGGCCAGAGTGATCGGGAGATGTGACAACCCGGTGCGATGTCCCATTGTCGTTCTGCCTTGGTTATGGTTGTCCTATATATATCTGTAAGAATATCCTGAATGGGTCGTTGTACGTTATCGTTACCGCATGTGACGCTGGCTGCGCTGATCCTTTCCTTGCACACTCATCAGCTCTCTCGTTGCCAGGTATGCCTGAGTGGCCAGGTACCCAGACGAGGGAGATGGAGTGCTGCCGGGTTTTATTCAGTGCAGTCACCGTACTGCGGACTAGATTGCTGTTGGTGGTGCGTGACGACAGAGCTTTAATAGCAGCCTGACTGTCAACCAAGATTAATATGTTCCTTGGTGTTTCAACCAGGGTGTATATCAACTTCGCCGCCTGCCAGACCGAGTTGATCTCTGCCGGAAAGACGCTACACCAATTCGGTAGACGGAATGAGAGCTGTGTTGCTAATTCCTCTCAGAAGATTCCCGCCCCTGTGACCTACTCCTTCTTGGAGCCGTCTGTATATATGGCAAGCTCGTTCACCCTGATAGGAGTTTCTCGCTTCCAACGCTCTCTCTCTAAAATTGTCCTTCCATTTCTGAGTCTTGATACAGAAGTCACTTCCCTTTATCTCAGCCTTTATTTTCACTTCCAGCATTATGTTGCTGTGATCAGATGTAGTTGTTTTGAGAAGTTTTAGTTCCCGGAGTCTTACTGCGCTTCTCGCTGCTGCATACTTCAGAAAGGTGTCTATTGGTTCAAGATTCAGAATTGCGTCTAGAGCTGACTAGTGGGTGGATCGCAGGGATCCGGTTATTTCCAGGCAAGCTGCTCTTTGTACCTTGTGAAGGTTGTTTAGGTGGGATTTGGTGTTGGCCTCCTTCTACCAGGCCAGCGCTCCATAGGTAAGGATAGGCCTGACGACCGCTGTGCACAACCAATGAAAGATGTACGGTTGTAGTCCCCATGTCCTACCGAAGGTCTTTTTGCAGGCCTTCTTCATTCTTTCCTCAGAGTTTCTCTTCCAGGAGAGATTCGAGTCCAGAATGACCTTTAAATATTATGCCTGAGTGGCCCTTATAAGCTGCGTTCCGCCCAAGGAGGGTAGTGTAAACTCAGGGATCTTATACTTTCTTGTGAACAGCACCAGTTGGGTCTTTTGGGGGTTGACCCCTAGACCGTTCTGTTGTGCGCACCTCAGAGTGCTACCACGAGCAGACTGTAGTAGCTCACAGATTGTGGGTATAAACTTACCCTTTACCATTAGAACTAGGTCATCTGCGTATGCCGTCACAACTTTAAATTTAAAAGGAGTTCATTGAGAACCAGTTTCCACAGCAGTGGGGATATGACTCCCCCCTTGTGGCGTGCCTCTCGTGACCCTCTTCCTAATTTTACCTGATCTGAAAATGATGATCGGAAGATAGATAAGTAATGGTGATTTAAATATGTGATCAGAAGGTTCAAACCGTCTATCTTTTAAATTATAGGATATATGAAATTTTTTCAAATTGCGGGGGTGGCAACTCTTCTATAGTTCATCTGATTGAAAAATGATGTACTGAAGATTCAAACAATTTATCTTTGAAATTGTGGGAAATATGAGGTTTTTTTTTAAACTGCTGGGGTGGCAACTCTACCATCGTTTATCTGATCGAAAAATGATGTATGGGAGATCAATAAGTCATGATAAAATACAATTTAAACTTGATCTGCCTGTAGGTATAAGAATCATATGTTTTATACACTTCAAAACTCTAGTTCTTACCTTCTCAGAAATATCAGCGTTCATACGGACAGACGGACTATATCGCTCGGTTATATCGACTCAGCTGTTGATGATTATCAAGAATATATATAGTTCATAGGGCCGGAGATGCTATCATCTAGGAGTTCCATACATTTGCACAAACTCATTGTACTCTTTGTGCCTTTGGTACAGAGTATAAAAATTTATGTTTTAAATCTTTTTGCTCCGGTTGAGTTTCTTCACCGGTTTGCATTACTGGCCAAGTAAATCTCCGGAGCTGGTCATTTCCAATGAATGGTCGATACCAAACGTATGACGAAATTGCTCGTCTCATAATAAAACATTGTATTATCTGCCTGTTAATAAAAAGAAACGGAAACACATGTAAAAGTCAATGTTAACAATGTGGCACTGTGGTTTTACCGAGGGTGAGTTCGGCCACATCCGGATACAATACCAGTAGCAGGAAGGGGAAAGTGCGTAACAAGTTACTGATGATGATGATGATGACACGTGTAAGTGCAGCCACATTGTCGCAATTATCCTTTGGCTGATAGCATTGGGGTGGATCTGTTATTAAACTGCTGCGTTTTGTTTGTTGTTTATTTCGAGTGGGATTTCTCTTCTACTTTTTTTTTTTATTATTCTGTGTTCCCACCCACAGTGCAAAAACGTGACCTTAGCCGCGTTTTGTTGCCAGTAAATGGTTGGTAATGATTCTAGTCCAGCAGGCACAGTCAACCGCGTTGTCATCAGCTCGAAATGAGCACCGAGACGAGACGAGACGAGACGCTGATTCATTTTTGTACTCTTTGGCAACTTTTTATGTGTCTTCTCAAGTGGGAAAGTAGCTCGTTAAACTGACTGAGGTGAGGTGGTGGGCGGGAAAGTTAGCTTAGTAGTGAATTTAGGGATTAGCAACGAACTGCAACTGCCGCATTTGGAAAGTAAATTAAAACTCATCCAACAATTAGGCCAGTGCAAAGTGCTGTCATCATCATCATCATCATCATCATCCCGGGCCTGAATGAGGCCTATTATCGAATTTTGAAAAGCGTAATTATTGCCTGACAATTCAAACGGAATGTGTTATATTTACTCAATAAACATTATTGTACGTTCGTGCAGGGGGGAAAAAAGGGGCAATCCAATTTCCAGCTCCCACACAAAACACCTAAAATTGATTTGGACTTTGAAGAGGTCTGAGAGAGGTGCGAGATGAGTGTCCAAGTGTCCGAGTGTGTGAAAAGCCAAAGTGTGTTTATCCAAGGCAAATTAGTCATTTGGGAATGTGGAGTACTACAAATTATTGCCGTTTCCATTGATTTCCTGCCTAGATTGGGCCACAGAAAAATTGCCTAATCTAAAGAAGATTTGTGATGTAGAAAACATTAAATTGGTAAAAAAAAAATGTATTCCAATTAACTTAAACACATTGCCTGCATTCAAGCAAGAGTGGATTGACAAGTAATAGGCAATCGAAATTAATTAATAAAAGTATTTCAATGTTAACATTCAATTTTATTTAAGGGGGTCTTCTACCTATGAAAAATTGTTTGTTTGATATTTTTGTTTTACATTATTATTATAGCTTAGACATTCCCCTTTCATCCATATAATCGTAAGCATATTAGTCACGCGGGAATGACGCGTGATTTCTGACCGCAGGCCATCTCAATTGCATCGCTCCTCTCATACTTGGTCTTTGCCTCCTTACACAAATATCAATTGAAAAGAAGGGAGGGGGGAAACTGAATGCGGCGCAGTCCAGTTAGCTAATGCCGTCAAGCAAATTCCAATTGGGAAATCACCAGTAAGCTATTGCCCTCTCGCTCTCTCTTTCTCGTAAGTTCTACCAATCGCTGCGGTGTTGTTGTTGTCGTTGCTTAGAATTTTCTTTTACGTATTGCTCTAATATCGTTTATCTGATCGAAAAACGATGTATGGCGGGTCGATAAATAATGAGTAGTAGAATATATGTCTAGAATGTTCGAACTATCTATCTTCAAAATTGTGGGAGTTATTACGTTTTTTTAATTTGCTGGGGAGGCAGAGGGCGTGGCAAAAATCCAAAATAAACTTGATCTGCCTGCAGGTAAAAGAATTATATGTTCCATACACTTCAAACCTTTAGCTGTTACCATCTCTGAGATCTCTTCGTTCATATGGACAGACGGACAGACAGACAGACGGACAGACAGACGGACAGACAGACGGACAGACAGACGGACAGACAGACGGACAGACATGGCTATATCGACTCGGCTGTTGATGCTGATCAAGAATATATATACTTTATAGGGTCGGAGATGCTTCCTTCTGGCTGTTACATACATTTGCACAAACCCAATATACTCTGTGTACCTTCGGTACAGAGTATAATTATTACAAAATGTTCCAAATGTGAAAAAATTATGATCTCGCGAATGGTAACCTTCAAGTGATAAAAGTATCTGGTTTTACAGAGAGGCCAAGCCGAGCTTCTCTCAACCTGTTGGGTTTAATGCTTTTAAATTTTCGCACGAATGGTCAAATTTAAGATGCTTGTTCATGGCTACTTTCTTCGCAGCTTGCGCCAATATCTGGTTAGCTCCCACCTACAACTGTCACATCAACAAAGCGCTCAGTTATTCGCTATAGCGTAAAATATAGTTAACTCTTAGGAAGTGTACGCGATTCAAGACCTGCCGGGTTTATTCTACTTTAAACGATTTCTTAAAGTCAATACAGAACAGAAGTTGGAGTTGTCTACCAAGTTTAAGTCCAACCTAAACTGTTGAACCAAGTGTTTGCTTCTTCTTCCTTCTTGTAAACTCTTATCGAAGTTAGTGCAGGAATCAAGGGTCAGTCAGTTTGTTGGACCCTCTGCTATGTATTTTCAAGGAGAATGCTCAAGTGGCCGCTGTTTCAATTCAGATTTGGCCGATGGGTTTTGGGGTTCAGTGTTATTTTGTTGTTGTGGTTTTTTTTTTTTTGGATTCAAAATTAAGTATAACTCATTATCGCAATCAAGAAATCCTTTTTTTTCTTTTTTTGTACTACACTTGACAACAGCAACAACACTGCGTTGTTGTTGTAGCCTGTTGCACACCAATTTTCTACTCAAAACTTATGACAGCCAATTCGAGAGAACGAACGAAAATTATACAGACACTTCGCGGCGGCGGCGGCTGCTGCTCATCGCTGAAGGGTGGAGGTGGAGGAGAAGGAGGTCGGGGGCTTCAGCTGCTAGTAGGTGCAATGCCACAGCGCATGACTTTTCAGTTTTTCAATATATATTTATATATGTATGTATGTATGTCCGTATGTAGGTATGCGCTTAGGCTTGTTGAAATCAACATCAAACCTTTAATTTGATGATTCTGCAAATAATACGTTGGAGTCGTTGACGTTTTTTGTGTCTGTGTGTGTGTGTGTGTGCCCTGGACTCTCTGTTGATTTTTCCGCACAGCCGAGGCGTGAAAATATAATAACACCATTTTAATTATATTTCGTCTCACTCTCGCACCTACAACCAGGTGGAATGGGGAAGGGGGGAAAGTGAAAGGTTTTTACTTTTTTTTTTTTGGCTCAAAATTAACCAACATTTTTTGAACACAGTTGCAAAAATTAGACTGATCATGGCAATTTATGATCATTGCTTGGCACTTGCTATTGTTGTTGTTGTTTATTTACTATTATTATTATTGTTGTTATTGTTGTTGTGAGTCAGTGCGCGCGCTTTGGAGAGTTATTTTGGCACGTTGCCTCGATTCTTTCATCTGATTCATTTGTTTTGATTTGTGTTTGGCACCAAGTTGAATGCGCTGTCAAGTCTCTTACCTTATATGTAGCAAGTATAGCCATATAAAAAACTGTGTCCAAAAAGTAAGACCAGTATTTTGGTGCTTATTTCTTTGATGTAAAACACTTTTAATATGGGGTAAGTACAATGTATCGCGTAACGCTCACAACTTTGTCACCCTCATCCATTCGCCTGGCCATCGGAATTGCTTCGTATGTAGAATGCAGAATGTGAGAGTAATACGAGCTTTACTCTACAAAAATGCGTTTTCTATACAAATTTGATACATTTTGTTCTTGTATCTTAAAATTCAATGCAAATATTTGTTAAAAATATCTTCTATTATTCTTCCAACATTTTTCTTTGTTTTCAATATAATCCGAAAGTTTTTTGTGTTTATCCACGAAGCATTCGTTTTATTGCTGAGTCTCATAAAATGGCGAATCGCTTCTCGGGAGACACTTATGTTTTTATAGTGTACATTTTTGAACTCAGCAGATACTTTATTAAAATTTGTCGACCTGCACTGGTCTTGTTCTCAGATTTGTAAATATCGAACAAAGTCGGAGTTGGAAATCGTTTCAACTTGTTATACAATTGCAAAGTGAATATTTCCTTGCCCGAAAGTTTGTAGGCATTCGTAATCGAACTTAAGATAAACATCCATACCTCGCTTAACGTCATATTCACTTCAAGGTCACATAACATTTAATACCAAGTTTCACTTAGCGGCCGTTTTTACCTCGCTTAACAGCCCAAAACAAAATATGAACATATACATATATAATTCTACTAAAAATGCTAAAAACTTAACAGCATTCAAAAATTACCAAGAAAGTTAAGAAAAATACAAAGTTTTGTTGTGCTGACTCCAGGTCCCACCCGTGTAATGAAATACGATTTTGATATTTGTATTCCAATATATTTCTGACTCTCATCGGAGTCCGTCTTCAGGGGATTTATACACGACATATGCTGCTGCTCGTCGCGAACTTTAATTTGAACTGGGAAAAAAAAATAATTAAGAAAAATACTTTAAGTTGTAAAATTGGAGATTTTGCGTCGTTTGAAGGCAGGGGAAGAATTATATTAGAGCAATCTAATATGAGCTTGGCCAAATCTACTGTTCACACGATACGGGAAAATGAAAGAAAAATAAAAGAACTGTTAAAGTATGTGGGTCCTGTCAAAAGAACTATTAGGTACACGAAACTAAGAAAATTAGAAGGCTAACATCGGCTACGCCGATCTTTTAAATACCCTTGCAGTTTTTGAAAGACGCTACGATGGAAAACAAAAAAATTTTTCTCACTAGAACAAGTTTTTTTGCCGACCGTTTATATGGCAGCAATATGATATAGTCATCCGATCCGGCCGATTCCGACAAATGTGCAGCCCATGTGTTTTTAACGACTTTTTGCAAAGTTTGGTCAAGATAGCTCTAAAACTGAGGAAGGAGGAACAGACGGACCGACGGACAGATGCTTCCTTCTATGCGTTACAAACATCGTGACAATTTTAATATACCCTCTGCAAGGGTATAAAAATGTATTTTCATACGAAATAAGTTCTAACATGGGAATTGTTAATTTTCTTTAAAAATGTTGTCAATTTAGGTATTCGTATCATTACGTGGGTTGTTATTTAGTAGTAGTAGTAGTAGTGCTTCTTTATTTAAATTATTTATGTAAATTTAAAATTAAGATATATGATACATTGGGTTTTTTAATTTAAATCTAAACAAGAAGATTGTTTCGTATATTTGTATACTATAAAATATGTATCGACTTGGTATAAACAGTCAGTCGACCACCGCCTTCCAAATTCTTCGCTATACCGTTTACTACACCTGGCTGACCGGGTCTTCCCCAGATACCAGATCGTTCAACAGCATAGCGCGAGATTCGGTTAGCCGTGTTATCAGTTTTTAAAAATCTCCCTCGATGACTCGTTTGCGGTATTTAAATGCCTAGCTGATAAAGTTGAACATTGTCAACCAGTTTGATCCATTGAGTATATGATGGACTTCATACAGATTCAACCTTGACTTGCCAAAATGAACGATTCTTATTTCTTCTTGGATTGGACAGCCTCCGATAAAATGGACTATATTTTCTTGCTCGTTCCAATTGCAAAGAGAAGCCTTTGGGTGCTCCTCTCCGATTCGCTAATTAATGAAGATCTAAATGATGCATCCATCTTCGTGATTATTTCTGTCGCCCATGATTCCCATTTTGAACTGTCTTCTAGGTTAAGACTTACGCAGTGAATGGCTGACAGTTGTTCCCATTCCCGAAAATATTGTTTCCGTTCCTTAAACTTGGCCAGTATTTTTGGCAGTCTGTTTTCATTCATGCAAAGAACCTTCTGCATATAATTGAAGTGCATGTCCGCGGTGAATATGTGCAGGGGCGCCAGACCCGTTTCAAGGTATAGCATTCTGTTTGGAGTGTTTCTAGGCAGTCGGAATAGCTTTTTGAGGAAATACCTCAACAGGCTCTCCACCTCATCATATTGCATAACCCCCCAGACTTGGGCGCCGTAACACATAATGGACCTCACAGCTGCTCCGAAGAGTTTGTATTTGGTGCTCGTTGGGACATCTTTTCTGCTTAGAAGCGACTTCCATGTGCAGTTTATTGCCACCTTTGCGTCCTTTAGCTTCTCTTGCAAGTGGTATTTAAATTGGGCATTATGGTAGATCCACACTCCTAGGTATTTATTGGTTTTCACCACTTCTAGTTCTGTCTCTCCTAAGTGCCACTTTTAATTTTGAGCAGGTCTTCTCCAATGTTTCTTAAAAATAAGGATCTTTGATTTTGCTGTATTTATTTTAAGGCCCCAGATTTTGCAGTATTCTCGTAAAGCATTTACCATACATTGCATTTTTGTTGGAGACTCCGCAAACACCACAATGTCATCGGCATATAATAGGATTTTATCTCGTATCCATTTACCTGTATGCCTTCTGGGAGATACTCTAACACATCATTTAGAAAGATGGAGAATAAAAGTGGACTAAGAAGGCAACCTTGCTTGACGCCTGACTCCGTTGGAAACCAATTTGATAGCACTTCGAAGTTTCTGGCCTAGATCACTTTTAGCCATTTAAGGACCAATTGGCCTTTTCCCAAAAAAAGTTTGGACTTCTATCGATAAAAGCTCCATACAACTCTTTCATGTGTGACCACGTTTGATATCGATTAACGATAAAAAAGGCACGTGTAGATTGGTGCAAAGAAATTTTGAAAAAATATAATCGCGGTGTTTCAAAAGACGTTTATAAGATCGTCACAGGTGACGAATCATGGATCTATGCTTATGAGCCCGAAACAAAACAGCAATCGACCGTGTGGGTCTTCGAAGACGAGCCAAATCCAACGAAAGTCGATTGTGGAAGAAGCACTTCGAAGGAAATGGTCGCCTGTTTCTTCGGTAAAACTGGTCAGTCGCCCTGTTCCGCTTGAGCAACGTAGGACGGTCAATTCTGAGTGGTACACCACAATTTGATTGCCTGAAGTCTTTGGAGAAATTCCAAAAACGAACAAGAGAAGACAGATCATTGTGCACCATGACAATGCGAGCTCTCACACATCAGCTCACAGCAGTGCCTTTTTGACCGCCCAAAACGTCGAGTTGATGGGTCATCGGCCGTACAGCCCTGACTTGGCACCCAATGACTTCTTTTTATTCCCGCACATCAAGGGAAAAATGCGTGGTCAACGATTTTCGTCGCCAGAAGATGCTGTTGAAGAGTTCAAAAACCATGTTTTGGAGGTGTCTCAATCGGAGTGGAAAAAGTGCTTCGACAATTGGTTTGAGCGCATGCAAAAGTGTATAAATCTTGCTGGAGAATACAATAAAAACCATTTTTGATCATAAATATTCGCGTTTTCATTATTAGGCCAGAAATATATATAGCTACCTACGTGGTACTTAATAGATCTAATATTTCTGGTAAATATTTTTCGGTTAATTCGTCGAGTGTTCTGATGTGTCTGAGAGATGAGATACGGGGATCAGAGGAGGTCGACAACATGGTGAAAAGGTCCGTGTTTTTTTGATGTCGAGATATATCTATACCTTTTGTTGTCCTTGTTTTTAGATTCTTGGGCTTCTTCTGACAACTCTCCCATCGAAAAAAGTTGTCGTTTTATTATTTGCTCACCATGTCCTATATTTAATGAACAGTAAGAGTTAGTTTTTTTTCGGATATTTTGTACATAACATATTTCTTGTCACCTCCGTTTCCGATGTCTCGAACTCCTGAAAGTCCCTTTGCTTATTCTTGCTGATACCACATGTCTATGTTGATTTGGTATTCTTATGTCGCTCAAGACTTTTCTATTTATCACAGTCAAGAAGCAATGAAATCCAATCACCTGCAACTTTTACAATTCATTTTTTATTAGGTAACACATGATTTTCATGCTTCAAATTAATTTTTTACCGACCAATGTAAAAAAAATGTCCCAAAAAATTATAAAAATTTGTAAATGTATTTTCATTAAGAATTGACGTGCCTTGTTTTAAAAAATCAACCCAATTGAAATTGGAGTATCCGTTTGGTTTTTATACGCTTCCAAAGTTGACATTTAAAACCAAAAAAAAAATCAAAAATGTAGAATTTAAAAAAATGTTTAACCTTAATCTAAACTATCTGAAGAAAAGTTCAGCTGATGGACCACCTCATAAGTAAGTTTCCTCTTTAACACATTCTAAATTTTCAATTAAATTCAGTTTCTCAAAATTAAATGTTGTACTTATTGACATTGAGGTTGATGTTTGTCACCGGGTTAACAACTAAGAAACAAAATTACAAACTTAATTTAATAATTTAAATTGAATTTCTGATTTTACTTTTGGAGTCAATTTAACTGTCTTAATTCGATTCGTACAATTCTGAAAGAGTTTTCCCATACATGCATAATGGCCACTCAACAAGTTGTCAGTGAATTAAAATGTTAAAATCGTTGCTTGATGGCCGATTGACCCAACAGGCGAACGCAGGAGCCAAACCAACCAACTCTCTGCAGGTGCGTGCTATTGACAGCCGACGCGCTGTAACAACAACAATCAATGTCACCGTTGCTGCTGCTGATGTTGCTGTTGTCGCTGCTGTTGTCGGCGTTGTCATCATCATTTTCATTAATGGTAAACCAATCATTTTTCAATTATATTCACCGCTGGATACAAATTGTCTGATTTGCGTGTGCCAGGCGCCACAACCTTCCTCCCTTTCCCGCCCCTCAGTTCAGTTTAGCAGCCCACAAACAACATGCATGTGTACTATGGAGTCTGCTACAAGTATGTACTCCCTCTGTCAGCTACTCTTTCGCAATAAACTGTAACTAAAGTCGAAAGCAATTTGGATAAATTTAAAGAACCCGAAAAGAACTGTAGTTGAGCCCCTTTTATTACGAATGTTGTTATACCCTTGCAAGATCTGTTCAATAGGTGTTTATGGGTACTCACAGTATTTTATTATTTATGTGTATTTGTAGTACCATGTAGTGTATAAAACACTTGCAAAGTGTATATTAATTTTGACCAGAAGTTTGTAACGCATAGAAATATTCATTTCCGACCCCATAACCTATATATATTCTTGATCAGGACGACGAGCTGAGTTCAATTCCATCTGTCCATGAATTCCAGGAGTCGTGACAAAAATTAAAATTCTAGCTCTTAGAATCTCTGAGATCTGTTTGGTCATACGGACAGATAGATAGACTAAATCGACTCAACTGTTGATGCTTCCTACAGGCACTGACTACTGTATCCCACAAAATCCCCATTCACATCTTCATCCCTTATAGAGAAGAGTAAAATCAGAGCAGTCCTATATACACCTCATTTGCAAATCAGACGAACTCGCAAGATAGGGCACTATCACCAACTTCTTTTCCGATTAGGAAACTGTCGGTATGCCTATGGCAACTTGCAGGCTCATTAAACAATACGAAAAAAAGCTACTCTCATAAAGGCTTCTGGATGGACTTGGACATTACAAAGTTTCGGTCGCTAGGAACTCAACTTTTTATACCCGTTACTCGTAGAGTAATAAGGGTATACTAAGTTCGTTCAAGTATATGTAACATTGTCCGTCCGTCTGTCCGTCTGTCTGTATGAACACGTAGATCTCAGAGACTATAAGAGCTAGAGCTACCATTTTTTCAGTGAAGACTTGTATTGTCTGCACTCAGATCAAGTTTGTTTCAAATTTCTCCCACAATTTTGAAAATAGATTATATGATCCGCCATACATCATTTTCCGATCAGATGAACGATAGTAGAGTTATATAACATGTCTGATTATTCTAATAACTACATGCGAAAATTGAGCACACATTTAAAAAAAATGGATTTAAATAAGACCAAAAGTCAAGGCAGAAATAACTTGGAGAATTTTTTGGAGGATGAACAAGTTGCGATGACGAAAGCGGTCGAGATAAAACCTACTTAACAATTTGCGGCGCTGGAGTCACTTCGTTCTTCTTCAGCGCTACACAAAATATTCCCAAGAAAACAACCATGGCAATAACCCAAACGTATGCAAATCATATAGAGCCTTACATTCTCAATTTTATAAACATTTATTTCACAAACTCTAAAGCCCGCTATTAAGCTAACATAACCAGTGTGACCATTTCAGATTCAGTGACTGACTTTATGCTGTTGCCCGGTCACCCTACATTCTCAGCGCACGCTCTAAGAATTATGAAATGGCAAAGGGACATAATTCCGACGCTATTATTCCGCCCAGTACAAATTAAACCTTTTTTTCTAGCGGAATAACATAGGTCGTTAGACATAATACCGCGCGGAATAATTAATTTTTTTTCTAGCGGAATTCAGTCATTTTGGAACGACATAATTCTGCCTGAAATGAAGTCGATTTTTTTTTGAAAGGATATAATTTCGACGTTCCAATTAGAGTTTTTTCGTGGCGGAATTATGTCTTTTTTTTTTTTTTACTTGGCTCATAGTGCTTATAAACTGAATTATAACGTTTGACCTTAAACGCCCAGCACCTATTTTCAGACTGTGGAGCTGAATTTTCCAAAATTAAATAATACTAATCACACTAGTTTACAAAATTAAAAACAAAATGGCCCATAGAAGGCGGTATTTTTGTTGATGTATTTGGAAATGCTGAACTTAAAAATGAAATTCAAAAATTGTTGTGCGGATACGTTTTACCCTTTTAATCCAAATCTTAAGTTAGAAACTTTACTTTTTTTTAGAGTCAATCAAGATCTTATTTGAAAGAGTATGGAACTTCTAAAAATCCAGTAGAAGATCATTTTCCAATCGGTTAAGTAGTTGAAAAATATTTCGAAAAAAATAAAAACGTGCAAATTTGAATTCTTAATACGGAAAAGGTTTAAATTTCAAAAATAAATTGTTTTTTCTTTGTTTTGATAAAGAATATCTATGGATAAATTAAGGAGTGCGGCCTTGTGTGGCTCAGTGGGTAGCGTGTGTGCCTACTGTGCGGGAGGTTGTGGGTTCGATCCCACCTCCAAACATTACAGCTGTTGGCGCCAGTTGTAGTGGAGTATGTAGGCATGAAAAAGCTTCTCAAAAACTTTGCCGTTCGGATTCGGCGTTAAACTGTAGGTCCCTTTCTCTTGAGCACAAATAAAAAGAAACACGAGCCAAGAGATTTACAGAAGCTCGGCTTGGCTCCAATGGGGGGCCAATTTTAACTTTTTAAATTATAAGGAGTTGTGAGCAATTAGGTATTAGTACTAAAAGTAAAATTTCAGTGTTTTATGTGATTATTATAAAATATTTTGACTTTTGCTATTGATTTTTTATACACTTGAAAAGTGTATATTAATTTTGCCCAGAAGTTTGTAACGCATAGAAATATTCATTTCCGACCCCATAAACTATATATATTCTTGATCAGGACGACGAGCTGAGTTCATTTCCGTCTGTCCGTCCGTCCGTCTGTCCGTCTGTCTGTCTGTTTTTACGCGAACTAGTCGCTCAGTTTTAAAGCTATCGAGCTGAAATTTTGCACAGAGTCTTCTTTTTACTGCACGCAACTAATATGTCGGAACCGGCCGGATCGGATCACTATATCATATAGCTGCCATAGGAACGATCGGTCGAAAAACTAGTTCTAGTGAAAAAAACTTTTTTGTTTTCTATCGTAGCGTCACCTATCCTGGTATTTATTAGTTTTATCTATTCTCACACAATTCTGGTAAAATTTATCAAAATCGGATGACTATAGCATATAGCTGCCATATAAACGGTCGTTCAAAAAACTAGTTCTAGTGAGAAAAACTTCTTTGTTTTCCATTGTGGCATCACCAATCGTGGTATTTATTAGTTTTATATGCTTTCACATAATTCCGAAAAAATTTATCAAAATCGGATGACTATAGCATATAGCTGCCATATAAAGGGTCGGTCAAAAAACTACTTCTAGTGAGAAAAACTTTTCTGTTTTCTATCGTAGCGTCCGCAATCTTGGTATATATAAGTTTTATAAGCTTTCACATAATTTTGAAAAAATTGATCAAGATCGGATGACTATAGCATATAGCTGCCATACGACCGATCGGTCGGAAAATGTGTTTTACTAAGAAAAGTTTTTTTTATGGTATGAAATTTTTATTATCAACGATTGAAAATTTTTAAATATCTGATATCTATATCCTATATATATTTGACCGGTTAAATCGGTTGGAGTAAAGTTTTTCAAGTGTATTAAAACTTCGGCACAGTCGAAGTTAGCTTTGCCTTCTCGTTTCTGTTATCTGTCGTTTATTTAAACTCTTACATTGAGCAATATGCGAAGCAAAAAAAGTTTTTTTCTCATAAACACGAAAAATAGTAAAATTTGACTTTTAGTACTTTCACAACTCACAAATTCGCTATTTTTCCATAGATTTTCTTCATCAATACCTTATTTTCTTCGTAAAAGTACATTTTGTAAATTAAAAAGCAAAAACAATTTTTTGATTTCAGTCTTTAACCATTAAAGGGTTTTGGAAAAAACAAATAATTCTGTTATTGAGAAAAAAAATTATATTTCGAAATATTTTTCGTTGTAGTATTTAAAATACTTAACCGATTGGAAAACGATATTTTTCCAAATTATTAGAAATTGCATACACTTTTTTTAACTTCATCGAAATATGTTTTAAGAAAAAATGTAAAATATTATAAAAACAAGTAAGAAAGTCGGTCAAGCCCGACTGTAATATACTCTGTACCTGTTTGTATGTAACTGATAACTTTAAAGTGTGAGGTTTTTTCAAAATCTGGAGGTGGCAACTTTTTCGACTATCGTTCATCTGGTTGAAAAACAATGTACGGACTCGATAAGTAATGATGAGTAGAATTACCCTAGTACATAGCTCGTAAAATTATAAAATTTGTATATAATTTCCTATTAACATAAACGTATCTATATTAGTCACGCGGGAATCACGCGTGATTTCTGACCGCATGCCATCCCAATTACATCGCTCCTCTCATAGCAAGGTCCAATTGGGAAATTACCAGTTAGCTATTGCCTTCTCGCTCTCTCTTTCTCGTAAGTTCTACCAATCGCTACGGTGTTGTTGTTGTCGTTGGTTTTTATTTTCTTTTACGTATAGCTCTAATATCGTTCATCTGATCGAAAAACGATGTATGGCGGGTCGATTCAAAATAAGTAGTAGAATATATGTCTAGAATGTTCGAACTATCTATCTTGAAAATTGTGGGAGTTATTACGTTTTTTTTTAATTTGCTGGGGAGGCAGGGGGCGTGGCAAAAATTAAAACTAAACTTGATCTGTCTGCAAGTATAAGAAATATATGTTCCATACACCTCAAACCTCTATCTCTTACCATCTCTGAGATCTCTTCGTTCATACGGACAAAGGGACAGACAGACGGACATGGCTATATCGACTCGTCTGTTGATGCTGATCAAGAATATATATACTTTATAGGGTCGGAGATGCCTCCTTCTGGCTGTTACATACATTTGCACAAACCCAATATACTCTGTGTACCTTCGGTACAGAGTATAAAAATAATATAAAACACATAACGATAATTTTTTTCGACATTGCTTACACTGCAAAATTTTACATTCCAATTATTCGGCATTTTATTGAATATTTTTATAAAAACATAAACTAACCTAGTGGTAGACAGAAGGATACATTTCCGACCCTTTAAAGTAAAAATAAAGCCGAATCAATATAGCCAAGCCCATCTTTAAAAACGCGTCGATCTCAAGGACTATTACAGTTAGAGACACACGCTTTTGCGTGTTAGTAGGTGTAAACCAGCGGTGGGCAGCCTTTGGCTCGTTTGGCTCTGCCAGCCCATTCTGTTATTTCTCTTAGTCAGCGGTTATTTTGACGCCACTTACAAAAACATAAGGCAAGCAATATCGGCGACAAAATACACGCAGTGTGAGCGACCGACCCTCGTTTATAAGGGTTGTTCATACCCACCGCTGGTGTATACCATACGCAGATCATGTTTGTTTCAGATTCCTTTTTTGAATCAACATAATCTAATTTCGACACACAGATCCGAAAGGGTATAAAACTTTGGTGCCTTTTTTTTGTAGGTTTTTTTCGTTTTTGGCCGTTTGGGTTTTTCTTGCGCACGACAAACCAATTGAAGTGTCAAATGCAGTTCAGACGAAGCGCCGCGTGGCGCCACGCCTCCAAATTGCAACACTTGGAATAAAAGTGCACAACTTTTTCCTTTTTTTTCCGTTTGTTGGCAGAATAAGTTGGCAATTCTGGCTGAGTCTTTGGGCTCAAGCTGTGAACCATTATAAAACCATAATTCGCTGACAATTCTTCAATTACGTGCACAGGTAGACGGCTCATTGCGCACCACCCACTCGCCCATTCAACCACCCTGTCACCTCATCACCCTCCGCTCACGCAACCACAAGGACAATGAATGTTTCTAATCTATAAAATTAATTTTCTCAAAATCGTTTTTGCGCCTTGTTGTCGAGTGTTTTTTGTTTGCAGGCAGGCAGACAGGTCCTTGGGGGATTTACCAGCGGAAGCGGAAGGACAAAAAGGCGAAATTGTAAAATATTTCGCTGTGAATTTTCAAACCGCACTTGTTGTTCTTGTTGTTGTTCCAAATTAGCGTGAAATGCGATTTATAATGTCAATTGTATTTGGATTTTCTGCTTTTCCATTTGCTATAATTGAAAAATATGCTCACAACTTGAAACGAGATGAAAGTGTGGATTAGTTTTTGGCAGATGAAAGAAACTCCCAACAAAAAATAAACGCCTCATCAATCAATGGACAACCAGTCCAGCCGAATGACCACCATCAATCAAAGTTTGCCGTGTGCGGTGTGGAACGGCACGGGAAAACAAGCAAACTATTTACTCTAATTGCATAAACAGCCGCACCTAATTGCCCAGACGCCAGTGTCCAACCCTTTCGCCACCCATCCACACAATGAAAGTGTCGAAATTTTCGGTCTGTTTGCATGTTTTTTTAACAAATGGGCACACAGGCGGAAGGAAATTTGTTAGCCTGCTTTTAGGCGTGAAATTGTAGGGTTGCCAAAAAAAAACGGAACAAGGGAGCAGGACATAGCGTTAGCACTATTCACTATCCCTTAAGATGGTACCAATTCAGGTGGTAAGACAAGGTTGGCTTTGATAATCTTACAAGTCCTCAATATCAAACAAAAACACACATTTTTCGATGCTTTGAGCTAAATGACTGGAAAACTATAACCTTAAAGTAGCTGTTTGTCACCGTCATGGCGCCTAATGGACGACCACATTCGGAAATTCACACGAACCGAACGCATGCAGAGCCCGTCGCCAAGAAAGCAATTTTTCAGTTGCTGGTCAGCTTTCGATGAAGTAGGTCAGAGCCGCTTTATATTCGCTCAACAATACGCTCCTTTTGTCATACATTTTTCATCATTTTGAGGAAGTGCATTTTCCTCTCATTCCAAATTTGGAAAATGTCTTATTTTTGCTACCAGTGTTATTAGCCCGATCTATTACAAAATTTTTCTGAATCGCATTTTTGCTACATGTGTTATCAAGCCAATTATGAAACCAATCCCTCACATGATTTTCATTATATTTATTTATAACATTGACATAGAGTAAATATTTCTAGAGGGAAAGATTGCTCTGCCGACACAAACTTAACAGCGAAATAATCAGCTGTTCTTTGTTATTGTCGCTCTCGCAACAAACTTAACAGCGAAATAATCAGCTGTTTTTTGTTATTATCGCTCTCTGAGTACAGTCAAGACAATGTCCGTCTCGCTCTAACCACCGTGTTTTCCTATCTGTGTTAAAAGACCTTAGCAACATGTTGAAATCGCTGGCAACATTTTAAAAGTATCTCAACTCGTACTGTTACTTAACAGCGCCTCATTTTGAGAGCCGTCTCAATCTTCCCCTCTATCTCTCTTCCTCTGTGACATTGATTGGGTTGAATCATTTCCAGAAGAAGAAAAGGAGACCCAGAGTGGGTAATAAAGAGGTGGAAGAATCTTAGATAGAAGATTAATATTTTTCATTGATTTTATTAATTAATTTTAATATTTTATTAAGTTCCTGCTATTTAAGCTTACAAATTGTTAATTTCGTAACCATTATTCCAATGAAAAAAAAAAATCAAAGTGCTGATCTAGTTGTTTTGGAAAGTAGAGAACAACTTTTGTTTATGAATATAAGTAAATAAAAAAATTAAAATAATTTTCGCTGGTTTATTGTTTTTATGTCAGAACGATTGTATCTACCCGATTTAAATATTTAAATGTAAATAAAGAACCTCGAAGGCCAGGAAATTTATAAAGACCAATGCAAAATTAAATAAAGAAAATAAGAAAAAAATTACACACCAAATGTGGTCATTGTATCGGGCCCTAGGAAAACCCAAAGTAAAAGAAATAAATAAAGAACAAAATTGTTGTGCACCCTTCGAGTGCCAACTATCGAATGAATTGAAAACTTATGTTTTCTGTTCAAGCTAACTGATTTCAGTAACTCTTGGCCTACTTATCTAAAAAACAAGTAAGAAATTCGGTCAAGCCCGACTGTAATATACTCTGTACCTGTTTGTACGTAACTGATAACTTTAAAGTGTGAGGTTTTTTCAAAATCTGGGGGTGGCAACTCATTCGACTATCGTTCATCTGGTTGAAAATCGATGTATGGGGGCTCGATAAGTAATGATGAGGGGGGAACTGAGAGCGCAGTCCCATTAGATCCTGCTGTCAAGCAAGGTCCAATTGGGAAATTACAAGTTAGCTATTTCCCACTCGCTCTCTCTTTCTCGTAAGTTCTACCAATCGTTGCGGTGTTGTTGTTGTCGTTGGTTTTTATTTTCTTTTACGTATAGCTCTAATATCTTTAATCTGATCGGAAAACGATGTATGGCGGGTCGATTCATAATAAGTAGTAGAATATATGTCTAGAAAAACTATCAACTTGAAAATTGTGGGAGTTATTTCGTTTTTTTTAATTTGCGGGGGAGGCAGGGGGCGTGGAAAAAATTAAAACTAAACTTGATCTGCCTGCAGGTATAAGAATTATATGTTCCATACACTTCAAACCTCTAGCTCTTACAATCTCTGAGATCTCTTCGTTCATACGGACAGACGGAAATGGCTATATCGACTCGGCTGTTGATGCTGATCAAGAATATATATACTTTATAGGGTCGGAGATGCTTCCTTCTGGCTGTTACATACATTTGCACAAACCCAATATACTCTTCGTACCTTCAGAACATAGAAAAGTTTTTAAAATTATTTAACAATATTATACTTCCTTTACTGTACTAAAGTGGGTCGCTTTCGCACGTTTTCGTAGGGTTTCTCCACCCACTTGCCCCGCTCGTCGCGAAATAGTGGATCTTCTTCCGCCGAAAACCCGACAGCGCCATTTTATTTAAAAATCTCTGTTTGTAATGCTGGTTCTGTAGCGAGTATTAAAGAGGCAATATGTACTACGTTTATGCACAAATAAAAAATCATGATTTTGACCCTTCCAAGTAAGCTTGGATAATGATTTATAAATAATTAAGAAAAATAATAATTTTTAAGTAGCCTTAAAACTAGTTATTTTTATATACCTTTAACTGGTTCGATAATCTGCTTGAATGCACAATGTGGATTATGTATTATGTTGCCATAACTGACTATAAATTATCTCGTACAAATTAATAATACTTGGAGAAAATAAAGTTTGCATACTTTGATGAGCAAAAATCATGATTTTTATAGTTAGCTAATATGTTAGTTAATATGTTTGACCTTCTCCATTTTGAGCACTGGTTTGTTCCATGTGAGTAGTCAGTGTTCCCGAATTGGGTTTGTTGCCCATAAATGATTTACGTCTTCCCTTTCCCGCAGGTTACAGAAGCCGCATATCTCAGATGGGTTATGCCTTTGTATAGTTCAGGTTCATCATCTCTGTTCTGGCTTTAAAAATTTAAGATATCGTATATTGGTATGGAAAATGGTTGAGCTCCTTGAGATTCAGATTTAATTGTATGCAGCTGTTGCGAGTTGGACTTTGACGTGCGGAGATTTCAAAGTTTTTGCGGTCTCTATTATATATTGCTAGAAGCAAGACTCGTTGCTCGGTGTTCCATTTGGAAGGACTATTCCATATTCCTGCGATATGATCCCACACATTTAAGCATTGGGATTTGGTCACTAATAGGTAGTTTGCCGTGATGATGGGTAGTCGGTGCTGTGGTAGAGTTTGAATTTTAGCTTATGTGTCAAAAGTGCCGCTCTAGTGTGTTTAAAAAGCTACGATAGGCCTGTCTCCTTGAATTCTGTTCTGTTCCAATCTATTACCTGATCTGACTACCATAACTTTAAACTTGGTATTAATCCTCAGGCGTTTTCTTTTTATACCCTTGCAGAGGGCATATTAAAATTGTCACGATGTTTATAACGCATAGAAGGAAGCATTTCCGACCACATAAAGTATATATATTCTTGATCAGCATGACGAGCTGAGTTCATTTCCGTCTGTTTCTATGCTATCTCCTCCCTCAGTTTTAGAGCTATCTTAACCAAACTTTGCAGAAAGTCTTTAAATACAAATACGCTGCACATTTGTCGGAATCGACCGAATCGGATGACTATATCATATAGCTGCCATAGGAACGATCGGTCGTAAAACTAGTTCTAGTCAGAAAAACTCTTTTGTTTTCCTTTGTATCGTCACCAATCGTGGTATATATTAGTTTTATTTGCTTCCACACAATTCCGAAAAAATGTATCTAAGTCGGATGACTATAGCATATAGCTGCCATATAGACGGTCGGTCCTAAAACTAGTTCTATTGAGAAAAACTTGTTTGCTTCCATCGTAGCATCACCAATCGTGGTATATATTAGTTTTATATGCTTCCACACAATTCCGAAAAAATTTATCAAAATCTTATGACTATAGCATATAGCTGTCATATAAACTGTCGGTCTTAAAACTAGTTCAATTGAGAAAAACTTTTTTGTTTTTCATCGTAGGCACCACCAATCGTGGTATATATTAGTTTCATAAGCTTTCACCCAATTCGTGATAATTTTATCAAAATCGGATGATTATAGCATATAGCTGCCATAGGAACGATCGGTCTTAAAACTAGTTCTTATGAGAAAAACTTTTTTGTTATCAATGGTAGCGCCTTTCAAAAACTGCAAGATTATTTTAATGAAAATTTATGTATGCCTACTTTTAGGCCGCTTTTTAAAATTTGTATGCAACGTCCAGGATATAATTAAATGCGGCCTAAAAGCAGGCAACCCAAATTGTTTCAAAAAGCACCTTGATTTGAAACCCATGAAAATAAGAAAACGGCTCTTTGAGTTCATTTTTGGCAATATCTATATGTTGCATATATCATTGTCTGTGGCATTTGCAGGCTGTCCCGGAGGATCCCAACAGAAAGATTGAAATTGTAAGCCCGATTAGGATTAATAATCCTAAATGGATTGTTTTTGATCCGATTCGAAACTAAATGTCGAGTGAGAGAAAAGCTCTTTCTGCTATGAATAGCTGCTCGAGAAAATAATAATTTGTGTTGTTCCTTATTTAGATACTTTAAACCCTTTGGATTGCCAAAACCAAAAATTTCGCTGCAACAATTTTCCCACAACTGGTCAACTTAAAGGCAATTTGCCACCACTCGACTCACTCACCCATCCCACCCACCCACTCACTTAGTCACCCAGTCAGACAGTCAGTCAGTTCCATAATCTGTGTCAGCTGCTCACCAAACTCGATTCACTTTTCGCATAGCCGCACGTCCGGTCAGGAATTTCTATTTTGCCTAACTGGTGTGGAACTCCAGGAACTTGAAGTATTATTGGCGTTTAGGACTTATTAACATTAAGTCTCTTTCGACTGCGGGCCGGGCGGACTGTCTGTTGAAATTGGAAATTCCTTCATTAATTCTAATAAGATTATTAGTTCCCAATGCCAAAGAAGTAATAATCGAAGCGGACGCCGGCTGCGGCTTGTATTCCGACACCTTTCGCAGTCAGTTCTAATCAGCCGCAGGATAATGGTGGGTGTCCAGGGTTACCGTGCGTGCG
Organism: Lordiphosa mommai; assembly: GCA_018904225.1. Taxonomy (NCBI): domain Eukaryota; kingdom Metazoa; phylum Arthropoda; class Insecta; order Diptera; family Drosophilidae; genus Lordiphosa; species Lordiphosa mommai. Next base: position 378,105 of record JAEIFT010000047.1, read on the forward strand.
GTCGCTCCGCTCGTGTGAAATACCCAAATAGATAGATAGCCACCCCTAAGAGTGAAATGGACAGAGCTAAATCCAATAAGCATAAGTGTGCTAGATCCCGCGAGACTTTTCACAGTGCGAAATGAATGAAATTAGCGCGCGTTAATCATAAACAAACTTAGGCCGAGCTAAGGCAAACAACCCTTCTGCCCCTGCTCTCGCCCCTGGTTGGATTTACACACCATTTGCTGTGGTGCGTGATTCATTCCAAAAAAAAAAACACATAATAATAAAACAAAACCAAACAAAACAACAAATTGCAACAGTTCTCACAGCAAGTCCTTGGCTACGGGCAACCTGCTGCGTCTACACGCGCCTCTGCAGACGTCCGTGCACTTGCCAATTTGTTGATAACTACTCAAGAGAGTAACCAGAGCATCGTCCTTAACAGCTACAAAATGTGTCCATCCATGACAATTGGTGGCTTGTCTCAAGCTGTGTATATGGATGGGTGGATGGGCGGACGGGTGGGTGGACTGACTGACTGGTGTAAGCATTAGGCTAAATAAGGGAAATGATTTATTTGGTGGGTGGGCGACAAAAAAGTACTTAGTCGAGAAAACTGTACACTTGAAAGTGACACAATATGTATTTATTGAAATAATAACTAAGAATATATTTATAACACTTTTGTTATCAAACTATTGTGCTGAAGAATTAGGACCAGTTTTACAGTTATCTTTCAAAAATCGTTATGTATTTTCCCAAATTTATCTTAACACATTCAAATTGCTTAAGCACGAATCGGAACGTTCCGAGCACGAATATAATGGAGACTTATTTTCTTCAAATTTTTTTCCATGTCAAATGTCAATTTTGCCTTTACATTATTGATGTTATCAGATTATAAATCACTTCTCAACTTTCATAAACAGTGTTACTCAAGGGAGGAAGGAACCAGAGAAGAAGAAGAAGATACTTCTCAAGAACTCGCAATACTTGTTAAAGGATGCATTTCCGGGTCGCCTAATCTCTCATTTTGTTTATTCCAGATTTCTTATTGGAGTTTTTTAAAGAATATACGCCAAGAATGCGAGAGCATTCGGTCAAAAGTAAAGAAAATGTAAGCTTTCCTCGAACACCTCTCGTTAACATAAAATACTACACTCAGAAAGAAATCAAGAATTCTTTATTCAAAAACGGGAAATTCAAGTTTAAACCAATTCGTAAGTTGACTGAGTTCGAAAATAACAAATCTGAGCACAAAATTATAATTTAAAGTTTGTTTTGGTAATATAATATTGAACCTGAAACATGATTTTTTTTGGATTCATTAAGTTTATATTAATTTTGCCCTGAAGTTTGTAACACATAGTAATCAGGGAGGGTAACAGGTATAACCTATATTATAAAAGTCCACATTTAAGAGTTAATTTGCGAGTTTAAGTTAATTAGGCTTAAAATAACAGTTATTAAGGACTTTTGTTCTTTTACTCCTGAGAAAACAGTTATTCAAAACATTAAGATTTTGACTCCGAGTTTAAAAATTATTAAAGACTTTTATTATATTACTCCGTTATCAACAATTGTAGAAAGAATTTTATTAAAAGTGAATAAATAATGCTCAGATATAAACAATATTAAAGACTTTAATTTTATTACTCAGGACTTTTATTATTTAACTTGGTAAATAAAACTCAGTCAGAGACTTATATTTTTTAATCACAATATAAAAGTCTTCTTTATTAATCGCAGGTAATGATAAGGTATACACAATGAATCATTCATGCAGAAAGCAAACTGCTGAAGGTATAATAAATTAAAAGACTTTTATTAAAAAATAAAAGTCTCTGAATGAGTTTTATTTACTGAATTTTATAATTCGATAACTATTATTTTCTGAGTAATAAAATAAAAGTCTTTAATAATTGTCATGTTCTCAGTAATTTAAAAAAAGTCTTTAGTACCTGTTATTTATTAACTTTTGATAAAATTGTTAATACAAGAGTTTAATTATACAAGTCTTCCAATAACTGTTATTATCTGTTTAATTGAAAATAGTCTTTAATAACTGTTATTAACTGAGTATTATTATAATGATAAAAAATAACTCTTATATTTGACCATTACAATAAAAGTTAGCAAAAAAAGTTTATTGTGGATATCGATGCCGGAAAGAAAAACAAAATTTATAATAATTTTACCATATGACCTTCATTGTATTATAATAATAAGAGTTTTATGAAAACTTCCTGATTGAAATATTAAATTCCGACTCCATAAGCTATATATATTCTTGATCAGGACGAGTCGATTGAGATTTGTTCGTTGGTGCTGCCATTCGACCGATCGGAAAATTGGTCTTAGTAAAAAACACTTTTTTTGTTTTCCATGATAGCGTTCTTAAACTCAGGAATTTTAAATATTATATGCTTTCAAACAGTTCTACAAAATGTGGTTAAAATCAGATGATTTAAGATATAGCTGCCATCAGGGATTAATCCCGAAACGAATGTCGGTTCCGGTACCGGTTTCGGTACGCACCGTAATGAGAATATCGGTTAAAGGTTCTATTTCGGTTTTCAGTTTATTTCGGTTTTAGGTTCCGATACGGTACTCAGATTTTTATTTCGGTATACCGGTACGTACCGGTACAAGTATATTTTTTAATATTAAAAAATTAAAATTTTTTCAAGATATTCAAAATTTTTGAACGAACAATTTTGCTTCTGTCCACGCTTTCAGTGGTATTCCTACACTCAGAAAAAAAACCTAGAATTAAGGAATTCTCTATTCTTATGTCGCCCAGACTAATTCGCCTTAGGTCCATTTCTTATAAAGCTGACAAATATTTCTTAATAATGGTTTTAAATAATCCGCTCTAAAATCTGCCGTATCTCCGTTAAAAATAAAGATCTTTAGCTATTTGGATAGATTTGAACCCATACTATCAGACTACGGTCCAATATAGCTCATAATACGCTGGTAAAATACTCAAAGGGGCTTTTAAAAACACAAAAACAGATTAAAATCCAGAACTTAATTTCTAAAATTTAAATTTTCGTTTTTCAAACATTTCTATATTTAGGGTAGGATTTTTTTAAGACTTAAAAATCCTTTACATCCTATACAGTTTAGCCGCCTTTTATAAATTTTTTTCTATATCTTATATATCTTAAAAATAGAATAGGATTCTGGATATTCTTTAAGGGCCAATTTCTAAAATCTAACACTCATTTTTGAGTGTATATATGGCTATTTTACCAGTTGAAATATATTAATATTTGTAATAATCAGAAATTAATAAAATAAATAATAAGAAACCGAAAAAGTTCCGGTATTAGTTTTTCGGTTCCTATAATAACGGTTAACGGTTTTCGGTTCTCAACAAAATTTTAATTTCGGTTCCTGGCTTTAAACGGTTTTATTCGGTTAACGGTTCCGGTTTCGGTTACGGTATTATTCCCTGGCTGCCATAGAACCGATCGAGTAGCAAATGGGTCTTATAGAAAAATAGTTTTGTTTTCTATGACAGCGTTTTCAAACTCAAACCGATTTTTAAAATTTGGTCAGTATCTGGAGACTATATCATATAGCTGTCATAAAACCGATAAGTCGGAAAATGTGTTTTACTGAGAAAACTTATTAAATTGTAAAGTCAACAATCATATTCTAAATGATTTTGAATTTATAAATATCCGACTTCTATATCTGATATATATTCGATCGATTAAATCAATTGGAGCGAGCTTTGGATCGGTGCCTCAGTTAGTAAAGTTCCGCAAATTATATTAACATTTGGAATATTTTGTTTTGCGAAATGTTGTAGTAAAAGTTATAATATGTAATGTTGCCTAACGTACACTCAGGGAAAAATGCTGTGAAATTTTAATATTTTCACGTTGACTTAAATATTTTTGCCATTGATTTTGCGTTAAATATGGAATTCGTTAATCTGAAGTGCTTACACTTTAAATCGAAATTAAATATGAAAATAGTCAAATTTAATAGTTTTCATATTAAATATAAAAAGACCAAATTATTAAATTTAACAAAAAAATATTTAATTTTAAATATTTCATAATAATTATGAAATATATTTATATTAAATTTAAATAAATATAATATTTAACTTTAATATACTTTACAGTACTTTAAATTTTTTACGTATTCAATATAAACACCATTTCATATTGAAATAAACATTTTCCAACTTTAATTTAAAAGTACCCCCCTCGAAATAAATATAGTTTCAATTTAATCTAGTTTTTAGCAGACTCGGGGTCAAATAAGTTATGCATAACTGTAAAAAAAGTACACACACAATACACAATGAGGCTGTATGGAAAACCATACAGCTGTTTCGGAAGGTTCCACTATTCTTCAACATTGGTTTTCTGCCTGATGACACGAAGCAATGACAGCCAATGACTCGAATGCCATAACTGGTTGGGGAGCCCAAAACCAGCAACGTGCAAAAACCTTTAACCATTTAAAATTTTAAAATAAACATACAAAACATTATTTTTAAGATGAGAACCTCATAAAAGCAATATTACTCATATTTAAAAATAATATTAAACATAGTTAAGCAATACATATTTGCGTATATTTGAAATAAATATGATTTTAATTTAATCTGAATACAGCAATATTTAATTTTAAGTGAATTTTACTTTGATTTTACTATATTCATATTAACTTCAGTGGTTAAGAATGTTTTCAGTTAAATCAAAGCGCTTTCTATTGGACTTTAATACATTTGCTATTTGAAAACAGCATAGTAAAATTAACTATGATTGTATTAATTTTTACGATTTGTTTTTTCTCTGGGTGTATTTACGTTAAAGGACTTTAACTTCAATTTGCCGTCGATAGTCAATAGTGGCTAAATAGCTCGAACCTAAACCTCGGAATTAGAGGCCCACGCCCCTCTTTCTAAAATATCCTGATTTGAAACTCAAAATTGTAATCGTGCTTTTTCGTGCAGGTCCGACAGGCACGAAAAGTGCCGGAAGGTAAGAAAAGTACGTACTCGATTTCAAATCAAAATTCAAGGCGATTAAATTTTTATCTAACGAGAACAAGGAGAATGTATTAACTACCATAAAAAGGAAAATTTTTCGTTATAAATGGTGTGCAAGTAGTTATACAACCAAATCAAATTTTCATAGTTTTTGATTAAAAAACTTACGAAGAAGAAAACACTTGAAACAAATATAGCGGATGCAGAAGTAGATAAATATTTGGCCCTTCCTATTTTTACGGATACTCCCAATTTAACATTCAGGAGCTAAAGCTGTTAAAAATTTTGGCTAAAAGAATATTAGCAACGAACGAACGAAGTTTTCATCAATAAACGCACCAGGCTCTTAAGCGCTAGTTAAGAAAATATTACAAGTCGTTGAATTTTGTTAATATATTTAGAACAAAGCACAAAAATAAACCTAATTTATTTTGAAATAATAAGAAGGAGCTCTGTAGTCAAGAGCCCCGACTACGAAATACCTTGTATATTTTTATACGCATATATTCACATACAAAGACAAGCAGCTGACGCTTACGACGGCACATTCGCGACACTGGCCCCCCGCATGCCTGCTGGCTGGCTAAAAAGCATTTTACTTCCAAAACTTTTATGTTTTTTAACCGATCTTAATGGGCGTTTAAGAAAAGATAGATATTAGGCCTAGGCTAATGTGTTTTAAGTCACATGTCTAATTTTATGAGAAATTTTCCAAATCTAAAACAGACTTGATCAGCGTATTCACCTACTTATGTTGATTAAGAATATTTATTTTTTAGAGGGTCGCAAACATTTCGTTAAATACATTTGCACCACTTTATGATAAACTTTTTACCCTGTACCCATAAAAGGTATAAAAATCAGGAACTTTTGAACATATGTTTAATTAAGAATATTATAATTCCGGACCGGAATGGACTACTCCAGACTAGTGTTAGGTAAAGGTTGTTCATTTCACGGAACATGTTCGCTTGTTTTATTTTTTTAAGCGTGTCAAAGTTGCTCCGTTGTTTGATTGCTCTATTGTTTAGTTGCTCTCCGAGGAGGAACATGTTCACTTGTTCCGTTTAATGAACTATTCCTTTTTGTTCATTCACTCCGGAACAACCCAACTTTACTTCAGACCTTCTTCTAAATATGACAGTGCTGGGCCTTAAAACAACGTAGGCCCTCGCCCATCTCTTTTTGATGACGATGCTTCTTAAAACCGTTTCGTGTACAGAACCTTCATTTTTACGACGGGTTTGAGCCTGCGAACCGTTTCTTTCTTTAGCATCTCAAGGGTTTTGCAGCCTTGATCTTAATGCACACACATATTAATAGCCAGTTTTCATTCCGGAACATTAAGCGGGCTGCCAAATTGCTTTTTACACACATGACACAAATTAACAGTGAAGCCAAAGGCAAAGGGGGCGTGGCAAGGAGGCAAGTCTTCGGCTTTAGCTACGAAATCAAATTAATCCGGTTTGTTATTTCATCATGCAACGTCAACGTCATCATCATCAGTTGCAACAACAGACAAAAGACGCAGCAGCAACAGCGGCAGCACCAGCAACAATTTGCAATAATAAATAGCAACACACCCATACACACACACACACTCACACAGATGGGGCGGCTGCTAAAGGAGCGGAAAATTTCATTAACAAGGCACACAAGCAACAACATTGTCATCCGCCTTGTAGGGCCTTTTACAAACCCAAATACCTCGTCCGGTGTTTCGGTCCGTATTTCCGTAGTGTCAACGTCGTTGGCTCCTCCTGGCCCCAACCGAGCGACTGATAATTTAATCAACTCTCATTGAATTATATCATTTTGCAATTTGCAGACCCGCTGTCGGGCTGCCAGAGCCAGTATCCCCCCTAACCCTCCCCTACCCCTCCCCACCCACCAGCCATGAATCTCATTCAAAAATTCAATCGTCATTATGATACACGTTGCTGGCAAATGCTAAAGAAGTGAGCGTCCATTTTGAGTGCGGAAATCAAAATAGGAAATGCCATAAATTTCCAAAACGGAAATTCAATGCATACCGAGCCGGGATCTCTCTGTATTGGGTGTGTAGGGGGCTTCATTCTGTTAGTGAAATCAATCCGATTGGGTGAGATACAAAAAGAGAGATGCTAAGGTTATATATCCTGAAGCTATACAATTTGACCAGGTTGCAAAGGCAGTTTAATCATTTTGCGCGCAATAACTTTAAACGCTAAAATTGCTTTTGTCAACTACCATTAAATTTTTATTCTTGATCAGCAACAATAACCGAGACGATCTAGCCCTGTACGTCTGTCTGTTTCTATGCTATCTCCTTACTCAGTTTTGAAACTATCTTGACCAAAAAATGCAAAATGTCTTAAAATACATATAGACTGCACTTTGGTAGGAAACGGCCGGATCGGATGTCTATATCATATAGCTGCCATGGGAACGATCGGTCGAATACTAGTTCTAGTGAGAAAAACTTTTTTGTTTTCCATCGTAGCGTCACCAAACTTAGTATTTATTAGTTTTCTATGCACATAATTCTAAAAATTTTGATCGAAATCAGATGACTATATCATATAGCTGCCATAGGAAAGATTGCATGAAAAACGAGCTTTAGTGAGAAAAACTTTTTTGGTATTACGTAGGTTGCTATATATACTTCTGGCCTAATAATATAAACGCGAATATTTATGATCAAAAATGGTTTTATTGCTTTTCAAAATATTCTCAAACAAGATTTATACACTTTTGTATGCAATCAAACCAATTGTCAAAGCACTTTTTCCACTCCGATTGAGACACCTCCAAAACATGGTTTTTGAACTCTTCAACAGCATCTTCTGGCGACGAAAATCGTTGACCACGCATTTTTCCCTTGATGTGCGGGAATAAAAAGAAGTCATTGGGTGCCAAGTCAGGGCTGTACGGCGAATGACCCATCAATTCGACGTTTTGGGCGGTCAAAAAGGCGCTGGTGTGAGCTGATGAGTGAGAGCTCGCATTGTCATGGTGCACAATGATCTGTCTTCTCTTGTTCGTTTTTCGAATTTCTCCGAAGACTTCAGGCAAACAAATTGTGGTGTACCACTCAGAATTGACCGTCCTACGTTGCTCAAGCGGAACAGTCGCCACATGACCAGTTTTACCGAAGAAACAGGCGACCATTTGCTTCGAAGTGCTTCTTTCACGAACGACTTTCGTTGGATTTGGCTCGTCTTCGAAGACCCACACGGTCGATTGCTGTTTTGTTTCGGGCTCATAAGCATAGATCCATGATTCGTTACCTGTGACGATTTTATAAACGTGTTTTGAAACACCGCGACTATATTTTTTCATAATTTCTTTGCACCAATCCACACGAGCCTTGTTTTGAGCGATTGTCAAATTGTGCGGTATCCAACGAGAATAAACCTTTTTTACGCCCAGGTGTTCATGCAATATCGAATGTATGCTGGTGGAAGAAATGCCCAAGGATGCCTCTATCTCACGGTATGTCACAAGACGATCTTTCATTATCAGTTCACGCACGGCATCAATGTTTTCTGGCACAACTACTGTTTTTGGACGACCTTCACGACCTTCGTCTTCGAGCTAGCGTCGCCCGCGATTGAATTCATTAAACCAATTTTTCACAGTGCTATAGGATGGTGCTTCATCGCCATAAAAAGATTTAAGTTCATCGTTGCACTCTTGTCGTGACAATCCACGTCGAAAGTTTTGAAAAATGATTGCAAGAAAAATTTTCACGAGTTAGTTCCATTTTTCTGCCGAGGTAAGTGTTTGATTAATCGTTAATCGATATCAAACGTGGTCACACATGAATGAGTTGTATGGAGCTTTTATCGATAAAAGTCCAAACTTTTTTTGGGAAAAGGCCAATTGGCCTAGAAGTGACTTAGGCCAGAAAGTTAAATTGCAACCCACGTATGATAGCTATTTGCTATAGTCATCCGATTCTGATACTTTTTTCGAGAATTGTGTGGAAGCATATAAAACTAATATATACCAACATTGGTGACGCTACGATGGACAAAAAAAAAGTTTTTCTCACTAGATGTTGCTGTGCCCTTATATTAAATCTTTGAGTCCAATGCTGATCCAGAATCTTCAACGCGTCAATATAATATTGCCAAAAAAAATCCCAAAAATGGACCTAAAAGTGTTGAGCGATTTTTGCGACCTCTCTTAATAACACACGGCTTTATAATTTTTAATTTTAATTACAAATTGCATGGGTATGTTTTTATTTTGCATAAATTAGTTTATGCTCAAAAAAAAAACAGTGGAAAACAAACCAACTATAAACAGAAGTTTTTTTATGCTTCTCCGGAGATTTCTGTGTTCCCAAGTGAAAGTTAAAAGCCGACCTCCACGCTTTCTTTTTAAAATCAATTTCAGAAATTTGCTCAGACGGCTGCACTTGGCCCTCCGCCACCCTCTCCACTTACTACTCCTGCTGAAGGCAATAATTAAAATATTGGTAACCAATCAAAGATTCTTCAGGCGAAGCTCTCGTGCTGCAAAATTGCATAAATTGCATATATGTATATGCAACTTTCATACTCCTTGGTGCTATTCAGGTGACATGTTGTACTGCATATTGCATGGGTCTGAGTGTGTAAGTGTGTACTGAGAGGATTTGTGGACGGCTTTGAGGTTGTGCGGCATGCGGCCTTTTATTGGTTTACTTCATCAACTCGAACAAGTGGGAGTGGGTGAAGCGGGATGCAACCATTCGAAGCGTGTGGAAATTTCATAACGACTCCCGCACATATTCCATATGCAATATTCAATTGACATTCAGGCAAAACATTTCGCGGCATTTTTTCAACTCCTTCAATTTTCCAACTTTTGTTTTGCACACAGACAGCTTTTCAGCTTTTCAGCTTTGCGGATTAACAAACATTTCAATTCGATTGAAATCGCTTTTCTACTCGCGATTCCATTGATTCGCGCAAAAACGGAACTGAACGCTTGACTTTGACTAACTCGTATGCATATTAATACTTATTTATATGTATGTATGTATGTGTGTGTGTGTACATATTAATGACCTTTGCTTGACATTGAATAGCAAATGCAATTGCCATTGCTTTTGCTTTTGCTCAACTATTAATTACAATTAAACGATATTTTAAATGCATCATGATTAATGATGCGATTTTCTAATTACGCTGTCCAAGGGGTGGCAGGGAGTGTGGTGTGTGTGTGCGTTCCGCAGAGCAGAGGGTGGCGCAATACCAAAAGTGGGTTCTGTTTTCAGTTTAGAAACTCATTTGTTAATCGTATAAATAATTTTGGAAAGTAAAATAATTTAAATTCTGTTAGTTCCAATTTTGTAGGCAGATTGTTAGGACCTTCCAGACTTATTTTATTTCCTGATCCTACAAGTTTGAAAACTATCAGATCAACAACAGTTGAGTTATACTCAAATCAAAAAATTACGTTGGACAGCACCGGCCGCAGTCGTAATGGGCAGCACTTACACAGCTTATAAGCAATTGGTTAAGTACAAACTTCGCCAGGGACAGCGTATATTACAGTCAAGCTTGACTAACCCATTACTCAGGAGAAGAATTAAATTAACCTTAATCAATCTTGACCTCGAGCCTGTCAACAAATCATTTGACATTTATGTTAATATTAATGTAAACATTATTGTTAATTAACATTCAGTTAGCAGACTGAGACCAGATTGAACCCAAATATATTGCAGAATATGAACTTATTATATGTGTTCCGATCTTCATGAAACATTAACTCCTTAATTAGATAAAACTATGTAATTTTCACAACTTTGAAGATAGATTGTTTAAACCTTCTAGACATATATTCAAATCTTCATTACTTAGCGATCTACCGTACACCGTTTCATGATCAGATAATCAATGATCGAGTTACCGGCCGAAACCGTGATGGGCAGTACTTACACAGTTTGTGTGGTCCCACACTTAAAATTGATCAGTTATTTACAAACTTTGGTAGAGGTAAAAGTATATATCTGGGAATCCAATCATATTCGGTTTTAGCTCTGGTACAGGTGCTTAGTTCGTAATAGTGCCTACCACTACTAGTACACTCGCTCTAAAAGCGATTGTGCTGGCTCAGACACCGATAAGTATGTAAATAGTAATTTTCCCATTTTAAAAGCGGGAAAACAAGTTTCTTGAAATTCTTCCCCATTAGGTATTCTTACAACATTTAAAGCCGTCAATAAACTGTGTAAGCTAGTATGATAATTGGTCTTGTTCAAGGCTTAAGTTTCGAAATCATCGGGAATAGCGGGGCCCATGGGACAAATTTATCAATTTCCGGGGTGGTCTGAATCGAAAGATTCAGATGATGATTAAAATACATATCTAGAAGGTTCGCATAATCTATCTTTAATATTGTGAAAGATTTCAGGATTTTTTCAAATTGCAGGGGTGGCAACTTTACTATCTTTCATCTGATCGGAAAACTATGTAGCGTATATCGATTAGTAATGATTATTAAAATATATGCCTAGAAGGTTTGAAAAACCTATCTTTAAAATTGTGGGAGATTTGAGTGTTTTTCGACATTGTGAGGGTTGCAACTCTACAATATTTCATCTGATCGGAAAACGATGTATTGGGGCTCGATAGGTAAAGGTAAGTAGAATATATGTCTAAAAGGTTCAAGCAACTTAACTCCAAAATTGTGGAAGATATACAGTTTTTATACCCGTTACTCGTAGAGTAGAAAGGGTATACTAAGTTCGTGCAAATGTCTGTCCGTCCGTTTGTATGAACACCTAGATCTCAGGGACTATAAGAGCTAGAGCTACCATTATTTCAGAGTAGATTGTATCGTCTGCACGCAGGTCAAGTTTGTTTCAAATTTTTGCCACGCCCCCTCCCGCACCCTAAATATGAAAAAAGCCTCATATCTCCCACAATTTTGACAACAGATTGTTCGAACTTTCTAGACATATATTTTAATCATCATTACCTATCTATCCGCTATACATCATTTTTCGATCAGATAAACGATAGAAGAGTTGCCACCCACGCAATTTTTAAAATACCTCATATCTCCCACAATTTTTAAAATAGATTGTTCAAACCTTCTAGACATATATTATAATTATCATTACCTATCGATTTGCCATACATCACTTCCTGATCAGATGAAGGATAGAAAAGTTCCCGCCCCCGCAATTTCGAATAGACCTCATATCTTCGACAATTTTGAAAATAGATTGTTCGAACCTTCTGGACATACATTATGATCATCATTCTCTATCGATCCGCCATACATCATCATTATATATATTCCCGCTCAGAATTTTAGTGATTATTGTGTGTAATATTAGCGCCATAGCCGATTGGAAATAGAAATTTAAACATTTTTGTTAGTTCAGAAAAATTACCTTGTCTGGGGAGCGTACCCGGGACCTCGCACTTTACACGAATGGAATGACGTCTCAACGCAGTGATATTAGTACGATTAATGCAATATTATTTATCATCAAAATGATATGTAAAAATTGATATTTGATAAAATATCATATTGATCAGCCAAAATTAAATTGATATTTTATCTTTTTATACACTTAAAAAGTGTATATTAATTTTGCCCAGAAGTTTGTAACGCATAGAAATATTCATTTCCGACCCCATAAACTATATATATTGTTGATCAGGATGACGAGCTGAGTTCATTTCCGCTTGTCCGTCCGTCCGTCTGTCTGTCCGTCTGTCCATCTGTCCGTCTCTCTGTTTCTACACGAACTAGTCTGTCAGTTTTAAAGCTATCGAGCTGAAATTTTGCACAGAGTCTTCTTTTTACTGCACGCAACTAATATGTCGGAACCGGTCGGATCGGATGACTATATCATATAGCTTCCTTAGGAACGAACGGTCTAAGAACTAGTTCTAGTTAGAAAAACTTTTTTGTTTTCCATCGTAGCGTCACTTATCTTGGCATATGTTAGTTTTATATGTTTCCACATATTTCTGGAAAAATTTATCAAAATCGGATGACTATATCATATAGCTGCCATATTAACGGTGGGACAAAAGACTAGTTTTAGTGAGGAAAACTTTTTGGTTTTCTATCGTGGCGTCCCCAATCTTGGTACATATTAGTTTTATATGCTTTCACATAATTTTGTAAAATTTATCAAAATCGGGTGACTATAGCATATAGTTGCCATGGGACCGATCGGTCGGAAAATGTGTTTTACTAAGAAAAGTTTTTTTTTTATGGTACAAATTTTTATTATCAATGATTTAAAATTTTGTAATGATATCTGATATCTATATCCTATATATATTTTACCGGTTAAATCAGTTGAAGTAAACTTTTTCAAGTGTATTAAAACTTCGGCACAGACGAAGTTAGCTTTGCCTTCTCGTTTTAACATAATTACCGTATAGAGAACACTTTAATGAACAATATTGCATTAACACGACAATTCACTAAACTTTTACTCCACGAAACAGAATTACTTTGAGATTAAGACACTGGGGTATACTTTTTTTAGAAAATAAAACGTTTTTTCCACAAATCTCAATTTTTATTTTGGACTTTATGACAACAAAAAAATAGACTTTGGGTCCATTGTGCACTGTGAAGGTCTAGTGAAAGTAGTTCCTTTCTCCAAGATCATAGATCAATTCTTTATAAAAGAGCCGCTCCGTGCTTTTCTGCTTTCTTAAGTTAGTAAGAGTTTCCGTCGCCCAGAGTCGCCAAGTAGAACAGTAATCTAGGGATAACTCGACGCCATGGGTAAAGCTAAGTTTTCCCATTGAGTGAAAAATTGCTGTCGTTCACGCAGTAAGAACCGGAAAACTATATCGGGCAGTCGGTGTTCGGGCATGCTCAAAGCTTTTTTAACATACTTAAAATGTGTGTCTGCAGTGGCTATATGCAACTTAGACAACTCAGTTTGAAGATAGAGCATTCTGTGTGGCGTGAAGCTTTGCAGCCTGTCTTCCTCGTCAAATTCCATAATACGCCAGACTTGCGCCCCGTTACACATAATTGACCTCACTACTGCCCCTAAAACGGGTTAATGTTGCTTCTTTTTTGATAAGTAAAGTTCTCCATGTGCAATTAATAGCTACTTTTGCATCTTTCAACTTCTCCTGCAGATAAAATTTACACAGCGCATTGTATTAAATCCATATTCCCAGGTACTTGTTTGTTTTTACCACATCCAACTCGATGTCAACTAAGTGCCACTTTTCATTTAGGGGCTAGTCTTCTCCAATGCCTCTTCACCTAAGGCACCACATTTTGCAATACGCTGGCAGCAAACACCACAATATCATCAGCACGTGCCCATTTACATGAATCCCTTCCGAAAGATAATCCAGGATGACGTTAATGTAGAGCGAAAAGAGAAGAGGACTTTACAGGCAGCCTTGCTTGACCCCATATTCAGTTGAAATCCGGTCCGATGGAATATATATAGGATATAGATATCAGATATTAAAAATTCTTAAATCATTGATAATAAAAATTTGATACCATAAAAAAAAACTTTTCTTAGTAAAACACATTTTCCGACCGATCGGTCCTATGGCAGCTATATGCTATAATCATCCGATTTTGATAATTTTTTTCAAAATTATGTGAAAGCATATAAAACTAATTTATACCAAGATTGGGGACGCTACGATAAAAAACAAAAAAGTTTTCCTCACTAGAACTTGTTTTTTGACCGAACGTTTGTATGACAGCTATATGCTATAGTCATCCGATTTTGATAAATTTTTCCTGACTTGTATAGAAGCATATAAAACTAATATATACCACGATTAGTGAAGCTACGACGAAAAACAAAAAAGTTTTTCTCACTAGAGCTAGTTTTTTGACCAATCGTTCCTATGGCAGCTATATGATATAGTCATCCGATTTCGATCAATTTGTTCAGTATTATGTGGAAGCATGTAAAACTAATATACACTAAGATTGGGGACGCTACGATGGAAAACAAAAAAGTTTTTCTCACTAAGACTTATTTTCCGACCGATCGTTCCTATGGCAGCTAAACGATATAGTCAATCGATCCAGCCGATTAGTTGCGTGCAGCAAAAAGAAGACTCTGTGCAAAATTTCAACTCGATAGCTTCAAAACTGAGGGACTAGTTCGCGTAGAAACAGACAGACGGACAGACAGACGGACAGACGGACGGACGGACAGACGGAATTGAACTCAGCTCGTCGTCCTGATCAAGAATATATATAGTTTATGGGGTCGGAAATTAATATTTCTATGCGTTACAAACTTCTGGGCAAAATTAATATACACTTTTCAAGTGTATAAAAAGCTGCACGGAAGTCAACAAAAAATACGCGCACAATTTTCCTCCACTGCACAGTGGCGCCAAAAGCCAAAATTTTGTCATAAATTAAACGAATATAGTTAGAGGGCTGTAACTTGGAACATTTAATTGTAATGTCATATATAAGAAACGAAAAAAATTTTGGACCGATCCGACCACGCCCACCTGAACCGCCCATATAACATTACGATTTTATGTAAAAATTTATTTTCCAAATTTGTTCACATAATACAATTAAAATATTTCCGGCATAATATAGCTTAATTTTCTTCTAACAAACGATATATTAAACAATTTTAAAAAGTTTAATAAAATGTTGTACCTAAAATTTTTTGTGTTCGTGAGAAATAAGTGTATTGACTTTGCTTTATGAAAATATTTGCAGCTTTTATTCTTTATAAACGCATTCCACCTTCTTCATAGATTAAATGGGCGTCCTTTGGCATTTCCTAATAAATCATCTTCCTCGTAGACCTTGGTTAAAGCCATTTAGAATGTTCTTGGTTGAATCTTGCAATGAGTCTAATGCATTTTGTCAGATTCTTTTTAATATAAGTGGTATAATAACAGATTTCGATTAGAATTAGTTGATTTTCCATTGGTTTAAGATTTTTTAACAATCGTTTTAAAGATCCAATCAGAAATTATCTGCGATTTACGACCACCTTCAATCCATTTTGGAAACATTTCAGCGTGTTTAAATTCAAAGTTACCTGCAACAATAACAAATATTTCGCAAACGAGCAAAAATGAGCAAATGCGGTTGGTTACGCTATATTATATACATTCAGATAAACATATTTGCATCATTAGGTGCGAGAATACTGGAGTAGCTTAAAACTTTTTACTCCACAAATCTCGTGACTTTTAGGTTAGGTTCGTCTAAAAAACAGCACAGCAACATCACATATAAACAAACAAACAACTCATAAAAAGCATAAACTTTTCTCATTCTTTAGAATAAGACATACCTGACGCTTAATTTTCCATTTAAAGACAATTATTAAACTTGATATTAATATCTGATTTCATCATTTTAAAGTACACTTGCTGCAGCAACAAAAGCAGAATAAAATGATTGCAGAAAAAAAAACTCAACTTCAGGGTCGTGCGAAAATTCCAGGGATCCACCGCAAATATTTTGAACTTGTTATTTTGGTACATGGTTCTATTACCTTTAAGGGCAATTAACTTGTTTTCTTATATTCCAACATTTTTTTTTTAATTTATGCCAAAATTTTGGCAATTGGAGCCAGTGTGCACTGTCTACATATGTACTGTCAATGCTTGTTAGACTGAATATATTGTCTACTGTGGAGTATCCTTTCCGGAACCCAGCTTAAAACTCTATCAGTCGGTCATTTCTACATATCAAATTGTTGAGCCTATCAAGGAGCGCCGCTGAGAATTCTTTAACTAACGCGTTCTGAAATGTGATTTCCCTGTAGTTACCCAAAATTTTCCGATCCCCTTTCTTATGAATTGAAATTGGAACACTTCCGTCTTCCAAAATCATATTAAACGCATCTCTTATCTCTTAATTAATATTCTTAAATTCTGCAGGAAATCTATCGATTCCGAGTGCTTTCCCATCCTTAAGTTTTATAACGATTCCTGACAGTTCTTCCATCAAGAGACTCATCTTTAATGAAGGGTTTAAGTAGTCCCCCAATTTCGCTGCCTTAACGTCAATCACTTCCCTCAATGTAATTCCATTACGACTTAATATCTTTGATTTGTTCGAGAGATCGGACTAAATTTGTATAGAACAGATGTTTGGACTCTTGACATATGGCCTTAGAAGACGTGTTAGCTCGCTGATATATACGCCTGACTAAGAAGCACGAGCGAATCTTCTCTCTTAGCCCGTGTCAACGTTTCAAAAGAGAGCGATCTGCGTTGGGTATACTTACATTCAGGGAATAATACCGAAACCGGAACCATTAACCGAAATAATCTGCTTCAAGCTACGTTCCGGTATTGAAACCGGAACCGAAATTAAACATTTCTTTAGAACCGAAAATCTTTAACCGTTATAATAGGAACCGAAAAAAACCGGAACCATACCGAATCGCTATTGCGGGTACTGCATCCGTTTTAATTATTTATTTTTATTGATTCATGATTATTTCAAATATATATTTCAACCGGTCAAATATAAATATATACACTCAGAAAAAAATGTCTTACAGTTAATGAATTCGGCCTTAAAGAAAAATCAGGGTCAAATTATTTATTTTTTAATAATATAAGATATAGAAAAAATTTCTAAAAAGGCGGAAGAACTTTCTTTCGTAAATATAATCATTTTAAAATTATTTTTTTTAATATATAATATACTAGCATATAACCCGGCGCGCTTCGCTTCGCCACCATCAGTATAGCCGCCAAAATGATGAAAAAAAAACGTTTGGCAATGATCCCACCCCCGCCCCCCATTTTCCGACCTTCAGAAATGAGAAAATAATTTTCCACATATTTGGCCCATTGAGCGTACAAACGCTGAAACCACCCCCGGCACCCATTATCCGACCTTACTGAGTAAGCGCAAAGCTAAAAACTTTATCCTATTGAATTGGCCCAGAGAGCTTTCAAACCAAATTTAAGACATATCGGCTAAAAATCCACCCCCGCACCCATATTCCGACCTTTGCAGTGAACTTCCCGAAATTAAAAAACACGTGTTTCCATTTATTCTGACCCTAGAGCTTACAAAACGAATTTTATTCAGATCGGCTCCCAAATAGCCATTGTCACTGAACCGAAATACGCCCACCATTATTCTTGCCTGTGGGCGGAAATTCCACCACCGAGAAATCAAATGTCTAATTATTTTCTATAATGTGTTCACAAACTGATTTTGAAGCCAATCGGATTAAAAACGAGAAGGCAAAGCTAACTTCGACTGTGCCGAAGTTTTAATACACTTGAAAAACTTTACTCCAACTGATTTAACTGGAAAAATATATATAGGATATAGATATCAGATATTTAAATTTGTTAAATCATTGATAATAAAAATTTGATACCATAAAAAAAAACTTTTCTTAGTAAAACACATTTTCCGACCGATCGGTCCTATGACAGCTATATGCTATAGTCATCCGATTTTGATAAATTTTTTCCAAAATTTGTAAAAGCATATAAAACTAATATCTACCAAGATTGGTGCCGATACGATGGAAAACAAAAAAATTTTCCTCACTAGAACTTGTTTTTTGACCGACCGTTCGTATGGCAGCTATATGCTATAGTCATCCGATTTTGATAAATTTTTCCTGAATTGTATGGAAGCATATAAAACTAATATATGTCACGATTGGTGACGCTACGATGAAAAACAAATAAGTTTTTCTCACTAGAGCTAGTTTTTAGACTTATCGTTCCTATGTCAGCTATATGATATAGTCATCCGATTTCGATAAATTTGTTCAGTATTATGTTGAAGCATGTAAAACTAATATATACTAAGATTGGTGACGCTACGATAGAAAACAAAAAAGTTTTTCTCAGTAAGACTTATTTTCCGACCGATCGTTCCTATGGCAGCTATACGATATAGTCATCCGATCCGTCCGGTTCCGACATATTAGTTGCGTGCAGCAAAAAGAAGACTCTGTGCAAAATTTCAGCTCGATAGCTTCAAAACTGAGGGACTAGTTCGCGTAGAAACAGACAGACAGACGGACAGACAGACGGACAGACAGACAGACGGACAGACGGACGGACGGACAGACGGAATTGAACTCAGCTCGTCGTCCTGATCAAGAATATATATAGTTTATGGGGTCGGAAATGAATATTTCTATGCGTTACAAACTTCTGGGCAAAATTAATATACACTTTTCAAGTGTATAATAGGTTTTACCATACAGAATTTTCCTGGAATTTCCCGACTTTTCGGGCGGATTTCCAATTATACATACATATAGAATTTTCCGGGAATTTCACGACTTTTCGGGCATATTTTCCAAAATCAGAAAATCTTATGTCTAATTATTTCGCATACTATCCTTACAAACCGAATTTGAAGTCAATCGGATCAAAAATATTTTTTCATATAGAATTTTCCGGGTATTTTCTTTGTGGGCGGATTTTCCAACATTTGAAAATCTCATGTCCAATTACTTAGCATACTATCCTTACAAACCGAGTTTGAAGACAATCAGATGAAAAATAGTCATTTCCATATGGAATTTTCCTGGAATTTCCCGACTTTTCGGGAGGATTTTCCAACATCAGAAAATCTCAAGTCTAATTATTCTGCTTACCATCCTCACAAACCGAGTTTGAAGTCAAATAGTCTTTCCAAGAAGAATTTTCCGGCCATTTTCCTTGTGGGCGGATTTTCCGAAATCTGGGAAACAGGTGTCCAATTATTTCGCTTACTTTACTTACAAACCAAATTTTAAGTCAGTCGGATGAAAAACAAAATTTTTCCTATAGTAGCTTTTCCGGGAGTTTTCCACCCCTTGGGGGTGCAATTTTCCAAAACCCCGCCTTAGTGCCCACTTTCAACTCAAAAGGAAACTTCTGCGAAAATTTCAGTTTTCTATCTCTTACCGTTCAGGCTCTGCGTTGATTGCCAATCAGTGAATCAGTCAGCCAGTCAGTGAGGACAAACTCTTTTATATGTAGAGAGATAGAAAATATTTCTTAAAAGGCGAAAGAATTTTTTTTCGTAAAAATAATTTTTCTAATTAAATGTAAAGGATTTCAAAGTCTATAGAAATGTTAGAAAATTGGTAGTACAAAATTTGTAAAATTAAGTTTCTTGAAAATCAAATTAAGCTATAAAATATGGAAATATTATTATTATTTTTCTATTTAAAGAAAGAAACGTTTTAATTTTTAGATAAATGTAATTTATGGATAAACTCAGGCAGATTATAGGTTTCCAACTGTTTTAGAACGTTTTTAGAGCTGATGCAGTATGAAAGTATTTTACCAGCGTATGGGCTATGGGCTATATTGAATCCTAGTCTGGGTTCAAATCTATCCAAATGGCTAAATATCCCTATTTATGGCAGATTTAAGAACCGAATATTTCGAACCATAATTCAGAAATATTTGCTTTTTAGAAAGATTTTATATAAGTTAAGGTCCAATTTCTAATCTTGAAGAATATCCAATATGTGCCAGATAAACTTTAATTTCTGTTGTTTGTTAGTTTCTGTCACAGACTCTGCTTTCTAGGCCCTAAGTAAGATAAATTTACAATTTACTCAGTTTTAAAATAAAAATGGTTAGAAATCGGTATATTTTTAAAAAATGTCGTTTCATGTGGCTCAATCTCCTATAGTTTCAAATAGACGGCCGTGTCTATATCGACTTGGATTATGTTGCTGGTCAAGAATATATATACTTGATAGCGTCGCAAATGTTTCATTCTGTCTGTTACATAAATTCGCACAACTTCATGATACCCTTTTTATCAGTTTTATTGGATACAGGGTATATAAAACAACAACATCTACGGAAAAACTGAGCACTTTGTTGATGTACCATTCAATTCGTTGATAATTATCATACATTATTATTTAAAGATTTTGTATTTCATTTAACATTCTTCGCATGATTGATGATGGTGTTTTATGCATTTTGGTATACCATTTCCATTCTCAACCAGAGCCATTCAGGCAACCACTTTATTACTCGAAATAATAGCTTGAACAATCTGCTGCTAAATGATTACTTGACCAGAACCATTCTTCGTTCGCCATTCGGCCATTTCGATTTCGTTAAGAATCACGATGTCAATTTGCTGATTGAAAATTTATTATTAAGTGATGAGGGGGGAGGTTAAGTTTTATGGACAACCCCACACCCCCCATCATATACTATTTTTGTGATTTTCTCTCTGCATGGAGGAGGATGCGCTTGACTGCCACGCCCGCAGAAAATTCTGTTTATTTATTGCACCATCAAGTAGATCAAGCGTAGGATGATGATGAGGCAGGGATGGACATCCATATACATATATATAAAAGCGAATGGATGTATGTTTATTGTTGGTCCAGTGGGTAATATGTGCGACTACTGTGCGGGAGTTCGACCGGCAGTGAGAATCTAATAACAAGTTTTTTCTTAAAATCTTTTACTCTGCCGGTCACCTTTACCAGCTATTGGCGAAATCAAACACATTATTGGATGGTAAATATTTTCTGACTTTAAAAAAAGAGTCCAAAAAAGGTTTCGAATCTGAACCAAGATTCACCATCCATTTACCCAAATCCATAGCATTTTATGTGGAAGAAACCGTCTTTCATCTTTTAAGCAGGATTCGGAATCGCTCTTTGCTCTAAACGCGAACATTTCACGGGCGAGAGCTATCGGCGAGATGCAGTTTGTAAAAGGTCTGAAAAAGGCCAGCTCGAGAGCAAGCATTTCCAAAGATTTAAGAGGTTTGAAGTACTGATTCAAACATTTCTTAACTTCTAACTCCAATCCCCCCCGACGCACACTCCAAGCAACGGGTGGCCTCACACCCAAAGGCACTTTGCCAAAAGGCTGCCTAAATTTCCTGGGCGTTTTGAGTGGCTCCTACTGAATTCAGTTTTTAAATCCAGATCCGTTGGCCTTTGCCAATTTTTCAGGCTAAGGCAAATTTATTACTTGCCAATGCCAAAATGTCATTTCAGTTCCCCCACCAGCTTCATCTTCACTGGCGGCCACGCCCTGTCGCCCACTTAACCCGCACACGATTTGTAGCGATTTGTGCGAAAATCTTTGGTCCATGCCAAGAAAAGAATTTCAGCAAAAATGTCGCCACAATGGTGTGCTCATCCTTGATACGCCCAGACCCCAGACCCTATACCCATTCTCAAGCTGTTTTGCATATTTTGCTTTTTATATTATAAAAAGTTTTGCATCATTCCACTGGACGAGGCCGCCAGCCACTTCTTGGTCTCTCGTCGATTTCACTTTAGTGGGCAATCTTTGCACCCACTCCTGCTTCTGCTCCTGCTCCTGCTCCGGCTCCTGTTCCCTTTTGCGTACATGACTAATAGCAGAACTAAACGATTTGATGGACCAGAAAAATGATGACTTCTTTTTCGGGTTGGCTTGAGGGTTGTGGGACTGCCTTGGAGGGTTGAAGTCAAAGTTAAATCCTTTTTGGCATATAGAATGAGCTCGTCCCTCGTGCCAAATCCTTTTATTGTGACAGTTGTTGTTGTTCTTTGGCTGCTTTGCCTTTTGTGATCAACATTTAACGTTGTTGTACCGGAGAATCGGTTTAATGTTTTGGAAGATAATCTAATTTGGTCACTTATATGCGAATATGTATATTATTTGCTATTATGTGTGGAGAGCAAAGCCATGTTGTCATCGCAAGGGCTGGCTGGCTGGATGCATGTGGTGGGTGCCATACTTGTCGCTTAACGGTTCACGGTCCGAGTATTAGCATTTAAAAAACATTCCATTTACATTTTTTCAATTTGAATGAGCAACTTGTATGTGTTGTTGCTGTTGCTGCTTAATAATTTGCAATTTGAATGCCATTTGCCTGGGAATTAGAAAATCAGAAACTACTGACCATTTAGGTCCATATGGAAACACCAACACACACGTCATTTTGAATGATAAGTACAGCTGTAGCTGGATTCAAGTCCTGTCACGGTCGTCAAAAAGAAATAATCTTAAATTGTCACGGTCGCCAGGTTGGTATGCTAATTTTCGTTGGTTCACACAAACTGTTTGTTTCGATATTTTATTGTAAAAACTATATATCAATATCGGAGCGGATAAGTGAAATATTCTACTCCTGAAGATAGTGGTACTTAGAGTTAGGTGAGTATTTTTATATAAGTTGCAACAGTTTGGTCAGTTCGCTTTAGTAACGATGTAATGGCTGTTTAAAGTGGCGTTTGTACGTTACTCAAATTGGAAAAGGGGAATATTCAACCATTCTAAAACAGTCTTGGTCAGCTCCATAGAGAGGTACGTTCGTCCAAAATGTTCGATTACATTTGATCGTACGTTTCGTTATGGTCGATACATTTTATTCCCTTTTTGAACAGTTATTGTGGAAGACAGGGGATCGTACTTGTGGATAAAGTAAGAAACTGTGTTTTTGTAGAATACAAGTTCTTTAAATGAAGGAGCGTGTATGACCAACTGAAGTGCTTAACAAAATCTAAAATACATGAAGAGTCTTCACAATCGCGCATTGCTAAGATTTGGGGCATTTGTTAATTTCTTTAATAATTAATTTTATGAATAGCAGGTATGCAAACAACGGCGCACAGTCGTTCGACGAAAGGAAATGCACAAAAAATACAAATATTTATTGAATATTTTCAATTTTCATATTTCAATTTCTCAAAAGCTCAGCAAGATTGCGAGTCGCTACTTAGCAATTTATTCGCATTTCATTGAGGTTTAACTCAACGCGTCATCCCAAATTCTCTGTGGATTTCTGGTAAAAATTTCGTTTTAACATTTCTTGGTTTTTATGTTTTTGATATGTTTACTTCTTACTTTCAGCGTTTTCTTTCACTTACTACGTTTATACGCGAAAAATTTACCATGATAAATGCCCATAAAAGTATGCAAACTTTTTTTGATTTCATAATTATCTAATTGAACGAGTCGGTTATGGTAGCCTCATTCTTAGTTTACACTGTGCATTCGTTTATATTGTAGGAGCAGTTATGGTTATACAAAATTAATTAGTGTTAAGGAAAAAAAAAAAAAATAATATTCTTTTATTATTCATTGACATAGCATACTTTGAAGGGCATTTTTCATGATAAATTTTGTGTGGTAACTATTAATTTGTTATCTGATCTGTAGATTTAATTGCAGACAGAATGTAGTTTTTAATACGCGTCAAATGACACCTTAATTAACTTAATAAAAATACATATTTTTTTAGATATCGAAAATATCGATAAAATCGTTTATTTTGTCAACCAAATATCAATATTGAAATGATACTTCTTAATATCGAAAAATATGTTTATCGATATTTTAAAAATATCCGTCTTCCCTATGAAGGAACCAAATTTCTTAAACAATTTATTTTAATTTTTTTTGTGCCCTTCAGGTAAATCAAGCCACATATCGAAAATTCAATTTGAAAAATCGGAGGAAAAGTCTATACTCAAAAATCGAGGGAATTGCGTTTCAAAAAACCTTATCATCAGGCCTCCTTTTAAAGGATATACAAAAAGAGATCGAAAGGATAATGATTTCTCTTTGCATACTTAGAAATACATGGATTTAATAGAAACTTATTATCTGGGACTTTAAAAAGTGGGTAAAATACTTTTGGATACTAAATTTGAGATAAGTTATTTTACTAAATAAATGGGAAACCGAATTGGGACCACTTTCTTTAGCCATATGGCGCACAGTAATTTGTGGATATATTAAACCCGTAATCGAAACCCGAACGAATAAAAGGTTAATAACCGTAACCGTAATAAAGCGATCAAATATAACAGTTACCGTTACCGTAACCGATATTCGATTACCTGTTGTAATCTCTGGTAGAAGCACAGAGAACACGAGAATCAGTAAATAAACGGACATCTGATTCAAAATTAGCTTCCAAGCATACAAAAGGAAAGTTGGCGTTCTTCTCTGCTCCAAGAGTTTCCTTTCATTTATAAACCTGTGTAATTGTAGGTTAATGGATTTGTCGACATAGTGATGATATGTATAGAAAGGTTGATCAAGGAATCAAACCTGAACCCGAACCGAAACCGTATACCGAAAAAAACCGATTAAAACTTTGAAACAGAACCGTAAATGGAACCAAAATTTTGCAATTTTTAAGAAACGATATTCAAAAACCGATAAACCCAATTATCGTACCGGTACAGTTTCGATTCTGATTGATTTTCAAATTTTTTAGTTATATTACTTCAATCTACGATTTCCACAACGTAAAACGGCAAGACAAGAGCCAAAATTTGAAAATAAAGTAGTTAATATTGTTTAAAAATAGTTTGTTAATTTTAGTTAATAATTAGTTAATGTCTCCTTTTTGTAAATCCAGATGCGTATTACTAAAATATATATTGCCTACTTTTAGGACGCTTTTGAAAATATCTTTGCTAGTGTCTACGATGAACCAAGTATGATTTTAACCGCGTCCTAAAAATAGGCTACATATATTTTATCAATAAGCACCTGGATTTACAAAAAGGGAACATTGCAAAATGGCCCTTAAAGCTTGCAGTAAAGAATCAAAGCCAATTGTAAATGGTTCTGTTAAATTTGATCAATATGGGATAATTATTTCACACAGCTCATAAATAAATAAAATGATTAAAAAAAAAAAAATTATTATTAGCAATTTTAGCCTGCTTGAGATCAACTTTTGCACTCACCCTAAAACGAGCAGGTTGCCTATTTATACATTACTTTTTCATAAAATAAGTTTCGCTCCAACTGATCTTACCTAAATCATATTTAGAATATAGTTGTCCGATTTTTGTAAATTCCGCGTTATGTATTAAGAATCTGAACGTTATCTTTTGAATTTGAGCACGGTACCTATAATACCCAATAAGAACGAAGAATGAAATCCGTCGTGTTTTTGAACTTATTGTACTTGATCTTAGTACTAAGTACTTGCGATTTTATCCAAAAGCTTTCTTTCTATTAAACTTATCTTTGAAACATCTATTTCTTTGCAGGTTTGGTTCCAGAATCGCCGTGCCAAATGGCGTAAAACCGAAAAGGTCTGGGGCGGCAGCACCATTATGGCCGAATATGGTTTGTATGGGGCCATGGTCAGGCATTCACTTCCCTTGCCGGATACCATTTTGAAATCGGCCAAGGATAACGATGCGGTGGCACCCTGGCTACTAGGTATGGAACAGAAATGTAAATGCAACAATCATATCGAACTAACTCTACACGATAAAATTCCCCAACCTTGACAACCTCCCCCCAAATTAAAGGTTTAATTAAATTTGCAGCCACACCAAAATCCACGCGTTTCGGGGATTATAAACTGATATCAAATGAAAATTGTGAGCATATTTGGCGAGCAAGCGAATCTTTTTGTCATATGTTGCGCACAGTTTCTTGAAATGACTTTGCGGATTAGCAGGTCGGCAGGTCGGCAGGACGGAGGGTTGGGCAGACCCTTTAACAAGTGCCAGCACCATGAGGGTGGGTTTCGTTTATTTGTTAATAATCGCTTAATAAATGCAAAATGCACACGCGATGCGAAACGAAACGAGGAGGGTGCATCACATCTCTCAATGAACGGCTGCTTGATTTTGGCATTTATCGCTTATCTATTTTGATTGTGTGCTCCTTCTCCATCCTCCTCCGTCGTTTCCCACTATAGAGCTTAGAGTTCTTTTTGTAATGCTTTGGGTGTCTCGCAAATTAATTTCCAAGTAGCCGGTTGTAAGTGGCTTAACAGCGACTCAGAGTGTGAGGATGGTGAAGGGAAGGGATGGGAAGCAAAGAACTGAAGTTTTTAATTTAGTTGATATGTCAAATTAGTGGGCAATTGGATTTAGAGCAAATGATTTAGGAGACAAGACAGAGGGTGAAATTGATCTATGCGAACTTTTGGAGCTAGTTTGAAGAACCCGTTTCAAGGTTCATTGGTTCTTGGGCTTACTTACTGAAGCACTCAAGCCAAAATAGTGCAGAAATGCTCAGCTGGGTTTTTTGAAGCTGCCCCCCCGATACTCTTTACAGAGCTAAATTAAAACTCATACACTCAAAAATAAACTACAATTTGAGTTCTAGATCCAACGGTATGGAATTTAAGCCGATTTGTTATTAAAATTCCAAAAATGTTTTGTACTTACATTTTTTTTTAACCTAAATGACAATTGTAAAGCTGTTGACTTTAGAACAAACATTTTAGAAATTAACAATTTTATTAACTTGCAGTGAGCGAAAAACTTGTAGATAACGTGCTCTTTATTCAAGTCAAAATTTCTTAGATTAAGTACGAAATAGACTTGGGGCCGTTATCTTATCTTCATGTTTTATAAAACTAGGTGCTTTTTTAGAAAATATATGTTGCCTTCTTTTAGGCCGTGTTTAAAATCGCAACCAGGTATTAGTAGACACAAACATTGACATTTAAAAGCGGCCTAAAAGTAGGAAACTCAATTTTATCCAAAAAGCAGCTGGATGTGAAAAACAGGAACATGAGAAAACGGCCCTTAATGTATGCAAAGGAAAATGTGAGTTGTTTAAACACGCACAGTTGGGGAAAAATATCAACACTATGACACTTTTTTCCATTGACCAAAAAACAATTTGATATCAATATTTTTTTTGTGATTTTTCCAAAATATCAGTATCTATCAGGGATGCAAATCGGGCTTAAAACGTACTGGTTCGAACCCGCAATTCCGACTTTTCATTTACTGTGAACCGAAACTCTTCTAAAAACAAGAAAGAAAGTCGGTCAAGCCCGACTGTAATATACTCTGTATCTGTTTGTAGGTAACTGATAACTTTAAAGTGTGAGGTTTTTTCAAAATCTGGGGGTGGCAACTCTTTCGACTATCGTTCATCTGGTTGAAAAACGATGTATGGGGGCTCGATAAGTAATGTTGAGTAGAATTACCCTAGTACATAACTCGTAAAATTAAAAAATTTGTATATAATTTCCTATTAACATAAACGTATCTATATTAGTCACTCGGGAATCACGCGTGATTTCTGACCGCAGGACATCTCAATTGCATCGCTCCTCTCATACTTGGTCTTTGCCTACTTACACAAATATCTTTGGGAAAGAAGGCGGGGGGAAACTGAGAGCGGCGCAGTCCCATTAGATCCTGCCGTCAAGCCAGTAAGCTATTGCCTTTTCGCTCTCTCTTTCTCGTAAGTTCTACCAATCGCTGCGGTGTTGTTGTTGTAGTTAGTTTTTATTTTCTTTTACTTATAGCTCTAATATCGTTAATCTGAGCGAAAAACGATGTATGGCTGGTCATTCAGAGTATAAAAATGTCTGAACCTGAACCTGTTCCTAACCAAAACTTTTTACAAGTCTTAATTAAGTGGGCATTTTATTGATAAATGAAGTAGCAAAGACTAACAATACTTATTAATTTAAATTGAAAATAATTGAATTCGTATGTTCAAGTAAATAAAACTTCAAACAAATTTTTATATTTTTAACAAATTAATTACTCTTCTATACAAATTTGGTAAAACTTGTGACAAACCAAGGTTCGAACGAAAACCTATTCTCAAAAACCTTGAACCTTAAATTTCTGAACCTTAACTATTGGTTAATTTTGGCTCGAACCCGCGAACCGTACCTCCGTAAAAATTTTTTGGGTTTGCAGCCCTTGAATCTATCATTACTATTTCCAACTGGTTCTATTACTTTGCTTATGGAATGCTTGTAGATGTCTGACCAATGAACAATACAAAAACTTCGTTTCAAGAATATATAAGGAACTGCTTAAGATTTGTAAGGGCTTAAACCAAACACAAACTGTATTTAATTTGTGTATGTATTGAGGTTTACTGTAGAATTGATAAGACTTAAACGAAGAATATTTTGCACTTATTTGAAGTACGCAAATTTTAAAAAACCTGTTTTAAGAGTTAATCGGCATTGACTTAAGTCTAGAGATGCGTGCATTTCGTGAATTCAAACGTGTCACGGTGTGATCCGTGCTTGATTCGTGTGTGTTAAAGTTATACATAGTTAATATAAGTCATGTATACACCCAGATAAAAATGCCATTCTATATTAAGGTACGACCATGATTAAATCAAGATCTTTTTGTTCTTAAAACAGAGTATATTGGGTTTGTGCAAATGTATGTAACAGCCAGAAGGAAGCATCTCCGACCCTATAAAGTATATATATTCTTAATCAGCATCAACAGCCGAGTCGATATAGCCATGTCCGTCTGTCCGTCTGTATGTCCGTCTGTCTGTCCGTCTGTCTGTCCGTCTGTCTGTCCGTCTGTCTGTCCGTCTGTCCGTATGAACGAAGAGATCTCGGAAATGGTAAGAGCTAGAGGTTTGAAGTGTACGGAACATATAATTCTTATACCTGCAGGCAGATCAAGTTTATTTTTAATTTTTGCCACGCCCCCTGCCTCCCCCGCAAATTATAAAAAAACGAAATAACTCCCACAATTTTCAAGATAGATAGTTCGAACATTCTAGACATATATTTTACTACTTATTATGAATCGACCCGCCATACATCGTTTTTCGATCAGATAAGAGCTATACGTAAAAGAAAATAAAAACCAACGACAACAACAATACCACAGCTATTGGTAGAACTTACGAGAAAGAGAGAGCGAGAGGGCAATAGCTAACTAATAATTTTCCAATTGGACCTTGCTTGCGCCGCTCTCAGTTATCAGTTACATACAAACAGGTACAGAGTATATTACAGTCGGGTTGGACCGACTTTCTTACTTGTTTTTATTGCATCATGTATAATTCAATTATAAATTCAAAACCAAAAGAGTAAGAGTAAATAACAATCAAATTGATGTATTCGAAAACATCTCATTTCAAGTGAAAGTAAATTTATTGTCCCGAAAAGAACTTGAAAGGAGACTTTTGTTCTTAGATTTGGAAATTCCAAACTTAGTCAGCTTCTGAGATTGTTTGCACTTGAATTTCCCCCGTTTAAGTACGGAATTCTTAATTATTTTCTGAGCGTCATTTCCACATTTATTCATATAAATTTCACTCCGATATGACGAAGATTACCTTGATATTTTCAGAAATATCGATACAGTATTTAAAAAAAAAAGGTGTGAGTGTAGTTAACACTCACGAGGCTTTGATGTGAAACATGTTTATTGAAAAAGTTTATATATACCGTGGGATACGCCACGGCTGGCTTGGAAAACAGAGTTGGAAGCAGTGTCCCAGATCCCTGACCCCAGATACCAGACGCCCGATCCCTAAGCCCCCATACGAAATCCCAGATACCAGATCCCTGATCTCTGGTCCCAGATCCCTAATCCCAGATCCCACATCTCTGATCCCTAATCCCAGACCCCCGATCCCAGATCCGTGAGCCCAGATCCCCCATCCCTGATCCCAGATCCCGGACCCCTGATCCCCCATCCCGAATCCCTAATCCCTATTCCTTGATTCCAGATCCCCGATCCCCCATCCCAAATCCCAGTTGCCCCATCCTTAATCCCAGATCCCTGATCCCAAATCCCTGATCCCAGACCCCTGATCTTCCATCCCAGATCCCTAATCCTTGATCCCAGATCCCTGATCCCCCATCGCAAATCCCAGTTGCTCCATCCCTGATCCCAGATCCCTGATCCCTCGTCCCAGATCCCTGATTCCTAGTCCCAGATCCCTGATCCCAAATCCCTGATCCCACATCTCTGATCCCTAATCCCTAATCCCGATCCCAGATCCGGGAGCCCAGATCCCCCATCCCTGATCCTAGACCCCTGATCCCCCATCCTGAATCCCAGATCCCTCATCCCTATTCCTTGATCCCTGATCCCAGATCCCCCATCCCAAATCCCAGTTGCCCCATCGCTGGTTTCTGATCCCTGGTCCCAGATCCCAGATCCCTGATCCCAAATCCCTGATCCCACATCTCTGATCCCTAATCCCAGACCCCCGATCCCAGATCCGTGAGCCCAGATCACCCATCCCTGATCCCAGACCCCTGATCCCCCATTCCAAATCCCTAATCCCAGATCCCTGATCCCAGATCCGTGAGCCCAGATCCCTGATCCCAGACCCCAGATCCCCCATTCCAAATCCCTAATCCCAGATCCCTCATCCCAAATTCCTGATCCAAGATCCCAGATCCCTGATCCCAGATTCCTCTTCTGTGCTAAACTACTTCTACTACCAAATTTAATTGAAATGGCACAGTTGGCCAGGCGATTGCTTGCGCTCCAACATTGCTTTTCCAGATTGGTAAAGTGTTCCAGGCCATTTGTCAATGGACACTTGACCATGGTCAAGTAGCCATGGGCAAGTAGCCAAGGTTGGCCAGGCCATTGCTTGGTGTATACCAGTGAACGATATGCAATATGCGTTATGCGTTACGCGTTATGCGTTATTTCCAAATTGAATTTTACCCTTACTATAAAATGATTTTATTAAAATCATCGTACCGAAATTAAAGATGTTTCACATCAAAAAAATATATTCAGTTCTGTTCTCGTTTCCGAATACGATCGATCGGATTTGGTGGAGGTTCTATTTTCAAGAAACTATTACAAAATTCGGTTTATATATTTTGGCATTAAAACAGTCGAATGAAGGTTAATGTAAATTTGAAGTTATTCGCCGAATAAGACAATCGGTTTCTGAAAACGGAAACCTTTAACAATTCCGATTCCGCATAATTTGATCGAAGTCGTAAACGGGAACTGGCCTGATTACCTTGTCTGGTGATCGAACTCGGGAACCTGGGTTTAACACGAATGGAATGAGGGCTCAATGCAGTGAGCCAACGCACTACATACATAAGTTTTTAACGAATTGCAAATTGTGATGTTCGACACAGTCCATCTCGTTCGCAGTTTGGATGTATTTGCCATCTCTATCTATTCCACGAACTTCGAAATCTAGTTGATAATAAAGTCATATCATAATAACATTTTAAGAGAAAATCGAATTGTTTTAGATCGGAAAGATATGTTTTTGTAGCCAAATGATGAGTGAAAAAAAAATATTTTTTTAAAAATAATTTTAACCAGCAAAAATTAAATTGAACCTGATCTTTTTTTCTTTATGTAGTATTCCGAAAACTAATTTGTTTTTTATTTCTTGAATCCGCTGCTTGCAGCTGCTCCATATAAAAGGCGAGGTGTGGGCATGAAATCCATGATAGAATTTAAATTGTTTGTTTGATTGATCGCCATGCAAAAATGGACTTGGATTTTTGTGCAGCGCTCAGCTACACACACACACACACACATATAAACGTTGACTATCTCACTCTCTTGTGCTTAAAGCAAATGCTTACCGCCACACCAGGAATAATTCCATAATGAATGAAACCTGCGGCCACCTTGTTGCAGTTGAAATACGGCCACATTGCGGCAGATTCCATAGGCACACTGATACGTATACCAATAGAAAAGGACGTGATTTCATCATAAGGAAGTTATTTGTATTGAGGTGTATTGAAATTATCTGATAAACTGGTAAACTAAATGAAGACAACTTTTACTGCTTATACCACGAATCAAGTATGTACTTCGTTTGCGTTTGCCAATTGCAGCAAATCTACTTTAAGCCCTCATTCCAGATGGCATAAATATTTATTTTTGCTTCATATGAATAGAAATACTTTTTAAAAGCTGTGAAAGCTGAACGCTTTTGAAAAGCTGTATAAATTTTATGAAGCATAGTGCGGAAATAAATTGTTATACCATCTGGAATGAGGCCTTTAAATGTAAATTATGTGTGACAGACAAAAAACGAAATAAAAATAAACCTTATAAATGGAATGCAAAGATATAAATTGTTGAAATCAAAAACAAAAGAATGTTGATGTGTGGAAAAATTTTTCCAAATATTCGAACTAAATCCTGTATTTCTACATTGAATAAATTGTACTTGGTATAAGAATTTGAAACTTGAATAAAGTATTTTTGTGCAATTCTACTTGATTTAAGTAAAACATTTTGCTTTTTTTCGCGTGCATGAAAATTCCCCTATTTTACCAAAGGAAAACCCCGACGGACTTGAATTAAGTATTTTCGTACTGACCGTACCTACTTAGTTTGCATGTTGACGTGTAATGCGCAGTACGTTCAAGCGACACCAAAGCGAAGCAAAATAGCAGCCCACCTACCGCCCAACCGACTGTGGCTCGTGACACGGAAACGCGTAGGAAAATAATAATAATAGTTTTAATAATAATAGTTTTATATCAGAAAGAGATTCTTCAAAGCTAAGATTGAGTTTATTGTAATCAGCACAGAGGACATGAAACGACTCATGCCAATAATAACGTTTCAGAAATAAGGGTATAATTGTTCAATTCAATTTCTGAGTTATTTTACCTATGGAAAACCCCGATTAAATGCAATAAGTTCTATTTTTTCACGTTTTGCAGTTTTTTCACGCTGTATCGTCGGTTTTTATACTCTGTACCGAGTATATTGGGTTTGTGCAAATGTATGTAACAGCCAGAAGGAGGCACTCCGACCCTATAAAGAATATATATTCTTGATCAGCATCAACAGCCGAGTCGATATAGCCATGTCCGTCTGTCCGTCTGTCTGTCCGTCTGTCCGTATGAACGAAGAGATCTCAGAGATGGTAAGAGATAGAGGTTTGAGGTGTATGGAACAAATATTTCTTATACTTGCAGGCAGATCAAGTTTAGTTTTAATTTTTACCACGCTTACTTCTACTACTACTACTACTCTACTACTTATTTTGAATCGACCTGCCATACATCATTTTTCGATCAGATGAACGATATTAGAGCTATACGTAAAAGAAAATAAAAACCAACGACAACAACAACAACGAGGCGATTGGTAAACTTACGAGAAAGAGAGAGCGAGAAGGCAATAGCTAACTGGTAATTTCCCAATTGGACCTTGCTATGAGAGGAGCGATGTAATTGAGATGGCCAGCGGTCAGAAATCACGCGTGATTCCCGCGTGACTAATATAGATACGTTTATGTTAATAGGAAATTATATACAAATTTTATAATTTTACGAGTTATGTACTAGGGTAATTTTACTCATCATTACTTATCGAGCCCCCATACATCTTTTTTCAACCAGATGAACGATAGTCGAAAGAGTTGCCACCCCCAGATTTTGAAAAAACCTCACACTTTAAAGTTATTAGTTTCGTACAAGCAGGTACAGAGTATATTACAGTCGGGCTTGACCGACTTTCTTACTTGTTATACACTTGAAAAGTGTATATTAATTTTGCCCAGAAGTTTGTAACGCATAGAAATATTAATTTCCGACCCCATAAACTATATATATTCTTGATCAGGACGACGAGCTGAGTTCGTCTGTCTGCTTCTACGCAAACTAGTCCCTCAGTTTTAAAGCTATAGAGCTGAAATTTTGCACAGAATCTTCTTTTTAGTGCACGCACTAATATGTCGGAACCGGCCGGATCGGATTACTATATCATATAGCTGCTATAGGAACGATCGGTTGAAAAATAAGTCTTAGGGAGAAAAACTTTTTTCTTTTCCAACGTAGCGTCACCAATCTTGGTATATGTTAGTTTTAGATGCTTTCACATAATATAGAAAAAATTTATCAAAATCGGATGACTATATTATATAGCACCCATAGAAACGGTCGGTCAAAAAACTACTTCTAGTGAGAAAAACTTTTTTGTTTTCTATCGTAGCGTCCCCGATCTTGGTATATATTAGTTTTATATGCTTTCACATAATTTTGAAAAAATTTATCAAAATCGGATGACTATAGCATATAGTTGCCATAGGACCGATCGGTCGGAAAATGTGTTTTACTAAGAAAAGTTTTTTTTATGGTCTCAAATTTTTATTATCAACGATTTAAAAATTTTAAATATCTGATATCTATATCCTATATATATTTTATCGGTTAAATCAGTTGGAGTAAAGTTTTTCAAGTGTATTAAAACTTCGGCACAGTCGAAGTTAGCTTTGCCTTCTCGTTTTTTTTTATGCCGGCAGCCTTAGAACCTTTAACTAATTAGTCAAGATCCCCTGCCCTTTCCATGACCCACAAATATTATCCACTTCTACCCAAACTGATCTCATTGCATCTCCGCAGGCATGCACCGCAAATCCATTGAAGCACAATCCGCACTTAAGGACGATTCCGGTGTCAGTGATCACGAAGACTCAGCCGGCTCCAAATCAGCACATTCCGATGATTTACGCTCACATACACATGCCCTCAGCTCTTCTACAGAATCCCTGAATGTGGTTAGTCCAGCGCCCAGCAGTTGTACTACCACCACATCCACAGCACCGCCAACCTCAACAACACCGCATGGCAGCAGTGGCTATGCGGCTGCCTCTTCGGCCGCCACCACGCCCACCGGGGCCACCACCAACAGTTCGGGTTCGCCCCACATTGAGCTAAGCTCACCATCGCCGCAGCATTTGGCATCGGCACCACCGCCAACTGCACCACAGCAGCAGCAGCAGCCGCCTCAGCATTATGCATCCAGCACGCCCAGCTATCATCCATTGCTGGATGCGGCTAATGCCGCCGGCGCTGGAGCAGCCGCTTCTAGCAAGGATTTCCATTTGATTATGAACACCGCCGTGGCGGCAGCGGCTGCAGCAGCACAACAGCAACACCAGCAGCAACAGCCGCAGGTGTCTGCCTCCGCACCAGCATTGCATGCACATCATTTGGCCGCGGCCCTCATGGAGCATGATCCGGATGCATTCAGGTAATAATGAAAATCGAAATCTTTTAGCTTAAATTCCGGCGCCAGCTCGCACAAGCAGACGGCAGCAAAAACAAAATACACGCTTTGTGCGTGACCGAGACTTGGGCTTGACAAACGACTGCAAAAATGCAATAAGAAACACACACTTTGTGTGGATTGCTGCTCGACTCAACCCTCGCTTATAGGTGTTGTTTTTCTTCTCTTTTGCCCATGGCTAATCCCAATGATCAATTTTTATAGAATTATCAACTTCTGCCCACTAAAACCCCTTTGTATATATTTTTTAATCCTCTCTGAACAACAGAAACAACTCGATTGCCTGTCTGCGTGCCAAGGCCCAGGAGCATCAGGCGCGTCTGCTCAACAACGGCGGCCTCTTTCTGCAGGTGCGCAATTTCGCAGCCCAGGCTCAAGCCCAGTGTGATATGCTCAAGGCTGAAGAGCGCAACAACAACAACCAACACCACCCAGCAACCGCTCCTGCTCCACCACCTCCAACACTACCAACACACTGTGCACCTTTGAGTGGCAACATTAAAATGGAACTGGCAGCAGCGTCCAGCCTTGTTGGTAATTTGGCCAACTGTGAGGAGGTCTGACGTCTGCCCCATAACCAGATCTGCAATATACCGCAATAAATTCGTAAGGATCTCAACACACTGACTGTCCCGGCTACCCAACCCAATGTATTTTTTTTTTTTTGAATTAGGCTTAAACCACTTATGTATGGTCACTTATTCTTATGCATTATCGAACATATTTTTAAACTAAATCTAAGTTGATTTTAGCTGTAAAGAAAAAGGAAAAAGAAAAAAAAACGTAATATTTTAAATAAATATTCAATAAAAAAAACATTTTTTTTGCAAGCACCATTCTAAAATCAAGAAAAATTGAGTTTTATTTAAGACGAGATTATTTACAATTCCAAGTGTTAAATCTTGGTAGTAGGATTTTAATTTCGGTAAACCGCTACAAGTATATTCTTGATCAGCATGACGAGCTGAGTTCATTTCCGTCTGTCCGTTCGTCCGTCCGTCTGTCCGTCTGTCGGTCTGTTTCTACGCGTACTAGATGGAAATCAAAAAAGTTTTTCTCACAAAGACTTATTTTTCGACCGATCGCTCCTAAGATTTAGTCACCCGATCCGGCCGGTTCCGACATATAAGTTGAGTGCAGTAAAAAGAAGACTCTGTACAATTTTAGCTCGATAGCTTTAAAACTGAGAGACTAGTTCGAGGACGGACAAGCGGAAATGAACTCAGCTCGTCGTCCTTAACAAGAATATATATAGTTTATGGGGTCGGAAATAAATATTTCTATGCGTTACAAACTTCTGGGCAAAATTAATATACACTTTTCACTCAAAAACGTATCCGTACAAAATTTTTCATTTTTGAGTACATAAGAAAAAAATAATAACTTCTATGGGTATTTATTTTTTTTTTATTTATTGTAAACTAGTGTTATCGAATTAGAAAGCAATGTATGAATGATTAATAATAGCACTTTCAATTACCTTTCAAGGAATTTTATGCGTTTCAAAAGCAACCAAGCTATCCAAATTTTTCTAAAGCTCCTTTTCTTGCCAATCGAAAATCTAGCTTTTTCGCGACTTCCCTAAAACGGCCCCACGTAAAAATCATTTCCAGAAGAAGATATCAAGGAGAATGTGGAGGACGATTCTGATATCTTAATAGTAAACCAAATTGTGTCTATATATGAAATTTCGGATAGTGAAAATGAAGAGGTGGAAGAATCTAAGATAGTAGATTGATTTTTAAATTGATTCTATTAATTAATTTTAATATTTTATTAAGTTCTTGCTACGTTAACTAACAAATTCTTAATTTCTTATGTTTATTACCCTTTATTCCAATGAAAAAAAAAAAAAACAATGTGCCGATCTGGTGGTTTTGGAAAATAGAGAACAACTTTTGTTTTTGAATATAAATAAATAAAGAAATTAAAATAATTTTCGCTGGATTCTTTGCTTTCATGTCAGAATGATTGTATCCACACGATTTAAATACAAATATTTAAATGTAAAAGAGAATCTCAAAGGCAAGGAAATTTATAAAGCCAAATGCTAGTAATGGGTCGCTGGGAAGGACCAATGCAAAATTTAATAAATAAAATAAAGAAAATAATACACACCAAATGTGGTCATTGTATCGGGCCCTATGAAAACCCAAAGTAAAAGAAATAATTAAAGAAAAAAATTGTTGTGCACCCTCCGAGTGCCAACTAACGAATGAATTGAAAACTTATGTTGTCTGCTCAAGCAAACTGATTTCGGTAACTCTTGGCCTACTTATCTAAAAAAAAATGTTTATTTAATTAATATTTGGTGGGTTATTTTATACAAAAACGAGAAGGCAAAGCTAACTTCGACTGTGGCGAAGTTTTAATAAACTTGAAAAAGTTTACTCCAACTGATTTAATCGGTAAAATAGGTATTTCATTTCACACCTTCGACTCGTTGAATATGTTTTAAAATCTATGTGGATAATAAGAAAATGAATGTTGCCAACTTATAGGCCTTGTTTAAGCAACATACATTTAGGCAATATTTATTCTCGCCTGCTTAAAAAACTTCATGACGTTTGCTTCATGGTGTAAGTCCCGACTAATCCCCTTTTTACTCTACGAGTAACGGGTATAAAAAACACAATCCACTTATCATATTAATATCAATAAACGGGTTTCCGTTCTGGTATTTTTCTTTGCTCGTTAAAATTAGTTTAACAATTCCGATATTATTGCCTGCTTGTGACCGTTACGCGCAGAGAGTTGCCAGTGTGTTAACTGTTATACGCCACTTAAAACGAAACATAGATGGCGCTTTAACCGTTGAAGCTTTGAAGCTCTGCTCTTCTTAGACCGCATTTACACGATGAAGCAAACGGCATTGCGCCCCTCCGACTGCAAATAGATGTGTGCCTGCTCGAGTGTTTTCAGACGCATCCTCATCCCACTTTAAAAGTCCTTTAATGAGATTCCTATTGTGCACATTTTCGGCCATATTCGAGTAGCAGTTAATTCAGGTTATTTGAAATAAATTCGAAATACGCGCGCACATTTAAGCCGAAATGCGGCACGCGCTAAGTATCGATCACACAACAACTGACGAGAGGCAGCCATTCCATATTTCGATCATTGGGCCATTCAGCAGATAATTTCGATTAGCGATTTGTCTTTTCTGATTGCTGATTTTACAAATTATATTTTTAGGTGTCGTATTAAAGTAGAAATAAGGTTTTTTAACATAAAAATTACAATTTCATACGACACCTGAAAATATAATTTGTAAAATCAGCAACATAGTATGCAGTATAAGCAGTTTTTTAAAACTAATCAGTAATCGACTGTCTCTGATGAATGCGCCCATTGATAACGGCAGTGTTCGATGTCGCTGGCGACTGCGCTGGCTTGCCTATAAAAACAGCGCTCATGCTGAGTATCACAGAGCATTACTATAGAACATATATACATATATGGCATCCAACTCATCTATAATTAGTTTTTAATATATAATAAACAGGTGCATACTAATTAATAAAAAAAATTATTAATTAATAAAAAAAAATTGGCTAACATTGCCTCTGCCGATTTTTAAATACCCTTTCCGTTTTCTAAAGACGCTTCCATTGATAACAATAAAGTTTTTCCCACCAGAACTAGTTTGTAGACCAATCGTTCCTATGACAGCTTTATGATATAGTCATCTAAACAATCAAGTTCCGACAAAGTTTGCAAAGTTTGGTCAAGATATTTAAATTTTCTTTTGTCATACATTTTTCATCATTTTGAGGAAGTGCATTTTCCTCTCAGGCTACTGATAGAGGGCGTTGGTTCGGATTGGTTGGTTATATAACCAACGACAACGTCATCGACCTGTATGGAACATATATTTCTTATACTTGCAGACAGATCAAGTTTAGTTCTGATTTTTGCCACGCCCCCTGCCTCCCCCGAAAATTGAAAAAAAGTTTATATCTTCCTTTATTTGGAGTTAGGTTGTTCGAACCTTCTAGACATATATTCTACTCATCATAACTAATCGAACCCCCATATACCGTTTTCCGATCAGATGAACGATAGTAGAGTTGCCACCCCCGCAATTTAAAAATTACCTCATATATCCCTCAATTTTGGAGTTAGGTTGTTCTAACCTTCAAGACATATATTCTACTCATCATTACTCATCGAGCCCCTATACATCGTTTTCCAATCAGAATAACGATGGTAGAGTTGCCACCCCCACAATTTAAAAAAAAATCTAATATCTTCCACAATTTTAAAGACAGATTGTTTGAACCTTTTAGGCATATATTCTTATCGTCATTACTTATCGATCCACCATACTCCGTTCCCAGATCAGATGAACGATATTCGAGTTATAAGCAAATCAAATAAATACGCTGGGCAGCACTTGCACAGTTTGTGTGACACCACACCTTAAAGTTATTAGTTATATACAAACAGGTACAGAGTATATTACAGTCGGGCTTGACCGACTTTCTTACTTGTTTAAATTAAAGTACCCAACCCCTTTACCTTTTGAGAAGGTAAATGAAAATTTGGGCCTAGCTCAGGTAAAAAGAAATCCAATTTTTAAATACCTAGGTAAGGTTAAAGATAAACCAAAGTATCTAGATATAGATATGTACCTAGGTACAAATACTAGGAACTCCCTAACTGTTTATCTTATTTTTCAGGCTGTCCTTGGTAAAACCTGTACTTTTTGCGATTGTAGCCAAGGCACTAAATAGTTGAAATTGAAATACCACTCGCAGCGCATTTTTTTTTTAGTTTTATGACTTTAAGCTATCTGTGTGCCTGTTTTGACGACCAGTTTCTCGGCTTCTATTACAAAATGACCTAAGATCGCTCAAAATATATAAACCAAATCGTCTAATCTTTCCTTGAAAATAAGACCCTTCACCAATTCCGATTGATCGAATTCGGAAACGGGAACAGTCCGTAAAACTGTAAAATGATGACCTTTTTATCAAATTAAGCAGTGTTTATACGAATACACTAAGCACAATGGGAAAAACGTTCGTATTTATGTAACAAAGCCAAATCCTTTAGAGAAGTTGTTCGATTGGTTGGGTATTCAAAAAAAAACAATTCGAAACGCAATAAACTACAAAGAAAAGACTGAAACAATTGCACAAAAGCGATTCCTGGCCCAGTTTCACGTCAAAAGATTGATATTCGAGGGCAAGTATAATAATTTTAGGGCTGTAACTGAGCTAAAAAAGGACCTAAATATTACTGCGTTAGTGCAATAAGTTTACACATGAACCAGAAAACAGAATTCGAAAACCCGGAGGTCCAGGAAAAGTCCCTCTTTTAAAAGCATGATATTCGCAAACTAGTTTTTTGTCCGTTTATATGACAGCTATATGATGATGACTATCATTAGATCATGAAATTGCTCATTTTGGCAAAATGGGGAAAAAAATGTTCGCTCCGACAGGCTGGTCCGCAATTTTTTTAAGAATCAAGATGATTATGGACTGAAAAAAAAACCGTGGACCCAAGGCAAAGCTGAGTAAGCGAGATCGGCGTCGATTAGTGAGCTCTACAAGCAATTCGTTACAGAGCGCTAATCAGTTAGCGGCTCAATGTGGCTTACAAGTGTCACTTTGGACGGTTGCACGTGTTTAATAGAACTCAAAATTTATTGTTTTCCAAAAATTAAAGGTGGTGCCAAAGCTGATGAACCGCCGTAATGCCTGCCGGGTTGAGTTTGACCGGAAAAACATATCAAATAATTGAACTAAGGAAATATTTAATTTAAAAGAAAGATTTTAAAGAAAAGATTCTCATGAGTTCACGAAGATAATTTTCGAAGGTGGTTCTTTGGTGGTTTGCGGTGCTCACAGCGTATCTGGATGCTTGGAGCTGGCATTTCCAAGCACTCACATGAACTGTACTGAGTACAGAGCCTTAAAATTAATCTTTTGCGCAGGATAAGCAGTTTTCAGCAAGAAAACGCTCGTCAGTTGTAAAAGATGCGCATGGGTTCAAGCCAACAATGTGAATTATTTGGATTGGCCGGCATGAATCCCATGGAGAACTTGTGTAGTTCAAAAAATATATATTCTCAAAACAAAGCTTATCAAGATGTCCAAAAGCTTCAAATGACAATAATAGATGCATGGGAAGATCTTTCCCTAAAATTGCTAAAAACTCGGGTCGTCAATATGCCAAATCAAATTTTTAAACTTATTTAAGTTAAGGGAGGTCATACTCATACTAAAACGAGAAGGCAAAGCTAACTTCGACAGTGCCGAAGTTAAATACACTTGAAAAACTTTACTCCATCTGATTTAACCGGTAAAATGTATAAAGGATATAGATATCAGATATTTAAAATTTTTAAATAATTGATAATAAAAATTTGATACCACAAAAAAAACTTTTCTTAGTAAAACACATTTTCCGACCGATCGGACCTATTGCAGCTATAGGCTATACACATCCGATTTTGATCAATTTTTTCAAAATTATGTGAAAGCATAGATAACTTATGTATACCAAGATTGTGGACTCTACGATAGAAAAACAAAAAAGTTTTTCTCACTAGAAATAGTTATTTGACCGACCGTTTCAATGGGAGCTATACAATATAGTCAGCCGAATTTGATAAATTTTTTCTGTATTATGTAAAAGCATATGAAACTTACATATACCAAGATTAGTGACGCTACGATGGAAAACAAAAAAGTTTTTCTAACTAGAACTAGTTCTTAGACCGATCTTTCCTATGGCAGCTATATGATATAGTCATCCGATCCGGCCGGTTCCGACATATTAGTTGCGTGCAGTAAAAAGAAAACTCTGTGCAGACTCTTTCAGCTCGATAGCTTTAAAACTGAGGGAATAGTTCGTGTAGAAACAGACAAACAGATGGACGGACGGACAGACGGAATTGAACTCAGCTCGTTGTCCTGATCAAGAATATATATACTTTATGTGGTCGGAAATGCTTTCTTCTATGCGTTACA
Source organism: Lordiphosa mommai (assembly GCA_018904225.1). Classification (NCBI taxonomy): domain Eukaryota; kingdom Metazoa; phylum Arthropoda; class Insecta; order Diptera; family Drosophilidae; genus Lordiphosa; species Lordiphosa mommai. The sequence continues at coordinate 420,775 of JAEIFT010000047.1, forward strand.
AACATCGTGACAATTTTAATATATAAGGGTATAAATAGGGTATTAATATGCAAGGGTATAAAAAATACTCCTACAGCCGGGCTCCCATATTCACTTTCGCAAACATTTTGCGATTTAGAGACCAAATTTGCTCCTAAAACCGGTTTGAAATCGCAAAATTTTTGCGAAAGTGAAAATGGGAGCATGGCTGCTAATCATTTGTCTATCGTTTGTTTGTAGTTGTTGTAGTTCCGTTATTTACCTGCACCTAGCATAAAACGAAAATTTAAATATAACGGTTCATTTTGCATTGCTAGTGTTGTTGTTTTATTTCTTGCTTATCTTATTTTGGCATCTCTCTTTATCTGCATTTACCAATTGTTTCTCTCCCCTCTCTGAGTACTCGTACACTAAAAAAAATGGGTGCGGTTATAAACTTGCACTGGAGTTTGCATATAGTTTGCAAATACTAATTTAATGAACATTTTTTTTAGAAAAGTAGGCCAAGAGTTACTGAAATCAGTTAGCTTGAACAGACAAGATAAGTTTTCGATTCATTCGTTAGTTGGCACTCGAAGGGTGCACAACAATTTTTTCTTTAATTATTTCTTTTACTTTGGGTTTTCCTAGTGCCCGATACAAAGACCACATTTGGTGTGTATTATTTTCTTTATTTATTTATTGAACTTTGCGTTGGTCCTTCCCAGCGACCCATTACTAGCATTTGGCTTTATAAATTTCCTTGCCTTCGAGATTCTCTTTTCTTTTTTTCTGTAATTTTATTACGTTTTTATACCATATCTCTAAAAGTCCACAAATTTTGTAATAATTTTTTATTTATTTTTTTATGTTTTTTCGTGTTTGCTCTTTCATATTTAGATTTTTTTTAATATTTTACATTTAAATATTTCTATTTAAATAGTCTAGATACAATCGTTCTGACAGAAATTTTTTTAATTTCTTTATTTATTTATAAACAAAAGTTGTTCTCTACTTTCCAAAACCACTCGATCAGCACGTTGATTTTTATACCCGTTACTCGTAGAGTAAAAAGGGTATACTAAGTTCGTGCAAATGTATGTAACAGGCAGAAGGAAGCATCTCCGACCCCATAAAGTATATATATTCTTGATCAGCATCAATAGCCGAGTCGATATAGACATGTCCGTCTGTCTGTCCGTATGAACGAAAAGATCTCAGAGATGGTAAGAGATAGAGCTTTGAAGTGTATGGAACATAAGCTTCTTATACTTGCAGGCAGATCAAGTTTAGTTTTAATTCTTGCCACGCCCCCTGCCGTCCCCGCAATTTGAAAAAATCCTCAAAAAAAACTTCCAAAAACAATTTTGGAAATAGATTGTTAGAAATTTCTAGATATTTATTTTTCTCCTTATTACTACTATCTATTACATACATCGTTTTCCGATCAGATGAACGAAAGTAGAGTTGCCACCCCCACAATTTTGGAGATAGATTGTTCGAACCTTCTAGATCAGCCTTAGTCACAAAGAGCGAGGCGAAAAAGTAAGAGTGTGTTGGTGTGCGAGTATAATGCGACGCAAAGTGGCTCGAGCCGATCTCTTTGAAGGCTAGCCAACGAATCAATGCATTTTTACTCTCTTGGCGAAGGGCTCGGCATGTATTCGGCTCGTGTCTGTGTGAATTTGCCGAATGTGTTAGGACAGCTGTGACCTGGACGACGACGTCTGATCTAGATCATTGATCAGATCCAGGTCAGATTCGGCTGGTTTCAACAAATGTGCAGTCTACATTCGCTTCCTTTTATGAGTTACAAACATCTGGAGAGTCTTATGATACCCTTTACAATTGGAAAAAATCCCGCGGGTCCCGAAAAAAAATGTTCCGGATCGGGACAGAATTGAATATAAAATTTTGGTTCGTGATCGGTACGAGATGGGACGACCTAGTGTCGGGATCGGAACGGGAAGGGACTGAATTTAAAATATGGGTTCGGGATCGCGACGGGTCGGGATAGACTAGGGTCGGAATTTTTATTTGCGCATAATCGTAGTATAAGTCAAACTTATAAAATTACATTATTTCAAGGCTGCAGACCTCCCACATTTTGGAAGAGGTTCGGTTCGGAGGTTCGAACCAGTGAGGAATCTCTGGGTTTGGTTTACTGACCGGTTCCTGGATCCTCTGAACCCCAGGATTTGGTTCGAACCTCGGTTCACTTAAACAAAAAATAATATGAAGCTTGTTTTTACCATTAATTTATACGATTCAATTATTTTGATCATCAATTATTATATAATATAATTTAGGCGACCTTGCCTTGTTTAAGTTAATTCAAGTCCCGACCGTCGGATTAAAATTTCAAGCACGAGTCGAACCTGAGTATACTTTGGATTCATATAATCTGGAATCCACCATCAACCAACATTTATTGGGATTGATTTTAGTCCGGATATTTTTTTTCGTCTGTGTAGGCACTATACGTATATCATTCTGGAACTGTTCATTTCTACTACATCTTAAATTAGAAGGAACTTTAATGTTGAAAATGTTCGTATCAACTAAGTTAGTAGAATATTTTTTATAGACCTTTCCAAAATATTAAATCATTTTCTATGTGTTTTTTTTTCCTGGTCAATTTTTGAAGGAATCTATAACATCATTGATAGATTTTATAACTGACATCGGTTCATTGCTTTCTATTGTTCTTATTCTTCCCTTCTTTACAGTTAGTCGTAGAGTCATTTAAAGTTTCATTTTTAAATAATAATGTCAAGAATTTCTTCCGTCTGAAAAATAACTAAAAATTGTAAACCAAACCTTTTTTTTTAATAAGTGGTTCGGATCGAGTTCAGGTTTGAGGTATCATACATGTAGAAGGTTCGGTTCATGGTCCGGTTCGGCCAATTCAAGAAACCCGAACCGAACCGGTTCTCAGGGGTTCGGTTCCGGACCGGTTTGCAGCCTTGCAATATATCAATATTTTTTGGGCTTAGGAGCTCTGATCTGTAGATTTTGATCGCAGACCGAATTTAGATTTTAATTCGCTTCAAATTATACCTCAATTACCCCAAAAGACCTTAAAAAGATACTTAAGAAATCGTTTTTTGCAGTTAAAAATATCGATAATATCGATTATTATGTCAACAAAATATCATAATCGAAATGATACTTTTACAATATCGAAAAAATATCAATATAGATATTTTTGAAATATCCCTAATTGACTGTGTTGGCTGTAGCACTTGATTTGTTTGAACGAGAGAGAATAAAATGTAGTATAGTGTGCACTCGTACAGGTCACTAATGGATAAGTAATGATAAGAAGAATATATGTCTAGAACAATTTATCTTTAAAACTGTACTATTGTTTGTCTGATCGAAAAACGATGCTCAGATTCGATAAGTAATGATGAGAAGAATATGTATCTAGAAGGTTCAATCAACCTTACTCCAAATGTGAGGAAGATAAGTTAAGGTACTTCTTTTACCATCGGTGGAGAAAATAAAAATCCATGATATCCGTACTTCAAAGCTATGTCCCAAAGCTATGTCAGAAGTACACACAAAAAAAACGTTGGTAAATTCATATCATTTTATTAGTACACCCAAGCCTCGCTTAACGGCCGCCCTGTTTTACGGCATATTCACTTAACGGCCACACCACATTTAATACCAAGTTTCACCCAAAAAAAGTATATATTTCTATATAAATTTTGAAAAATTCCTAACAAATGCTAAATACGCAACAGTATTCAAAAACTACACAGGAAGTTAAAAAAAAATACTTTTAACTGTAAAATTTGAGATTATACGTCGTTTGAAGGCAGGAGAAAAAGTATAACAGGTTTACTCTAACATGAGCTCGGCCAAATCTACTGTTAAAACTGTACGGGAAAATGAAACAGAAATAAAGGAACTGTTAAAGTATGTGGGTCCTGTCAAAAGAACTGTTAGGTACATGAAGTAAACTAAGAAAAAGAGCATATCACAACAAATACGTTTGCCTAGGTATAGTCCGTAATAGACCATGGCAAAAAAAGAATCTAAGCTAATCGTTTGAATAGATGACAACACACATAGTAATTTTCCGATGACTCAAATGGTCATTCAAGAAAAGTGCACGAGCTTATTTAAAGCATGGAATGCCCATCTTTTAAGCCAAGGAAGGTTCGACAAATTCAAAAGGGCTTCAACTAACATAGCATAGGGATGAAAGGAGCGGCCTATGAATACACAAACGTTTTAAAGAAGATCATCAGTGAAGGTGAATTCGTTCATAAGCACAGAAAGGTCAATTCGTGGACAGATGTTCATCGATGAAAAGTCGATAAAAAGCAGCATTCATTATTTTGGGGTTCAAACATAAAGGCATGAATAACTAAAGTAATCTTTGAGGAATGGTTTCACAACTGTTTCTGTCCTGAAGTTAAGTCGTTTTTGCTCAGAAAAAATGCAAAAGACTAAATTTTAAAAATTGACTTTTGGGAAAAATTTACCATAAAAGATGCTGTGAAAGTTATCGATCAGACGTGGAAGGAACTTAAATCAGAACCAGGGTGTCAAACCGGAACCCGAACCGGAACCGTATACCGAAAAGAACCGATTGAAACTCAGAACCAGAACCGGAACCGGAACCGATATTGTTTATTTTTTGGGTACCGGTATTTCGGAACCTTTATTTTTGGAACCGAAATGACCGAAAAGAACCGAAACATTGTACCGGTACAGTTTCGGTTCTGAGTTTTTTTTTGTTATTTCATTTTTATTGCTTCAATCAGGGATTTCTTAAGGGTAAAACGCAGGGTAAACGTAAGCAAAAACTTAAAAATGTAAAATTAAAGGACCATCTGGTATATACTGCAATTTTCAATAAAAATAACAATTTCATCTTATTTCGTTGCATCTATTTTGGTTCAATAAATTCTAAATATTATTAATTTATCCTTAATTTTTGCATTTACAAAGGAAATGAATTAATAATTGGCCCAAATGGACTTAACCTAATAGCAGGGTTAAATTGTGATTGGTAACGTTACCTGAAAACAGTGTATTAAACATTTCATCAGATATCAAAAGTTCTTCTTGCTCTTCAATTATTATCATCATAATTATTATTTTTTTCTGAGGTAAAGTTTATTATGTTTAATTTTCCTTTTTTATAATTACTTTTTGTTGTGTAGGTTGCTACCATTTCTATTATATCTTCGGATTAAAGGATTTTTAAATTATACCGGTACGTACCGGTATACCGAAATAAAAACCAAGGTACCGGTACGGAACCGAATACCGAAATAAACTAGAACCTAAACAGAACCTTTTACCGAAACATTAGTTTCGGTACGTACCAGAACCGGAACCGGAACCGAAACTCGATTCGGTTTGATTCCCTGATCAGAACAAGTTCTGAAAGCATCGCCTGACTGCGAAAGTACATCTTCATCATCACAGATTGATGACTTAAGAGATCAGATTGTTTAGGATTAAAATACTATACTATCGATTATGTTGACCTGTTTTTGAATTTGAATAGCTAACCACTTACAAACGAAGAACTTATGGAGATGAGCGAAGAGAAAGACACCGATATGGATAAGGAGAGAAGTTTTGTAAAATAATGAGGCGATTAAAAATCAATTGAGTTTTTAAAGCAATTTCCTAGAAAGATTGATTGCTGACGACATTAATGCAGCCAACTTTAGACGATTATTTAAGTTCCAAAATTGTAATATTTTGAAATTCATTTATTTAAATTTACTTTTATAGCTTTAAGTATGATTAACTGTTATTTAAAAGCAATTTTCCAATTAAAATTAATAAATATTCTTAAGGAACGAAACTCTTATCTCTCTACATATAAAAGAGTTTGTCCTCACTGATTCACTGACTGACTGATTCACTAATTGGCAATCAACGCAGAGCCTGAACGGTAAGAGATAGAAAGCTGAAATTTTCACAGAAGTTTCCTTATGAATTGAAAGTGGGCACTAAGGCGGGGTTTTGGAAAATCCCACCCCTAAGGGGTGGAAAACTCCCGGAAAAGCTACTATGGTGAAAATTTTGTTTTTCATCCGATTGACTTGAAATTTAGTTTGTAAGTAAAGTACGCGAAATAATTGGACACCTGTTTCCCAGATTTCGGAAAATCAGCCCACAAGGAAAATGGCCGGAAAATTCTTCATGGAAAAAACTATTTTTCATCCGATTGCCTTCAAACTCGGTTTGTGAGGATGGTAAGCAGAATAATTAGACTTGAGATTTTCCGATGATGGAAAATCTGCCCGAAAAGTCGGGAAATTCCCGGAAAATTCCATATGGAAAAAACTATTTTTCATCCGATTGGCTTCAAACTCGGTTTGTAAAAATAGTATGCTAAGTAATTGGACATGAGATTTTCAAATGTTGGAAAATCCGCCCACAAAGAAAATAACCGGAAAATTCTATTTGAAAAACTATTTTTGATCCGATTGACTTCAAACTCGGTTTGCAGCGATAGTATACAAAATAAGTTGACATGAGATTTTTCGATTGTGGAAAATCCACCCACAATTCAATCCACCCAATTTTTCATCCGATTGACTTCAAACTCGGTTTGTAAGGATAGTATGCAAAATAATTAGACATAAGATTTTCCAATGTTGGAAAATCCGCACGAAAAGTCGTAAAATTCCCGGAAATTCCATATTGTAAAACCAATTTTTAATCCGATTGGCTTCAAAATCGGTTTGTGAACACATTATAGAAAATAATTAGACATTTGATTTCTCGGTGGTAGAATTTCTGCCCACAGGCAAGAATAATGGTGGGCGTATTTCGGTTCAGTGACAATGTCTATTTGTGAACCGGCCTGAATAAAATTCGTTTTGTAAGCTCTAGGGTCAGAATAAATGGAAACACGTGTTTTTTTATTTCGGGAAGTTCACTGCAAAGGTCGAAATATGGGTGCGGGGGTGGGTTTTTAGCTGATATGTATTAAATTTGGTTTGAAAGCTCTATGGGCCAATTAAATAGGATAAAGTTTTTAGCTTTGCGCATACTCACCCTCAAGGTCGGATTATGGGTGCCGGGGGTGGTTTCAGCGTTTGTACGCTTAATAAGTCAACTAGGTGGAAAATAATTTTCTCATTTCTGATGGTCGGAAAATGGGGGCGGGGGTGGGATTGCCAAACGTTTTTTTCATCATTTTGGCGGCTTTATTGATGGTGGCGAAGCGAAGCGCGCCGGGTTATATGCTAGTAATACATATAAGCTTTTCTTTGGGCTGGAACCAGTTAGAAAAATTTGCATTGAATTGTATGAAAAACTTTGATTCACTTAACGGCGTTTCACTTTACGGCTATATTTTCCGGTCCCAGTTAAGGCCATTAAGCGAGGTATGGGTGTAAATTCACCAATTTCCCTTTTTTGATCTTCACCCAAAAAATTAATTTCAAATTTAAATGATCTGCACTTTTATTTTCAAAATTCCATTTTAATTGTAAAGTAAAATAATAAAATCATAGCCCTCAGAGAAGTACCTAAAGTTTATCCATTAACAGCATTATAATAAATACAATAAAATTCCATAACTTCATTTCAACTAGCTACTTTGCTTCAGTATTAGCATCAGCATCAGCATCCGCATCCTGGGAAGTGGCATCATCCTTATCCTTAACCTGTGTATTTGTATTTTTATTTGACTCCGACTGCGTGTAGTTGTGGTCCAAATTAATCCGACGTCTTTTAGTGTTCAAAGGTTCGTCATTCTGTATGTTGGAATCCTGCGGCTCAGCATCAGCTGTTTTTTCAAAATGCGAGTCGCCCACTTGAACTCCAACTTCTTTGGTCTTAGCCTCGGATTCTTCGTTGTTCCCTTTCTCGAGCAATTCCTCCTTAGGCTGATCTACTGTACCTTCGGTAGGTTCTTCTTCCTCATCGTCAGTTACATAGCACGCCACACTCTCACCCGGATCCAGTAGATAAATTTTAGCATCATCGATATCAATGGCTACCGTATCCTCTGCATTATAATTCACCTCACCATCCTCACCGGTTAGTATGATGAGTGGACCATCATCAAGCACTATTTCACGCACAGGTATGGCCTCCAGTTCCGGGCTGACTGGCTGCTGAGTGATATGCATTTCATAACTGCCATCCGGTTGGCGTACAAACATGGTAGTCTCAATCAGATCAACTGGCTCAATCTCTTCCACATCCCAGCTCATCTCCTTGAGCTTTAAGTGCTGAGAAAAACGTTGGCATAGCTCAGCGGCAGTGGCAATCAGTTCGCGTGTAAATTTGGCAGCAATCTCCTGACGTCGCACCTTACACTCGTCATTGGGTGCATTAACATTTTGCTCCATTATCAATTCTTCCAGCACAATCTCCAAACGCTTTTCATCCACCAACGAGGGCGATGGCGATGAAGATTTGCGGCCAAAGGGACCCAAATCACCCAATTTTAACGGACAATTCGAACAAGGTGTGGTTCTTTCAAAGCAATGGGAATGGGAAATGTTAGCTAAATGATGAAGGGATCATAAACTACTCACTTCTTTGCCTTGTTCTTGGTCATGTGTACGCTATCCACCGGTTTCATTAGATTGTTTAAATTTTGTATCATTTCATTATAATGCGGCTTTTTATCTTTAATCTCCTGCAGCTTCTGGGCATAGATCTCAAGTTTGGTTTCAGTTGGCTTCATGGCTTTGGCCAGCTTTTTATCAGTCTTCTTCGAAGGGCTCATCAATTTTCTAATATTCTCCATTTTGCGATTCCAATAAAATATCTTTTTACAGAGACTTGTTTACTGTTTACACTTGGTCGACGATAATGCAGGCTTTGACAGTAAACCACTGGGTACAATGTTAACTAATATATTACTTTATAAATGTAAAATAAATAAGTATATTTTATTTATATATGATGATGATTTAAAATACATCTTGTAAAGGTTTCCAAAGGGGGTAAATTCGTACGTTAAAAATACATATATGTAAATATTCTACAACATTTGATGCCTTCTACTGGTTGCGTTTGCTTTTTTCTTAAGGTATTTCATTCATTTAAACATTATTCTAAGCAATACATGGTGTACATGGCTTAAACTAGATTTTTGGTGGAATCATCAGAAAAGGGTTCAATAAATAATTATGTATGTATGTATGTATGCAAGGGCTTCTGTGTTTCCCCTATCGAATCCAAAAATGGTGCGAAAGAGACAAAACATTTCGAGCTCTCCCTCTCTATCTCTTGAGATTTTGGCTTAAGGAAATGTGTTCGATTCATTTTGTTGGGGCAAATATAATTTTGCAATGGGTAATCAATGAGGAGAGCATAAATATCTCCTCGGTGAGATTCGTCATGTGCTGCGGTGTGGCAATTAAAGTGGGTGCAAAGACTGTGGCCAAATTGTGTTCATTCATCTTGTTGACGGCATAGTGGGAAGCAACGCTAAAAAGAAAAAAACAAAAACGTATTTAGAATGATGATTTCTAGATGTGTCAGCGGGTACATATCTTTAAATCAGGGTGTCAAACCGGAACCCGAACCGGAACCGTAAACCGAAAAGAACCGATTGAAACTCAGAACCAGAACCGTAACCGGAGCCGTTATAATTTATTTTTTGTGAACCGGTATTTCGGAACCTTTATTTTTGAAACCGAAATGACCGAAAAGAACCGAAACATTGTACCGGTACAGAGATTAGGTTCTGAGTTTTTTTTGTTATTTCATTTGTATTGCTTCAATCGGGGATTTCTTGAGGGTAAAACGCAGGGTAAACGTTAGCAAAAACTTACAAATGTGAAGTTAAGGGACCATCTAGTATATACTGAAATTTTCAATAAAAATCACAATTTAATCTTATTTCTTTGCATCTATTTCGGACGAATTAATAATTGGACCAAATGGGCTTTACCTAACATCAGGGTTAAATTGTGATCGGTAACAATATCTGAAAACAGTGTATTTAACATATCATCAGATATCAAAAGATCTTCTTGCTCTTCTATTATTAGGACATTTTTTTCTGAGGTAAAGTTTATTATGTTTAATTTTCCTTCTTTATAACCACTTTCTGTTGTGTAGGTTGCTACCATTTCTATTATATCTTCGGATTAAAGGATTTTTAAATTATAACGGTACATACCGGTACGTACCGGTATACCAAAATAAAAATCAAGGTACCGATACGGAACCAAAACATTAACATTAGTTTCGGTTCGTACCAGAACCGGAACCGAAATTCGATTCGGTTTGATTCTCTGCTTTAAATATATATGAAACAATTAGTTGCTTTATTTTCCTACATTAGAGACCTTGACTTAAAGCTAATGAATTTGACTACAGAGATTAGATAAATTTACAACTGAAATATGAACGTATGCTCTATTTACATATTTTATGACTTATGATAATCAGAGTGCCAAACCGGAACCCGAACCGGAACAGTATACCAACAAGAACCGATTGAAACGCAGAACCGTAACCGGAACCGTTATTATTTATATTTTGAAAACCGGTATTTCGGAACCGAAAAGAACCGAAACATTGTACCGGTACAATTTTGGTTCTGAGTTTTTTTTTTTTGTTATTTCAGTTTTATTGCTTCAATCAAAGATTTCCTCAGGGTAAAACGCAGGGTAAACGCTAGGTAAAAACTTACAAATATTAGGTTAAGGGACCATCTGGAATATACTGAATAAAAAATACTATAATAAAAATAAAAATTTCATCTTATTTCTTTGCATCTATTTTGGTTCAATAAATTCCAAATATTATTAATTTATCCTTTATTTTTGCACTTAAACGAATTAATAATTGGACCAAATGGGCTTAACCTAACAGCAAGGTTAAATTGTGACCGGTTACGTTATCTGAAAACAGTGTATTTAACATTCCATCAGATATCAAAAGCAAGGCTACAAACCTCCCAAATTTTAGAAGAGATTCGGTTCGGAGTTTCGAACCAGTGAGAAATATTTGGGTTCGGTTCACGGACCGGTTTCTGGATCCTCTGAACCCCAGGTTTTGGTTCGAACCTCGGTTCACTTAAACAAAAAATAATATGAAGCTTGTTTTTACCACTAATTTATACGATTCAATTATTTTGATCATCTATTATTATATAATATAATTTAGGCGACCTTGGCTTGTTAAAGTAATTTCAAGTCCCGACCTTCGGATTAAAATTTCAGCTACGAGTCGAACCTGATTGTACTTTGGATTCATAAAATCTGGAATCCACGATCAAGTGACATTTATGGGGATTGATTTTAGTCCGGATATATTTTTTCGACGGTGTAGGCATTATATCTTTCAGGAACTGTTAGTTTCTACTAAATCTTAGATTAGAAGGAACAGACTTTAGTGTTGAAAATTCTCGTACAACTAAGTAAGTAGAATATTTTTTAAAGACCTTTCCAAAATATTAAATCATTTTCGATGTATGTTCCCTTGCACAATTTCGAAGGAATCTATAACATCATTGATAGATTTTTTAATTGACTCGTTTAATTGCTACTCGTTCTATTATATCTTCGGATTAACAAATTTTTAAATTATACCGGTACATACCGGTACGTACCGGTATACCGAAATAAAAACCAAGGTACCGATACGGAACCGAATACCGAAATAAACTAAAAACTAAACAGAACCTTTTACCGAAATTCGGTTCGGTTTGATTCCCTGATGATAATAATTAAGGAAAAGTGGCAAGAAAACCTTAAAAGGAGTATATATGTAAACTTACTACTATGGGTGAAATAAATATTTGTAAATTTTAATTTTGGTAACTAATTGGACTAGTTTAGGAACTAGTCTTGAAAGAACCCATCAGCATGAAAGTTGTGCAATATATGATTTACTAATAACACTGTGCAACACTAAAAATGTGATCAAATCGGTACCAACAAAATTTAAAAGGGTATGATAGTAGTATAAAAAGCCTGGCTGGGTTTGATCTGGTTTTAAGAACCCCATATCTCGTAAGCTATTCGGAATTTCTTTGTTGTCTTCCACGAAGATATAGCTCTTAATTTGGCCTACAAAACAATTATATCATGCAAATAAAAAAAAAATCAAATTTGCATACTTAAAAAAATATCAAAAAACTAAAAGTTTTCACAATTATTTTGTTAAGTTTTTTAACCCTATTTTGAAACCCGTAAGGATTTTGGCCAAATAATCCAGGGCAATGTTGTAGCTTAGACTAAAATAAACAAACCATTAGAATTAACCAACTTCATTTGATTACTCCTTGACATAGTTACAGATCTATAAGCTTGAAAATTTTTCAGCAACACTATTAAAAACGAAAATTTTTGGTAGTTATTAGCTCTTAAAGTCAAAAATTAACATTTTTTTGAAATTATATTAATTAAAGAACAAAAAGCAAAACTTCAAAACAACAAGGCAAAGCTAACTTCGACTGTACCGAAGTTTTAATAATAGAATATACATAGGGAATATATTTTTATAAATTCAAAATCATTGAGAATCAAAATTTGATCACGTTAAAATAACCACCGAGAAAAAACGTTACCCAACTATTTAACCTAAAATATAAAAGATAGATATCAAATATTTAAAAATTTTAATATTGATAAGAAAATTTGATACCATAAAAAATTTTCTTAGTAAAACACATTTTCCGACCGATCGGTCCTAACCCATGAAATCTCCAAGCAAAAAACAAAATACAAAAACGTACGACAGAACATTTTACCACCGTTAATGATCTATCTCCTTGATAATGTCCAGAATTACGCGGAAGCAAACTACAGAGTACACGATGGAAAACAAAATAAATAACCCCTAGCGATCATCCATTTTGATAAATTTTTTATTGGATAATATAAAAAAAAAATTGTTATATTTCGCTGGCAGTTTCCACAAGGGCGGCGGCGCGGGCCCCACACAACCAAACCATAATAACTTCAGGTAAATTGTTTGTTTGGCTTACTGGGAACAGACTAAGTAGAGCCTAAGATATTCAGCCATTCTGTCGAAAATATCAGCAGATAATTGAGAACCCAAAGGAAATTCCGGTCTTTCTACGAGACGTTTAAACTTATTCCAGTTTGCTTTGGAATAATAAAGGTATGTGTTTGCTTGTGTTATATGCATATATATACTCTGTGAAATGAACAGGTCTAACGTAGATGGGTTACCTATATAACTGGCAGGTGTATATGTTGGGTCTTTGGAGTATAAAATTTAAAACTGTCCATAAGACGAAAGCTCATATAAGGCGTTACCTCCAACAGTTTGCCCTTGCGCAGTTCCATAACCTATATCTGCAGTTAAGATCGCCCCCTGCTATGTATTTGCCGTCAATCCGAGAAATTTAATGCACTTGTGAGATGAGATTCTATGCGTAGTAAGGCTGTTTGTGGTACATTGGATATTCAGACATTTTGCCAATGGACTAGGAGGAACGGACACGGAGAGAGTCCGCAAGAGGCATCACAATGGGCCAACTTAATGGCCTAACTGTGTTGAAGGGTCTTCCCCTTCAGCAACCGCCCTAACCTGGACCAGGAAAGTAAACCAACAAAATTTTAAGCGTCTATACTTGTCTTTATGCCGCCTGCAAAGTCGGAAGATGGTCGAAAAACTGTTATAAGCATTTTTTTTGTTTTTCATCAGATCAGCTTAACAAAATAATAAGAACTTGTTAAAAAAAATTTAAAAATCACCTGGACATGCAAAATTCATTTTTTTTCTTTTGCAACAATTTACTAAATATTTTTCGGATTTTCCTAAAATGAAATTTGGTAATATTTTGATAGGATGAAAAGCAACAGAGTTTCGTACACCAGTTTTGGGAATGTAAATCGGGCCCCAAACTTTCGACCACCCCACGGGATGAGCTGGGTATGCAGTCGTTGTCAGTCATAAAACTACTGAAAAAAAAAACTACCTATCTTTTGTGGTTTGGGCTGTGCGGCGGTGACGAGTCAGTCAGTTAGTCATATGAAGGAGGGTGAACTTAAATGTTCCTTGATTAGTATTTTCTTTTACATTCTTTCCACTCACTCACCGCTTAAGATGCTCAAGCATATACTGCAGACAGGTGTAATGGGCTGGCGGTAGTCGACGTACTGCATCCGTCATCAATTGCATTTGCTCGGTCTGCTTGGTCTGGCCTGCAAGTTGAAAAACAAAATGAATTTAAAATTCACTCAGAATTCGGCTTACTCACGTCCTGCCGTCATAAACCCAGGATATGCCTGGAATGTGATCAGTGGCACTGGCAGCAATCTCAGATAGAGTTTTAGGGTGCCCGCTATGACATTGACATTGCCATAGGCCGCCTCCGACATGTCAGTCTTCTCACCATCTCGATCGAGTGCCAATTTCAATGCCTCAATCTCATCGGCAAACCCCGACACACGATATATGCCCTCCTGAAGCATACCCCGGGCCTCCACTTCCTCCACACAGCGACGCACCACAAACGGTATTTGATGGCGTGTATCCAGCTGCACCATGGTAGTCAGATCGGTGCCAAATACACCACGTATACGCTTTAAATCGGGCACACATTTCGGAGGCACTAGCTCCGAGCATTTGGTGTGGGCCACAAAGCCACAGGCCTCACACTTGACACCCTGGGCGGTGAAGCCCCATAGAAAATTGGCACAGAACTCACACCAGTTGAGACCCTTGAAGGTATGCACCTTGAAGGTGTGCAACTTTTCATAGATCAGCGGCATGGGATCCGCAGAGATGGGCAGGGGTGCTGTATGTGCCTGCAGTTGTTGCACTTGTGCTTGGCTGGGCTGTTTGGCAGCGGTAGCAGCAGTGGCTGCATCTGTATGATCCTTTGAGGCTTTCTGGCCTTCCTTTTTGCCCAGCTCGTTGGACAGAGCTCGTAGCTTACGTCCATTTAGGGTCATGTAGGGACTCTGTTGATAACAGTTTTTGGTTTGCTGATTGATTTGCTGTATGATCGGACTGGCATGGAGTTGCATATGAAAATTGATCAGACCATCGGCCACCATATCGTGCACCGTCTCAAAGCGTTTATCCTGCTCACGCAGATAGTGACCGAATCCCTGCTTGTAGAACAGCTTGTAGTGCTTGGCTCGCTTGTTATAGCGCAAACTGAGTGTGTAATAGCCATCCGATTGGGGACTGCGCCGCACCAAATAGCTGCCATCCTTGGAATTGGCTAACAATTGTTCGGCCTCCAGATGACCCATCAGACCATGATATTCGGTGCCATAGAGACGACCCGCCTGCTGATTCTCCTCCACAGCCTCGGCAGTGCTCTGACCAGGGGGCAGGGGCAGAGTGCGTTGACAACGTAACGGACAAGGAGCTGGAGCCTCCAATTGAATTTTATATACTAGTCAAAGATTAAATTAGTCACAGCTCATTAAAATAGAATTGAATCTCACTTACGCTCCGGCTTCCACACCTTCTCCACAGGTGAACTGGGTTCACCTCCTGGCAAAGTGGCCACAACACCAGCTGCTGTATTCCGGGGCATTGGGTGCCAGTGTTGTCCAGCAAACAAGGGAACAAAAGAGGACGCACAAAAGCTACGCGCGAAGGCGGCCACCTAATAAGGAATGCAAGGCCTGTGGCTTTTGTTATTGAAAATCAAATCAAAATCAACATTTTTGCTGCTACTGAACAGTGTGACCGCAGGCCTTTAATGCAACAATGCCATTTGCATTTGAATACCCTGGCCGAGGGTATATATGCTATATATATTGCCAGTCTATCTTACTCTTGCCCTTAATCTTGCGCAAGTAAGAAAAGCTCTGATCTGACAAATTGCCGTCACCGCCACACCATGCATAAATTTACCATCATACGTGCACTTGCTCAAGGTGTATTTATTACAGGTGTGGCGATCTATAAAAATATGTAAACTCGTAGCTTTTTTCTAAATGTGCAAGAGTGAGACAGACAACGTTTGCATGAATAGCAAACCGACAATATGTAAGCTATGAAATGAAAGCTTTTGAATGTTCGCCACACCTGTAAAAGATACACCTTGCCCAGGACTACATATTAATCCATTTATTTGCAAATAAAATTTAGATTTGTATAAATTTTAACGGCCTAAAAAAATGTGATTTTTGGGAATTTTTATTAAAAAAACTACTATATTAATTGTTTCAAAATTTTGGAAGAATATTTATTCATGTTTAAAGAATATACAGCGAAATTTTTGAAAAAAAATGAAATATTTTTTAAGTTAAAAAGCCGTCTCCGTCGATGAAATTAAAAAAAAAATAAAAACTTGTTATACTAGAAGATATTGCTCGTACCATGACCTACGATTAAGAAAAATAATCAAAAATTGACAAAATGGTGTGTTTTTTTAAAAAAAAAGGTCGAATTTCACCCAAAATTTTTGTCAAAATTCCTGTCAAAATTCGATTTTTGATTAGATCAAAAAATCTATAGGTCATGGTATAGAGAAATATATAAAGAACATGTATGTCATTTGTCTTTGAGTAATCACTCCAGCGAATTCGGAAAAACGCATTTAAAAACGCCAATGAAACTCTCTAGCTACCGAGCGGCTTCTCTTTAAGTGGCTATAAGTCAAAAACTATTTGAGATATCGATTTGAAATTGTAATATGTTATTTTTAAAGGTGTTATCTGTCGAAATATAAAAAAAAATATTTTTTTAATTTCACACTAGGTGTACCCCTTAATATGATTATATGAGACATATAATCATTAATATAACTAGAGATTTTCAAATTTTTTGCTAGTTCTTGGTATATCTGCAACTTCGTTTTAGTGTTATACCGTTTTTTTTTAAACTAGGTCAAATGAAGTTGTCACTAAAATTCACTAATGAATTATGTTTCAGTGCTTGAACAAGGAAATAATACCGGAACCTTTAACCGAAATAAACCTTTACAAGCCACGTACCGGTATCGGAACTAAGACCGATATTAAAATTTTTCTGTGAACCGAATAAAAACCGGAACCACACCGAAACGCTAATACCAATACTGTTTTAATTTCGTATTATATCAAATATATTTTAGCTGTTAAGATATCAATATATATATACTATACATATGTATTGAATAGCCTGATTCCACTGGCACATATTTAAAAAACAAAAAAAATTACATAGCAAATCTACATTCTAAGGCGATAAGTGAATGTTGGCCAATCTATGGAAATAAGTCCGCTTTAACGTCGCAGGCTATAAGCCAGTGATAGACTTAGAAACTTGTAAATGAAAAATTGGCTGTTACAGCCCCCCAAAACGGGTCCAAACCGAGCTTCTTTCAATCTCTTGGCTCGTGTGTCTTTAAATTTCCGCTCAAGTGAATGACTTAGATACTTTCTTTTTAAAAATTCGTCCTAAAAAAGTTTATAAAAAGGGAAAAACATTTTTTTGGTTCAGATTAGATCAAAAAGATTAAAATCCGAAAAATTAATAATTTGAAATGTGTTTCTTAAAAATTAAGGTGCTAATCAAATATGAAAAGTCTTTATCTGGAAAATTTGGAATAATTTCCAAGTTTTAAAAAATTTGTTCCCAAATATGGAAATTATTGGAAAAATTTTAATCTAAAGTTCAGAACTGAAATTTTTTTAAAACGTCCTTAAATTTAAAAATATTATTTAAAAATATTGTTTTCTTAATGTTTTATTATTAAGAAAAATTTAATATAGGTAAAAGCAACGTCAAATTTTATTTTTATAATTGTTTCAGAGCGTTTTTAGGGGTTTCACAACCCTATTTAGAGCTATCAGCCATGCTCCCATTTTCACTTTCGCAAACTTTTTGCGAATTAGAGACCAAATTTGCTCCTAAAACCGGTTTCAAATCGCAAAAAGTTTGCGAAAGTGAAAATGGGAGAATGGATGTATATTAGAACGTAAATTTATTGTACGAGTTTCAATTTATCCAAATCTAAAGTGTAGCTCTGCTTTTGGAGGGGCTACGGCTGATTTAAAGGCGTATTATTTTAAACCGAAATTTAAAAATATTTTTCTGCTTCTAGAAAGATTTTATTAAAGTGATTTTTTCAGAAGCATTTATCGAAATTATTCGTCCAAAACGCCATTATTATACTGGTATCAAACCATACAAATGCGATACTACACGCAAATTTTTATAAATTCCATTACTTCCGTAAATTTTTTAATATAAAAAAATTATACTTGTACCGGTACATACCAATATAACAAAATTAAAGCCGGCTATCGTATCGGAACCGAAAAAAAATTTAAAACCGAAATAGAACCCTTACCAAAATACTTATTTCGGTACGTACCGGAACCGAAATCCGGGATTAGTCCCTAGTTTGAACTATAGATAATTTTTCTTAACACTTAAGTTTAAAAATTGAAAAGTTCTTGAATGAATAATGTCATTTAAATTTACTAGAATTTTCCACTTTAATCTGCAACTTCTTTAATCTTGGACAAATAAATTAGTCATAAAAATGAACTATGTCTCAGTGTTTGAACAATATATTTATTTTTTTTAACTATTCACTTTTTGAACCATAGATCAATTTCTTTAGTTCATGATAAAATGAACTATGTCATTAAAATGAACTAGAATTTACCACTTTAATCTGCAACTTCTTTATAGACCCAAAGTTGAGCGTGGACGAATTTGTTTTAACTTAATCAAATGAACTAGTCATTAAAATTAACTATGTCTCAGTGTTTGAAATAAAGTTTATTTGTTGAACTATTCGCTTTTTATACTATAGTTAATATTTATAAGTTCCTTAAAATGAACTAGAATTGACAACTTTATCCCTCGCCCATTTAGTTGACATTTATTTAATTAAAAATTCTTGATTAATTTTTTTTGATTCTTGAATTAAAACTAACTTGAATTTCATATTCTTAATCAATTTTGTTTAAGAACTAGTGCTAAGGCCTGCTGTTTGTTTGCCTCCAATTTAGTTTGGGATTTCTGTGCTTACCTCCTGCGGTCACACCATTTGTACCATTTGTCGCATACAAATTTCGTTGCGTTTTGCTTCGCATTCAATTAATCCCGTGTTTTTTGTGTTGTTTTTCCCTAGTTAGCTAAAAACAAATCAATATGGTAAGCTGTGGGCGAATGGCAATGAGCCAGATCTGGGTCATATGCAAAAGATGACATCCCGGGAAATATAATTTGATGTCAAAGTCTAACTGTTGTTGTTTTTGTTGTTTTCTTTGCAGGCAGCTTACACCGAGGATCAGTTGGCTGGTGAGTATGCATGGGTGTGTGTGTGATTGTGTATGGGTGTGGTGTGGGTTGTAGTTCAAAATGCCAACAACTCAAAAGAAAAAACATATATTTTTTTTTGCATGCGCTGGCACAATTTTGTGACTTTCTTTGCATATCTATGGATATGCGTATGTGTGTGTGTGTGTGTGTGAAAGCGACGAAACATCTTCATATGCATGATTCATTGATAAAACAAATACAAAAACTGAGGGGAACGAACCGAACTGGAAAGCCATACGATCGCTCCAAATGACTCACCCGGCCAACAATGACAACAACAAAAACAACAAGAAGATTAGATTACCAACGCCAACGCCGCCGCCTGCCAGGACTTCAGACTGCCACACCGGCGGCAGCTTCTAGTCTGAGCACAATCTTTGGCATGTCCGACGATTTATACATAAACCCCAAAATGTCCATAATTTGTTTGCCATTAGGCCAAGCTTCCATTTAAGGCCGCCCAAAATGCATCACGACGACATTGGCGGCGGACACATGTTCAAAATGGAAACCTTGTTTCTATTATTTTTTTTTTCTGTGTGATAACTTAATCATAATCAATGGGCTGATTGTGCTAGTTGATAAGTTTAGCCATTTCGAATTGGCGGCGACCAAACTGACGTCATCGTTTGACCGCATTCGTGTATCGATTTACCCTGCTATCGATATCGAATGCACGTTGTTCTTGTTTTTGTTGTTGTTGCTAATTTTAGTCATTGCCTAAAATGGCAAACAAATTCGCTGACTTTATGACCATATATGGCAACTATTGCATGAGCTTTGATAAGCTACATAAAGCAACACAAAAACAAAAGGTGAAACACCGACAATGACACACACTTTACCGTTAGAGTGAAATGTAAACTGCATTTCTTTTTAAAGTTGAACTAGTTCAGTAGTTCACCATTAAAACCGTTCAATCTTTTTCAAACTTTTAGCTTAAATGTATTTTGTTAAAATTTGTTTTCAATATATATCAAACGATATTAACTTTATCAAAAAATGTTTTAGGCAAAAATTCAAGATATTGAGGAGTGATTTTTTTTTTCGAGAAAAAGTTGAAAATGTTTACATTTAAATGCCAAATGACGCACATTTCAGTACACTCCATTACTTTTATTTACATTGTTTTCCGGCATTTTATAGATTTTCGTTTGATTTTTAGTTGGGTTTATACAGTTGGGCAAAAAATAATAGCACCACTATTTGACTTTGATTTTATTATTTTGATCATCAAAAGTAAATCAATACCAAGGCTCGTGAAAAAACACTGGAGTTCGGAAAATCGCAATATCATAAAAAAAATGGATATTGATTGAAAAATCCTTTAGAGAAGTTGGTCGATTGGTTAGGTGTTCATTTCCATGTGTTCCAAAAATCGCTTTCGACCCAAAAACGACCCAAATCGTATGTGAATTGGGTCGCTTTTGGCTCGAAAGAGAAGATTTAATCTTAAAATGTCTGTCAGTTTCACGTTAAAAGATTGATCATTTTAATGCTGCAACTGAGCTCAAAAGGGATCTTAATATAAAATCAGTGCAAAAAGTTTACACATGACCCAGAGAACAGAACTTAAGAACCCGCAGGCCCAAGAGAAGTCCCTCTGTTATTAAACGCATAAAGTTCGCAAATCAACATCTAAATTGGCTTTCCCAAAAATGTTGAAATATTTGATGGAAAGATGAAAGTAAAGTTGTTATGTTTGGTGGAATGGCTTTCTTTCGTACCCCAGGAGTCCTCTAAACTCAGAAAACAATTCAAAATACACTGCAAAAACCATTTAACATGAAGGCTTAAAACTAAAGGTACCGGGTGGTTTTTCTTACTAAGAAGGTGGTTCACTATATTGTTTTAAAACCATAATGGATCAACATTTATTTGCAATATATGAAATGCCGCTAATATGGGTCTTCCAACACGACAATGACTCTAAGCCAGCCAGCAAAAATGCAATAAAATAGTTCTGAAAATTTGTTTTGAGAATTTTTGAGTAGTCCCCAGACCCCACTCCCATCGAAAATCTGTAGACTATCAATAGGCAGTTGTTGCTGTTAAGTCAATCAGCACCGGATCACTATGTGAAGTCATTCAGGAGTCGTGAAGCAATTTCCTCTAAAATAGTGCCGGGACTTGGTTGAATCGATGCCAAGCCGTTGCACAACCGTTATTGCTTATAAAGGCAACGCAACAAAATATTAAATATATAGAATAATCTTAGATTTAATAGACAAGTAGCAAAAATGTATGATTTAAGTGAATTTTGTTATTTGAAGTGTAAATTTACAAAATGGTGATACAATGCTTCTGTAAAAAATCAAAAGCGCAATATTTGTGCAGGTAAAATTATTCGAATTTTGTCGCATTTTTTTCCGATTTATGTGGCGAAGTTACAGACTGCTTAAGCCAAGCCAAAAACATATAATTTTATTTTCGGGAGGACAACAGCGTTGCCAACTCAGCTTTTTTCCCGTCAGATCTGGCTTTTTTTCAAAGTTCAAAGCGGGAAAAATTGAAAACAGCGGGTAGCGGGAAATCTGGCTTGTTTTTGAAGAATTTTTGCTTTTTTCAGCTTTTTTACATCTTTTCTTCGTTTTTAGTGAAAATATTTGCAAAACTTGTAAGCAAATCGTAACTTTGTCATCTTTTTTAGCTTATAAAGCAATTTAAGCTGAGGTTTTTAACTACTTTTTGTATTAACGTATACATTTTAAGAACATTTTTATAATTTTGTTTGTAAATTAGTTTTATAGAAAAATTCTGGTGGCAGAAACAGATTTATAGAGTTTGCTGCTTTCGCGATCCAGATGTTGTCTATGCCATGGCCCAACACTGAATCTTAAAGAGGCTTCAGTCAGGTCAGCATTATAAAGGCAAAGGTCTGAAACTGATGCACGTGGACAATCTTAACTCTATACTAAGTATAAGGTGTTGAATTTTAAAACATATATTTACAGATATGGGTTGTAAAGACATTGCAAATGTTTTTTTGACTATAAATTACCAATCAGATATCTCCATTTGATTGGGACAATAGATAAAATCATTGAAATATTATAAAATATTCGTAAAAAGATTAAAAAATCATCAGCTTTTTTCCAGCTTTTTTTGTTGCAAAAAACAGTTTTTTTTTTCTTTTGTTCCCGTTGAAAACAGCTTTTTTTGATGCTCAAAAGTTGGCAACACT
Source organism: Lordiphosa mommai (assembly GCA_018904225.1). Lineage (NCBI taxonomy): Eukaryota > Metazoa > Arthropoda > Insecta > Diptera > Drosophilidae > Lordiphosa > Lordiphosa mommai. The sequence continues at coordinate 443,132 of JAEIFT010000047.1, forward strand.
GGAGGACAACTAGATTCCTTATTCATTTTTGTAAAGGAACTATTTGAAGGCTACTTGATTCAACACAAAATTGATAAAAAATTAATAACATTCTATGATGAATCAAGTATCCTCTTCACAGTTCCTATATAGATTTGGAGTAAGAATCTAAGAATCCTCCCTCGTCAGATAAACTGATAAAAATGCAAAAAATCCCATAATTAGAATTGATGTTGGGCTATTGGCTGAAATGGATAGAATATAAATCCAACAACCGCTCTAGCTTAAAGGACCATTAATTTTGTAAAAATTGTCTTAAATCGAAAAATGTCTGGCTGCAGGGGCCTATTTGGACACATTCGCCTGCACACATTTTGCGCGTTTGATTTTTTACAGAAGCATTGATAGAAGAAATCAAGAGGGCAAGGAGTACTGTGTTTCCGCTATATCTTGGAACGAAACCTGTGATGCAGATTTGTTCAGTGCACATAACTGAATCATAGGTTTTAATCAACAAAACTGCAACTTACAAAGTTGGTAATTTTGTTGCCCTGTGTTATTAAAATTTAGTGATTAGCGTATCACTATAGTTCATCTGATTCTCTGGAAGGTCCGAACAATTTAACTTAAAATTTTGGGAGATATGAGGTTTTTTCATATTTCGGGGGCAAAAATTTTAAACAAACTTAATTTGTGTGCAGACAGTGTGACCATTTGAGATTTGGTGGTATTTTGAAGTTGAAGGGTCACACTGGAAATTTATCTCAGCCCGAGCGTAATACCGAATTAACACTGCGGTCGTTTGACCTTTTTCTCGGACTACGACCTTTTTCGTGTTAAAATTAAACGAACAGTTCTACTAAGTCGCAATAATCTTGGCTAGACTCTCTAACATCTTCTCCTGGTTTGCAGCGATCCACTCTAAAATCCGGGTTCGGTCAAATACAATCTAACAGCACTGATTTCGTTCGGTCGTAACCTTTGAGACCGTCCCAAATTTAAAGCCAATTGTCATTTTCGCTAAGCGGAATTTAGCTGGTTTGAGTACTAAGTTTTAGAAACAATAATCACATTTCTGACTTTTCTTCAATATTTTGGTAGTATTACGGTTAGTATTTTTCATAAAATACTGTTTTATTTTTAATCGGAATGCTCAAGGCGACTAATTTGCTTTAACAAAGTAGGCTCAATTCATACTTTTCTCAAGAAAACACAAATCAAAGCAATCACAGCTAATAAAGTCGAAATTTGTATCTGCTTAAAGAACCCCCCAAAATGTTTACAATGGAAACCGGCTACAAGTCACCTTTGGGGACAGAAAAGATGAACAAAAAAGATACACAGAAAAAACACAACAATTGAAAGTAGTCTTAAACCCTACATCCGTCCTTGGGGTACATTTGTACCCCAATAAAGATTTAAGAATATTCAAACATTTGAATCGGAATCAATGTATTTTTTTTTGCTTTGTTTACATTATGGGTCCATTTAGCAGATAATTTCGATTTGTGATTTGTGACTGAATGACAATCGCAATTGCTAAAAAGGAATCGAAAAAAGTATAATTGATGGGAGGCATTACCGATTGAGGTCAAGCTCACATTTGCTGCAAGCATTCATATTTTGTCACCGACTATTTATAATAAGTAAATATTAAATTTTATTAGTGTGAGTAAATTATTTGGATAAAAAGTACTAAAGCTACAAAATCTCTTAAAGCCTGCAATTAAAGTCATTCAGCAGAGATTTTTCAGCAATTGCAAATGGGCCCAATGTTTATATAAATATATAGCTAACAGCAATCAAACTACTGAAATATACGCTATACGTCTTTGGGGTACAATTGTATCCCAGTACAAGCAGTTAATACTAGGGACGGTAACAGTTATAACTAATATTTTTAAGGTCCAAATTTAAAAGTTATTGTTAGAGTCTTAAATAATTAAGCGTCAAATAACAGTTCTTAAGGACTTTTATTTTTTTCACTTCACACGAAACAGTTGTTCAAATCTTTTATTTTTTTTACTCCGACTATACCAGTTATAAGAGACTTTTATTATATTACTCAGTAAATAACAGTTGTAGGAAGACTAATAACAGTTACTTAAGACTTTTGTTCAATTACTCAGAAATTGCAATTATTAAAGACTTTTATTTTATTACTCAGAAAATAAGAGTTATCGAAAGACTTTTATTATTTAACTCAGTAAATAAAACTCAGTCAGTGACTTATATTTGTAAATCACAATATAAAAGTCTTCTTTATTTGTCGCAGTTAATGATATGAATGGATCATTTAAGCAAAGAGCAAACCGCTGAAGTTATAATAAATTCAAAGATCTTATTAAAAAATGTTATATATTTAAAAAATATAAAAGTCTTTGAATAAGTTTTATTTACTGAATTTTATAATAAAAGCCTTACAATAACTGTTTTTTCTGAGTAATAAAATAAAAGTCTTTCATAATAATTATGTTCTGAGTAATAAAATAAAAGTCTCTAGTAATTGTTATTTATTACCTTTTAAATAAAAGTCTTGAAAAAGCGGTCATTACATGAGTTTAATTATACAAGTCTTCCAATAACTGCTATTAACTGTGCAATTAAAAAAGTTTTTAATAACTATTATTAACCGAGTATTATTAAAACGATAAAAAATAATTCTTATTTTTGACTATTACAATAAAATTCAGCTAAAAAAGTTTATATTGTGGATATTGATAGCGGAAAGGAAAACACACGTTTTGTTGTATTTCGAATAATTTTATCAAATGAGCTTCATAGTTTTATTTCCATACGAGTTTTATGAAAATACCTATTATATTCCGTCCCTGGTTAATACAGTCTAATGTTCCACAATGTTCTGTTAAACAATATTATAAACACACGAAAAATCCCTTTGAATTAAATTGATTTCCATGCAAATGTACTGGGGTACGAGTGTACCCCAAATGTACTGGGGTACAAATGTACCCCAAAGAGGGTCCACGTTAGTTTGGACCATGAACGAGAGCAGGTTCAGCTAAAATGTTCTGCCTTCCACTAAAGTACCTTACATATGCCATTCCTTGTTCTCTAATAGGTGTATAATATGAAACCATTCAGATCTCACCGATTTCCTTCCCTAAAACACAAAAAAAATATTCAATATTATGAATACAAAATTAAATTACAAATACCTAAAAGTATTCCGAACTGGCATAGGGATCTCAGGATTCCAGTTCAAACACTAAGAATTACTTTTGCGCAGACTCAATTTAATCTTATGTGTGTAATCTACACAGGAAAAGTGTAAAGAATCTTGATCATTTGGGGATCATCAAATTCCAAAGACCACATGAAAGTCAAAGACTTAATTTTTCTTTGAATTGCTGTTAAATATTTCAATTATTATTGTTCAAATCGGGTTTGACGTGGGGGACTTGAACGGAAATCCAGTTGCCAAACTTACTTAGTCAAGTTATCTAACCTACCAGGAGGCGAGAGTATGTTAGCTAGCATCGTTTTGTTGTCACCTGCCGCCTGACTGGCCGGCCATCTGTGCGTGCATTCCATAAACGGACTCAAAGTAGCTGCAACAGCGGCAGCGCCAGCAGCTGCTGTGGTAGCCACCATTATAACAGCCAGCGCATTGGCTTCATTTATCATCATGTATTACTACACGGCACATGTGAAGCCCACATTCACCACATTGGAAGGTTGTAACGCCATTCACTATATTTTTGCTAACCTCCTGTTAAATCTTATATTTTTGCAGAATTCCAGGAGGCCTTTAATTTGTTCGACAATCGCGGCGATGGCAAAATCCAACTGAGCCAAGTGGGTGAATGCCTGCGGGCTTTGGGTCAAAATCCCACCGAGTCGGATGTAAAGAAGTGCACACATCAGTTGAAATCGGATGAGCGTATCTCGTTTGAGGTCTTTCTGCCCATCTATCAGGCCATTTCGAAGGCTCGGTCGGGTGATACAGCTGATGATTTCATTGAGGGATTGCGTCATTTTGATAAGGATGCCAGCGGTTATATATCATCGGCTGAGTTGCGCCATCTGTTGACCACACTGGGTGAGAAGCTAACCGATGAGGAGGTGGAACAGTTGCTGGCCAATATGGAGGATCAGCAGGGTAACATAAACTATGAAGAGTTTGTGCGCATGGTCATGAGCGGATAGAAGATAATCCATTAGAAAACCACAGCAGCAGGAGCAGCAGCCACATCCACACAAACAACAACAACACCAACTCACCTGCCAAGAGCTAGCTAGCCGTTCATTCCGCCAAAAAAAAAAAACACAACAAACTCCAATTCCGTAATTCCAATGTAATTGCAATAAGCCGCACCTCCCCCCTGCTCTCTCTCTCTCTCTCTCCCCTTCTCTGTCAGCTTTTGTGTCTTCTCTTTGTGTATGTTTAAACGAATGCAAAAGAAACTATGTAGAATTTATTCCATCGAAAGACAAAACACCACAACGATAGCAATTTACAGACTCCGATTACTCTTGTGCGTAGTATTCTAACACAGTAATTATATACAGATTCGAGCGTTATCTTTTTGTACTACCCCCCAACCCCCGCATACCCCTTACATTACCTTACTTACTTATTATACAACCGGGACCTTTAATGTCCACAGCGAGAGTATCGTGAAAAGTATTTCTAAAAATTAAATGAAAAGAAAGAAGAGCGTACGATTGAATTTATATAAAAGAAAATACGCATTTCAAAGTTTTACATGTTTTTTTTTTTTAATAATTTAATATTTGTATTTAATAAAAAACAAAACAAAAAAAAAACCAACAAATGAATGTAGAGATCTTTTTACAAAAGAAACGTACTTAAAGTTATTAAACAAACAAAAAAACGAATGAAACAAAACAAAATCCTATTAAGCTTGTGTTTTATTGCTACCATTTTTAACTTTAACAACATAAATACTATGAAAACTCGGCTAAATCAATTTCAATGGACCAACAGAGATTAACTGAATTTCGTTGAGGTGGTTTCCAGCACAAGAATGCCAAAAAAAAAGTTGAAAAAAAATCTATAGAATACTCTTGGACGATCAGATCAACTGAATTCCCGCCCAACATACAAACGTTGCTTGCCATAGACCCAAAGTTCGCGATATCAGTTGAAAAGAAGAGATTCCCTCTCTTTAAATGAACTTTGAAGGACAAATAGACACAGGAAACAGTGCGCACTAAATTCTCCTTATTAGTAAAAGATACCAAAACGAGCAAAACGGGGAGTAAGTGCAACGGATCGTGCAATATTAGATACAGTGGAACAGACTCGTGAATTTCTAAGAGAAAATGGCAAAGTACTAATTTTAACGTCAGACAAAGGGAATAAAAAGGTAGCAATGAAAGCTGATATAAGATATAAGACAAAAAAACTAGATTTCCTTCACGTAACGCACAATTCATGAAATAAAAAAGAAGTGTGTATCATGGAGCAAAGCTTTTTAAAAAGAAAAATCAGAATTAAATTAAGAATTTTGCATAAGAATATAAAATTATTTTACTCTTATTATTTTATAAAAAATAGGGTTAAAAATAGTGTACCTGTTCCAGATCCCTGATTTCCGATCCCTGGTCCCAAATCCCAGATCCCTGATTCTAGAGCCCTGATCCCAGATCCCTTATCCAAGATCCCAGTTCCTGTCCTGTGCCTTTACTACTACTAAATTTAATTGAAATGCTACATATATATGCAATGCTGCTTATTCAATGCAATATATTATATTGAAAACAAAACTCAAAAACAAAGATAATCTCACGCAAAGAAGCTGTCGCAAAGAAATCAAAGTCGATCACGCACGATTTATGCACGATTAAAAGAGGAGTCACGAATAATAACGCACGATCAACCACCGTGAAGAGTCTTTAAATCTATCATGGGTTTCATGGCCTTACTGTGCCTTTTCTAAGTAGCAGCTGCGAGCAGAGGATTCACGAAATCAAAAGCAAATCAGTACGAGGAATTATATTAGTAATCAAATATAGTAGAAAACGAGAAGGCAAAGCTAACTTCGACCGAAGTTTTAATACACTTGAAAAACATTACTCCAACTGATTTAACCGGTAAAATATGTATAGGTTATAGATATCAGATATTTAAAATTTTTAAATCATTGATAATAAAAATTTTATACCATAAAAAAAAACTTTTCTTAGGAAAACACATTTTCCGACCGATCGGTCCTATGGCAGCTATATGCTATAGGCATCCGATTTTGATAAAATCTTCCAGAATTGTGTTGACGCATATAACACTAATATATACCAAGATTGGTGACGCTACGACGGAAAATAAAAAAGTTTTTCCCACTAGAACTAGTTTTTTGACCCACCATTTATATGACTGCTATATTCATCCGATTTTGATAAATTTTTCCACAAATATGTGAAATCATCTAAAACTAATATATACCAAGATTGGTGACGCTACAATGGAAAATAAAAAAGTTTTTCTCACTATGACTTATTTTCCGACCGATCGTTCCTATGGCAGCTATAAGATATAGTCATCCGATCCGGTCGGTTCCGACATATTAGTTGCGTGCAGTAAAAAGGAGACTCTGTGCAAAATTTCAGCTCGATAGCATTAAAACTGAGAGACTAGTTCGCGTAGAAACAGACAGGCAGACGGACGGACGGACGGACAGACGGAATTGAACTCAGCTCGACGTCCTGATCAGGAATATATAAAGTTTATGGGGTCGGAAATGAATATTTAAAAGCGTTACAAACTTCTGGGCAAAATTAATATACACTCTGCAAGTGTATACAAACGGGTTAACACAACACCCATATTTATGACGACGAAGCACTGGTATCGTTTGATATTGTCTCAATGTTACCTAGTATACCAATTGACCTAGCTTTGGACACCATACGAGAAAAATGGCTAAAAATAAGAGAACATACCCAAATTGCCAGACAACTATTAATTAATAAAGTAAAGTTCTGCATAATGGACACCAGATACTTTAAATTTGAGGAAAAAATCTTCACACAGCTAAAAGAATTGTGTGTTGGGAGCGGCCACTTTACTACAAACGCTACACACTAGAAATAGTGCACATCATAAGCACAGCAACAAACAGACATTGGGGTGTGTTCTACGTTACGACGGCGATTTCAGATTTCGAGTTTAAGCCGTACAACTTTACATATGAAGTGAACAATATTTCTCCGGTCACTAGATTTGGTCAAGAATGTTGGTCGATTTTGGCTCTAAGCCAAGTGTTTTCAAATCGGCAAACAATTACAAATATCTTTCGACCTAATCTAGTAACCGCTGATAAGATTGTCACTTCTCATATAAGCTGAAACAATGGACGCATTCACCAGAGACTAAATCAAAAAACCTTATTTCTTATTTAATACGTATGTAAAATCAGCAATCATGAAACACAAATCGCTAATCGAAATTATCTGCTGAATGGCCCCAATTTAGATATGAACACACCCCATTTATTTTCAAACTAACAAACAGTTGAAGACGTAGAGTGCAGACGTGTAAAAATTGTATGTAAATTTATATATTTTTTGCGAAATTTTGTTTATTTTTGTTAATTGTACTGGTTAAAATTTGTCTATTTCCCCTGAAGATGTCGATGAGCAACCGAAATATATCGAAAATACAACAAATGTAATTATTGTTGAATTTTTATTAAACCTGACCTCGAGCCGGATAAATCTATACAGAGCAGACACATCCAATTTTACATGAATAATTGCACATTGATATAAAGGGTGAAAAAGTTTTTCTCACTAGAACTAGTTTTTCGACCGACCGTTTCTATGGCAGCTAATATACATTTTTTCCGAATTATGTGGAAGCATACAAAAAAAATATACATATACCACGATTGGTGACGCTACGATGGAAAACAAAAAAGTTTTTCTCACTAGAACTATTTTTTTTACCTATTTCTATGGTAGTTTCGCGCTGGTTTCTATGGCAGCTATATGATATAGTCATCCGATCCAAAATTTCAGCTCGATAGCTTTAAAACTGAGGGACTACTTCGCGTAGATACAGACGGACGGACAGACGGAAATTAACTCAGCTCGTCGCCCTGATCGGAAATGAATATTTCTATACATTACGTAGGTTGCTATATATATTTCTGGCCTAATAATGATAACGCGAATATTTATGATCAAAAATGGTTTTATTGTTTTTCAAAGTATTCTCCAGCAAGATGTATACACTTTTGCATGCGCTCAAACCAATTGTCGAAGCACTTTTCCACTCCGATTGAGACACCACCAAAACATGGTTTTTGAACTCTTCAACAGCATCTTCTGATGCTTGATGTGCGGGAATAAAAAGAAGTCATTGGGTGCCAAGTCAGGGCTGTACGGCGGATGACCCATCAATTCGACGTTTTGGGCGGTCAAATATACGACTTTCTTTGGATTTGACTTTTCTTCGATGACCCACACGGTCGATTGCTGTTTTGTTTGGGGCTCATAAGCATAGATCCATGATTCGTCACCTGTGACGATCTTATAAACGTCCTTTGAAACATCGCGATTATATTTTTTCAAAATTTCTTTGCACCAATCCACACGAGCGTTTTTTTAAGCGATTGTCAAATTGTGCGGGATCCAACGAGAATAAACCTTTTTTACGCTCAGGAGTTCATGCAATATCGAATATATGCTGGTGGAAGAAATGCCCAAGGATGCCTCTATCTCACGGTATGTCACATGACAATCTTGCATTATCAGTTCACGCAAGGCATTAATGTTTTCTGGCACAACGACTGTTTTTGGACGACCCTCACGACCTTCGTCTTCGAGCTAGCGTCGCCCGCGATTGAATTCATTAAACCAATTTTTCACAGTGCTATAGGATGGTGCTTCATCGCCATACAAAGATTTAAGTTCATCGTTGCACTCTTGACGTGATAATTTACGACGAAAGTTGTGAAAAATTATTGCATGAAAATGTTCACGAGTTAATTCCATTTTTCTGCCGAGGTAAGTTTTTGATTAATCGTTAATCGATATCAAACGTGGTCACACATGAAAGAGTTGTATGGAGCTTTTATCGATAAAAGTCCAAACTTTTTTTTTGGGAAAAGGCCAATTAGTCCTAGGCCAGAAACTTTAGTAGCAACCCACGTACAAACTTCTGTGCAAAATTATTATACACTTTGCAAGTGTATAAAAATGCACTGCTTAATGAACGTTTTTCCTTTGGAAGTGCCTCAATCGGAGTAGAAAAAGTGGTTTCAATTAATGCAATTTTTCCTGGAATATATATTTAAAAAGAATAAAGTCATTTTCAATTAAAAATGTTTGCTATTATTTGTTATTCTCGAAATATAAATAGTGCCCTACGTACAGCTCTTTTTAACTCGCGCTAGGTTTTAAAGTAATGTTTGACGATAAGATATTTGAACGGTTTGTTCTTTTCTGGGATCTATATTCCCAAGTGTCCATTTCTCATCAGACTTGTCGGAGTTGATTACAAGTCTCCATGTTAGGCTGTATTTTTGCAATTCCTTAATTATCCCCTCTAGCATCTTTGGATCAAGATCAAGATTTTGAAGATTTTCTACCGATATGAATATATCGAAATAGCGTTTTCGTTTCGTTTACTAAATCTAAGTACATTTTATGCATCAAAGCATTCGGTCATTTCCTTTCCAAATTATTTGTACATTTGAATTTCTCCTTATTTTTCATTTTCCAAGACATTCAGACGTTACTATACGTACGTTTTATTCCAAAAATTATTCGAACAATTTTTATTTTTTTTAACAAAATTTTTACGTTACATTTATAAAAACTGAAAAAAATTAAAAATAATGCTTTACGATAGCAGCAGCTCGTGGGAAGAATTGTGCGGTGTGGGCGCAGCACTTTTGAATGGGCAACGGTTAGTTGCGTTCGTAGATCCGCAGCCCGATGAAGATGATGAGAATAAGACACGACGTATTCTGTCTATTAGTGAATCACGTCTAGGCTGTCCTCCATCTGGTATGCTTAGAGCCACATTTGTGGAGGTGGATCCAGTGGTGGGTGGTCCGTTGGTACGCTGCGCGAATATCCCTCGGGAACCGTGGGAACGGGCCTTGAGACAGCACTACGCTCTGCGTCGCCAGCCAAGAAATAGGGATTTCAAGGAGGATAGTCATCAACAGTACTGGCAGGCCCTGGGCGGTGAGGATACCACCAAAAAACTGGAGATACTCTGGCTTAGGAGACAACCCACTAGAAGGTTGAGCGCTTTCCAACCTAGGCGAGTGCCGGGTAAACTTGATCTGCGACAGATGGAAGAACCTAAACAAAAATTGATACAAACGGGCCACTCACTGATGAATCTTCGAAAGGTGGTCCATCATAAATCTATACAAACCGGCGACTCGCTGTGGAATCTTCGAAAGGTGGTCCATCATAAATCTTTACAAACGGGCGACTCACTATTGAAGCTTCCCAAGTTTAAGCACAAGTCCTTGGAAACGAGCAAATCACTGATAAATCTGGGACATTGTAAACATAGATCCTTAATGAACCTAGAAGAGCCTAAACCTATTTGCCTGCAAACGGGTAAATCGCCGAAGAGTTCAAGTGTGGACAAAGGAACCTCGATGAAAGTGCAGGACAGGAATATCCATATACAACAACAAATCGATGCCATCGAGGAACTTGGACGGGTGTTTACCAAATATGGAATTACCACAGATAAGATGATTAGAGGACTCCAACTGCTGGCTGCCGAAGATTCCAAGATTTTTAACACTCATCACAGTGAGCACTCGCAAAGCTCCACCCCCACATTAACCACCGTTGATAAGCTGGAGAGCAACGATCCGGAAATGCTATTGTGCTACACCAATATACATTACAAAGCTTCGGAGGAGAGCGATTTATGCAGCTCCGATCAGGAAAAGCCGACTACTACCATCACCACCTGTAAATTGGAGAAGCTGGAAATCACCTGTGAGCCAGAGGAGTTGGAAAGCTCCTGTCAGGAGTCCCCCAACTCTGAATCGTTTGTCGTCGACGATTGTGATAAAGAGACCTCGGGACTAACCGAAGAGACCCCAGATATGGCCAGTAGCTCAACGCTCATCCCATCCCAGGAAGAGCCGTCAACGCTGACCGATGCGAAATGTCCACCTCTTGCGTTGAGCGGCAAGAATGTGCAGTCACCGAATGAGCTATGGGCAGCCATGACACGTGGACATGCCAATTTCGAGCGCATGGCTCGAGCAGCCGAATGGGAATTGCATAATTCACCCGAACTTCAGGAGCGCTTCAGATCCAAATCGGCAGATGCCAAACTGGTTAAGCATGTTAATCAACCTCGCTTGATCTGCACTCGTAGAGTGAAACATCGTTAGAAAGAAGGGTTACTACCACACACTTACACTCTCACACACACGCACATCCAAATTTAAGTTCTGAATCAAAAATTTTAAATATATTTCTCTAAATTTCCCTGGCCAACACAATAAGGCAGGTCAATCATTGCGTAGGTGGTTTTAAGGGGTGACAAACAAGTAAGTAATTTGATAACCTTTAAGTGCGAGTGCTGCCCATCACGGTTGCGTTCAGTGCTGCCCAGCATAATTCGTTTTGCTTCATCTGATGGGGAATCAATGTATGATGGATTAATATATATAATGATGATTATATCTAGAAATTTCAATTTCACACCATGGGTAGCACTTTCGATAGAGTCGCTAATGCGAGCAGAAAATATCGAAAATATTGCCAGTGTAAGCAGAAAAGAACAATTTTGATTGATAGATTATTTAGTCGGAAATGTTGCCAGGTATTGGAAAGGTAGTCATTATTCTTACTTAGTAAAGGTACAAAAAATATACTCAGGTAATCTCAAAGGTATACGATATTTCTAATAACTAGGTAAACGTTTAAAAAAAAGGTTCTTTTTAATTAGCCTTTTAAATCGTGATAATGAATACTGCAAACAAATCAAAACAATATTAGCTGGTCGGAATATTGTAAAACTTGTTTCATTTTTATCGGAGGTGACCAAGGGGAATTGAAAAAATGACATAAGAAATCGTCCAAATCAAAACAAAAACTATTTGAAGAACTTCACGAAGGACAAACAAGTCGAGCTGCTCAAAGCGGTCAAATCCAATCCTTTTCAAATTTAGTATAGTATCTAAAGCAGCCTTAGTCACAAAGAGCAAGGCGTAAAAGTGAGAGTGTATTGGTGTGCGAATATAATGGGACGCAGAGCGGCTCGAACCTACCTCGATGAACGCTAGTCGAGCACTGATTGTCTTTGCTTGTTGTACACTTTCAAAGTGTAAATTAATTTTGCCCAGAAGTTTGTTACGCATAGAAATATTCATTTACGACCCCATAAACTATATATATTCTTGATCAGGACGACAAACTGAGTTCATTTCCTTCTGTCCGTCTGTCTGTTTCTACGCGAACTAGTCCCTCAGTTTTAAAGCTATCCAGCTGAATTTGGATGAAATGAAACAGAGTCTTCTTTTCACTGCACGCAACTAATATGTCGGAACCGGCCGGAGCGGATGACTATATCATATAGTTGCCATAGGAACGATCGGTCTAAGAACTAGTTATAGTTAGAACAACCTTTTTTGTTTTCCATTGTAGCGTCACTCAAATTGGTCTATATTAGTTTTTAATGCTTCTACTTAATTCCGGAAAAAATTATCAAAATCGGATCACTATAGCATATAGCTGCCACAGGAACGATCGGTTGGAAAATGTATTTTACTAAGAAAAGTTTTTTTTATGGTAACGCGATCAAATTTTGATTCCCAATGATTTGAATTTATAAATATCTGATATCTATATCCTATATATATATTCTACCGGTTATAAACTTTTGCAAGTGTATTAAAACTTCGGTACAGTCGAAATTAGCTATCGTTTTTATTATTTAATAAAAAAATTTTTAGATAAGTAGGCCTAGACAGAAATCAGTTTGCTTGAGCAGACAACATAAGCTTTCAATTCATTCGTTAGTTGGCACTCGAAGGGTGCACAACAATTTTTTCTTTAATTATTTCTTTTACTTTGGGTTTTCCTAGGGCCCGATACATTGACCACATTTGGTGTGTAATTTTTTTTTCTTATTTTCTTTAATTAATTTTGCATTGGTCTTTATAAATTTCCTGGCCTTCGAGGTTCTTTATTTACATTTAAATATTTAAATCGGGTAGATAGAGATATGAGCACTTGTTTTTTTTTTTTCAACGGAATAATGTTTAATAAACATAAGAAATTGAGAATGTGTAAGTTAACATAGCAGGAACCTAATAAAATATTGAAATTCATTAACAAGTAAGAAAGTCGGTCAAGCCCGACTGTAATATACTCTGTACCTGTTTGTACGAAACTAATAACTTTAAAGTGTGAGGTTTTTTCAAAATCTGAGGGTGGCAACTCTTTCAACCATCGTTCATCTGGTTGAAAAACGATGTATGGGGGCTAGTACCTAGTACAAACCCGTAAAATTATAAAATTTGTATATAATTTCCTATTAACAAAAACGTATCTATATTAGTCACGCGGGAATCACGCGTGATTTCTGACCGCAGGCCATCTCAATTATATCGCTCCACTCATAGCAAGGTCCAATTGGGAAATTACCAGTTAGCTATTGCCTTCTCGCTCTCTCTTTCTCGTAAGTTCTACCAATGGCAACGGTGTTGTTGTTGGCGTTGGTTTTTATTTTCTTTTACATATAGCTCTAATATCGTTCATCTGATCGAAAAATGATGTATGGCGGGTCGATTCAAAATAAGTAGTAGAATATATGTCTAGAATGTTCGAACTATCTATCTTGAAAATTGTGGGAGTTATTTCGTTTTTTTTAAATTTGCGGGGGAGGCAGGGGGCGTGGCAAAAATCAAAACTAAACTTGATCTGCCTGCAAGTATAAGAAATATATGTTCCATACACTTCAAACCTCTATCTCTTACCATCTCTGAGATCTCTTCGTTCATACGGACAGACGGACAGACAGACGGACAGACGGACAGACGGACATGGCTATATCGACTCGGCTGTTGATGCTGATCAAGAATATATATACTTTATGTGGTCGGAGATGCTTCCTTCTGGCTGTTACATACATTTGCACAAACCCAATATACTCTGTGTACCTTCGGTACAGAGTATAATAAAATCAATGAAAAAATCAATCTACTTTCTAAAATTTTTCCACCTTTTTATTTTCACTATCCGAAAATTAAATTTTGTTATTTTTATCATCATTACTTATCGATCATCCATTCACTGTGGAAACAAATCATTACCGCTGGGCAGCCTTGGCCGCAATACTTATGGGCAGCACTTAAAACCTTGAAAATCTGTATTAGCTTTTCCCTTTATTACGGTTTTCTAAATATTGGAACACAACATTTTTAAATTTAACGAGAGCGTATGTTGAAGTCGGCGCTGCTCGACTTCGATATACCCGTTACTCAGGGTAAGGTTTATTTAAGAACACACACACCAAAACCAACCTTTACAAACAAAGTCGGTCTTTCCCCGGATGCTGAGAACTAGAATTCGTTTGTTTCTGAAACTTTTTTATTTTTTACAATATTATTAAATCTTTACCTTGTCTGGGACTCGAACACGCGACCTCTGGGACACACACACTGAAAGACAAACGCCTGCACCTCAACGCATTCGGCTACTGCACGCTCGCGAAGGAATTGAGCGCAGAGCACATGTTAAGCTGGTGGTGGTAGCCGACCAGGGTTTTTTTGTTTCTGTTCTATTTTTAGCATATCGACTCGACAGAAATCGCACATAATTGATCAAAATTGCGAACATTTTGATTCTATATGGAAATCAAAAGTGAACTTGTAATTTGAAGGCAAAAGTGTTTGCTCTTTAAAATCAAACAATTACGCAGTTGATTGAAATGTCGTTTTTACGTGTAGATTGGTAAAATCAAAAATAAAAATGATTAATTACAATACTTTTTAGCCAAAGTTGAAAAATGTGATTTTTAAAATTTTTTTTTTTTTTGTGTGTACCATTAATAACAAAAAAGTTTTTCTCACTAGAACTAGTTTTTGGACCGATCGTTCCTATGCCAGCTATATGATATAGTGATCCGATACGGCCGGTTCCGACAAATGTACAGCCTATATGTACTTATAGACTTTTTGCGAAGTTTGGTCAAGATAGCTTCAAAACTGAGGGAGGAGATAGCATAGAAACAGACAGACGGACCGACGGACAGGGCTAGATCGACTCCGCTATTGATGATGATCGATATAGTTTATGGGGTCGGAGATGCTTCCTTCGAAGCGTTACAAACATCAACACAATTTTAATATACCCTCTGCAAGGGTATAAAAATGTACATTTTTGGATCAAAACTTTACGAAGAAGAGAAAGTAATATCTGCTGAAATGTATAAATATATTGGGCCTTCCAGTTTCTACGGATATTCCCATCACATCCCATCTAATTTGGATAATATTATATTTATATATATAGGAATATGTAATTGATTTTGGCTTAACATAGGAGCAACAAGAAAGAGCGCTGCAGTCGAGTGTATTGTATTATTTTTATTCAAGTTTCATTATTCCAAATACATAAAAATAGACTAATTTCATTAAACTAAGTTTAGATGGGTTTGAGTTGCGATCGATGCGAAATCAGGGCACTTTTTGGGGGCTAAAATGTACATTGGAATCTTCAAGTAATTTGTCGCGGCTACTTTTATTAGGCCTAGGTTGAGATTCGACTGAACTAGACAGCGAACAAATGTTATGCTTTTCTCTCCTTTTCAAAACCTGCCGATCTAGCCACCTGTGCGGAACACAAACCACCAGATCTGCACCTGGGAAAACTTGACCCGAAATGTGACTTTGGTTGGAAAGGTCGTTGAAGTTGTCGTTGGTTACACAACACAACAGGCTCTTCCCCATCCCCGGCCACATCCCAATTCAAACCAACGCCCTCTATCGGTGGCGTGAGAGGAAAATGCACTTCCTCAAAACGATGAAAAATGTATGACAAAAGGAGCGCTGTGACCATTTCCCAGACTGGTTTACTCATTTTTGGCCTTTTGAATAGCAAAAACATGAATGCAAAAGTGGTAAAGTGGTTCGCCAAAAAAAAAACCGGACCCAGGACCAGGCTTTTGTGGGCTTTTTGTGCGTGGATTAGAGTGACCATTTGTTGGCCGGTTGGTGGTCAGTAAACCTGTTCACCCGCTTCCCAACCAAATGCGTGCACTTCCGTTTTCCCGATATAAAAAGCCAGCGTTGCCTTCGAATGGCTAAGCAAACGATAGCGACCACTTCAACTCGCATCATGTGCACAACCAGATTAACGCTGCTCACGCTGCTCTGCCTCGCAGCTGGCATTGCTGGACAACAGCAGCCGGAGAAGCGTTCGCTATTGGAGCCATCTTCGCAGGGATGGAATACTGTGGGCACATTTGATGGGCTGCACTCGATTAGTTTGGGTCATATGAGCAAGGATGAGCTGATCACCTTACTGGAGGCCTGGCGCGAGGTGGAGGAGGAGACCAATTCGACTACCACCACAACGGAGGCGGCAACAACAGAGATGGCAACTACCGCTCTGCCACCTAGACCTAGGCCCAGACCCAGACGGCCACGTCCACGCCCGCCAACTCCGGCTCCTGGTACACCCGTTACCGGTTCCGTGCCCGCCTTTCTGCCCCTGCAGGTGACGGCCATGTTTACACAGCCAGCTGGAGCGGGCAATAATAATAATGCTGATAATGGTGCTGCTGACCAAGTGATAGATATAGATCAACCGGCGGCCGCTCCACGCTTCTTCCGTTTCATACCGCGCTCCCAGCAGCCGTTCGTGATGCGCAACACCCTCGAGAGTATCGATGCTGACATCTCACCGGCCGGCTCTAGCCTCAAGTCCCAGGTGGAAACGGTCCTGGAGCCACAAAACAGTGAACCACCAAAAGCCACTCTACACCAGTTTCCACCCCATGCCCCCACACATCAGTTCTCACCACCATCGGGGCCTCCCCAGATGCCCCCCTTTCTGTCCAGACCAAGGTTTCCGGGCAGATTCGGTGGCTTGCCGCCTTACCTGCAAAATGCTCCGGGACGCCTGGAGTTGGTGCCTTCATCACAGATCATAGGCGACTGGCGGGAGTGAACGGAAACGTAAAGAAAAATGCAATCAGCCATGCTTCCATTTCACATACGCAAGAATCTGGTCCAAAAATTGCAAAATGTTTGCGAAAGTGAAAATGTGTGCTATTTTTTTTTTATAACAATTTTTTTTTTTGTAAATATAAACAATTAAAAACTTAAGTCATAGGTTTATTAAACAAACAAAATATATTGTTTAACTGAAAGATACATACGTTTTTTTTAAAGTCTGCATGGGAAACTAATGTTTGGGGTTCGTTCAGGAAATCATAGCGAAAACCCGAACATTCTAGACATATATTCTACTTATCATTACTTATCGAGCCCCCATACATCGATTTTCGATCAGATAAACGATAGTAGAGTTGCCACCCCCAGATTTTGAAAAATTCTCATATTTCCCACAATTTTAAAGATAGATTGTTCGAACTATCTGGGCATAGATTTAAATCATCATGACTTATAGATCCACCTAACACCGTTTCTATACCAGACTATCAATATTCAAGTTATAAGCAAATCAAATAATCGCGATGGGCAGCTCTTGCACAGTGTGTGTGACCGTGACGCCACACTTTAAAGTTATCAGTTACATACAAACAGGTACAGAGTTTATTACGTGGGTTGCTATTTAAGTTTCTGGCCTAGATCACTTCTAGCCATTTTAGGACCAATTGGACTTTCCCCAAAAAAAGTTTGAATATTTATCGATAAAAGCTCCATACAACTCTTTCATGTGTGACCACGTTTGATATCGATTAACGATTAATCAAATACTTACCTCGGCAGAAAAATGGAATTAACTAGTAAAAATTTTCGTGCAATCATTTTTCAAAACTTTCGACGTGGATTTTCATGACAAGAGTGCAACGATGAACTTAAATCTTTGTATGGCGATGAAGCGCCATTCTATAGCACTGTGAAAAATTGGTTTAATGAATTCAATCGCGGGCGACGCTCGCTCGAAGTCGAAGGTCGTTAGGGTCGTCCAAAAACAGTCGTTGTGCCAGAAAACATTTATGATAATGCAAGATCGTCATGTGACATACCGTGAGATAGAGGCATCCTTGGGCATTTCTTCCACCAGCATACATTCGATATTGCATGAACACCTGGGCGGGTTTGTTCTTGTTGGATCCCGCACAATTTGACAATCGCTCAAAAAAAGGCTCGTGTGGATTGGTGCAAAGAAATTTTGAAAAAATATAATCGCGGTGTTTCAAAAGACGAATCATGGATCTATGCTTATGAGCCCGAAACAAAACAGCTATCGACCGTGTGGGTCTTCGAAGAAAAGTCAAATCCACATCTTTTTATTCCCGCACATCAAGCATCAGAAGATGCCGTTGAAGAGTTCAAAAACCATGTTTTGGAGGTGTCTCAATCGGAGTGGAAAAAGTGCTTCGACAATTGGTTTGAGCGCATGCAAAAGTGTATAAATCTTGCTGGAAAATACTTTGAAAAACAATAATAATTTTTGATCATAAATATTCGCGTTTTCATTATTAGGCCAGAAATATATAGAGCAACCTACGTATTAGGGCCTGCCAAATCTAAAGAATGACTATTTAGACGAACTTTCATAAACATTTTGACAATTTATTTGCCTGACAGACCTTAAATTAACTCTTGTGGCAGATTTATCAAACTTAAAATTTACTCTGTTATTTGTAAATTTTAGAAGACGATTCATACAGACGCATTCATGCGGACAGATGGACGCCTACTACATATATTTGCAAAAGCTTTTTTAATATAAAATAACATACCAAATACTAATTTAATAAAAATTTTTTTAGAAAAGTAGGCCAAGAGTTACTGAAATCAGTTTGCTTGAGCAGACAACATAAGTTTTCAATTCATTCGTTAGTTTGCACTCGAAGGGTGCACAACAATTTTTTTCTTTAATTATTTCTTTTACTTTGGGTTTTCCTAGTGCCCGATACAATGACCACATTTGGTGTGTATTATTTTCTTTATTTATTTAGTAAACTTTGCGTTGGTCCTTCCCAGCGACCCATTACTAGCATTTGGCTTTATAAATTTCCTTGCCTTCGAGACTCTCTTTTTCTTTTTTTTTTGTCTGTAATTTTATTACTTTTTTGTACCATATCTCTAAAAGTTCACAAATTTTGCAATAATTTTAAATTTATTTTTTGTGTTTGCTCTTTAATATTTAGATTTTTTTTAATATTTTACATTTAAATATTTGTATTTAAATAGTCTAGATACAATCGTTCTGACATGAAAACAAAAGAAACCAGCGAAAATTATTTTAATTTCTTTATTTATAAACTAAAGTTGTTCTCTACTCTCCAAAACCAAGAGATCAGCACTTGGATTTTATTTTCAATGGAATAATGGTTAATAAACATAAGAAATTAAGATTTGGTTAGTTTACATAGAAAAAATTTAATAAAATATTACAATTGATAAAATCAACGAAAAAATCAATCCACCTTTTCATTTTCACTATCCGAAATTTCAATTATAGACACAATTTGGTTTACTATTAAGATATCAGAATCGTCGGCAACACTCTCCCTTGTGACACTCTTCTTCTGGAAATGATTCAACCCAATCAATGTTACAAACATGGCTGCAAACCGGTCCGGAACCGTACCCTTTTAAACAGGTTCGGATTTTTTTGGGTTCCCGAACCGGACCATGAACCGAACCACTTCCAATTTAGACGCCAAAAACAAGGTTTGCTTCATAATAATAAGTAGTTTCACAAACTAAAGAAATCCTTAATGCGATTATTCTAAATTAAGTCTTGAAGAGTCACTATGCCTGATTGTAAAGAAGAAAATAATGTCAAAAATGTTATAAATTCCTTCGAAAGTTGTCTAAGAGAGTATAGATTGAACATTTTGTAAAATGTTTGGAAAAGATATAAAAACGAAGACCTAAAAAACACTGCGCTAACTAAGTTTGCGTATAGATGAACCTCTCCAGGAAAATATAGTGCCCACACAGAAGAAACACCCGTAATATTTGGACTAAAATCAATCCCCATCAAAGTAAAGAACGAGAGGATTAACTTGTATGGATTTTCCGATTCAAAAATTCTTGTCTCGATCCCGTCTTTTTCTTTAACTCGAAATAGGGGTTTTTTTATATAGTGGACGAGAAAAAAAATTTTGAACATTCAGTTACTTTTAATTTTTTCGCTTTGACATTGCAGTTCCGAACTTGTTTTAATCTCTATGCAAGACTATTTGATTTTCAGGTAGGATCCGTACTTGGAATGAGACTTTTGCGATTGATGCAAGAATTTGAGGACTGTTTTAATCCTACTGATTTTAGGTACAATCAAGTTCGACTCGTACTTAAAAATTTAATTTGAAAGTCGGGACCACATCAGTATTATCTCACTAAATGACTAAAGTCGGCTAAATGATATGTTTATATTAATTTAATATTCTCTTAACCAATTGAAACGTATAAATAAATAAAAAAAATAAAACAAACTATACTTTTTTGTTCAAGTGAACCGAGGTCCGAACCAAAACCTGGGGTTCAGAACCTAACCCAAAGATTACTCACAGGATCAAACCTCCGAACCGAACCACCTACACAATTTTTGAGGTTTGCAGTTTTGGTTATGAATATAATGAACATCATGTGAGGGATTGGTTTGATAATTGGCTTGATAACAGATGTTGCAAAAATCGGGCTCAGAAAAAATGATTTTTTATATAATGAAAATCTTGCAATAGATCGGGCTGATAACACTTGTAGCAAAAATAAAACATTTTCCAAATTTATTGGATAATAATAAATTTTTAAAAATATTTTTTTTTTTAAGTGAGAAAAACTTTTTTGTTATCAATGGTAGCGTCTTTTGGAAAACTGCAAGATGGAAACTGGATGTCATATTACACGTGGATTATAGTTTGGTCCAGGTTAGAGATGGCAATATAAAAGAGTATCCGATTTAAATTACAACCGATTTGCTTTACAAATATTTTCACTATTTACAGAAAACAACGAAAAATTAGCTGAAATATAGCTAGAATTTCCGCTGCCCGCTGTTTCCAAATTTTTCGCGCAAAAAAAGCTAGAAGTGCGGGAGAAAAGCTAATTTGGCAACTCTGCTTCAAATTAGGCTGAATATACAATGAGAGTAAAATAACTAAGAGTCAGTTCTAAGGGCTGTGAGCAAAGACTGAACTAAGCTAGTTCCTTAAATGAACTAGTTCAATCCAACAGCCGTCAACGTCGCCGCCGTCGCTGACGTGTTTCCAACAACATAATTCCACATAAATTTTAAATCGAAAGCCTTGCCGAAGAAGTCGTTGTCGTCCCGAGATCCACAAACATACATAAAAACCACACAACAAGCAGAAACCAAGTGAGTAAAACAACAACAAACTCCCCTGGAGTCTAGAGCGCGGAGAGAAACATTTCGTTTTGAATGTCCACATCAAAAGTCAACAAATACAACAACAATTATATTACAGGCTGAATGAAAGTGGGCAGCGGTAGCAGCAACAACAACCGACAAAAGTTGTTGCAAACAATAGACAAGGCAGCGGCGAACTGTAGCCGTGGCCAGTAGTAGGTAGTGCGACACGCCAGCAATTGCCAATCTTTTGCCAGAAGAAGTGCGACTAATCTCTCACAGCAAATATGGCGCTGCTGACCATGATAGCTCGTGTTATCGATGGCCTGCCTCTGGTAGGCACCATGCAGGATGATGAACAGGTTTGCACCCCCCACCCCAACCACCCACTCCCCCACTCTCTTCACACACACACACTCAACTTTCACTTTCATGCAGAGTGGACGCAGCATCTTGGACTATCAGAATCAAGCAAAAATGCTCTTCCGTAAGCTGGGCACGCAATCACCGGTACGCAGCAGCATCGAAACGGGACCATATCTATTCCAGTGAGATGATGCAAAAGCATTCTAAGCTAACCAAATTGAATCATCTATTTCACCAGCTATCTAATCGAAAATGACGTTTGCTATTTGGTCATGGTTGATAAAATGTATTCCAAACGTTTGGCCTTCAATTATCTGGAGGATTTGGCCCAGGAGTTTCATGCCAATTATGGACGACGAGTGAATTCGGTGACCAGGCCGTATGCGTTCATTGAGTTCGATGTGTACATACAAAAGGCGAAGAAGCAATTGACAGATCGCAGACGTAACATCAGTAGCATTAATACACAATTGCAGGATGTTCAACGGATAATGGTGCAGAATATTGATGATGTACTGCAACGCGGCACGGTATTGGCGGGTAAGCGCAATCTAACTATGAGATACACCTAATTCATTCCAGAAACAACCGTGTGGGAATAAGACATAAAGTACATAGAAAAAGAGGGGGATTGCTTCCATATCCTTAAAACTTAAACAAAATAACAAAAATTATATAACATTCATTCATGATAACGAGCCATATAAGACTTAAGATTACAGCCCTTTCCGTCAATAGGATCGATTTTGATGAAATTATTTCCTAATTTATTAGCAAGTTGAAGACCCTCTAAAATAGAACTTGCAGTTAGTTGGGCCGGTTCATCACTATCAACAGTCTCTAAGGCAGCTTCTAATATTTCGTCTTCAATATCATCAAATTTGGGAGCGTTGTCTACATTCAAAAGAACTTTGAAATCTAGTCTTCTACCTTTAAAAAAAAAGTTTCCGATATTTTTGTTTTGCATTATTATTATAGCTTAGACATTCCCCTTTCATCCCGTTTAAACCATTTTAAAAAATTCTAAATAGATTAGCAGATAAAGCCATTTTAGCGGAGCAATGTTCTCGCTTAAGTGAATATATTTTACGTTGCTCAAAACTTTAAACGCTTTTTTCCCGACACCACGTTTTTCAACCTGGTAGCCATGATTGCGCCAGTTCTACCAAACCGATTTTGTTCAGTCATGTTGCAATCGACTCCGAAATTATGTAATTCTGGCCCGTATCTCAATCAAGAGGAAAAACATTTTTTGAGACCTTTATTGTCATGCCGATAACTTTTTGAACAGCCCTCGAAATCCAACATTTTTTTTTACTTTTTATTTAATTAATAAATGACACTAAAAAAAAAACAAATTTAAAAGCTCTTGTGGTTTTCCCTGCAGAATTTAAAAAAACACTCATAAAACCCCGTCAAAGGTAGAAGACCCCCCCTAAGAGGATATAGATAGTTAACGTTTTTTTAACAGCTTATAAATTCTTAATGCTTTCTGCTTGTTAGTATTTCCATCAACTGGAATCCTTTTTTGTGCTTTTTCCATTTTTCTTTAACAGAATCTGTAATTCTTTAGAATTCCTTCGGTGAATTCCCAACTAAATTTTTAGAAGATTACACAGGGCAACAAAATGACCAACTTTGTGAGGTGCAGCCTTGTTGATCAAAAATTATGATTTATTTATGTGCACTGAACAAAACTGCATCATCGGTTTTGTTCCATCAGCTCTTGTTTCGACGATATGACGGAAGAACGGATTTCTTGTAAATTTTGCCCTTTCGAATTTCTTACGGTCACAATCGGCATGAATTTCTGAATTTATCTGTCCTATTCGACAGAGCACATATCAATGCTTTTGTAAAAAATCAAATGCGCAATATTCGATCATGCAAAAGGGTGTAACAAGAGCTGATGGAACAAAACCGATGATGCAGTTTTGTTTAGTGCACTCCATTCTTATATAATCAGTTGTAGATAGGGCTGCACCAAAAACACTGTTGCCCTGTGTTATTTGCAGGTAAAAATTTGTTCCTTTAAAATTTTAAACAAATAGATTTTTTTTAATCCTGCTAATTCGAATGAAATCGTGTAATAACCAGGGACGGTAACAGTTATAACCTTTATTATTAAAGTCCACATAAAAAAGAGTTATTGTTAGAGTTTTAATAAATAAGGCTTCAAATAACAGTTATTAAGGACTTTAATTTGTTGACTCCACACTAAAAAGTTATTCAAAACTTTTATTTTTTGACTCCGACCAGTTGAATAATTGTTGACCAGTTATAAAAGACTTTTATTGTAGTAAGTAACAGTTGTAGAAAGACAACAATTATTAAAGACTTTTATTATTATTACTTAGGGCGCGCGCACACAGGCAGCTGGTAGCTGAACTGACGGCTGAACTTATTGCTGATCATGACAAATAAACACACTACGCGCATGTACATATGTGTGCACAACAAGCTCTGATTTGATCTTTAAACTTAAGCTGTAAGCTCAGCTTTGTTTGATCAATCAAGCATGTTTGTCTTTTTTCAGCTGCCTGGCGAACTTAAAAATTAAGTTCAGCCGTCAGTTCAGCTATCAGCTGCCCATGTGCGCGCGCCCTTAGAGAATAAGAGTTATAGAAAGATTTTAATTATTATTTATATATATATTTAAATCACAATATAAAAGAATGGATCAATCAAGCAGAGAGCTGAGGCTATAATAAATTAAAAGACTTTTATTTTGAAATAATGAGTTTTATTTACTGAATTTTAGATTTAGAATAAAAGTTTTTCTATAACTCTTTTTTTCTGAGTAATAAAATAAAAGTCTTTTATAATTATTATGTTCTGAGCAGGGATTAATACCGAAACGAATATCGGTTTTCGTACCGGTTCCGATACGTTCCGAAATGAGAATATCTGATGAAGGTTCTACTTCAGTTTTCAGTTAATTTCGGTTTTAGGTTCCAATACGGTACTCAGATTTTTATTTCTGTATACCGGTACGTACCGGTATAAGTTTAATTTTATTTCAAGATATCCAAAAAATTAATGGATTTTATAGAACTAAAAAATGGTTTTCTTAGAATATGCTATTTAAAATCCGTGTTTATTTTTTTAATATACCGATTTCTAGCCTTCTTATTTTTGGACGAACAATTTCGCTTCTGTCTACGCTTTTTATGGTATGCCTACAATCGGAAAAAAAATATAGAATTAAGGAATTCTCTATTCCTTTGTCGCCCAGTCAAACTCGACTTAGTGCCATTTCTCATAAAGCTGACAAATGTTGCTTAATAATGGTTGGAAATAAAAATCCGCTCTAAAATCTGTCGTATCCAGGGACCGTAACAGTTATAAGTTTTATCAAACAAGTCATTATTTACCAGTTATATTTTGCGTTTTATAATAAAACTTGGAAAATAACTATTATTCTTTTATTTTTATTTTAAATCCGGGAATTACCAATTATTTTGTGATTTTTATTTATTTATTTTGATTTTTATGGATTTACTTTACATGATAACTGTTATAGATGACTTATATTTAGAAAAGGCTTTAATAAAAATTATTCAATGACTTTTATTTTTTAAGGCATTGCATAAAAGTAATTTAAATATATCACATAGAAGGAGCCATTGAAGACCAAAATTTAAACATATTCTTGATCAGCTCGACAAGGGAAATCGATAAAGCCTAATGTTTTGTAAGTAAGTTAAGCCTTCCGTTTTCTGTGGAATTTTGTAGCTGAGTAGTGGTACCAACACTAGTCAGGTTGTCGGCCATCTCGTTGACAAATGACTTTTATATTATGACGTAAAAAATAAATGTCTCTGAATAATTTTTATTGATGACTTTTATTTAAAAAAAGTCATCTATAACAGTTATCATCTGAAAAAAATTTATAAAAATAAAAAATATTTGTTATGAACTGAGTAATAAAATAAAAATCATAAAATAATTGGTATTTCCCGAGTTTTAAAATAAAAATTGATTAATAATTCTTAATTCAAAACTTTTATATAAAAATTGCAATATAACTGTTTATTTATATTTTACCTGTTACCAGTAACTGTTATGTCCGGTCCCTGGTCGTATCTTCTTTAAAAATAGAGATATTTAGCGATTTGGATAGATTTGAACCCATACTATAAGACAACGGTCCAATATAGCGCATAATACGCTGGTAAAATACTAAAAAACACAAAAACAGATAAAAACATAAAATCTGCGTTAGCATAACATTTTTCGAAATATTAAATTTAGAGGGATAATATTATATATATTAAATTTATTAATTAGAGGGATAATATTTACCAAAGAAAAGTTTTTCCGCTATTTATACATTTTTTTTTAGATATCCTATGTATCCTAAAAAAAAAATATGATTCTGGATATTCTTTAGGGGGGAATTTCTAAAAAGTAAGACATTTTTCTGAGTGTATATATTGCTATTTTACCAGTTGAAATAAATATTTGTAATAATCATAAATCAATCAAATAAATAATAAGAAACCAAAACAATACCGGTATTAGCGTTTTGGTATGGTTCCGGTTTCGATACCGGCACCTGGCTTTGAACGGTTATTTCGGTTAAAGGTTCCGGTTACGGTATTATTCCCTGGTTCTGAGTAATAAAATAAAAGTATTTAGTAACTGTTATTTATTATCTTTTTAACAAAAGTATTGAAAAAACTGTCATTACATGAGTTTAATTATAAAAGTCTTAAAATAACTGTTATAAAAAAATAACTTTTATTTTTGACCATAACAATAAAATTCATAAAAAAAGTTTATTGTGGATATCGATAGCGGAAAGGAACACACGTTTTAGTGTATTTCGAATAGTTTTACCAAATGAGCCTTATTGTTTTATTTCTAAAAGAGTTTTATGAAAATTACTATTATATTCCGCCCCTGGTAAAAACATACACTGGTTGGCACAATTATTTTGACAAAAATTTTTTTCATAATATCTTTGAAACAAAATATCGGAAAATGTTGAAATTTTTATGGCATACTAGTATAGAAGAGAGCTATCAATAAAGCCAAAACAGTTCACAATCGGATGCTTGCACAAGAAAATTTAAATAAAAATATAAAATTTGGTTGGCATAATTATTTTGACAAGATTTGAATATTGATTTATTGCTAAATGAGTTATTGATTCTAGACGCAATTTTCACGCTGAGTGCGAATCTGGTTTCAGAGATCCTATATCTTTAATGGTTTAGCTGCAAATTAAACCTAAAAATGCTGAAAATGGCTAATTTGGCCATTTTCACTTAGCCCTAAGTTGTAGAATATCGCTTATTTTGTATTTTGAATTTTTACATGTCTTAGTTCTTACCAATATCTTCATAATCCAGTTAATTCATAAATCATTTTATAAGTTATAAGTTCGTAATCGATCTGCACAATATGGCTGATTGATATGCAAATTAATGAAAAAGTTTGAAAATTCTGATTTATCGACTTGTTTAATAAGAAAAACACACGTAAATAAATATATAATTCTGAATTTTTGGGGCGATCCCGCCCATTTTTTAATTTCACTAGAGCGCTAGGGTATTTTTCAAATCGAAATTTACTCAATAATTGTGGCCGATAAATAGAGCTGTAAAAACATCGATAGTGCCCCCCATCGATGTTTTCGATAGTGATAGTCTAAACCATCGATTATTTCGATATTATCGAAACAAATATCCCATTTTGTTTTAACAATTCAGGTTGCTAAAAACCCACCCTCGCACCTATATTCCGACCTTTGCAGTAAACTTCCCGAAATAAATCCATTCATTCTGACCCTAGAGCTTACAAAACGAATTTTATTCAGATCGGCTCACAAATAGCCATTGTCACTGAACCGAAATACGCCAACCATTATTCTTGCCTGTACGCCCACCATTGTTCTTGCCTGTGGGCGGAAATTCCACCACCGAGAAATCAAATGTCTAATTATTTTCTATAATGTGTTCACAAAACGATTTTGAAGCCAATCGGATTAAAAAAAAGTTTTACCATATATAATTTTCCAGGCATTTCCCCACTCTTGGGGCGAATTTTCCAACATCGCGATGTATCGATGGTGGAAAAAACAATCGATGATGACCCGCAGCACAGCCACCATCGATATTATCGATATATCGTCGATAGTTTTACAGCTCTACCGATAAATCAGGTTTCGATGATACCTTGTTCACTCAGAGTATAAAGCTTTTCTATAAAAAATCAGATGTATAAAATAAGCGAAATTCTATGACGTAGGCCGATGGGGAAAATGACCAAATTAGCCATTTTTGGCATTTTTAGGTTAAATTTTCAGCTAAACCATTAAAGATATAGGATCTCTGAATCCAGATTCGGATTCAGCGTGAAAAATGCATTTAGAATCAATTTAGCATTTCAGGTCCTCTTTCGAGAATAAATCAATTTTCAAATCTTGTCAAAATAATTATTCCAACCAAATTTTACATTTTTATTTTAATTCTCTTATGCAAGCATCCGATTGTGAACTTCTTATGCTTTTTTGAAAGCTCTCTTCTGTACTAGTATGCCATAAAAATTTCAACATTTTCCGATTTTTTGTTTCAAAGATATTATGAAAAATTTTTTCTCAAAATAATTCTGTATACAATTTCCTTGTAGACCTTGTTAAATCAAATCCGTGTAAAAAAAAGACCGTATAAAAACATAATTAGGTGTGTCTATATTTTTCTTACCTTAACAATTATGTTACAGTTGGATTATTTGAAGTATAGTCCAGCATTAAGTGCAACTTCTTGCATTCCAAGAGCATTCGAAGTTCGAACTGAAATTCGTTTCATATAAAATAAATGCCACATGCTACAGAGAGCAGGTTCCACAAAAAAGTAAAGAACTTTCACCTTATCGGCTTGTCGAAAGCGGGTTTATAATCAACAAATAGGTGGTGGGTGCTTTTTTAAAATTTTTCGCAATGTGAAGCCACACTGATATGTTCCAAACTCGTCGCTTATAAGCGGCTTAAGACGTTCACGTAGTATGCGTGCTAGTATTTTATATGCAATGGGAAGAAGACTAATCCCACAGAAGTTGGCGCAGATGGCGTGGTCTCCTTAGCACATTTAGTTTCCACTCGTCGGGCATGCTCTCGTCGGACCATATTTGGCAATGAAGTTGGTGCATGCACCTAACGAAATCTTCCACGCCAGTCTTGAACAATTCCGCAGGCAGCTCATTAGCGCCAGCTGCTAACAAGACTTCAGCTTGGTCCGGTGGGTCTATCATTATACCATATACGGTTGGTAGCGAAGCTACTTCTTCCGAGGCGATGTCTGTGACCAAATATTCATTTTCGTCCCTATATTGTGTGACTTCGGGCTTGAAAACTTCGGATAGTTCCCTTACCTTTTGGTAAAATTTTTGAGTCTCACGACTTTCTTTCGCATGCGCCTTTTCAGCTCCTTCTTTTTTCTACGGAAAAGACGCTTCTCCTCTCGTCTTTTCTCTCGATATCGCTTTTTTACAGCTCCCGACTGTAGAGTTCTCCTGTAGGCAGCGTCTTTCTCAGTAGTAGAGCGGCGACACTCCTCATCGTACCAAGACTTCTCGAAGTATCCAAGTATTTCCTTTGGCAGCCGAACTCATGGAGTGGGAAATATGTGTCCACTGTTCGCACACACCAGAGGGAAATGGTGAGATTTCCCGGAGCGTTTGGAAAAGTCTTCCGATGTAGGCTTCGGAGGTCCGTTGTGATTGAAGCTTTT
The DNA here is from genome assembly GCA_018904225.1 of Lordiphosa mommai. Classification (NCBI taxonomy): domain Eukaryota; kingdom Metazoa; phylum Arthropoda; class Insecta; order Diptera; family Drosophilidae; genus Lordiphosa; species Lordiphosa mommai. The sequence goes on from JAEIFT010000047.1 coordinate 472,711, forward strand.
CGACGTGTGCTAGTGCGAGTGGCATAGGCCACACTGATTCGCGTGCGTACCTTGGCTGCCACCAGATAGTGATCCGAGTCTATATTTGCTCCTCGAATTGCATGTACATCTAGCACACTCGATGAATACCTTCCGTCGATCGCGTTGATTGATCAGATGCCTTATGAATGTCGCGATGCTTAAATCTGGTTCCTCTAATGACCATGTTCCTGCTGGCATCAAAAGGTTGTTTCATGCAGTCTAAAACGTCCGACCGTTGGGCCAAAGACTCCCTCTCGCCTAGCACGATCGGGGCATAAAGGCTCTCAAGGCGCTCATAGAATTCGTTTTTAACCGAGTCATCCTTGTCTTCCGTCAGGGCGTGTGCACAGATAGGACTAATATTAAAATACTAAGCCCTAAGTCTGAGTGCGACTGGTCGCTTATCGCTTATACTCTTTCGCTGACTACGAAACCGCACTCAAACTCGTGCTTGTTAGCATGGCCAGTGTGGTACATTTGTTGATGATGTTCCCTGTCCAATCCATGGCAGCTCCTAAAGATCAGTGATGTCAGCTGAATATTTCTCGACAACATTTACCAACTGTATATCAGCACAGACCCTATTGAGGGTGCGGACATTCCAGGTGCCACCAAAAGTAATCCGCAGGTATCAAATATGTAGATCTGAATGGGCAGTAAATGTCCCAAATAGTCACTTTTTCAATGATCGTCATCTTCCTGAAGAATAACAGGTTTATCGAAATCGGGCATGGCTCAAGCTTATTATTTAAAACATTTAAAGGTTTAGATATTTTTTTGCCAAGCGCTTGAACTCATATCAATCTCCAATCTAATCAATTCCTTCAATTCTATTTCCAGAACTCGACACAAAAACCCAAAACCTATCGATGATGTCGCAAAAGTATAAAAAGGATGCCAAATTGCTGAATCGCAAATCGATGTATGTGAAGGCGGCAGCTGGTGGCATTATATTCCTAGTGTTTATTTTATACTTTTGGGTTTTGTAATATTCATTCGATTCGACTCTCGCTCTAAGGGCACGAGCATGGACTTTGGTCAAAAAGAGGCGGCGGTGTGTCAACGTCATAGACGAAAGGCCAAAAGACATTTATAAAGATAGAAGAAGATATGTATGTATATATGTATATATGTATGTGTATACATATGTATGTGTATATCGGAAATACCAAACCAACAACCAACCAACCAAGCAACAACAACTACAACAACATTCATTAAATGGGGCAGGCACTTAACCTTAACCACACGCGCTCTGCTATCGACGCTTGTTTAACCATTTCTTTTTTATATATTTTGGCTTAGATTTTACAAACCAACACACACACATCCATATCACAATACATAAAGAATATGTTCCATGTTAATACAGGTTTTTTTTTTAATTTTTTATTTTTGTTCTTTGAATTAAGTTTTGCTGCTGCTCACCTATTTCTTCTGTTTTTTTTTGGGTAAAAAAGGAAATGAAAACTTTTGTAAATTACGAGCATAAATGCTAATTGTTGTGTGTACCATAAGATTTGTATATGAGAGATGATTAGACGATAAACCGCTGAAATGTGTTTAAAAGGAGATAAAATTTATGAAATTGATGGTGATGTGTGACATTGATAAAAAAAAAAAAAAAAATAAAAATACAAAATTTAGGCAATTTATATATATAAATTATTAAGGAAAAATAAATCAATTTACATTGTTTAATACTAAATATACGGAACACCCAATACAATTGGGGATTGGATTACATTAAATGGACATTTTTTGATAGCTAGTCTAATATTCTACACGTTATGGAGGGTTTACAGATATGATAAGGGCGTCCACACGTGAAACTTTTACATTGAAGCTAATGCGAAACGCAGCGTTCCCGGGCCGATCTTCAAGGAAGGACTCTGACCATGAATATTTCAACTTGGAAAAACTTGGAAAATTAAAAATATCGATAAATCTCTAGTTTCTAAAGTCATTCAAATAACGTCTCGACTATAATGCATCATGGACTATCCCAATCGTTTGGCATCAAAGAATGTGGGGTACATCTAGAAACCAGGGTCCCCTTTCTTTGTATTTCAGATTTTTTTTGCATATTTTTAAACAAAAAGGTATTTTGGCTTTATCAAGATCTTAATAAGGAGTTCTCTCGACTGTTGTCAAAGAATATGGGGCTCATCCAGGATTTGGGGTTGCCAGTGTCCTCAAAATATTTATACCCTTGCAGAGGATATATTAAAATTGTCACGATGTTTGTTATGCATAGAAGGAAGCATCTCCGAAGACATAAAGTAAATATATTCTTGATCAGCATGACGAGCTGAGTTCATTTCCGTCTGTCCGTCTTTTTCTATGCTATCTCCTCCCTCAGTTTTAAAGCTATCTTGACCAAACTTTGCAAAAAGTCCTAAAATACACATTGCCGGAATTGGCCGGATCGGATGACTATATCATTTAGCTGCCATAGGAACGATCGGTTCAAAAACTAGTTCCAGTAAGAAAAACTTTTTTGTTTTCATCGTAGTATGGATAAATAAAGGAGTTGTGAGCAATTAAGTACAAGTACTAATAGTCAAATTTCTTTGACTTCTTTTCATTTTTGCCACGCCCCCTGCCTCCCCCGCAAAATAAAAAAAAACGTAATAACTCCCACAATTTTCAAGATAGATAGTTCGAAAATTCTAGACATATATTCTACTACTTATTATGAATCGACCCTCCATACATCGTTTTTCGATCAGATGAACGATATTAGAGCTATACGTAAAAGAAAATAAAAACCAACGACAACAACAACTCCGCAGCGATTGGTAGAACTTACGAGAAAGAGAGCGCGAGAAGGCAATAACTAACTGGTAACTTCCCAATTGGACCTGGCTTGACGGCAGGATCTAATGGGACTGCGCCGCTCTCAGTTTCCCCCCGCCTTCTTTCCCATATATATTTGTGTAAGTAGGCAAAGACCAAGTATGAGAGGAGCGATGCAATTGAGATGACCTGCGGTCAGAAATCACGCGTGATTCCATCGTGACTAATATAGATTCGTTTATGTTAATAGGAAATTATATACAAATTTTATAATTTTACGAGTTATGTACTAGGGAAATTCTACTCATCATTACTTATCGAGCCCCCATACATCGTTTTTCAACCAGATGAACGATAGTCGAAAGAGTTGCCACCCCCAGATTTTAAAAAAACCGCACACTTTAAAGTTATCAGTTACATACAAACAGGTACAGAGTATATTACAGTCGGGCTTGACCGACTTTCTTACTTGTTTACAATGCGATGTCTTATTTTTCTTTTTACTGTTTTAAAATTTTGTGAACATATTAAAGGGGATTTTTATACAGTTGAAAAGTGTATATTAATTTTGCCCAGACGTTTGAAACGCATAGAAATATTCATTTCCGACCACATAAACTATATATATTCTTGATCAGGAAGACGAACTGAGTTCAATTCCGTCTGTCCGTCTGTCTGTTTCTACGCGAACTAGTCCCTCAGTTTTAAACCTATCGAGCTGAAATTTTGCACAGTCTTCTTTTTACTGCACGCAACTAATATGTCGGAACCGGCCGGATCGGATGACTATATCATATAGCTGCCATAGGAACGATCTGTCGGAAAATAAGTTTTAGTGAGAAAAACTTTTTTGTTTTCCATCGTAACGTCACTAATCTTGGTGTATGTTAGTTTTATATGCTTTCATATAATAGAGGACAAATTTATCAAAATCGGATGACTATATTATATAGCTGCCATAAAAACGGTCGGTCAAAAAACTACTTCTAGTGAGAAAAACTTTTTTGTTTTCTATCGTAGCGTCCTTAATCTTGGAATATATTAGTTGTATATGCTTTCACATAATTTTGAAAAAATTTATCAAAATCAGATGACTATAGCATATAGCTGCCATAGGGCCGATCGGTTAGAAAATGTGTTTTACTAAGAAAAGTTTTTTTTTCTGGTATCAAATTTTATTATCAATGATTTAAAAATGTTAAATATCTAGTATCTATATACTATATTTATTTTACCGGTTAAATCAGTTGGAGTAAAGTTTTTCAAGTGTATTAAAACTTCGGCACAGTCGAAGTTAGCTTTGCCTTCTCGTTTTTTTTTTATAGGTGGTTTCAATGAAGGTATTGAAACCAGGGTGTCAAACCGGAACCCGAACCGGAACCGTATACCGAAAAGAACCTATTGAAACTCAGAACCAGAACCGGAACCGGAACCGTTATTATTTATTTTTTGCGTACCGGTATTTCGGAACCTTTATTTTTGGAACCGAAATGACCGAAAAGAACCGAAACTTTGTACCGGTACAGTTTCGGTTCTGAGTTTTTTTGTTATTTCATTTTTATTGCTTCAATCAGGGATTTCTTCAGGGTAAAACGCAGGGTAAACGTAAGCAAAAACTTACAAATGTAAAGTTAAGGGACCATCTGGGATATACTGAAATTTTCAATAAAAATTACAATTTCATCTTATTTCGCATTTTGGTTCAATAAATTCCAAATATTATTAATTTATTCTTAATTTTTGCATTTACAAAGGAAATTAATTAATAATTGGCCCAAATGGACTTTACCTAATAGCAGGGTTAAATTGTGATCGGTAACGTTATCTGAAACAGTGTATTTAACATTTCATCAGATATCAAAAGATCTTCTTACTCTTCTATTATTAGGACATTTTGTTCTGAGGTAAAGTTTATTATGTTTAATTTTCCTTCTTTATAACTACTTTTTGTTGTGTAGTTGCTACCATTTCTATTATATCTCGGATTAGGGATTTTTAAATTATACCGGTACATACCGGTACGTACCGGTATACCAAAAAAAAACCAAGGTACCGGTACGGAACCGAAACCGAAATAAACTAGAACCTAAACAGAACCTTTTACCGAAACATTAGTTTCACGTACCAGAACCGGAACCGGAACCGAAATTCGATTCGGTTTGGTTCCCTGGTGGAAGGGGATATATATTTAAACTTTTATGATGCACGGCTTGGTTCTAAAGATATTTAAAATCAATTTTAATTTTCAATTTTTAAAATATAAATTGAAAAATAACTCTTATATTCAATTTTCAAAATAAAAATTGACAAATAAGATTTATATCGCAATTTTTATTATAAAAATCAAAAATAATAATTATTTCGCAATTTATATATTAAAATTTAAATTTAATAATTATTTTGTTATTAATTTTTTTTGGGTTAAAAAATAAGATTTGTTTGCCAATTTATTGAAAAAAATCAATAAATAATTCTTATTTTGTAATTTTTAAATTAAAAATTATAATAATTACGATCTCTGTTTTTATACCCGTTAATCGTAGAGTAAAAAGGGTATACTAAGTTCGTGCAAATGTATGTAACAGGCAGAAGGAAGCATCTCCGACCCCATAAAGTATATATATTCTTGATCAGCATCAATAGCCGAGTCGATATAGACATGTCCGTCTGTCCGTCTGTCCGTCCGTCCGTCTGTCCGTCCGTCTGTATGAACACCTAGATCTCAGAGACTATAAGAGCTAGAGCTACCATTTTTTTAGTGTAGACTTGTATTGTCTGCACGCAGATCAAGTTTGTTTCAAATTTTTGCCACGCCCCCTCCCTCCCCCGCAGTTTGAAAAAAACCTCATATCTCCCACAATTTTGAAAATAGATTGTTCGAACTTTCTAGACATATACTTTAATCATCATTACCTATCGATCGGCCATACATCATTTCGTGATCAGATGAACGATAGAAAAGTTCCCGCCCCCGCAATTTTTAAAATCCTCATATCTCCCACAATTTTGAAAATAGATTGTTCAAACTTTCTAGACATATATTTTAATCATCATTACCTACCGATCCGCCATACATCATTTCTTGATCAGATGAACGATAGAAAAGTTCACGCCCCCGCAATTTGAAAAATACCTCATATCTCCCACAATTTTGGAAATAGATTGTTCGGACCTTCCAGACATATATTTTAATCATCATTACCTATCGATCCGCCATACATCATTTCCCGATCAGATGAACGATAGAAAAGTTCACGCCCTTGCGATTTGAAAAAAAAACTCATATCTTCCACAATTTGTGATCTAATATAATATTCTTAAAAAAAAAACTTACCCTGAGTAACGGGTATATCGAAGTCGAGCAGGGCCGACTTCAACTTACGCTCTCGTTTTAGTCTAACTTTTGTAAATTTTTTTCAATTCACATATTTTCAATTTTTGAGCTAAATATATCGTAAACAATTAATTTTAATTATTAAGAGCAAGGCTGTAAACCTCTACAATTTTGGAGGAGGTTCGGTTCGGAGGGTCGAACCCGTGAGTATCTTTGGGTTCGGTTCGGACTTTGGACCTTTATTTATCCATTCAATTGGTTAAAAAAATAATGAATTGTTATAATCATATCATTTAGCCTACATTAGTCATTTAGTTAGATAAAACTGATGTGGTTCCGACCTTCTAATAAAATTTTTAAGTACGAGTCAAACTTGATGTTACTTAAAACAAATACGAAGGATTAAAGCAATCCTAAAATTCTTGTATCAATCCGAAAAATCACGCTTCAAGTACGGATTCTACCTGAAAATCAAATAGTTTTGCATAAAGATTAAAACAAGTTAGGAATTGCAATGTCATAGCGAAAGAACGAAAAGTAACTGAAAGTTCGAAATCATTTTTCTCGGCTTCTCTCTTTACAATTAATAACAAACTAAAATGAATCCCGTGTGTTGTTGAAAAAAGTCTATTTCGAGTTAAAATCAAAGATGGGATCGATACAAGAATTTCATAATTGGGAAATCCGAACACATGTTAATCCTCTTGTACTTGAAATCGATTGGGATTGAATTTAATCCAAATTAGAGGTGCGCGCGTGAGCAATTTTTCCTTCACGTAAAGCACAATTCACGAAATCAAAATCTCTTGACGCACGATTCACGAACACAATTTTTTGAGCGTTTTGCGTCACGCACGATTTATGCATGATTAAAGACGGGATCACGAACGATCAAGCACGATCAACCACCCCCGATTTTTGGCGCGGGGCGACCTTAATTCTATCATGGGTTTTATGGCTACATTGCGCTGTTTGTATGGAGCAGCTGCGAGCAGCGAATTGACGAAATCAAAAGCAACTCAGTTTCAGGAATAATATTATTGATCAAATATAATCAGAACAAAATTTCGTGAATACTGCATGACTTATATTCAGGATAAAAACCTTTAACACGCACGAATCACGCACGGATCACGGATGCTCACGCACAAAAGACTGTGTTTTTTCACTATCACGTCGTGACACACCGTGACACGTTTAAATTCAATTCACGCGCGCACCTCTAGTCCAAATATCTCGAGGTATTTCTTCTGAGTAGACACTATATCTTCCTGGAGAAGTTCATCTACACGCGAACTAAGTTAGCGCACTATTTTTTAGGTCTTTGGATTTAGATCTTTTCCAAAATTTTTTAAAATTGTTTAATGTATGCTCTCATGAACAATTTTCGAAGGAATTTATAACATTATTGACTTTATATCCTTTTTTACAATCAGACATAGTGACTCTTCAAGATTTAATTTTGAATAATCTCATTAAGAATTTCCTTCGTTTGAAAAATTTCTTATTATTGTAAACCGAACCTTATTTTTGGAAAATGTGGTCCGATTCGGGTTCAGGTTCGAGGCATCTAAATTGTAAGTGGTTCGGTTCATGCTCCGGTTCGGGGAACCCGAGCGGAACCTGTTTTTAGGGGTACGGTTCCGGACCGGTTTGCAGTCCAGTTTATAACATTGATTGGGTTGAATCATTTCCATAAGAAGAGTGTCACAAGGAAAATGTGTTGCCGACGATTCTGATATCTTAATAGTAAACCAAATTGTGTCTATAATTGAAATTTCGGATAGTGAAAATGAAGAGGTGGAGAATCTACTACAGAAGACTGATTTTTTCGTTGATTTTATTAATTGTAATATTTTATGAAGTTTTTTCTTTGTAAACTAACAAATCCTAAATTTCGTATGTTTATTAACCATTATTCCATTGAAGAAAAAAAATCTACGTGCTGATCTGAACAACTTTTGTTTATAAATAAATGAAGAAATTTAAAAAAATTTGTCAGAACGATTGTATCTAGACTATTTAAATACAAATACTATTTAAATGTAAAATATTTAAAAAAAATCTAAATATGAAAGAGCAAACACAAAAAAACATAAATAAATAAATAAAAAATTATTGCAAATTTTCTGAACTTTTAGAGATATGGTATAAAAATGTAATAAAATTACAGAAAAAAAAAGAAAAGAGAGTCTCGAAGGCAAGGAAATTTATAAAGCCAAATGCTAGTAATGGGTCGCTGGGAAGGACCAACGCAAAGTTTACTAAATAAATAAAGAAAATAATACACACCAAATGTGGTCATTGTATCGGGCACTAGGAAAACCCAAAGTAAAAGAAATAATTAAAGAAAAAAATTGTTGTGCACCCTTCGAGTGCCAACTAACGAATGAATCGAAAACTTATGTTGTCTGCTCAAGCAAACTGATTTCAGTAACTCATGGCCTACTTATCTAAAAATATGTACAAAAATTTTATTAAGTTAATATTTGGAAGGTTATTATATAAAAAAGGATTTTGCATATATATGTAAGTAGTAGGGGTCCGTCCATCTGTCAGTATGAATCGTCTTCTAAGGTCCTTATCAAAATTATAAGACACTTTGTTTTTTTTTTCAATTTTTTTTCAAGTTAAAGTATTTAGAAGCTTACAAAATTTATTGGCATCAATATTGTGAAACGTTGCAACAAAAGAATATTAGAAATATATGTTTACTTCAATAGCAAAGAGTCTGAGAGAGAGAGAGACACGAGAAATTTATCCAACGAGACAACTTTGCGAACCGCAATAAGAACTTGACGCAGCCACTTCACTTTTTAAACTGTCTTTTTATTCTTTTTTTTGCTCTTCTACATCTAGATGAAGTTGATAAGTACTAGACTATATCATATAGCTGCCATAGAAACGATCGGTCTAAAAACTAGTTCTAGTTACAAAAACTTTTTTGTTTTCCATCGTAGCGTCAATAATCTTGGTATATATTAGTTTTATGAGTGTGAATTGTGCAACACACATGAAGTAGAAGATATTAATCACTTTCTGGGTATATGTCCAATAGGGCGGGTCGATTTATTTTTTGAATAGGCGTATAGCAGAATCGCACTCTATGGACAATTCTAAGAACATTTGCCCAAGAAACCATAGGTCTAAAATAAAAACTTAGCCGCCGCATTTCAACCTTTAGGTTCATAAATAACACAGGTCAAAAAAATGACCAACATTGTGTTGTCCAGGGTGTCAAACCGGAACCTGAACCGGAACCGTATACCGAAAAGAACCGATTGAAACTCAGAACCAGAACCGGAACAACCGTTATGGTTTATTTTTTGCGTACCGGTATTTTGGACCTTTATTTTTGAACCGAAATGACCGAAAAAACCGAAACATTGTACCGCTACAGTTTCGGTTCTGAGTTTTTTTGTTATTTCATTTGTATTGCTTCAATCAGGATTTCTTCAGGGTAAACGCAGGTAAACGTTAGCAAAAACTTACAAATGTGAAGTCTATAGGGACCATCTGGTATATACTGAATAAAATAACAATTTCATCTTATTGGGTTGCAGATATTTTGGTTCAATAAATTCCAAATATTCTTAATTTATCCCAAGTTTTATCATTTACAAAGGAAATGAATTAATAATTTGGCCCAAATGGACTTAACCTCATAGCGGGTTAAATTGTGATCGGTAACGTTATCTGAAAACAGTGTATTTAACATTTCATCAGATATCAAAAGATCTTCTTGCTCTTCTATTATTAGGACATTTTTTTTGGAAAGTTTATTATGTTTAATTTTCCTTCTTAATAACTAGTTTTGGTACTGGTTCTATTATATCATCGGTTTAAAGATTTATAAAATTATACGGGCACGGTACATACGTAGATAGAATATAAACAAGAACCTAAACAGAACCTTTTACCGATTAGTTTCGGTAAATATAAAGAAGGACCGAAATTCGATACGGTTTGATTTCCCATTAGTTATCTGCCCAGATTCCAAAACTGTCTTCGGTTTAGCCATCGGTTTTTGGAAAATTTGGCGGAAAAAATCCTTTTACCCATTAGTGGCTCTACTTGGCATTCATTTCCTTGTAGCCTTTTAACAGTTCCTATACAAATTTTGTGTATTAATCTAGTTATCCTCCCATAAATTTAAATATTTGCTTTGGGCTTAAACAAGCCAAAACTTGGCCAAATAAGCTGATTTAAATCCAAAAAAATTTACATAATTAGAGAAAAAGTTCGGCCATATGCTAGTGATGTTCAAATACAAATCAAACAACCACATTGGTCTAAAGTAAATTATTTGTTTTAAAATATTACTATAAATCGTGAATAGTCCGACTTAAAAGTTCAATTCTGACCCTTTTGGCTATAAATATTTTTCATTGGTATATAATCTGTCGCATAGACACCACAAGTTCAGAAATGAATGCCAAGTAGAGCCACTAATGGGTAAAAAGAGCATTATATTTGTTTTTCCGCCAAATCTTGCGACCAAGAACCGATGGAGCTAAACCGAAGCCAGTTTTGGAATCTGGGCAGATAACTTTATCATATTTATATACCAGCAAGGCTGGACAACACAATGTTGGTCATTTTTTTGACCTGTGTTATTTATGAACCTAAAGGTTGAAATGCGGCGGCTAAGTTTTTATTTTAGACCTATGGTTTCTTGGGCAAATGTTCTTAGAATTGTCCAAAGATTGCGATTCTGCTATACGCCTATTTCATTTTTTTTGCCCCATACAAATCGACCCGCCCTAATGTCCAATACTAAGAGAACATAGATTACTATAGAGGGATTCCTGAAAGTGATTTGCTTTTGATTTTGATTTGATTTTGATTTCGTCGAACAGCTGCTCCATACAAAATGTGCAGTGTGCCCAAAAAACGTAAGGACTTTAAGGTCATACTAATAGATTTAACGAAATCAGCTCCTGGGCTGATTTCGATTTGCTTTCTGAGGCCGTATTCTTCGAAGAAAATTATGCTGTCAAACTTGATGTCTGCTTTGTAAAGATGCGAACATTCTGAAACTACATGCTTTGCTATTAAACTATTTTTTAAGAGGGTGACAAAAATTGGTGTTACACTTTATTTCGGCGTTTTGTGATTTAGAACCTTTGTTTACTTCAGCGCCAATTGTCAATCAGCTGTTCACGAAATCAAAATCAAATCAGTGCGAGAAAAGGTCGTTCCGTCAACTGATTTTGATTTGCTTTCACGAAATCAAAAGCAAATCACTTTAAGGAATCCCTTTTATGTTTTAATGTTCGTGAGCTAAACCGAAATCAGTTCATAGACATTTAAAATGATACGAACGGATCAAACTGGAAGCATTTAGTACAGTTTTTGCAGCAGGCCACTCAGTATAGAAAGCGGATCTTGGCAGAATATTTTTAAATCAAAACAACAACACATACACAAACAAACATACAAAACTTTATACAACAATTTGAAAATTTGGTGGGCCCCTAAACCAGCACTGGGTCCCAACGATCCTGTATCTCGTGACAAGCGGGGTATAGTAAGACCTTTTGATGGTACCTAGGGAATCCTCAAATGCTATAACAAACCACAAGAAAAATTAGAAACGAACTCTCCGACTGACGACGTATAGTCATAGTCGCGTATTATTTAAAACCTCTAAGAAATAAGTCGTGTAAATTTTTGTAACTATTTCGTAACCTTTTTGTAATTTTAATTTTGTTATTATAAGCATCTGTGTCTATTGGTTTTAAATAAATTTATTATTATTATTAGTTTTATATGCTTTTACATAATTTTGAAAAAATTTATTAAAATCGGATTACTATAGCCATGACTATAGCCATAGTACCGATCGGTCGGAAAATGTGTTTTACTAAGAACAGTTTTTTTTTATGGTATCAAATTTTTATTATCAATGATTTACAAATTTTAAATATCTGATATCTATATCATATATATTTTTTACCGATTAAATTAGATAAGTAGGCCAAGAGTTATTGATATCAGTTTGCTTGAGCAGACAACATAAGTTTTCAATTCATTCGTTAGTTGGCACTCGAAGGGTGCACAACAATTTTTTTCTTTAATTATTTCTTTTACTTTGGGTTTTCCTAGGGCCCGATACAATGACCACATTTGGTGTGTATTATTTTCTTTTTTTTATTTATTAAATTTTGCATTGGTCCTTTCCAGCGACCCATTACTATCATTTGGCATTATATTTATTATAATGTAATATTTGTATTTAAATCGGGTAGATACAATCGATCTGACTTAAAAACAACAAAAAACAAGCGAAAATTATTTTAATTTCTTTATTTATTTATATTCATAAACAAAAATTGTTCTGTACTTTCCAGAACCAACAGATTTTTGATTGTTTTTTTTAATGGAATAATATTTAATAAACATATGAAATTAAGAATTTATTAGTAGACATAGCAAGAACTTAATTAAATTTTAAAGTTAATAAAATTAATGAAAAAATCAATCTTCTATAGAAGATTTTTCCCAACTACTTATCTTCACTATCAGAAATTTTAATTAAAGACACAATTTGGTTTACTATTAAGATATCAGAATTGGCGTCAATGGCAAACTGATTTTAGTAACTCTTGGCCTACTTATCTAAAAATTTTTTTATTAAATTAATATTTGGTAGGTTATTTTATACAAAAAAAAGCTTTTGCAAATACAGTGCCGCTCAACTGAATAGGTTTTCTATATTTTTATACTTTTATAATTACTAAGAGTATATTAGGTTTGTGCAAATGCCAAACAGCCAGAATGAAGCATCTATATATATTCTTGATCAGCGTCAATAGCCGAGTCGATATAGACATGTCCGTCGGTCCGTCTGCTGTCCGTCCGTCTGTGCGTATGAACGAAGAGATCTCAGAGATGGTAAGAGCTAGAGCTTTGAAGTGTATGGAACATATAATTCTTATACTTGCAGACAGGTCAAGTTTAGTTTTGATTTTTGCCACGCCCCCTGCCTCCCCCGAAATTTGAAAAAAAAACTCATATCTTCCACAAATTTAGAGTTAGGTTGCTCAAACCTTTTAGACATTTATTCTGCTCATCAATGCTTATCGAGCCCCCATACATCGTTTTCCGATCAGATGAACGATAATAGAGTTGACACCCCCACAATTTGAAAAACACCTGAAATATCCCACAATTTTGGAGTTAGGTTGTTCGAATCTTCTATACATATATTCTACTCATCATTACTTATTGAGCCCCCATACATTGTTATACACTTGAAAAGTGTATATTAATTTTGCCCAGAAGTTTGTAACGCATAGAAATATTCATTTCCGACCCCATAAACTATATATATTCTTGATCAGGACGACGAGCCGAGTTCATTTCCGCTTGTCCGTCCGTCCGTCCGTCTGTCCGTCTGTCTGTCTGTCCGTCTGTCGTCTGTCCGTCTGTCCGTCTGTCTGTCTGTCTGTCTGTTTCTACGCAAACTAGTCTCTCAGTTTTAAAGCTATCGAGCTGAAATTTTGCACAGAGTCTTATTTTTTCTGCACGCAACTAATATGTCGGAATCGGCCGGATCGGATGACTATATCTTATAGCTGCCATAGGAACGATCGGTCGGAAAATAAGTCTTAGTGAGAAAAACTTTTTTATTTTCTATTGTAGCGTCACCAATCTTGGTATATATTAGTTTTAGATGATTTCACATATTTGTGGAAAAATTTATCAAAATCGGATGAATATAGCAGTCATATAAATGGTGGGTCAAAAAACTAGTTCTAGTGGGAAAAACTTTTTTATTTTCCATCGTAGCGTCACCAATCTTGGTATATATTAGTTTTATATGCGTTAACACAATTCTGGAAGATTTTATCAAAATCTGATGACTATAGCATATAGCTGCCATAGGACCGATCGGTCGGAAAATGTGTTTTACTAAGAAACGTTTTTTTTTATGGTATTAAATTTTTATTATCAATGATTTAAAATTTTTAAATATTTGATATCTATATCCTATATATATTTTACCGGTTAAATCAGTTGGAGTAAAGTTTTTCAAGTGTGTTAAGACTTCGGCACTGTCGATGTTAGCTTTGCCTTCTCGTTTTTCGATCAGATGAACGATGGTAGAGTTGCCACACCCACAATTTAAAACGAGAGCGTAAGTTGAAGTCGGCCCTGCTCGACTTCGATATACCCGTTACTCAGGGTATCAACATGCCCAAATTGTGGGAGATATGAGGTTTTTTTTCAAATTGCTCATCTGATCGGGTAATGATGTATGGCGGATTCATAAGATGATTAAAATTTATGTCTAGAAGGTTCGACCAATTTTTTTTCCAAAATTGTGGGAGATATGAGGTTTTTTTATATTGCGGGGGCGGAAGGGGGCGTGACAAAAATTTGAATACAAATCTACACTAAAAAATGGAAGCTCTAGCTCTTATAGTCCCTGAGATCTAGGACAGACAGACGGACATGTCTATATCGACTCGGCTATTGACGCTGATCAAGAATATATATACTTTATGGGGACGGAGATGCTTCCTTCTGCCTGTTACATACTCTACGAGTAACGGGTATAAAAATCCTCATATCTCACACAATTTTAGCGACAGATTGTTTGAACCTTTTAGGCATATATTTTAATCGTCATTACTTATCGATCCACCATAAATTGTTTCCAGATCATATGAACGATATTCGAGTTATAAGCAAAACAAATAATTACGCTGTGCAGCACTGGCCGTAATCGTGATGGGCAGCACTTGCACAGTTTGTTTTTAAAGTTATCAGTTATATACAATCAGGTACAGAGTACATTATAGTCGGGCTTGACCGATTTTCTTATTTGTTTTTAAATCTTTTTTCCCAAGTTTACATAATTCTTAAAATTGAAATAAAAATTGTTATTTTTAGTTTGTTCATCCCCATACCTGTGATGCATATCCCATAACTGATCTTGAAGTGGCCAGAAATATCTTGTATTTTGTACTTGCAGCCACATGTTTTTATACACTTGAAAAGTGTATATTAATTTTGCCCAGAAGTTTGTAACGCATAGAAATATTCATTTCCGACCCCCTAAACTATATATATTCTTGATCAGGACGACGAGCCGAGTTCATTTCCGCTTGTCCGTCCGTCCGTCTGTCCGTCTGTCTGTCCGTCTGTCTGTCTGTCTGTCTGTCCGTCTGTCTGTCTGTCTGTTTCTACGCGAACTAGTCTCTCAGTTTTAAAGCTATCGAGCTGAAATTTTGCACAGAGTCTTCTTTTTACTGCACGCAACTAATATGTCGGAACCGGCCGGATCGGATGACTATATTTTATAGCTGCCATAGGAACGATCGGTCGGAAAATTAGACTTAGTGAGAAAAACTTTTTTATTTTCTATTGTAGCGTCACCAATCTCGGTATATATTAGTTTTAGCTGATTTTTCATATTTGTGGAAAAATTTATTAAAATCGGATGAATATAGAATATAGCTGCCATATAAACGGTCGGTCAAAAAACTAGTTTTAGTGGGAAAAACTTTTTTATTTTCCATCGTAGCGTCACCAATCTTGGTATATATTAGTTTTGTATGCGTTAACACAATTCTGGAAGATTTTATCAAAATCGGATGACTATAGCATATAGCTGCCATAGGACCGATCGGTCGAAAAATGTGCTTTACTAAGAAAAGTTTTTTTTTTATGGTATCAAGTTTTTATGATCAATGATTTAACAATTTTAGATATCTGATATCTATATACTATATTTAATTTACTGGTTAAATCAGTTGGAGTAAAGTTTTTCAAGTGTATTAAAATTTCGGCACAGTCGAAGTTAGCTTTGCCTTTTCGTTTCGATATCAAACTTTACCATGTGTAGTTACGGACCTGCTTTGAATCTTTGTATTTCATTTGCACATGTTTCTTGAATGACATGTTAGATGTCAGTGTAACCCCAAGATAGATGTACTCTCGGACGCCTTAATATTCAAATCAATATTGAAAATTTGGTGCTTAAAACATTAAAACAATAAAAGATGAAAAAACTATTAAGATAATGAACGATTGACCCTAAAATCTGATTGCATAACCTAATCAGAAGACTATAAAGGTGGTAAGCGAATCATGACGATATGTTCATGATTTTCTAATTTTTCCGTTCCAAAAACATGAACTCCAACTCTTCAACCACCGTACAATTTATATAAGCAGAATCGTAGTGTGTGCGACCATGCATTGCGCTGAGATGTATTTCCATTCGTGTTCAGCGTGTTCCCAATTCGATTCGAAATAAATAAACCAAAACTGGTATTGTTTCTGGAAGTGTAAAGAAATTTCCGAATCCTACGGATTAAGGTGGGTTTAGGCAGCAGCATATTCAGCACTTGTTAGAATATCCATTCGTATTCCAATGTTCACAATTTGAGAATAATTAATGATTTGGAACTTTTATAACGGACACGGTATATAGGAACCCTCAGAAAATTTATTTGACACCAAAGTGCATTAAAAAATAATAGGCCTATGTAAAACAGATTTTATAAAGCGCTGCGAACCAACTTCTTTTTATTAAGTAGCACTGTTTTTGAATCCTCCTCTCAAAGAGTAAAGTTTCTTGTCCGCATGTAAAAGTAAATAAAAACGAGAAGGCAAAGCTAACTTCGACTATGCCGAAGTTTTAATACACTTGAAAAACTTTACTCCAACTGATTTAACCGGTAAAATATATATAGGCTATAGATATCAGATATTTAAAATTTTGAAATCATTGATAACAAGTAAGAAAGTCGGTCAAGCCCGACTGTAATATACTCTGTACCTGTTTGTCGAAACAATAACTTTAAAGTGTGAGGTTTTTTCAAAATCTGAGGGTGGCAACTCTTTCAACCATCGTTCATCTGGTTGAAAACGAGTATGGGGGCTAACTACACCCGTAAAATTATAAAATTTGTATATAATTTCCATTAACAAAAACGTATCTATATATCCGCGAATACGCTACGAGCCATCTAATAAATTGGGAAATTACCAGTTAGCTATGCCTTCTCGCTCTCTCTTTCTCGTGTTCTACATGGAACTTTGTTTTGGTTGTTTTTTTTTTTCGAAAAATGATGTATGGCGGGTCGATTCAAAATAAGTAAAATATGTCTAGAATGTTCGAACTATCTATCTTGAAAATTGTGGGAGTTATTTCGTTTTTTAAATTTGCGGGGAGGCGGGGGCTGGCAAAAAAAAATCTAAACTTTTTTTCCCCGCGGCCCCCCCAACCCCACCCCGAGAACGGCCGACCGCGGCACGAGCTATACGACTCGGTTTTGCTTCGAAATTACTTTTGGTCGGATCTCCGCTGTAAAGTATAATAAAAATTTAATACCATAAAAAAAAACTTTTCTTAGAAAAACACATTTTTCGACCGATCGTTCCTTTGGCAGCTATATGCTATAGTCATCCGATTTTGATAAATTTTTCCAAAATTATTTGAAAGCATATAAAACTAATATATACTTAGATTGGGAACGCTACTATAGAAAACAAAAAAGTTTCTCTCACTAGAAGTAGTTTTTTGACCGACCGTTTCTATAGGAGCTATATAAAACAGTCATCCGATTTTGATAAATCCTGTATTATATTAAAGCATATTAAACTCACATATATTAAGATAAGTGACGCTACGATGGAAAACAAAAAAGCTTTTCTGACTAGAACAAGTTTTTTGACCGACCGTTTCTATGGCAGCTATATGCTATAGTGATCCGATTTTGATACATTTTTCCAGAATTATGTGAAATCATATAAAACTAACATATACCAAGATTAGCTCGTCGTCCTGATCAAGAATATATATAGTTTATGTGGTCGGAAATGAATATTTCTATGCGTTACAAACTTCTGGGCAAAATAAATATACACTTTTCAAGTGTATAAAAAGTCAAATAAGTAATAAAACGAGAAGGCAAAGCTAACTTCGACTGTGCCGAAGTTTTAATACACTTGAAAAACTTTACTCCAACTGATTTGACTGGAAAAATATATATAGGATATAGATATCAGATATTTAAAATTTTTAAATCATTGACAATAAAAATTTGATACCATAAAAAAAAAACTTTTCTTAGTAAAACACATTTTCCGACCGATCGGTCCTATGGCAGCCATATGCTATAGTCATCCGATTTTGATAATTTTTTTCAAAATTATGTGAAAGCATATAAAACTAATATATACCAAGATTGGGGACGCTACGATAAAAAACAAAAAAGTTTTTCTCACTAAAAGTGGTTTTTTGACCGACCGTTTATATGGCAGCTATATGCTATAGTCATCCGATTTTGATCAATTTTTTTCAGAATTGTGTGGAAACATATAAAACAAATATATACTACGATTGGAGCCGCTACGATGAAAATCAAAAAAGTTTTTCTCACAACGACTTATTTTTCGACCGATCGTTCCTATGGCAGCTATATGCTATAGTGATCCGATTTTGATACATTTTTCCAGAATTATGTGGAAGCATATAAAACTAACATATACCAAGATTGGGGACGCTACGATTTAAAACAAAAAAGAATTTCTAACTAGAACTTGTTCTTAGACCGATCGTTCCTATGGCAGCTATATGATATAGTCATCCGATCCGGCCGGTTCCGACATATTAGTTGCGTGCAGTAAAAAGAAGACTCTGTGCAAAATTTCAGCTCGATAGCTTTAAAACTGAGAAACTAGTTCGCTTAGAAACAGACAGACGGACAGACGGACAGACAGACGGACAGACGGACAGACGGACGGACGGACAAGCGGAAATGAACTCAGCTTGTTGTCCTGATCAAGAATATATATAGTTTATGGGGTCGGAAATGAATATTTCTATGCGTTACAAACTTCTGGGCAAAATTAATATACACTTTTCAAGTGTATAAAAATATCTCTTCTGTTAAAAATACTTCTAATCGTTTCTCAGATGAAATTTCTTATGAAATAAGGTCTTACACACATTGCGTTAAATATAAGAATCAATTATATATTTTGTCGTTTTGGAAAGACTGTACTGAGCTACCACTTATGGAAAACTTGCACCGCAAGTAAAGGGTGAGTATTTATGCGTAGTTTTTTTTATCGGGCAAAACACTCAATTTGCATCATATATTCAGAATTTTTATTGGAATCGATAAATTGGCCCTTGCCATTCATGTAAATTTTGTCCGCGGCTTCGTTTCAAATGGTCCATTCGGAAGATCCAATTTTGCTAAACACAATTTTTCATGGAGCTGTTCTAAGGCCCATTTACCAAAAAATTGACGTTGTGGCAGGTCATTCGGCTTCAATTCTTGCAGAAGTTGAACTTTATAGGCTTTCAAACCCAAATCGACTCGTAAAATTTCGCATGTGGTTGAGTAACACATGCCCAATTGCTTTCACTTTTCACAGAGCACGAATTTTGATAACAAATTTCAGAAATTTCCAATCGTTGCTCGTTTGTAAGTCTTTTCATAATGAAATGCCAGAGAATACTGAAAACTTTTAACTTTGACAGATGACGTTTGGACGCCATTACCAACCAGTGCTGTCAACCTGAAAAACTTAACTCTTCAAAAATCACCCTTTATTAAATGTGCCAACTTCATCAGCAACCAGTGAGAGAGTGTTTTCTACATCCAGTGGAATTCTAGAACAAATTCTATTTCTAAACAAAAATGTATCAATAAATTATTAAAAAACTAATGTTTCAAAATGCATTCCTGTATAATTCGAAAAAAATTGTTTTTTTTTTGTTGGTATCAACATTTTTCGGGATTTGGGACGGGATTCGGGACGGGCGGGACAATTTTAACACTCCCGGGATTTCGCGGGACGGGACAGAAAATATCTGGTTCGGGATGGGCGGGACGGGACAAAATTTTCTGTCCCGCGCCCATCTCTAGTTTCCATTAAAAAAAATATATTTAAAATAATAATTTAAAAAATTCCGATTGGGTAAGCTGTGATTTCAGCCCTGCTACATTGTACGCCAGTAGTGGTAAGGATATTTCGTTTCCCCCTAATCTGCTCTATATTTGTTAGTATGCTGAAGTTGGTTCTGTTGTGATCAATCTTATTATAGTCCTATAAGCTATTTACGTGCATTCATATTATTATCAATTATGTTATTGGCTCCAGGCATTTGATAAGAAGATCGTACTCGAATTTAAGCAGGTGCATTCCAAATTGATATAGCTGGGTAAGCGCACCAACTACTTATTTTTTCTCGTTTCCAGGGTTCACCTGCGATGAATTTTTTAGGATTTGCTGATGTTATCGTATATTAATTCACAAGGACTTTCTCCTGGCCAAGCCACATCCTTTTAGTTCTTCAAATGACCGAGTAATGGCGCATTTTGGTGACTGAACGGCTTGCAAAAATTTCAAGTGATTTTAAAAATTCTCAAATGCAATTCGAAGTTCACCCACTGTTGATTTCTGTTCGCCTGGTAATTAATATGGGGCCTGCGCTTTTAAGGGCAATTTTGGCAACTCAAATGGCTGCCCTTGAAAATATTTACCTGCGGCCGGTTTCTGTTGACCTGAGTCGCTAGTTTAATATTATTATTTCCCAGTGCTTTCAAAACGTCGAAATAGGAATTTTACAGTTTGGCATTTTACAGTTTGGTTTGCACGGCCAAAATGTAAATCTCGACCTAACTTGCTTATATCCTGTAACTTGGTTTTGCCATACCATCACCCATTCCCAAACGCAATAAAAATGCTTTGATACAAGATTTGTTTTAATAATTAATTTTCCTTTATATATATATATATATTTCGTTTCATTTGAGTGATGATACAATCGCCTATTTGCGCTGACAAATATATATATATGTATATATTTTCATATAGTGTGTAGGCCCTTCGACAATCGAGTTTAGCAAATTGGGCTCATATAAATTGTTAATATCAAATTTGCTTGTTTTTTTTTTTTTTTACAATTAGGAAAAAAATGCGCTGGTATTACCATCAATTTATACACTGTTATACTATAATTTGGTTTCTGTAAAGTTTTGTTATATATCGAATATATTTTTGTAAGCGTTGTGTGGAAATAAAGAGAGTGAAAGATTAACAAAAGGATGTCTAAACTTTGTTGGTACTATTCCTAGGCGTTTTTGTTGTGTATAATGTATTCCAAATTTTAAACTGTATTTCTTTTCTTTGGGGGATTTTTTGTTTGTTTGTATAAGTTACAAAAACACATACAATTTATGTTGTATACTTTATATATCAATGGCAAATATTTTCGTTTTAAATTTGGTTTTATCGTTTTCTCATCTAGAAGCTCTGACTGTGTTCGTTTTGGTTGGCTATTTACTGACGTAGGT
Organism: Lordiphosa mommai; assembly: GCA_018904225.1. NCBI lineage: Eukaryota > Metazoa > Arthropoda > Insecta > Diptera > Drosophilidae > Lordiphosa > Lordiphosa mommai. Next base: position 494,194 of record JAEIFT010000047.1, read on the forward strand.
GCGGACAATATAAGTACAATAGTGGGAGAAACGTAGTTCTCTTTAGTTTCAAAGCTGTGCAACAGAATCTGTCAAAAATATACGAGATATAGGATTTTAGAGAAGTGGCTAACCCATAACAGATATTCACCAAAATCAATCCCCATAATTTTTTTAACCGAAAAAAAACGATCAAAATAGGAAAGATTTTTGAATAGAGAAATATTTGAATAGATTTAGTGCTTCTTTAATCTTTCTGGAAATATAGTTTTACTCCGAGAATTTACATGGAAAACTGCAATCTTACTTACTGAAGAAACAAACATATGGTCCGCATAACGGTATTACCAGATTAGAAGGAAATGAAAACTAGGGCTGGAAACTAGAAACTTCGGTTTGGGTTTATTGGGTTATATTTTGAATTAATTCTTAAGGATTTGAGTTGGTTTTCCTTATAATATCAAAATACTGGGTCGAAAATGCAGCCCTTAGAACCGGTTTAGTTTGGGTTCTTGGGCCCTTAGAACCGGTTTAGTTTGGGTTCTTGGGTCCCTCGAACCGGACCCTCAAATTTATGACCTCCCAAAACCAGCTTCTTTCAGAAATATTTCTATTCAAAAATGATTATAAAATACTTTTTGAAAAGCTTAGATCGATTTTTTTTTTAAATATTTACGAATACCAAATTGAAACATGCTTTAAAAGATTAAAATAAAGAGATAAAAATCGAGCACATTGCGAGAATGAGTTTGATTATTGTATTTCGAAAACTAGATACTTTTTTACAATAATTCTCTGTAAAGATTCTCGGTTGAGGGTTTAAACGGCATAGCGTTTTTTTCTGTCGGAATTATGACATTATAAAACGACTTTTATGAAGTTTGAAACGACACAAATCCGAGCGATATTATGTCGGATTTTTTGTCGAACTTATGTCGTCTACCTGTTTAGATCAAGGTTAGAAACTTAATCCTGGATATTCTATTAAACGTTCTTCAAACTGAATTGGAATTACTTCCACAGAGTTTCTGTAATATATCAAAAATCATATACTACTTCAATAGAGGTTAAAATCGACCAGAATCATTCACGATCTTAATAATTTATTGTACAGTAGAACTTTAAGCAAAAGTCGTGTTAAGGGATGGTCCAAAAAGTTATAATTTTCATATAAAGAATAGTGGGGTAAGAGATTATGCCCTTTTGGTGAATGATTGAAAATGACATTTTAATACTGGGAAAAGTTGACAAATTGACAAAATCGGTATCATGCCAGTATTTTTAAGCGATTTACTAAGAGTTACCCTATGTGGCACGAGCAGTAAGTCAAATAGATGAGCTCCCATAAAAAAAAAACAAAAGTCTTTGGTAAAGCTGGTGTATGGGCAGGACAAAGACGCGAATAAAAGCAGCAGGTACTTATAACGGTCTAGTAAACCCTTCTTTTGAAGCGCAAAAATAACGCTAAACATAGTGTACAGCCGATAAAGCAAAAGGGTACGGCAGTTGATGTTTTTGAGCGAAGAATTCTTTACAGAGATACAAAACGGTGTACTTCGATACCAAATTAGTCACAAGCTGTTACACATGCCTAAAGAAGCTCACTCTAGAAAAAAATTTTACAATAAAAAAGCGAAAGATTTCAGTTAAGAAAGTTGTAGAAGGCCAGGACTATGACTTTAAAGAATAGCGACGATTCGCGAAAAGTTTCACATGAAAAAAGACATTTTTGATAGATACTGTTTGTAGCACTATTAAAAAAAAAAATACCTTTACCCCACTATTGTACGTTGTAATGTTGGGTCTCATCTATATAGATGTTATATAGTTCTTATATCATAACTTAAAGTCAAATTGACTGAGCTGTATTCAAAATTCTACGCTTTGTATACTATATACCACCCATACGACTTTACTATAGCAAACACGTTTTCTAACGTACAGTATAAGCAAAAAAGGGGGAAAAAGGAAACTTTACAAAATTCGAGTGTAACCCTAAAACTATTTCGCTTGATTCACATTTTGTTTGTTTTTGTGTTTTGTTTTTTCTACATTCAAAAGGCAGTTTTTTGCGCATGGAGGGACATAATTGAGATTCCATTACAAAAGCATCAGAGTGTGAGAAACAATTTGTACAGACTGTTAAAAACACAAAAATAACGTGAGATTCCAGATACCTTACATTTTGAGGGTATGTCTTAAAGCTATTAAAAAAAAAACGCACACATACACATTATTGTTTACAATATACGAGTACCTTAGGAAAGAACATGGTTTTTAGTAGAAGTAATAGTAGTAAAGATCCTAGCATACTTTGGGGCTACATTTTCTGTAGCAGATTAGTTTGATGATGCCGCCTATGTACATATACCACCCGACTCTTCTATTTGAGTCGCTGGTGATCCGGTGTGCTCTTCAATATATCCGGCTGATGTTGATGTGCATGATGATGATGTGCATGATGGTGTCCCGCTGAGCTCAGCGTGCCCGGTTGGCTACCTCCTCCGCCCACCACGCCGCCTCCCGCATGATGTGAACTGCTGAGCGTGTGCGAGTGCGTGGAGTTAAGGGTGTGTGTGGCATGCGAGTTGAGCGTATTGTGTGCCGTGGTTGTGGCATTTGTGGAGAATCCCGTGCCAGTGCTTGCCGCTCCTATAACTCCTCCAACCGCCACGCCGGCTGGTCGCTGGGAGGTGCGCAGTGAACGATGTGAACCATTGCGCGTCAACGAGTTCATTTGCGGTGTACCGGGCACCGTATGACCCAGTGCATTCATGTAGTCCGCTATGAGCAATGTGATCTCCAAAATCTTTGGCTTACTCATGGCAAACAGCAGCTTTTGCTCACAGCCCCCAGCCAGGGTGCCATCATCATGGGAGACCACCAGCATAAAATCATCCTGACAGCCGCCAAAGGTCATGACCGTGCCATAGGGATACCTAGCCACCGGTGCCATTGTGGACAGCTCCAGCACATTCAACGCATCCTCGGCCACCGCCAGCCAGGCCACGGGCGAGGAGTTTGTTGTCGCATGCGGCGACGGTTCGCTTTGACGCGGTTTGGCCTGGAACAAACAGGCCCCAAAGTAGGGCCATTTCCGGCAACAGGTCAAATAGATGCGTACACAGTCCAATGTGGAGCGACCCTTAAGCAGCATCCATTTGGAGATGAGCAGCTCCTGCACATCCTTCAGCTGATCAGCGCCCAAGGCGTCACGATAGCGATACGGGTAGAATTTATCCAGTGCCTTTAGACCCACATCGCGTGACTTCTCGTGAGTGTAGTCGCCCATATCGATCTGTGACATCAGCGAGGCTAGCTCCAGGGCCAATTCCCGCGACAGCGGAAAACGTCCCTGTACAATTTGGGCATTGGTCTGATAGCACAACAACAGGCGCTCCTTATCCGTTTCGCATTTGATAGTATGTTTCCAGTACAGACGATTCTTGTAGCTCAATTGAATGACACGAGAATTCTCGAATTTACCCGAACCCTTTTCACGCAGGGCCGTTTCCCATTTGCTAATGACATCGCAGAGTTTGGCCAACGGTTCGAGATAGTGTTCCAAATCTTTTTCAATGGGATCATCGCTAAAGAGACAAAAACCATTCGCAGCATCACGAGTGCCCAGCTCCTGGGCGAGTGTAGTTTGAAATTCCTCAATGGTGGTGGAACCGTCGAACGAGACCACCTGCGAAGGAAGAAGTAAAGGGTAAAAGTTTAAGTCGGATATTCTATGTACGTTACCGTTTTACGTAAAGTATTCGGTATCATGATTTTATCATATATGTATCATAAGACGCTCGCACTTTGTTGTCAACTAAGAGCTTTTTGTTAAACGCTCAAGAGTGAGAGCAAAGGGGGCAGTACACAAATTTTGTATGCATGTGTGGATGGATGAATTAACATAGATAGGCAATTTGGAACGCAGCTCTGTTTTGAGTGTATATAATTTACTCAAAAGAAAAGACTGTGTTTAAAATGAGACGGACATAGTCAAAAAAGAACTCAGAGATCCAAAATGGCAGCGAATAGATGACTAATTTTGAGAGAAAAAGTAGGCGAAGTTTCAAATTCCATGATGTGTGCGGGCATGTGCGCTTAGACGGCAAATAAACTGACGAGCAGCGTGGAGACACCCTTTCGTATCAAGTGCCAGCTGCACACTGAAGATATGTCAACTCAGAAAAGCGCGTTTCAATCGAAACTTTCGTTTCGTATGCAAACCCTAATAAAAACCTAGAGACTCCGAATCCAAATCTGTTTTTCATTAACCGAGGTTGAGGTTAGGGCAATTTAAGGTCAACAAGTAAGAAAACCCGTCAAGCCCGATTTTAATATACTCGATACCTGTCAAAGATTGTACGTAACTGAACACTTTTAGGTGTGAGGTCACACAAACTGTGAGTGTGTAAGTGCTGCCCAAAACGATATATGCGAGTGCTGCCCAACGAAATTATTTGATTTGCTTATAACTCGACTATCGTTCACCTGATCTAGAAACTGTGTATGGTGGATCGATACGAAATAGTTAAAATGTATGCTTAAATGGTTTGAACAATCTATTTTGAAAATTGTAGGAGATATGACGTTTTTTTTAAATGTGGGGTAGCAACTCTGCTATGTTCATCTGATCGGAAAATAATGTATTGGGGTCGATAAGTAATTGGGTGGTCTAAAAGGTTCGAACAATCTATCTCTAAAATTTGGATTTGAGTTTTTTTTTTAAATTGTGGGGTGCAACTCTACTATCGTTTACCTGATCAGAAAACAATGTATGGGGGTTCGATAAGTAATGATGGGTAGAATTTATGTCTAAAAGGTTCGAACAATCTATCTCTAAAATTGTGGGAGTTGTGAGGTTTTTTAAAAATTGTGGGGGTGGCAACTCTACTATCGTTCATCTGATATATAGTTTATAGGGTCGGAGATGCTTCCCTCTGGCTACATAAATTTGCTTAAACTCAATATACTCTTTGTACCTTCGGTACAGAGTATAAAAATGGGGTTTTGCCATGTTTTCTTTGGGTGACGGATGTTAGAAAGCCTGAGAAAAGTACTTTTTGGCCGGTTATACGATTGTACTGGGGATGTAAACTTAACGTACGGTATTTAAGAAATCTCGCAAGGTTTCTTATTTTTATATCCTAAGTAGGTAAGTTTAGGTTATTCCGTTTGCTGAAGGTAATATTCCTTCCAACAAATTAGGTGTAGCTAGCAGACTTGATTCCTGTTCATTCTTATTAAAAAGTGAGACTAAATAAAAAAGAAGAGTTCCTAGATACAAAATTTGTATGAGGCTAGGTACATTTGCCTTGATGCCTTAATAAAAACTGAGATAGATACTTGAAAATGGGACTGATTGACCAGTTCTGGCTCAGGTTTGATGGTTTAAATCTTGTTAAATGAGCCTGCACATTGCCATGGGCATACCGATAGTTTACTTATCGGAAAGGGGGTTGGTGTGTCGTGAGTTCGTCTTCTTTAAACCTGAGACCTAAATGAGGAGTAAGTCGGAATGCTCTTACATCTCTTAGATATATAGATTTGCGGCAAGCGTTAACGTTTACCTAAGATGAGATAAGGGGGTGCATCAACGAGCAACCCGATATCAGAAATGGTGATTTGAAAACGGGTTTTCATTCTTCGTTACCCAATAGATTCACTCACCTGATAAGTAGTGTTCATCATATGTACTGGTATGGCATGCGGCAGGGAGTGATGATATGGATTCTTCAGTAATATGGATAGCACCTCCATGCGTGATGGTTTCGTTTCGCGTCCACCATTTTTCAATGTACGCTCCAATGCGCGTTCACAGTAAGCCGCATATTTACCCGTCTCCGTTTTGGTATCCGCATTGCGTGACAAATGTAACTTCAGATACCACAATAGGCGACTAGATTTGGGTACAAATAACGATACGGCCAGAGCAAGTAATTGCCAACCCTGGACAAAACTATAAGCTGGTGGATTCGATTTGCAATCAATAATGGGCGTTGACACAGGCGCCTAAATATTTTTCAAAAGAAAAAGATATCGTGTTTAATTGATGGAAATGCACCAGTTTAATTCGCTAGCAACTACCTTAAAATCGAACACAACTGTACCAAACAAAAAAAAAACAACCAAAGACAGAAACAAATTTCCCCCACATACCTGTATCGATGTTGGTGAACTGCCATTGGCTTGGGCGTTGCCAGCCTGCTGTGTATCACAGGTGAACAAGCTTTGGGTGGCGCACAACAGTAGTTGCTGTAAATTTCGTGAGCGTCGTCGTCAGTACAGTGTTGGAAAACGTTTAACGGTTTGGAATTGGGAGGTATTTTTTTTATCGGTTCGATTACACAACGCAAAACGTTTGAGAAACGAAAGAAACAAAAGTGGAAGTAGAAGAGAAGCCAAAAAACATTTGCTGATCAATTTTTGGGGTTTCCATTGAGAAAGAGAGCGATTTGATTTCTAACAGTTTGCTCGTTTCTTGTTGTTGTTTTTATTTTTTTTTATAAGAAGCCACAATACACGCAAAGTAAAAACAGAATAATTACAATCATATGAAACATTATGCGAGACATTCAAAAAGCAGCAAAAATATGCGCAAAATGAACAACAAAACAGAGCATAAACCATAAACAAGTTAGAGAAACTCTAAAGAAGAGAGAGAGTAATAGAAAAATATAGAGAACTGTTGCGTTTCTTAGTGTTCAGAGTGGGTGAGATGGGTGAGGTGGTTGGTTGGTTGGTTGTGTCGTGTTTCTGTTATGTAGCAGAGATCTGCAAGCGGTTAGGATTTTTTCTTTGTCAAAAGTGCTCAAATTTACGCGGAAAAACTTAAAATTAGAAATGATAATAAGACGTTTTTCACCCGAATGGCATATTTCAAACACTTTATTTAATGTGGAAAACATTGAAATATAATTATATAGATACCAATTCAGGGAATCAAACCGAATCGAATTTCGGTTCCGGTTCCGGTTCTGGTACGTACCAAAACTAATGTTTCGGTAAAAGGTTCTGTTAAGGTTCGAGTTTATTTCGGTATTCGGTTCCGTAGCGGTACCTTGGTTTTTTATTTCGGTATACCGGTACGTACCGGTATGTACCGGTATAATTTAAAAATCCTTTAAACCGAAGATATATTAGAACCAGTAGCAACCTACACAACAGAATGTAGTTATAAAGAAGGAAAATTAAATATAATACATTTTACCCCCCCAAAACAGATGTCCTAAGAATACTTGTGTAACTGGAAAGCAAGAAGAACTTTTGATTTCTGATGGAATGTTAAATACACTGTATGAAATAACTTTATCGATCACAATTTAACCCTGCTGTTAGGTTAACCTTAACCTTAACCTAACATTTGAAAGTTTTTGCTAACGTTTTCCCTGCGTTTTACCCTGAGGAAACCCCTGATTAAAGGAATAAACTGAAATAACAAAAAAAAACTTTGAACCGAAACTGTACCGGTACAATGTTCCGGTTCTTTTCGGTCATTTCGGTTCCAAAAATAAAGGTTCCGAAATACCGGTTCCCAAAAAATAAATAATAACGGTTCCGGTTACGGTTCCGGTTCTGAGTTTCAATCGGTTCTTTTCGGTATACGGTTCCGGTTCGGGTTCCGGTTTGACACCCTGTACCAATTATATCAGCCTTTCACGTTCTTAAGAACTTTTTTCTAATGTCCAGTTTGCACGAAGCGTTTGTTCCATGACTTTTTTCCAAGACTTACGATAAGACTCCGGATCAATCGAATTACTTCGACGCTGAAGTGAAACACCATACTACCACTTGACCTCGTTTCAAAGCAACTAGCAACGATTACAACAGCCCTTAAACTACGAGCAACCGATGCACAGTGGGCAAAATAGAATTACACTCAGAACCGAATTTTTTTACTCTACATTTACTAGAAAACTTTTCGGCTCTACATGTAAATGAATGTTCTTTTTTAAAAATCGGGAAGGACTTTGAACAAAGAACTGATCAATGGTTCGGATAAGTATTAAAGAGCTGTCATGAATCAAAAATCCTGCATTAAAATTTCGCTTGATATTTTACGTATGCTTCAGTATAAAATTGCATAAATCTTTATTTCTCGTTTCCAGCGTGTTTTCCGACTTTATTCCTATTGGTAACAACACAGTACAAATTATATCGGCTCCGTGAACTCAAATTTTGTGATGCGAAGGAGGCATTTACAAGCACGGGCACTCCTCCTACACAAAACCATTAATTGGCGCGTTTTCATTTTTCAGAATATGAGTTTTCTTCCGCTAGATCGGATGTTTCGCCCAGTGTGCGATGCCTGGAAGGGGGTACTTCGGGACACTCGGTCATTCTCAACAGCCAAGTAGATAAACCATATATACAAACGACGTTCGACAAACTATACAATGACAATATCCCCCATAGCAGAGCCAACGCCATCAACTTTTACACGGATGGTTTTAAGCTCGACGAAAAAGTGTGAGGGTGCGGTTTCTCCTCCAACCTCGACTTAAACTTATTGTTCCGTCTTCCTTACCACTGTAGTATGTACTAAGTATCCAAGCCACACAAAAGCCGAAATACTGCGTCTCGATACAAATCGGTGGAAAAACCTTTCCTCCTAAAACGTACCAACACACTTTTACGTAACAGTGGGGAACACATATCGCTTCTGGTAGGGACTAGAGGTGCGCGCGTGACGTGAATTTAAATGTGTCACGGTGTGTCATGACGTTTCTCGACGTAATCGTGAGAAAACACAGCCGTTCGTGTTTTGTGCATCCGTGCGTGATTCGTGCGTGTTTAAGATATACCTCGTGAATTTAAGTCATAATGTATTCACGAACATTTTTCTATTATATTTGATTAATAATATTATTGCTTAAACAGATTTGCTTTTGATTTCGTGTATCCGCTGCGCTCAGCTGCTCCATACAGAAAGCACAGTGTGGCCATGACACCCACGATAGAATTAAGGTCTCTTCACGCTAAAATTCGGCGGTGGTTGATCATGCGTGATCATTCGTGACCTCTCCTTAAATCGTGCTTGAATCGTGCGTGACGTAAAACGCTTAAAAAATTGTGTGCGTCAATAGATTTTTATTTTGTGAGTCGTGAGTTACGTGATGGAAAAATCGCTCACGCGCGCACCTCTAGTAGGGAGCCTGAAGGGATACTGTTTTATTGACAGACATGCACCTTGCCATGGCATCACACACCATGGATTCTGCAGAACATTTTCTACCACATTTTCTCTGTGGTTGCCCAGACCTGAGTAGCATAACCTCTCCTGCTCAACCTCTCGAAGACATCCGAACTAGATGTCCCAGCTCCACTTAAGTTTATTCTGTCCTCAAAGGGATAACGGGGAATATTCCCCGTCATATATTTATATATGGCATCGTAATGGGCCTGAGCGGCCTAAGTGGTGAAATGAGTTGTCGCTCCATCACATCCTAACCTAACCTAACCTAGAAATGAATCTAGGACTTCAAGTCAAATTGTTTTTTTTTTCGTTTTTTGTTTTCCTTATTATTCATATTCCGTCCCAATGTAAACTACAAATTGCTCTTGAAAACGGCGCTTAATAAATATTGAGCGCTCTTACAAAATTTTTTTTAGATATTCTCCAATGTTTGTAACATTAATCCAAACCTTTAACTCGAGATTTAATAATTTCGCATCATAATCTAGTAGTTCAAGTAAATACTTACAAAAGTAAATACTTACAAGCGGTGTGTGCGGTATTTTGCGGTGTTGAGCGTATTTTCTATGCGTTATATGTACATATGTGATTATTATTCAAGTCACCGCTGCAAGTCTCTGTTATGTATGTTGTGTTGTATATGAAATTTACAGCAAGTACTTTATACAATGATATAGATATTACACATATGTAAAATTCGTTTTTATTTATTTTTTTTTTTCATTTTGGGGGAAATCGATTGTCTGTATGCTACAACAGAAAAGAACGGAAATGAACTTATATGATTGGAGGTTAGTAGCTGGTAAAACATGCATAAATATTGTGTATAAGGAATACATTTAGAGAGGAATATATGTATGTAAATATGTCATGGACTATTTTGATTATTAAGCGTTGGTAAGCTTCTTTTTAAAAGCAAAGCCATTTTAGAATTCAACAAAAACAAAAGAAACAGTATTGACTAAGCTTCCTCTAGGCAGTATACAAGAGTTTGTATATCTCTAGATTCATCCATGATCGTTGTTGGTGTTTTCTTATCTTGCGGATAGACATGTAATTTTGTTAGTAATTTCAGGAGTTGTGGGATGGGGAAAAATAATTCAAACGAACTCAAAAATAGAACGTAGTTCAATTTCGTAAGAAGCTTTGCAACTGAAAAACTTACGCGCGTTTGCTTGCCCAGTTTCTTGTTTACCTGGACGCCGACACTTAGTTTCTGGCCCATATGTCGGGAGGTTTGCTTGATAAGGATACAAATCATTTCGGTTTGCAATTCGGGCATATCTAGGCAATGTTGCAGAGCATTCTGGGCGAGCACAACATGATAATCGATGCCGGGTTGATTAACGGCCACAGACATGAACAGTTGAATGCTCTGATGGGGAAATAACAGTTGTAACTGTATTCTTTTTTCTCAGTGAAGTGACTTACCTTGAAGAGTTTAATGGCCTCTGGTTGCATGGTCTCGGTGTGCATGGAGGAGAGCGGAGCTGTAATGGTGTCTTTGGTGTGTAGCAGTATGGGATGACGCCAGAGTACGCAGTCTGAAAGAAAAAAGACAATCAATTGACGTTTCCCCATTTAAAGCTGGATGACCTACTTGGATCTCCATCGGTTTCCATGAGCTTCTGCACCAGCTGCTCATACTGGGTTCCTGCACTGGGACCACCACCCGAGACCACAGTGAGATGGTATAGCCAATTGTCACGCTCGGGCTTGCCGGACAGTATTAGATAAGTGGGACCCTGATGGGCGGGATAAATGGCCACGGTAAGACGTGCCTGATCCTGTGCCGCATCTTCACGTTCTTCAGAATCCGAGTCCGACACATGTTCCACCTCCTCTACGCGAGCATCGCGCATATTAATCTGACCCAAGGGATTCTGTGGAAGCACAATCATAGGTTAAAGTCTTTAGCTTATCTTTGCCCACTTACCGTCTCGGCTGGAGCCTTAAAGTACAAAAACATCTTGCCTAACAGCACGCACCAGCACTTTTTGGCATGACCATTCTTCACCTTGGTCACCCAACCCTGTACCGTGGGCTTCTGATCATCGCGACTGAGCAACAGTTTGGTGGCATTGCGACGTTGCACATTCTGGAGCACTCGTATCCAGTCATCCATGGTTGCATGCGAATCCGCTGTCAAATAGTAAACCTTCTTGCCCGTATCTATTTCAAAGGTGGAGGCACCCTCCGCCCGATTGATGCGACAAGCCTCGTCCAGCTGGATCTGACCCTGCGGCTTGCGCTGAATATCGTGTTGGCTCTTCCAGTAATTGAGGCTGCCGTTCTTGAGGACAAACCAACGTTTGCGCCAGGTCTTCAACTTGCCGCCCAGCTTGGCCAGGTGACCCATCTGTTGTGGACAAAATGTTCATCTTCTCCCACTCACAGAGCGTGTGAAAACTTGACTTACCTTTTCCAGCGACTCGATTTTCTTGCTGGGCGAGTCCACATAGGATTGACGCATTAGTAATGACGGCATTGAGGCGTCCATGCAAGTCGACTCGGACACGGCATCCGGTGGTAAAGCATAGTCATCGGAGAGGCCTGATTCAAAGGAAATATCTGAAATTACTGTGCCACGAGGCATGTGGGGGGGGCCTACACGCAGTTGCGTTAACTGCGCGCTGGAGGGCGTATGTAGGCGTGGCAGCGTGCTCTGTATATGTTTGGCCAATGAAGGCTTCAGAAATGATGCAGCAGCTGCCTGTGGGTGGTGTGGTAGCGTGTGATGGAATTGCGGTTGTTGTGGCGAGAGGTGTGTGTGGTGGTGGACTGTGGTGTGATGGTGATTTGTGGTGAAGTTGGAGTTGGTTAATGTTTTGGGTTTTTTGGTAACAGGACATGGGGGGGAAATGGTCAAAAGTTTTCACAAGTTGTTAGAAGATTGGAAATTGTTTTGTTTATTAACATACATTTATAGGCATAGTTCTAGTAGATTACGAAAGGAAGAGCGGCATAAAAAGTATTGAGCCCTAAAGCAAGAAAACAAAGCTCTAATAAATCGCTGTACATAAAACGCACAAATATGAATAAACGGCGCCCTTCAATTAACCCCAATTAAGGCGCTTAATAGTGACTAAACAGTTAAGATAAGCAAAAGATTGAAAACTACCGTCAAAGAAACTGCGGTGAAGATCGGAAACTACAGTTAAAGAAACTGCGTGAATATAAGAAACTACTGTCAAAGAAATTGAGTGAAGATTGAAAACTACAGTCAAAGAAACTGCGGTAAATATCGGATACTACTATCAAAGAAATTGCGGTGAAGAAAGGAAACTACTGCAAAAGATACTGTGGTGAAGATAGGAAACTAACGTTAAAAAAAACTGTGGTGAAGATCGGAAACTACCGTCAAAAAAACATGCAGTAAAGATTTGAATCTACCGCCAAAAAAACTGCGGTGAAGTTTGAAAAGTACCGAGAAAAAACCAGAGTGACGATCGCAAAAATCAGTCAGAGAAAACGCATTGAAGATCGGAAACTACCGTCAACGAAATGGCGGTGAAGATTGGAAACTACCGTCAAAGAAACTGCGTGAATATCGGAAACTACCGTCAAAGAAACTGCAGTGAATATTGAAAGTTACCGTCGAGGAAACTGCGGTGAAGATTAAAAACCACCGTTAAAGAATCTGCGGTTAACATTGGAAACTACCGTCAAAGAAACTGCGGAAAAGATAGGAAAGTACCGTCAAAGAACCTGCGTGAAGATCGTAAAAAGCAGTTAGAGAAACTGCATTGCAGATCGGAAACTACCGTTAAAGAAATTGCGATGAAGATTGTAAACTACCGTCAAAGAAACTGCGTGAAGATCGGACGCTTCCGTCAAATAAAATGAGGTAAAGATTAAGAACTACCATCTAAGAAACTTCGTTGAAGATTGAAAACTACCATCAAAGCAACTGCGTAAAGATAGAAAACTACTGTCTAAGAAACTGCGGTGAAGATTGGAAACTACCGTCAAAGAAACTGCGGTGAAGATCGGATACTACTGTCAAAGAAATTGAGGTGAAGATTAAAACCTACCGTCAAAGAAACTGCGGAGAAGATTGGAAGCTACCGTCAAAAAAACTGCGATAAAGATCGGATACTTCTGCCAACAAAATTGCGACGAAGAAATAAAACTACCGTGAAGACACGTGACTACCGTCGAAGAAACAGAGTTGAAGATCGGAGACTACCCTCCAGACATTAGACTACAGTCTTCACCTGCCGTCAACAAAACCGCGATCAAGATCGGAGACTACCATGAGAACCCGCAACTAAGTTCATTAATATTACATTGAAAGAAACTGCTGTCAAAATTGGACACAAGACCGACAATAAAACAGCGATCTTTATCAAACACTACCGTTCAGACCCGCTCCCGGTTCTTTGAAGACAGGAGTCAATAGTAATTGACGAAACTATCAGGAAGGGAGACTAACGACAACGAAACTGAGATCCAGATTGGAAATTTTGGTTATTTAAAGAATTATTTCCCTCCATTGGAAAGACAAAGAATTACCCTTTCAACATAGGATTTTAGTCAAATCAAGAGAATACCGTTAACTAGAGTCTGGTTTTACAACTTTCGACGAAACAATGTACTGTGAAGTCGGAAGTTTACTTCAATGAAACTCGCTCTCTAGAGGGAAAAATGTAATTTTCTTGCTTAGAATGGCACATTTACTTTTTAGCCTGGGAAGGATTTAAGGAACTAAGCATTGTTGTATTAACGCTATGGTGTGTGTTAGTTAGTTGTGAGGTGTGCTTTGGTGGCTACATCACGACGACCGTACGCTACGCTTTACTGGGGAATTAGGGGTTGCTACATTTGTTACATACCACGCGCCTTGACATTCTTTGGACTCTCGGAACCGCTTCGCTTGGCTGGACTCAGGCTGGAGGAGGTTTTCAGGCTCTTTGACGGACTCGAGGCACTGCCCGAGGTTGAAGTTTCCGTGTTGTCCGTACTGGAGGAGTTGTGCGAATTGTGGGTTAACATGACGGCATGATCCTCGCCATCGCTGGAATCATCGCTTGAGTCACCGGTAAAGGGCATGGAGCGTATTTGGGAGGCTCGTCCCTTGACTGTGGCATAAACGGGCACAGATATATCACAGAAGCCGCCGCTGGCGGTTTGTTGTTGACGCATGGGCGGCTGGGGTGTGCCCGGTGTGCCGCTCCGTCCATTCGATAGAAGGGTGTTGACATCCGGATGCTCATTGCTGGCCGTGCTCTCCGCAGTGCTGTTGCCGGCCAAACCATCGTTGGCCACCTGATAGATTTTGGCCTCCCAGCTGGGGAAACGGTGCAGCGGTGGTGTGGGCGGTCTTGGTACACCCAGATCACTGGTCGTGGTGGTGGTGCTCGAATTGCCACCGCTGGCCATTAAGGCCGGATTGTTTTTCATCCAGGCGGGCAGCTTCTCGCACGACGGTGTATAGATTTCCGCATAGTCATGCGCTGTATCCGTATCCGAGCTGTCGGGGCGTGTGGATGAAGTCGCTGCTGCCGCCGCCGCTACCACAGACGGCGTTTTGGTACAGATGCTCGAGAGCGGAGCCAGGGTGAGGCCATCGACCGCTGCCACCAGATTACGCTCCAACTCTTGCGGCTCCATGGAAAGATTGCGTCGATGCTGATGATGCGGATACGAACTAGTCAAGGGTCGGCTTATAATCTCCTGGGGATCGAGGCTTTCGCTGCGTCGTCGCGTCTCTGGTGTGCTGGCAAAGTCCTGCACATCCAGACTCAAGCTATTGCGCACCGGTCCCACAATGCTGTGGCGCTGGGATTGATTGGCTATGTGATTCTTCAGCAACTCCAGCTGCTGGTTACACTTGATGTTCTGTTCGCGCAGCAATTGGTTCTGCTCCTCCAAGTCGCGCAGCTTGTTGTTCACCCACTCCTTGATCTTAGCGGCTTTCGCTTCGATTTGGCGTGCGTCGTGCAGGCGCAATTGACGTTGCTCCTCCACCTGAAACTCCAGCGAGTTAATGGTCTTCTCGGTCTCGTGATTGGGCTGGCCGGGCGAGACACTGCTCTGTGAACAGGCCGAGCCGGCTAAGCTGGCCGACTGCAGCTGCTGCTGTTGCTGCTGCTGCTGCTGGTGCTGTTGATGGTTTGGCGAACTGGTCGCCGTACCCAGCTGTGAGTGCTGCGAATGCTGCGGCTGCTGTTGTGCTTGGGGCTTGGGCCACTCACTCAGCCGCTGCTCCATAGCACGCACCTGGAAAGACAGCAAGAAAGAGAGGGCAGAGTTTAAAAACTTTTCTTGGCTCGACATGATTTTCCCCCCACAACCCCTTGAATAAGTTTTCCACCCAGCTCGGGTAGCTGAAGAACTTTGTAAATTAAATTAAATTTTCACTAAGCTGGCTACAACGCAGAAGTTGCGGCTGTAAAATGAAGCGCTCTTTTGCCCCGGTCTAATGGTTACATATGACTTAACCCACCAGGGATAAGACAAAAAGTTGCAAACTTTGTTAGTTAAGACGGGTAACTTGTTAATAATGACGGTGTGTGAAATTGCGATAGGTCAGACGGAGCTAAGGTTAGGTCAGGTTAGGTAAGCAGATTTTGGTTAAAGCTTGATAAGGTGTAGGACAATGAATAGTTGGTTAGGATGAGTAAGGTAAAACAACATAAGACTGAGGCAGTTATATCCCGGACGGTAACTGGTAAACACGAGTAAAACGAATTCAGAAAGATGGGTACGACATATAGTACTAGAAAACTGATGCGGCATTGGAATCAGAGTCTACAAATAAAAATAGAAGGCTAACATTGGCTCCGCCGATCTTTTAAATACCCTTGCATTGATTAGAAAAAAGTTTTTCTCACTAGAATTAGTTTTTAGACAGATCTTTCCTATGGCAGCAATATGATATAGTCATCCGATTTTGATAAATTTTTCCAGAATTGTGTGGGAGCATATAAAACTAATAAATACCACGATTGGTGATGGTACCATGGAAAACAAAAAAGTTTTTTCCACTAGAACTAGTTTTTCGACCGACCGGTTATATGGCAGCTTTATGCTATAGTCATCCAATCCGACCGATTCCGACAAATGTGCAGCCTATGGCTATATCAACTCAGCTCGTCATGCTGATCAAGAATATAGTTTATAGTTTATGGGGTCGAAGATGCTTCCTTCCATGCGTTACAAACATCGTGACAATTTTAATATACCCTTTCCAAGGGTATAAAAAACGTACTTAGAAGCTCCGGTTTCCATCGTAGGTATTTTCCTCGATTAAACGGAACACTAGGGGAGGATCATTAGAGACTTGAATAAGGAACGTCGACAAAACGGCCTAAAGCATTCCAAGAACTTGAGGTTTACCTTAATAAATGACTTAACATAGACTTTGGTAAGGGGGAGTTGTGATACCATTGGCAAAATGGATCTAAGAGGTAAATAATAGAGTTGGAAGTTCTAGTTCATTTTAAATGCCTAGTTCATTAGTTCATTTTTTGACGAACTATTTACTTATGAACTATAATTCATTTTAGAACTAGTTCTTTTTATGAACTAAAGCTCAATTTATGAATTATAGCTATTTTCAGCAATACAATTTGTTACGTTCCAATAATAAGACCGGTCTCAATAAAAGCGTTCTTCCCTTAAGGCCGCCGTTCTCAGTATAAGAAAAATCGGACTTATCTTACTATTGAGAACGAAAACGCGGTTTTCGCTACACTTAGAACTTACTTTTTTCTGAGTGTATAGTTCATTTTTTGAATTATCGGTTATTTAATAAACTTTAGCTCATTTTTTTAAGTATAGCTCATTTTTATGAACTAAAGCTCTATTTATGAACTAAAGCTCATTTTATAAACTATAGCTCATTTTATGAACTATAGCTCCTTTTTAGAACTATAGCTCTTTTTTTAACTATAGTTCATTTTAAGGAACTATAGCTCATTTCTTGAATTATAGTTTTTTTTATGAACTGTAGTTCATTTTATAAACTAAAGCTCATTTATGAACCAAAGTTCTTTTTATGAACTATAGCTAATTTCCTGAACTATAGCTCTTTCTTGGAACTATAGCCCTTTTTATAAACTCATTTTTGGAACTAAAGCTCTTTTAGCAGCTAAAGCTCGTTTATGAACCAAAGCTCTTTTAATGAACTATACACAGAGAAAAAAAAAGCTTAAGATCAATTTAATCTTTGCTGGTTAAACTGATCTTTTAAAAATATCAAATTTTTTCATACTTTACATAAATAGTCTCTTAGACGTTTGTCCATAAGCGTGTGCGTTGGCTGACTGCGTTGAGGCGTCATTCCATTCGTGTTAAGTGCAAGGTCTCGAGTTCGCCTCAGACCAGGCAATGTTTTTTTTTTTTTTTTATATAAAAAAGATCGTATTGATATTTTTATCATATCAAGTTAATCTTCGTCATATCAGAGTGAAATTGATATGAAAAAATGTGGAAATGACTGCCATTTCATATCAATTTTTTTCTCTGTGTAGTTCTTTTTATAAACAATGGCTCATTTTTTTTTAACAATTTCTCATTTTTTGTAACCAATTCGCTTTTTGAACACTTTTTAAGATCCTTAGGAAATATTTAAGAAATTCATTAACCATACCATATAATCACTTTATACCTAAGGTAAGCAACGGTTAAGCAATAGCAAAGACTAAGAACAGGTTACTTAAACGCAAATTCTTAACCAAAGGATTCCCGTTTAAAATTAAATTTTCCCTTTTTTCTTCCAGTTGACTCAAGTGCCCGTCTGCACTAGCTCCTAAATGATGAGGGGCACAAAAACTAAAAAAAAAACTTGTGTAATTAAACGAAAACCCATTTCAAACACACCAAAGCAACCATTTAACACTTGGTTGCTGCAATTGTTGGACAGGCCAAGGAATGGCATAAGCTCACGACATGGCAAGACCAGGATATACTCGTAAGTATTTTTATGGCTACACAACAATTTGCAAGTAATGCAACTTGAAACGACAAAGACAAAAGGAAGAAATAACTTCATTTGGCACGACAGGAAACCCAACTGACAACTAAACCAACCCGGAAGGAACTTGGGCGTCACTTCAGCCGTGAAGGAACAGGAGCAGCAGTGGCAATAGCTTTTGGTGGTCTTCTGTCTACACCTATTGCATTATTAGTTGCCACTTGGGAATGGGATGAGACAACATGACAAAATGGGTCAATTGCCTAATGTGCCGAGGTCGGAGAACCTGATATGGAACCTACCGGGCTATCGGGCCAGAAATAAGTTGCCAGAAATAACACAAATCGCGACGCAAATAAAATGCCAAAGTTTAAAGTCAATAAGGGTGGATGCTTTGCAGATTGCCGGCTGAATCCAAACTTAAGCCATAAAATTGGACTGCGCTTTTGCAACTTTGAATGGGCTTTTTAATGTGCCACCAAAAACTTAAAGTTGTACTTGGACACTTGGTTTTTATAGTATGTAAGTTTTTGCATTCCCTTGTCACATTAAGCGGCTTGATGGTGACAAAAAGGAAGCGCGGAAAATGCAGAAGTTGATTCTTATCTAAAAGCGTTTTTGTCAGACGGGGGAAAACAAATGGCTAGGCAAAATCTGTGTATAAATCTAAGGCTAGTGAGACAACTAAATCCGGCAATTTGGATGTTATTGGATTTGCTTCAGATGTGAGGATAAAATGTGATGGATAAAGTAGGGGAAGGCGATATCCTTTAAAAAAAAAAAAACAACAACCATAAACCAAGTGCTTTTTCATTTTTGCACAAGAGAAGGGGGACCTTCTACAGTTTAAAAAAAGAATTTCCATGGCTTTTTACTGTACAGCTGGCGCCAATAGGTGGTAAAGGTGACAAATTTTTTATTAGATGCTCCGAGGCGGAGTAGAACCGGTCACAAATTGTTGAAGTTAAAACAATATTTTTTGCAAAAAAAAAAATGCAGAAGATACTGTGCGATCGCAAAATCCTTGATTTTTTAATTTGCATTATGGCATCTTTCGATTTCCCGTGCGATATTAAAAAAACCAAATTTGTTAATAGTGCGTCGAAAGTACATGCAGAATGCTTATTCAATATTAAGTACAAATAGAGATTATTTATACAATTCAAATAAAAACGAGAGCGTAAGTTGAAATCGGCCCTGCTCGACTTCGATATACCCGTTACTCAAGGTAAGGTTGCCCAAATTGTGGAAGATATGAGAAATTTTTCAAATTGCGGGGGCGGGAACTTTTCTATCGTTCATCTGATCGAAAAATGATGTATGGCGGATCGATAGGTAATGATGATCTCTCTATATATAAAAGAGTTTGTCCTGACTGACTGACTCACTGACTGACTGACTGACTGACTGATTCATTGGCAATCAACGCAGAGCCTGAACTGTAAGAGATAGAAAGCTGAAATTTTCACAGAAGTTTCCTTATGAGTTGAAAGTGAGCACTAAGGCGGGGTTTTGGAAAATTCCACCCCTAAGGGGTGGAAAACTCCCGGAAAAGCTACTATGGGGAAAATTTTGTTTTTCATCCGATTGACTTGAAATTTGGTTTGTAACTAAAGCAAGCGAAATAATTGGACACCTGTTTCCCCGATTCCGGAAAATCTGCCCACAAGGAAAATGGCCGGAAAATTCTTCATGGAAAAAACTATTTTTCATCCGAATGACTTCAAACTCGGTTTGTGAGGATGGTAAGCAGAATAATAAGACTTGAGATTTTCCGATGTTGGAAAATCCACCCGAAAAGTCGGGAAATTCCCGGAAAATTCCATATATAAAATACTATTTTTCTTTCGATTGGCTTCAAACTCGGTTTGTAAGGATAGAATGCTAAATAATTAGACATGTGATTTTTCGATTATGGAAAATCCACCCACAAGGAAAATGGCCGGAAAATTCGATATGGAAAATACTATTTTTCATCCGATTGACTTCAAACTCGGTTTGTAAGGATCGTATGCAAAATAATTAGACATAAGATTTTCCGATGTTGAAAAATGCGCCCGAAAAGTCGGGAAATTCCCGGAAAATTCCATATGGAAAAAACTGTTTTTCATCCGATTGGCTTCAAACTCGGTTTGTAAGGATAGTATGCTTAATAATTAGACATGTGATTTTTCGATCGTGGAAAATCCACCCACAAGGAAAATAGCCGGAAAATTCTATATGGAAAAAACTATTTTTCATCCGATTGACTTCAAACTCGGTTTGTGGGGATGGTAAGCAAAATAATTAGACATAAAATTTTCCGATGTTGGAAAATGCGCCCGAAAAGTCGGGAAATTCCCGGAAAATTCTATATGGAAAACACTATTTTTCATCCGATTGACTTCAAACTCGGTTTGTAAGGATAGTATGCAAAATAATTAGACTTGAGATTTTCCAATGTTGGAAAATCCGCACGAAAAAGTCGGAAAATTCTATATGGTAAAACCTATTTTTAATCCGATTGGCTTCAAAATCGGTTTGTGAACACATTATAGAAAATAATTATTCATTTGATTTCTCGGTGGTAGAATTTCTGCCCACAGGCAAGAATAATGGTGGGCGTATTTCGGTTCAGTGACAATGGCTATTTGTGAGCCGATCTGAATAAAATTCGTTTTGTAAGATCTAGGGTCAGAATAAATGGAAACACGTGTATTTTTATTTCGGGAAGTTCACTGCAAAGGTCGGATTATGTGTGCGGGGGTGGGTTTTTAGCCGATATGTATTAAATTTGGTTTGAAAGCTCTATGGGCCAATTAAATAGGATAAAGTTTTTAGCTTTGCGCTTACTCACCCTCAAGGTTGGATAATGGGTGACGGGGGTGGTTTTAGCGTTTGTACGCTTAACGGGCCAAGTAGGTGGAAAATAATTTTCTCATTTCTGATGGTCGGAAAATGGGGGCGGGGGTGGTATCATTGCCAACGTTTTTTTCATTATTTTGGCGGCTATACTGATGGTGGCGAAGCGAAGCGCGCCGGGTTATATGCTAGTCTCTCTATATATAAAAGAGTTTGTCCTGACTGACTGACTCACTGACTGATTCACTGATTGGCAATCAACGTAGAGCCTAAACGGTAAGACATAGAAAGCTGAAATTTTCACAGAAGTTTCCTTATGAGTTGAAAGTGAGCACTAAGGCGGGGTTTTGGAAAATTCCACCCCTAAGGGGTGGAAAACTCCCGGAAAAGCTACTATGGGGAAAATTTTGTTTTTCATCCGATTGACTTGAAATTTGGTTTGTAAGTAAAGTAAGCGAAATAATTGGACACCTGTTTCCCAGATTTCGGAAAATCCGCCCACAAGGAAAATGGCCGGAAAATTCTTCATGGAAAAAACTATTTTTCATCCGATTGACTTCAAACTCGGTTTGTGAGGATGGTAAGCAGAATAATTAGACTTGAGATTTTCCGATGATGGAAAATCTGCCCGAAAAGTCGGGAAATTCACGGAAAATTCCATATGGAAAAAACTATTTTTCATCCGTTTGGCTTCAAACTCGGTTTGTAAGGGTAGTATGCTAAGTAATTGGACATGAGATTTTCAAATGTTGGAAAATCCGCCCACAAAGAAAATACCCGGAAAATTCTATATGAAAAACTATTTTTGATCCGATTGACTTCAAATTCGGTTTGTAAGGATAGTATGCAAAATAATTAGACATAAGATTTTCCGATGTTGGAAAATGCGCCCGAAAAGTCGGGAAATTCCCGGAAAATTCCATATGGAAAAAACTATTTTTCATCCGTAAAATCCACCCACAAAGAAAATAGCCGGAAAATTCTTCATGGAAAAAACTATTTTTTATTCGATTGACTTCAAACTCGGTTTGTGGGGATGGTATGCAAAATAACTAGACATAAGATTTTCCGAGGATGGAAAATCTGCCCGAAAAGTCGGGAAATTCGGGAATTCCATATGGAAAAAACTATTTTTCATCCGTTTGGCTTCAAACTCGGTTTGTAAGGGTAGTTTGCTAAATAATTAGGCATGTGATTTTTTGTTGGTGGAAAATCCACCCACAAGGAAAATGGCCGGAAAATTCTATATGTAAACACACAATTTTTCATCCGATTGACTTCAAACTCGGTTTGTAAGGATAGTATGCAAAATAATTAGACTTGAGATTTTCCAATGTTGGAAAATCCGCACGAAAAGTCGGAAAATTCTATATGGTAAAACCTATTTTTAATCCGATTGGCTTCAAAATCGGTTTGTGAACACATTATAGAAAATAATTATTCATTTGATTTCTCGGTGGTAGAATTTCTGCCCACAGGCAAGAATAATGGTGGGCGTATTTCGGTTCAGTGACAATGGCTATTTGTGAGCCGATCTGAATAAAATTCGTTTTGTAAGATCTAGGGTCAGAATAAATGGAAACACGTGTTTTTTTATTTCGGGAAGTTCACTGCAAAGGTCGGATTAGGGGTGCGGGGGTGGGTTTTTAGCCGATATGTATTAAATTTGGTTTGAAAGCTCTATGGGCCAATTAAATAGGATAAAGTTTTTAGCTTTGCGCTTACTCACCCTCAAGGTCGGATAATGGGTGACGGGGGTGGTTTTAGCGTTTGTACGCTTAACGGGCCAAGTAGGTGGAAAATAATTTTCTCATTTCTGATGGTCGGAAAATGGGGGCGGGGGTGGTATCATTGCCAACGTTTTTTTCATTATTTTGGCGGCTATACTGATGGTGGCGAAGCGAAGCGCGCCGGGTTATATGCTAGTTAAAACATATGTCTAGTAGGTTCGAACAATCTATTTTCAAAATTGTGGGAGATATGAGGTTTTTTCATATTGCGGGGGCGGGAGAGGGCGTGGCAAAAATTTGAAACAAACTTGATCTGCGTGCAGACAATACAAGTCTACACTGAAAAAATGGTAGCTCTAGCTCTTATAGTCTCTGAGATCTAGGTGTTCATACAGACAGACGGACAGACGGACGGACGGACAGACGGACAGGTCTATATCGGCTCGGCTATTGATGCTGATCAAGAATATATATACTTTATGGGGTCGGAAATGCTTCCTTATGCCTGTTACATACATTTGCACGAACTTAGTATACCCTTTTTACCTACGAGTAACGGGTATAAAAATCCTCGTGAAAATATGAAGAATTGTAACCTTGGTACTTATATAAAGTTTGTCCCGTGCGACATCGTAAGTGTGAAATTTAAAAATGTTTCTTATAAAAAATGATTTATTTTTTGTTAAATCATACTTTTTAATTATTTTAATCTAAATGAGCTTAAATAGCGACACAAATATAAAGATAGTTTCGAATGGTGTAGAGGTAAGTTTAAGGACAATCCAAATTTGTTAAATTTTTTGTAGTTTTTTGTTATTATGTAACAGAAAATCATGAAAATCTTCTGTTGATTAAAAACATTTTTACTATGTTTATAAATAATTTCGTCAAAAGAGCAACTGAAATAACATAATTATCCTGATGGGAAAAAATGTCCCGTGCGACATGTCACGTGCGAAAGTGCTTAAAATTTAACTTAATAAAAAGTATAAGGTTTTATTAGGTAAAATCAAACCCCTTTTTATGTGACATCAATGCACAACATTCTAATATTTAACACATAAAAATATTGTCTCAGGTTTCGCTGAAATCGGCTTTTGAATTGTTGATCGCGAAAACCACTTCTGTTTTTGTCCCGTGTTTTTTTTAAATTTAATTATCATGCTCAAAATCAGCCTTTGCACCAATTATAGGGCTAATTAAGAGCTATAAGCTAAGCCTTCTTTTTTCACTTTAAAAGTTTTCGACGGTCCCGTTCGACACTCGAGGGACTTAAATTTAATGCCTACCGCTGGACTAGATCATTTAAAATAGCATTTATGTATTGACCTAGAAACTGGTTAGCTTTAGCATTGCCTTGGCAATGGATCTTGAAAAAAATATATATAATATAGTAATCCAATGACAGAATTAATAAGAGCCAAAAGATAAATCAATATCATGCTAAGTATAAAGAAAGTTTCAATAAAATTTAATTCCTAATTATGACTTTTTGCTTTTCAGTTATTCAGAACTGATATTTGAGTCTAATTAACATTGACCAAAATTCGAATTTGTACTTAAAATAACTCAATTCTGGTGCATATTTATAACCGCGCCAATTTTTTCTTTGATGTATATAGAAGCACCAAGCAGAAAACGAAAACTTAAATATAACTGTTAATTTTGCATTGCTAACGTTGTTGTTTTGTTTCTTCCTATCTTATTTTTGCTTCTCTTTTTATGGTTGGTAAGTTATGGTTGCTCTGCCCTCTCTGAGTACTCGTAAACTGATCAAATTGGGTGCTATAAATATGCACCAGAGTTTATTAAAGAATAAAAGAGAACATTTATCGAGACACAACCGATTTACTTTAAGATAAGAACCATCCTGAGGGCTTACAAATTGTTTTAATCATCAATATATAATAAGTAAGTAATATACCTATATAATAAAGCCCAAACTAAGTTGGCAGCAAAGCAGAATGGGTAATTCTGATCAAGGATGCAAGCCTCCAAAGTTTTGGATGAGGTTCGGATCGGGGGTTTGAACTTCGAACCTGTGAGGATCGGTTCTGGAAACCCCCGATCTCCAGAATTTGGTTCAATCTTCGGTTCACTAAAACAACAAAGAATAGTTAGCTTTTTCGATTTATTTCGAAATTAATTCGAGCTCGTAGAAACACTCTCAACCTGTGGAATGGCTCAACAGACCTCTGTGGTCTCAGCAGTCCTCACCGATCAGCTCAGGGTATGGACTGCTCGGGACCCATGTCGCCAGACTTTCAGCTCCCTAAAATGACTACAGCAGAAGTTATCGGGAGGAGGAAGAGAAGAAAACCGTCATTCACTTCTTTTGATTCTGACCTGCCCAGGAGTCGACGGAGACCAAAACATCTCGGCTTTTATTTTCTAATGGACGTCTCTAACTTTGCTATAATTAAGCCTCGACATCTAACAGGTTTCATCCAATGCTAGATATGTCGTAGTTAGTCTCCCTTTTCAAACTTTTTTTTGAGCGACAAGGTGTTGTGTGAAACCCCAGCAACCGCCCAAATCTAACTTGTTCTAGTTTAAGTTAATAGGCATTATATCTTCCTGAAGTTGATTATTTTTAGAAGATCATAGATTAGAAAAAATAAACTTGAGTGTCAACTGGATACCTGGGTAGCTTGAGTGTGAACTAGATACCTGGTTAACGCAATGTTTTTCAGTCTTTCCAAAATGTAAAAACATTTTTTGATGAATGTTCTCTGGAACAATTTTCGAAGGAATCTTTAACATCATTGACAGATTTTATTTTTGATGTTTGTTCATAAACTTCGCTTCTTCGCAATCAGATAGGGAGAAATTTAAAGTCGAATATTGAGTATTCTTATTTAGAATTTTTTTCGTTGGAAAATTTACTTAATATTGTAACCCGAACATCCTTTTTTTCAATAAATGGTCCGGTTCGGATTCAGGTTCAGGTTGAAGGGGTCAAGGTTAGTTAACGCAATATTTTTAGGTCTTTATTTTTAAGAGCTTTTCAAAATTTTATATAATTTTTCTATTAATGTTCTCTGGTTCTACCAGGTTCGAGGGGTCAGGGTTCGATTAGGGTTATCCAAAAAACCCAAACTGAACCTGTTATTAGGGGTGCGGTTTCGGACCGGCTTGTAGTCTGATTTGTTCCTGTTAAATCATTCATCCATTATTATCCTTACAATTATTTTAACAAACTTTTAACTCTAAAAGAGTTCTGTCTTGAATCCATCAAGTCATGCTCAAGTTACTTGAATTTGGAAATTGTCATACTTATAAATATTGATATGAATTATTAAACCTAGAATAAGTTGGTATTAGAGTTTTATTCTAAAATTTGTCCTAGTCCCCCTTTCTTTGTCTTTTTTTAAACGCTTTTTCAAAGTTATTACCTTCAAACTTTGACCAAAATATCAATTTCAACATTATACAACTCTTTTAGAATTGGAGAGAAAATTCAATGAGACTTAACCGAGATACTTGGATTAGGAACCTCTTTCTGACACTTTGCAAGAAGACAAAACACATTCAATAACTTCATTCCCAACTGAGCTTCATTTCCGCTGTCCATATCTTACATCCACAAAACTTAAGCTTACTTCATCCCATGTTTAGTTCTATTCATTTTCCACATTCTTCTGCGTCCTGTAACTGTCAGATGCATTGAGCGCAGCTGTAGCGCAAAAAAAGGGGGAAGCAATTCGATTTTATTGCAGAACGACATTTTTATTGCTGACTGCACAAAAGTGTTGGGGTGGTGGGGGTTCCGAGGGGGCGCCTTCAGGTCCCACGTCTGCCCACTTAACATAAATCTCACATATTGCCGCTTGCATTAACTGTAAACCCAAAAATCCAGCACTATAATTTGCCCCAACGCACAATCGTATTATGCCCCGAACAAAATGAAATAAATGCGCTCAATAAAATACATTTTAAGATGCAGACGTAGACGACGATAAAAGAATGAATGAATAAGTACGAGACGAAGCATTTGAATAAAATTTGAATTGAATTTTTGAGTGCGACAAAGTTTTTCGAACTATTTCCATTTCCTTCCAAGCATGAATCCTGCTTTTATTACTAAATGAGCAGACGCAATTAAGTGGTGAACGGATGAAGGGAGGGGGCGAGTGGACAGACCCAGCCAGATGACTAACGACCAACGAGCCATAATGGCGAATGGGCGCTCTCCCACTCGTAACAAATTGAGTTGTTATTGAAAATGTATGTAAGTTGGCTATATCAGGAGAGGAGAGGAGCAGGAGAAGCAGCAGGAACTTGTGGTGACTCAGTTGTGTTGGTATGGGTTAAAGTCAAAGGGTTTTTCCCTTCCTTTAAAATTGCTCCAATAGATGATATAGTAAGTATCCCTTAATGAGAGGGCATTGACTTGGCTAGGCGCCATCCCGTCGATTGCTTATGGGCTTTCAATCAGTTTTTGCTTTTACTTAAGCCATCATTTCATTTGTATGAAAATTAAGATCGGTTGTATGTGCTTTTTAAAATATTTGAAAAGTATGGGACTTTAAAGCCAATATTAATCAAATAAACATATAAAACTCTTGCTTTAAACATGAATCAATGTAATTTGTATTTGTTTCGCCAGCAAAACATTGTAGCCATTGAAAGCCGACTGAAATGTATAAGCTCAGAGCTCTTTCTGAATGCGCAAGAGTAAGACAGACAATATGTAAGCTAGTAAATGAAAGCTTTTGAATGACCGCCACACCATGTTAATCCACCTTACATTTTTGACCTGTCGAATCTGAACCCGAACTGGACCAATTATAAAAAAAGAAGGTTCAGTTCAAATTATTAATTATTTTTTTAAACAAAAGAAATTTTTAAAAAATATAAAAAAAAACTTTGCCAATGATGTTAAAGATTTCTTCGAGAATTGTCTAAGAGGAAATGCATACATTGACCAATGTTTTCAAACTTTGGAAAGGTCTTAAAACCTGTTCCAGGTTTCAGTTGTACAGTTGTTGTTCAGTTGTTCTCTCTTATTTAAGAGCAAGTAGAAATCAAAGTCTAAACAAATTTTTTCTATCCAAGTAAGTAAGAATTCGTTAATCCCGGAATTCTTTGGCTTATTTCAAAAACACGAGTTAGATTTTAGTTTTTTCCGACCTCTGGTATAGAATGTGATGTTAATCCCAAAGCCCAACGAGAAGGCAAAGCTAACTTCGACTGTGCCGAAGTTTTAATACACTTGAAAAAGTACACTCTAACTGATTTAACCGGTAAAATATATAAAGAATATAGCTATCAAATATTTAAAATTTGTATACCCTTGCAGAGCGTATATTAAAATTGTTACGAAGTTTGTAACGCAGTGAAGGAAGCATTTCCGACCACATAAAGTATATATATTCTTGATCAGCATGACGAGCTGAGTTCATTTACGTCTGTCCGTCCGTCCGTCTGTCCGTCTGTTTCTATGCTATCTGCTCCCTCAGTTTTAAAGCTATCTGGAACAAACTTTGCAAAAAGTCTTTAAATACAAATACGCTGCACATTTGTCGGAATCGGCCGGATCGGATGACTATATCATATAGCTGCCATAGGAACGATCGGTCCAAAAACTAGTTCTAATGAGAAAAACTTTTTTGTTTTCTATCGCAGCGACACCAATAGTGGTATATATAAGTTTTATATGCTTCCACACAGTTCTGGAAAAAGTTATCAAAATCGGATGACTATAGCATATAGCTGCCATATAAATGGTCGGTCCAAAAACTAGTTCTAGCAGGAAAAACTTTTTTGTTTCCTATCGCAGCGACACCAATCGTTGTATATATTAAATTTATATGCTTCCACACAATTCTGGAAAAATTTATCGAAATCGGATGACTATAGCATATAGCTGCCATAGGAACGATCGGTCTAAAAACTAATTCTAGTAAGAAAAACTTTTTTGTTATCAATGGTAGCGCCTTTCAAAAACTGCAAGGGTATTTAAAACATCGGCGTAGCCGATGTTAGCCTTCTATTTTTTATTTTTGCCACGCCTCCTGCCTACCACGCAATTTGTAAAAACTTTATATCGTCCACAATTTTGAAGTAAGATTTATTAAACCTCCTAAACATATATTCTACTCATCATTACTTATACCCTATACATTGTTTTTCGATCAGATGAACGATAGTACACAATTTAAAAAAATCTCATATCTCCCACAATTTTAAAGATAAATTGTTCGAACCTGCTTGGCATATATGTAAAACATAATTTTTTATCAATCCCCCTTACACCTTTTTTAGATCAAATGATCGATATTCAAGCTATAAGCAAAACAAATATGTTTGTGTTCTCAGTTATATACAAAGGGGTACAGAGTATATTACAGTCGTTCTTGACCGACTTTCTTACTTGTTTGTAAGCTTTGTGTGTGGGTTTAAAATACTAGAAGCTTTTGATCGATAAGCTTGTTCGTATAGCATTTTGGGTAAGGGCTGAGCGAGCAGGCTCGTGTAAGCTCGTTGCAGGTCTCTGGTATACACTTATTAAAATGCCAAAGAACGTGGCTCCATCTATTATTGAATCTGAGATCGACGCATTCATACAAAAGGCCAGACAGATAGACGGACAGGCAGAAGGACAGACGGACGGACAGACAAAAGGACAGACAGACCTGGCTTTATCGACTTGTCTGTTTATGCTGATCAACAAAATATATAATTTAAAGGGTCGCAAATGTTTCCTTCTGTCTTTTACATATCAGTTTTCCCATTTTTATGGGTAAAAGATAAAAAGCTAGTGCTTGAGCCAACTCGTACAAATGCTTGAATACACCAAAATGTCTAAATTTCCAGAAACTCTTGAAAACAGCTGAACCTGGTTGGTACTACACTCCTTTCTTGAAAATCCACATTGAAAATCATGGTATATCTTGATCTGAAAATGTTCTTTACAGTAGAAAAATCATAAACTTCGGACTAACCAAATATTTTGGACTAGTTTAAAGGAATCACTAAACTTTGTTTCAGTGTTTAAACTATAGTTAATTTTTTAAACTATTCAGAACAGAAATTAAAAAACTTCATGCAGTTCAACTACTGGGGTGAAAAGTAACCCCGAAACCAATATTTAACGGTGTAATCTGAAGGAGCATTAGCCTCATAATATTTATTTTTATACACTTGAAAAGTGTATATTAATTTTGCCCGATCGGTCGGAAAATAAGTCTTAGTGAGAAAAACTTTTTTATTTTCCATTGTAGAGTCACCAATCTTGGTATATGTTAGTTTTAGATGATTTTACATATTTGTGGAAAATTTTATCAAAATCGAATGAATATAGCATATAGCTGCCATATAAACGGTCGGTCAAAAAACAAGTTCTAGTGGGAAAAACTTTTTTATTTTCCATCGTAGCGTCACCAATCTTGGTATATATTAGTTTTATATGCGTCAACACAATTCTGGAAGATTTTATCCAAATCAGATGACAATAGCATATAGCTGCCATAGGACCGATCGGTCGAAAAATGTGTTTTACTAAGAAAAGTTTTTATTTATGGTATCAAATTTTTATTATCAATGATTTAAAAATTTAAAATATCTGATATCTATATCCTCTATATATTTTACCGGTTAAATCAGCAGGAGTAAAGTTTTTCAAGTGTATTAAAACTTCGGCACAGTCGAAGTTAGCTTTGCCATCTCGTTATTCTTTTGTTTACTTTGCCGTTTTGCCTCTCAAAAAACAAGTAAGAAAGTCGGTCAAGCCCGACTGTAATATACTCTGTACCTGTTTGTATATAACTAATAACTTTAAAGTGTGGGGTCACAAAAACTGCGCAAGTGCTGCCCAGCGTACTTATTTGATTTTCTTATAACTCGAATATCGTTCATCTGATCCGGAAACGGTGTATGGTGGATCGATAAGTAATGACGATTAAAATATATGCCTAAAAGGTTCAAACAATCTGTCATTAAGATTGTGGAAGATATTCGATTTTTTTCAAATTGTGGGGGTGGCAACTCTACCATCGTTCATCTGATCGGAAAACAATGTATTGGGGTTCGATAAGTAATGATGAGTAGAATATATGCCTAGAAGGTTCGAACAACCTAACTCCAAAATTGCGGGATATTTGAGGTGTTTTTCAAATTGCGGGGGTGGCAACTCTACTATCGTTTATCTGATCGAAAAACAATGTATTGGGGTTCGATCAGTAATGATGAGTAGAATATATGTCTAGAAGGTTCGAAACACCTAACTCCAAAATTGCGGGATATTTGAGGTGTTTTTCAAATTGCGGGGGTGGCAACTCTACTATCGTTCATCTGATCGGAAAACGATGTATGGGAGCTCGATAAGTAATGATGAGTAGTAGCATATATATGCCTAGAAGGTTCGAACAACCTAACTCCAAAATTGCGGGATATTTGAGGTGTTTTTCAAATTGCGGGGGTGGCAACTCTACTATCGTTTATCTGATCGGAAAACAATGTATGGGGGTTCGATAAGTAATGATGAGTAGAATATATGACTAGAAGGTTTGAAACACCTAACTCTAAAATTGCGGGATATTTGAGGTGTTTTTCAAATTGCGGGGGTGGCAACTCTACTATCGTTTATCTGATCGGAAAACAATGTATGGGGGTTCGATAAGTAATGATTAGTAGAATATATGTCTGAAAGGTTCGAACAACCTAACTCCAAAATTGCGGGATATTTGAGGTGTTTTTCAAATTGCGGGGGTGGCAACTCTACTATCGTTCATCTGATCGGAAAACGATGTATGGGGGCTCGATAAAAAATGATGAGTAGAATATATGTCTAGAAGGTTCGATTTGCGGGGGAGGCAGGGGGCGTGGCAAAAAAAAAAACTAAACTTGATCTGCCTGCAAGTAAAAGAAATATATGTTCCATACACCTCAAACCTCTATCTCTTACCATCTCTGAGATCTCAGCTTTCATACGGACAGACGGACAGACGGACATGTCTATATCGACTCGACTGTTGATGCTGATCAAGAATATATATACTTTATAGGGTCGGAGATGCTTCCTTCTGGCTGTTACACACATTTGCACAAACCCAATATACTCTTTGTACCTTCGGTACAGAGTATAATAATGTTTAATGAGAGAACGAAAATCGGTTTTTTTTCCATGCTCAATATGATGCCAAACACGTCAACTACAATCAGCTGTCAAAACAAAACTAAGGGCTGCAGCGCGCTAAAATTTGACATGTCTGCCTAAATATGAATGGACTTTAAGGTCAAGGAGGTTACTTTTCACCCCACCTAGTAATAAACTAGATGATTAATATTGACAAACATTTTCAACTTTACTACCAAAATGTCGCGTTTTTTTCCAAAATCTTCACCTAAGTTCAAACTATTTGCAGTATGTTATTCCCCTAAGTGGTCTCAACTGTATTAAATTAAAATTTCAATGTCGAATCACATTTAAAAGAAATTGAGAAGATGCGGCAAATAAAGCTGGAACAGCAGGCAGATAAGTGGCCGGCTTCCCCCCCATCGACTAGACAATGTCGCGTGCCGGCAACAGCAGCAGCAGGAGGGATGCTGGCAAGATGAGCCGGTTTGGGGAGCTAACAATATTTTATGGAGTGTTGTCTAGAGTGGCTGCCACTGCTGCTGCTGCTGCTTTGGATGCTTCTCCAGCGGCAGGCGCTTTGTTGACTATAAATAACAATGGAATCATGACTGGAAATTAAACGTCGAAAATGTTTGCAGCCAGGGGAAGGGAGACATTGTAGGAGTAGGAGGCGCTCTGTTTGCTCAAAAAGTCAAAGAAAAACACAAGAAAGGCAAATAAAATAAATGTATGTACGGATGGTTAATCTGATCCGGTGAGGAGGGGTGGGTGGCCTAAGTGCAAGGGGACGAAATTTGTTTGTCTTGGTTAATATTAACAAATTGCTTCAGTTAATTAATTATTCCATTTACAAAAGAAAAAATCCATTTGTTAACTTCGTCACTTTAAGATGAAAGTTTAAAGTTCTAAAAATCTGACACTTTCTTAGTTTTCCACTTGAAACTCTTCGTCTGGCATGGCATTTCTTTTTTTACTTTTCGCTTTTCATTCCTTCTTCCCACCATGATGATGATTTTTCCATTACAGTCAATGTCAATATTTGCTGCATGTTTTGGCAGCTTGAAAATTGAAAATGTGCATGTTTCACATTATACCAGACGTGCTCGTACTTACTCCTGCACCTTCTTCTGCAGCTCCGTTCGTCGTGATGTTTTACTTGTGCACTTTATGCAAAACAATTAAAAAGCAACGCGAACAATGTCTACGCTTTTGTTTTTTAATTACAAGTGGCACTCGTCTCTCACACTCGAGTATTTTCGTCCGCATTTGTGACGTGTGTCATTTTGAAGAACATGTTGCATACTTTTGTGCGTCTTTTAAGATGAATTTGCCCGAAAAGGCATTTGTTTAAAAACTTTAACAGACCCCCTGCTCCCCCTTTCCACCCCTTGCCACGAAGCTTAACTTAATCAGTTTTGAAAAGAACGAAAATAAAAAGTGGAAAATAAAGTTTTCTACGCCTTTTCGGCCAGACAATAAACTAAAACAAAAGTTGTTCGCTGCTGATAAAAGTTTTACGCCCGGCAATATGCTTTCCAGTTTGAGGGTGGGTCGTTCAAGGCTTAGTAATATCCCAGAGCTTAGTTATAATGTTAAAATAGTTAAAGCATATTTAGTTAAGAAATGAAAGAGTTGAAGAAGAGACGAAGAAGCTTAAATAATTGTTTTTTTTTTTAAATATTGCAGCTAGATTTCATTGGAAACCAATTTTAACAAGATATGGATTTATTCTGAAATATCACGCTTAATATAGATCGATTCTTAGACGAAGAGGCGTAACAAGCCTAAATTAATCTTGGTAGTGTGGAAGCACTAAAAACGAAATCTTAGTCGGGTTCAATCCAATATATTGGGTATCCAATTAATATTGAATCTTAGCGAGATTAACCGGCTCGAGGTAGGTGTGTTTGCTCACAACTTATGCACTCACACCAAAAACAGCAGGTTGGTTCATTTTATGAACTATAGTTCATTTTTTGAACTTAAGTTCATTTTTTGAACTATAGTTCACTTAATCATGGAAAAAGTTCATTAGTTCATAATATGAACTATAGTTCAGAAAAATGAA
Source organism: Lordiphosa mommai (assembly GCA_018904225.1). Lineage (NCBI taxonomy): Eukaryota > Metazoa > Arthropoda > Insecta > Diptera > Drosophilidae > Lordiphosa > Lordiphosa mommai. The sequence goes on from JAEIFT010000047.1 coordinate 528,010, forward strand.
CTATAGTTCAAAAAACGAACTATATTTAAAAAATGAACTATAAATCGAAAGTGAATAGTTCATCAAAAAATGAACTAATGAACTAGGTCATTGAAATGAACTAGATTCTCCAACTCTAACGTACACCACACGACACGTAACGATTTAATTTATATTAAACGATATGGCAAAGCTAACTTCGACTGTGGCGAAGTTTTAATACACTTGAAAAAGTTTACTCCAACTGATTTAACCGGTAAAATATATATAGGATATAGATATCAAATATTTAAAATTTTTATATAATTGATAATAAAAATTTGATACCATAAAAAAAACTTTTCTTAGTAAAACACATTTTTCGACCGATCGGTCCTATGGCAGCTATATGCTATAGTCATTCGATTTTGATAAATTATTCCAGAATTACGTGGAAGCATATAAAACTAATACCAACCATGATTGGTGAAGCTACGTTTGAAAACTAAAAAGTTTTTCTCACTAGAACTAGTTTTTTGACCGACCCTTTATATGACAGCTATATGATATAGTCATCCGATTTTGATCAATTTTTCCAGAATTATGCGGAAGCATATAAAACTAACATATACCAAGATTAGTGACGCTACGATGGAAAACAAAAAAGTTTTTCTAACTAGAACTTGTTCTTAGACCGATCGTTCCTATGGCAGCTATATGAGATAGTCATCCGATCCGGCTGGTTCCGACATATTAGTTGCAGTAAAAAGAAGACTCTGTGCAAAATTTCAACTTGATAGCTTTAAAACTGAGAGACTAGTTCGCGTAGAAACAGATGGACAGACAGACAGACGGACAGACAGACGGACGGACGGACAAGCGGATATGAACTCAGCTCGTCGTCCTGATCAAGAATATATATAGTTTATGGGGTCGGAAATGAATATTTCTATGCGTTACAAACTTCTGGGCAAAATTAATATACTCTTTTCAAGTGTATAAAACCAAAATTCATGTAATTCATGGCGCCAAATCTCGAAACTATTTAGAATTTCTTAACTTTTGCTTACGTGAACCTAAAATTTAATTTATTTTCCAATGAAATTTATAAGTATTATGTCTTCGAGTAGTTGTTGGTCTATTTAACATCTTCGGTCAGAGAAAATTAATTTTAAGGTGGTGAAAGCCCGTTTTAACCATGATTTGTTTCAAGAGAAAAATTCTTTGGAAGATTTATGGCCCTTTAAAGGTGGGCGATGAATTTCGCTCCCGAATGAATCAGGAACTGTATGAGCTCTGTGTGGACACTAACCTAGTCAAGCGTATAAAATTGCAGAAGCTACGCTGGCTGGGCCATGTCACCCGTAAGGATGATAAAGCTCCAGGAAAACAGGCGAAAGTATTATGGAAAGCCCGCCGTAGAGGACGACTGAGACTTAGATAGGAAGACCAGGTGCAGCGAGCCCTTCTTAAGCTTGGTATAAATGATGTGAGCCAGCGCGCACAAAACAGAATCGGCTGGCATACATTACTAGCAGCGGTCGTGACCGACAATCAGTTGTGCTATTGATATATCGGGCTAAAGAAGAAGAATATGATCAGATTCAAGTTATTCCACAAGAGGATCGGTTCAAGGCTCGGTTCACAGTAAAAGAAAAGTAGGAATTTCCGGTTCGAACCGGTTTGATTCAAAGCCTGATTGCAGCCCGACTTATGCAGTATATTTTGTCTAGTTGACAAATTAACATTTTTTGTTTCATCCTGTTGAGTCAAGTAGTGTCGGCTTTTGTCTTGTTTTGTCGTGTTAAATGGTGTTGGACCATGTTCGTGTTTAAAGGTTTCCAAACTGACACGCACATGCACGCACGAAATCTGATGTTGTAACACGAACATGTCGTGTTGTGTCGTGCGTTTAAGGGTCACATAGTTTGAACACAACATAATTAAATTATTTAGTTTACTCTTAGACTTCAGCGTTGGGCGCATCCCTAAAGCGTGTGCATACCAAAAGCCACTGCAGCAGCGACGTCAGAACATGGACACTATAAGCTCGTTGCGTCGGCTGCGTAGCTGTTGTAACAAAGCAAAATAAACCGGTTTCAGTCCACCGCGTAGCAGCAGAACGCACACATACGTTAGCAAAAATGTGATTGTGTTGTTTGCCCACTCTTCCCATTCTCACTGAGGACTATGGGCCGTGGTCGCAAATTTAACCAAGGCGGACTCTAGCTCTTTCTTTTGATTCCCGGCTGAGTATAAAATCCTACGGTATGAACCAAAGTTCCGCTCCTGCGTAAAGTAAAAGACCGAAAAATTCAGACCATTCGTTTGCAGGTCGAATATTTTTTAAATATTTGTCGATAAAGTTTCCATAAAATATCGAAATTTTTTTTGCTTTCAGGCAACAAAAGAAGGAATAAGTAAAGTTTATTATGTTTAATTTACCGTCTTTGTAACTACTTTCTGATGAATGAAGTTTGAACACAAACAAATATATGTGCGGGTTGGTCCCTTAAGTCTTCGATTTAAAAGGATTTTTCAATTTTACCGGTATACCGAAATAAAACCTAAGGTATCAATACGGAACCGAATACAAAAATAAACTAGAACCTAAACATAGAACCTTTTACCGAAACATAAGTTACACTACATACAAAACCCAAAACCAGAACCGAAATACGATAGAAGGTATACAGATGGACGGTGTAAGCGCAGTCTTCTAATCTCATTGTCCTGATCAAGAAAATATTATAAGTACAAGTTTGTTAGGGTCGGAAATGCAAACTTCTGGGAATATTTAATATAAACTTTGTAGGCTTATTAAAAATGGAGGCTATGGGCGTACGTCAAAGCGCACACCAGCAAGCGCTCAGTCGCCACACCCTCGTGTGGCCCTACGAGACCAGTGCGCTAGTACGGAAACCCTCTATTGGTTAAATAGGGTTGGTGCGTCGGGCTTGGACCCACACGTAAACAGACCTTCAATGAAACTGCGACAAAAGCCTCGAACGGACCCCCTCTGACGACGACCCACGAAACGTTTTAGACCCGCTTGAGGATATGCACGAGTCCCACCCTCCAGGGACGTCTGAATTCATTGTGGATGTCCTCGAAAAAATGAACACCCTCGATTGATTACAGCCCGTTGAAACATCAAAAATACCCTAGATCACACGCCACGTAAGCACGGTTCTGCGGTTCTACAAAAACACGTCTGACATTCACACTTTGAGAAGCCCTCATTAAGTATACAATTACATACGGCGACCGAGCGAGCGCTAACACCGACCCCCACGATTAATCGTCAGCGTTTCAACGCAATCATCTACGTGCTTTTACCTTACCCCGACGGCACTGCTTATACCTCAACATCCCATCTAAGCTCCCGAAACTTAGTTGATCGCATATGTTGTTGACGTACTCGTTCGGAATACTCGTCACTATCTTGTTGAGGGTACGACGCGACATTGGCTATGCACACGACTACACGTCGAGTGTTCGAGCTAATCAAACGACTTCAAGCCTACAGAAACTCCAACCTCCGGAAATCCGTACTCTATGTATGGACATGGAACATACCCACTCCTGAGACGAGGATACTCGGATTCTCCGAGTTTCCTCGAAGAACCTGTACGTGAGGAGTGTCGCGTACCGAGAACGCCGAACCGTCGCACGGACGTTCCGAAAGCGAAGCGCCTTTTTCGTAGAAAAAAAACTAGGTGCGGGGTCGGATTTTTGAGAGACTCGAATTCACGTTAACATGGCCCGTCCACACGAACCATCCTACTAATAACCCCATTAGACCACCGCCTTGGGCACCACCAGTTATAATAACCCGGGGTTTGTAGCCTTAAGGTTAAAAACAAAGCACGGTGAGCTGCCTTTTCACTCGTTGGACCAACTCTCGTAAACCAGCGCCACGGTTGAATCTAGTGTACTGCCCATTTTCAAAAAAGGAACCCCCCTGCGCCAACACCGTGGGATTATCCTCCCATGATAAATACTCTGTGACGCAGCCTACAATTTACACTCTTTTTAACCTGTACCACGCCGATTTCACTTGGATCCTGGCACAACGTATCAACTCCACCACCTTTGTTGATTACAAGCCGTTCACACGTAGGCAGTTCTACGTCTACTTTTGATACCAGAGTACGTCACTGATGACGTTGGAAGCACGAAGCTCCGTCAAATAGGAAAGAACCTCTCCGAACCATTCGATACCAGGTTTTAACCTTTCTGGACCTAATCTTGTGGATAAAACGCCTGATCCAAATCGGCACCTCTTCTATAGATGTATAGTACCATGATCGAAACTGGCGTCTATATGGCTACACAGACAACTTAGCACGGTATCTACGCTTGAAACTGATGAGGCTACAACTTAACGTTGTAAAGGATTTCTCTATCTAGACAGCAAACTAGGAACAAAGCCAATTCGAGTTACTCTGACCGACACGGCAGTAGGTTCGAGCCCCCTCGAGAACGAAATAGCGCATACAGTCGCTATCATCCCATCCTAATACGGCGGGCGACTTAAGAGCGGAGGCGGATTGGCGTTTTCGAGAAAATCTTCGAGGTTTATGGACCTTAAGTTGGGATCCTCCCTGATCACGAACAGCTCTATGGGGACACAACCTCTAGCGATATACACCTTGACTTCACCGATGGATAACGCTCCAGTAAAAAGTGTACGTCGAGGCGAAGAATTTGGGACCCCGCCGGACGTCCGAATTATGGAGACCGCGCACCTTGATCTTGACAACGGCGCGCCACAACACCCGACAATCTTTAATTGTATATCAGGCCAAAGAAGAAAAGAGATTTAAAAATACATGGATTCCAAAGATAAGCATAATTTTGCCCAGAAGTTTGTAACGCATAGAAATATTCATTTCCCACCCCGACCGTCAGTCTGTCTGTTTCTACGCGAACTAGTCACTCAGATTTAAAGCTATCGAGCTGAAATTTTGCACAGTGTCTTTTCTTTACTGCACGCAACTAATATGTCGGAACCGGCCGGATCAGGTGACTATATCTTATAGCTGCCATAGGAACGATCGGTCGAAAAATAAGTCTTTGTGAAAAAAACTTTTTTGATTTCCATCGTAGCGTCTCCAATCGTAGTATATATTAGTTTTATATGTTTCCACATAATTCCGAAAAAATTGATCAAAATCGGATGACTATAGCATATAGCTGCCATATAAACGGTCGGTCAAAAAACTAGTTCTAGTGAGAAAAACTTTTTTGTTTTTCATCGTAGCGTCCCCAATCTTGGAAAATTTTAGTTTTATATGCTTTCACATAATTTGGAAAAAATTGATTAAAATCGGATGACTATAGCAATCGGTCGGAAAATGTGTTTTACTAAGAAACATTTTTTTTATGGTATCAAATTTTTATTGTCAATGATTTAAAAGTTTTAAATATTTTATATCGATATCCTGTATATATTTTACCGGTTAAATCAGTTGGAGTAAACTTTTTAAGCTTTGCCATCTCGTTTTAAAATATTTTTGAACAAAAATTAAAAAGATATACGAGCTAAGAGATTGAGAAAAGCTCGGCTTGTCTCTTTTATGGATGTAATGCCACTTATTTATTCAGTATTTTTTAAGAAAGAAAAGAAAAGATTTTAAGTCCCATCGTTGCCTTTCGTGTCCGTGTGCCCCAGCTGTGAGAGACGCTTCATAAAATTCGTATATTTATGAACGAATGAAACGTTATTGTCAGTGGATTATTCTACAATGAAATGGTTGAAATACAAAATGTTTTTAATTGCGTACAAGTTTTTGTTGTCTTTATTTCATTTTGTTTTATGTCTCGACTTGTGCTGAACGCATCGTTGGTTTCCAAGCAAAAGTTCTCTTTGTGTTGGGTTGCTTCACGCTTAATTGGTTCGTCGATAGGGAAAAAGGTCACGTTTATGAGCTGTGATCGAAAACTTGGGAAATGGCTTTAAAGTCTCCCCAAGCGGCCCAGACATAGACTCCACCTCCTCCCACTGGCACTTACACTTGAATGCACTTTTTTGTCATTGCCCCACGCGCAATGTTTTTTTGTCCGAACAAAAGCCTTTTTGAAAATTAAAAGCAAAAAAAAAAAACAACAAATGGAACCCAAAATGCAATGTGAAGCGGCAGCTGTGAGGTTTCCATAATTAAAGCAAAGAAGGTAAAATGGGGAATATGCCTAATGAATTGTTTCAATCGTTGTTGGGTGAGCGCATAAAAACCATCATTAAAACTGAAACTGATCGGGGGGCGGTGACGGGGACTGGGATTCCCTGTTATTGAAAAAAGCTTATAAATTTCGCCACGCATTTTCTTTTGTAAATTGTTCGCTGCTTTGCTTTTTGCTTCAGACATGCCCACTCCGGCTCCAGACTCCAAAGACCAGACTCAACTGACAATGGACATTGTTAGTCTTTTGGCATTTTCTTTTTAGATTTTTTTTTTAATATTCGAGTGATGCTCTTGACAAAAGTGGCGTCCGCCCAGCCAGGACAAATAAAGATTCTTGAAATTGCAGCAAAAATGACAAAGTGAAGTTGGAAAATGTTGAGGAAAATAACAAGACTCTTTACTAATAGATGGAATTGTGGAAGAACTTTCCTTAAAAACGTTTATTTTGTATTAAGTTATTTGAGCTAATAGTTTCTAAACTTAGCAAGAAAACCCATCAACAATATTTTATTATTATACCCTGTACCCATAAAAATGGCTAAAAAGGGTATCATGAAGTTGTGCAAATGTAAGTAACAGACAGAGGAATACATTTCCGACCCTATAAAGTGTTTATATTCTTGATCAGCGTCAACAGCTAAGTCGATTTCCGCATGAACGCGTCGATCTAAGAGACTAAAGGAGATAGAGCCAAGTGTTTTGGAATGTAAGTAGGTGTATTCCATATGCAGATCGAGTTTGTTTCAGATTTTTGAAAATTTCCCCCGCCCCCTCCGCACAAACCACAAAAAACTGTCAGAGCCACAGAGTAAGAACCTTGTGTATTTAAATTTATTAACATAGAACTAATATCTGCCTATTCTGGAACGCACAATAAGATCGCACAAAAACAGGCAAGTTTAGGAAGTAACGAGAAGGCAAAGCTAACTTCGACTGTGCCGAAGTTTTAATACACTTGAAAAACTTTACTCCAACTGATTTAACTGGAAAAATATATATAGGATATAGATATCAGATATTTAAAAATTTTTAAATCATTGATAATAAAAATTTGATACCATAAAAAAACTTTTCTTAGTTAAACACATTTTCCGACCGATCGGTCCTATGGCATCTATATGCTATAGTCATCCGATTTTGATAATTTTTTTCAAAATTATGTGAAAGCATATAAAACTAATATATACCAAGATTGGGGACGCTACGATAAAAAACAAAAAAGTTTTTCTCACTAGAAGTAGTTTTTTGTCCGACCGTTTATATGGCAGCTATATGCTATAGTCATCCGATTTTGATACATTTTTTCAGAATTGTGTGGAAACATATAAAACAAATATATACCAAGTTATACCAAGTTTAGTGACGCTACGATGGAAAACAAAAAAGTTTTTCTAACTAGAACTAGTTCTTAGACCGATCGTTCCTATGGCAGCTATATGATATAGTCATCCGATCCGGCCGGTTCCGACATATTAGTTGCGTGCAGTAAAAAGAAGACTCTGTGCAAAAGTTCAGTTCGATAGCTTTAAAACTGAGGGACTAGTTCGCGTAGAAACAGACAGACAGACAGACAGACAGACAGACGGACAGACGGACGGACGGACAGACGGACGGACGGACAGACGGAAATGAACTCGGCTCGTCGTCCTGATCAAGAATATATATAGTTTATGTGGTCGGAAATGAATATTTCTATGCGTTACAAACTTCTGGGCAAAATTAATATACACTTTTCAAGTGTATAAAAAGACAAAATAACATTGCTGTTGTTGTCTTGCATTTCTTATGTGCTATTTTGATTCTGTTTTACTCCTCATTAACACTTTCTCGCTAGGCTCTTTGTATCGGACTGTACACTGAAAAAAGTGGGTGCGATTATTGTTATGTATGTATGTAGCAAGGCTGCAAACCTCAAAAATTTTGGAGGAGGTTCGGTTCGGAGGTTCGAACCCGTGAGTAATCTTTGGGTTCGGTTCGCGGACCGGTTCCTGGATCCTCTGAACCCCAGGTTTTGGTTCGGACCTCGGTTCAGTTAAACAAAAAAGTAGTTTGCTTTATTTTCGATTTTTTTATACGTTTCAATTGGTTTAAAAAGTATTAAATTGATATAAACATATCATTTAGCCGACATTAGTCATTTAGTTTAATAAAACTGATGTGATCCCGACTATTAAATTAAATTTTTAAGTACCAAGTAAAACCAGTACGAACGAATAAAACAGTCCTAAAATTATTGCATCAATCCGAAAAGTCTCTTTTCAAGTAAGGATCCTACCTGAAAATCAAATAGTCTTGCATAGTGATTAAAAAAAGTTCAAAATTACAATGTCATAGCGAAAGAACGAAAAGTAACTAAACGAAAGTACATTTAATAACAAACTAAAATCAATCAATCCCGTGAAAAGACTGTTTCGAGTTAAAAACAAAGACGGGATCGAGACGGGATCAGAATTGGAAAATCCGTAAAAAAGTTAATCCTCTTGTACTTGACATCGATTGGGATTGATTTTAGTCCAAACATTTCTGGGTTTTCTTCTGTGTAAGCACTATATCTTCCTGGAGATGTTCATCTGTACGCGAACTAAGTTAGCGAAATCCATGTTAGGTCTTCAATTTAAGATCATTTCCAAAAAATTAAAAAAAATATTCAATGTTTGCTCTCTTTGACAATATTTGAAGGAATCTATAACATTATTGACATTATTTTGTTCTTTACAATCGGACAAAATGAATAATCTCATTAAGAATATCTTTCGTTTGTAAAATTACCTATTATTGTGAACCGAACCTTAATTTTGAAAAAAATGTTCCGGTTCGGGTTCAGGTTCGAGGGGTCAAAAATGTAAGAGGTTCGGTTCTTGGTCCGGTTCAGGGAACCCAAAAAACCCGAACCGAACCGGTTTTTAGGGGTTCGGTTCCGGACCGGTTTGCAGCCCTGGTATGTAGTGAGGTAAATTAATCAATTTTAATTGGCTTTTGCTACCAAAACATAATTGTCATTATTTTTTTACACTTGCAAAGTGTATACTAATTTTGTCCAGAAGTTTGTAACGCATAGAAATATTAATTTCCGATGATAAATTCTTGACCAGGACGTTGTCCGTCCGTTTGTAGAGATATTAAAGTGAAGTTGTAGTCACAACTTAATAAAATTTAATTAAGTAATAAATTATTGAATGGTCATGGTTGAACCACCTCAATAGCTTCCTCCCTAGCCAAAGAAAAAAATTAAAAATTCGAATAATTTTTTTTGCAAAAAAGGAAGCGTTTTTAGACTGATCGTTTCTATGGCAGCTAAATGTGCAGCCTATGTGTATTTAAAGACTTTTTGCAAAGTTTGGTCAAGATAGCTTTAAAACTGAGGGAGAAGATAGCATAGAAACAGACAGACAGACGGACCGACGGACGTGGCTATATAGACTCAGCTCGTCAGCAAGGGTTTAATATATTATTAAATCACAAAATGCCTAGCGTAATTATTTGATTTGCGTCGATCGGGAATCGAAGTATGGTGGGTCGATAAATATTGATGAGGTAAATAATTCTCTAAAAAGTCCGAACCAGCTAACTCCAAAATTGTAGAAGATATGAGGATTTTTATACACTTGCAAAGTGCATATTAGTTTTGCCCAGAAGTTTGTAACGCATAGAAATATTCATTTCCGACCCCATAAACTATATATATTCTTGATCAGGATGACGAGCTGAGTTCAATTCTGTCTGTCTGTCTGTTTATACGCTAACTAGTACGTCAGATTTAAAGCTTTCGGGCTGAAATTTTGCACAGAGTCTTTTTAGTTCTAGTGGGAATACTTATTTGTTTTCGGTATATTTTAATTTCATATAATTCCACATAATTCTGAAAAAATTGATCAAAATCGGATGACTATAGCATATAGCTGTCATAGGACCGATCGGTCGAAAAATGTGTTTTACTAAGAAAAGATTTTTTCTCAATGATTTTTTTATAAATATCTGATATCTATATCCTTTATATATTCTACCGGTTAAATCAGTTGTAGTGAACTTTTGCAAGTGTATTAAAACTTCAGCTTAGTTGAAGTTAGCTTTACCCTCTCGTTCATATTGCGGGGCGGGAGGGGGCTTGGCAAAAATTTGAAACAAACTTGATCTGCGTGCAGAAGATACAAGTCTACACTGAAAAAATGGTAGCTCTAATTTTCATAGTCCCTGAGATCTAGGTGTACATACAGACGGACAGACAGACGGTCAGACAGACGGACAGACAGACAGACATTTCTATATCGATTCGGCTATTGATGCTGATCAAGAATATATATACTTTATGGGATCGGAGATGCTTTCTTCTGCCTGTTTCATACATTTGCACGAACTTAGTATACCCTTTGAACTCTACGAGTAACGTGTATAAAAACGAGCTATATTTCAAAAGTGAATAGTTCAAAAAAATAAACTTAAGTTTACAAAATGAACTGTAGTTCAAAAAATGAACTATATTTTAAAAATGAACTATAACTCGAATGTAAAAAAAAATGAACTAATGAACTAGTTCACTGAAATGAACTAGATTATCCAACTCTAGTTCATACAGAAGACGGACGGACGGACGGACGGACGGACGGACGGTCAGACGGACATTCCGCACGACTTAGTATACCCTTTTTACTCTACAAGTAACGGGTATAAAAATATGCACTGACGTGACGTTACTTAAAACGGAAGTGGGTTTCGACTCGTATTACAAAATTGCAACACTCTGCGAATTGAGAAACTCTTTTGTATGAAACTCTTTTCACTAGTTTTAAGAATAATATAAGTTTATTTTCCAATCTACCAAATATAAAAATCATTTCTCGTTCTTTTTTTATAAGCTTGTTATGTCCGTCTGTCTGTCCGTCTGTTTCTATGCTATCTTCTACCTCAGTTTTAAAGCTATCTTGACCAAACTTTGCAAAACGTCTATAATTAAAAATACACTGCACATTTGTCGGAATCGGCCGGATCGGATATCATATAGCTGCCATAGGAACGATCGGTCTAAAAACTAGTTCTAGGGAGAATAACTGTTTTGTAATCAATGGTAGCGTCTTCTAAAAACTGCAAGGGTATTTAAAACAACGGCGTATCCGATCTTAGTCTTATATTTTTTGAATTTAAAAAGGAACGAGTAAGAACATATAACAATGCGAAAAATTCGAATTTCTAGTTTAAGTGATTTTATAATCCCGAAACGAACTAGAAACAAGAATTTTGTTCTTTGATTTGAACCTGCCGAAAATAGTCAGCTTTTGAGATCTTTTGTACTTGAATTTCCCTGGTAAGAAAATTTGATTGTCTGGACTTAAAGCAAATTTCGATAATATACGTACATTTCAGGCATATAGTGCGTTTAGCCTGCTTCATAGCTGGTCCAGTTGGTGCCATTCTCAGGATAAGTACTCACATACACTCATACGCATGCAAATGGAACACGCAATCTTATAAGATCAAAAGTTCAATGCCATAATGTTGATTTTTGAGGGTTCGGCGAAGGGTTCACAGTTTCAGGGTTGTTTTGTGTTCCAACTAACAACAATTCGCGTGGCCAACTATTGTATTTTTAGAGAAATTAACCGAAACCGGTTTTGTACGCAGGGTGGGAGGATACATGGGTATAGCGGGCGCTGATCGTGCACGATTTAGGGGTGGATTTCAAGGGGGTTCTCACTTCCAGAAACACAACAACAAAAAAAAACCAAAAATAATGCTAACCGTCGCGCTGCGCTTTCAAACCGAGTACGTATGACAAGGACTACAACCACGCGCGTTGTGTACGACTCGAGCTACATTGAAGTACTGAACCGGCGTCCGTCAAGAAAGCAGCAAACAAATTGACTAGGGAAATTTCATGTTGCTGCTGTGCGCAGCTGGGAAAACGGTTGGGAAATTCATGCAGACAGCTGAGCCGAGGGGAAGTTTCCAACCAAGCGAATCGTGGGGGTGGCTTTTGGGTAATTCATCTTTGGAATATATGTCATATATCACGCACATCTCTCTGGCTGTGTGTGTGTGTGTGTTAATATAAGAACGAACTGAAGTTTGTTTGCGGGCGAGTTTACTTAGTCATTAGGCAAGAAAGATTGCCCCGTTGAATGGGTTAGTTTTTCTTTTTCCTTTTTTTTTTTTGGCTGTGTCAATGACTCCTATGCTTACAGCAGCCCCACAGTATCCATCACTCACGAAAAGTGCGTGTCATATAAGTATATATGCACAGACATATGTAGCCAGCAAGCATGGTGGGGCAGGTGCTTGTTACTTGTCAGATTATGTGTCGGAAGGAACTTTTTCTACTCGCACACATAATAAATGTAGCATGTTGCTCTTTTAGCTGATTGTGTGGCTGCTGCTGGTGTCAACAATTTGGCTGATTAAAAAACAACAACAATAACCACAATAACCAAACGGGCAACCGGATGATGACTCAGTTCCATTGTCCTCCTCGTCATCCATCAGAGCGCCAGCCAGCATGAAGAATATTGGCTAGACACTCGTCGAAGCCCCAAGCATACTTAGATATGGAGCAGACTGGATGGCAGCCAACTAAGGAACAGATAAAAAACACTTTCTCTCACTTCTAGGCAACATCTATGCAGTCTTACGTGAAGGAGATCGCTGAAAAATTTAAATTATCATCAAAGAACTGTCAAGTCAGGCAAAACAATCATCAAAATCTACAGACTGAGATTGGTTTAATAGTGTACGTAAGGCTACAAATGACAAAATGTGTGAGTAAGCTTGCTTGCTTACTCCACACAAGCGTAACTGAAACGAAAAACTCGAAGCTCACGAAATGACAGAGTAAGACAGCTACCGACACAATATGAGTAAGCTACAACAACAAGGGTATATTACTGGGTATATTACAGTCGGGCTTGACTTTATATAGAATAGAAAGGATATAATTAGTTCGTGCAAATGTATGTACCAGGCAGAAGGAAGCATTTCCGACCCCGTAAGGTATATATATTCTCGATCAGCATATACAGCTGAGTCGAATAGACTATCAGATCGGATGAAAAACACAGAAGTTATGAACGAATCAGTGTGTGTGGGTATGTGTATATATTCGTATAAAAACACAATATCAAGGGATCAGGGTATTTTGTACTTGACTGCAGCACTGCTACTTGTTTTACACTCACAATTATATGCCCAATATCTAAAGTCTTTCAAATTTGCAGTAATATCAGATTTTATAAAGCAGATATTACAATTTTAGCTTCTGTCATGCATTATTATAACTAAATGTTAATTAAACTTAATTAAGTAAAAACTCTGTTAATTGATAAACTCCGGTGCATAACTATGGACGCACCCAATTTGTTTAGTGTATGTGTACTTAGAGAGGAGAGAGATACAATTGGTGAATGTAGATAAAAAGAGAATCAAAAATAGGATTATTATCGTTTTATGCTTGGTGCGGCTATAGTTATGCACAGGAGTTTATAAGGTTAGGCTATTAAATACTTCTTCCCTTGTGTTATGGGTATTTCAAAGTCAGACAGGCTTAAACTTTTATATTTTTTATAAAACTCAGTGAATCAATTAATATCAGGGACCGGATATAACAGTTACTGGTAACAGGTAAAATATTAATGAATAGTTATATTGCAATTTTTATATTAAAGTTTTGAATTAAGAATTATAAATCGATTTTTATTTTAAAACTCGGGAAATACCAATTATTTTATGATTTTTATTTTATTAATCAGCTCATAACAATTATTTTTGATTTTTATAAATTTTTTCAGATGATAACAGTTATTGATGACTTTTTTAAAATAAAAGTCATCAATAAAAATTATTCAAAAACATTTATTTTTTACGTCATAATATAAAAGTCATTTGTCAAAGAGATGGCCGACAAATCTGACTAGTCTTGGTACCACTACTCAGCTACAAAATTCCACAGAAAACGGAAGACTTACAAAACATTAGGCTTTATCGATTTCCCTTGTCGAGCTGATCAAGAATATGTTTACATTTTGGTCTTCAATGGCTCCTTCTATGTGATATATGCAAATGACTTTTATGCAATGCCTTAAAAAATAAAAGTCACTGAATAATTTTTATTAAAGACTTTCATAAATATAAGTCATCTATAACAGTTATCATGTGAAGAAAATTTATAAAAATCAAAAATAATTGTTATGAGCAGAGTAATAAAATAAAAATCACAAAATAATTGGTATTTCCCGAGTTTTAAAATATAAATTAAAGAATAATTGTTATTTCCCGAGTTTTATTATAAAACGCAAAATATAACTGGTAAATAATGACTTGTTTAATAAAACTTATAACTGTTACGGTCCCTGATTAATATTGAAAATTTAAGTCTCCTGAAAATAAATTAAAGAAAAAATATTCCTTTTGCCTTTTGCTTAAACTTATAATTTTACACGAAAAACCTTTGTACGTTTGGTACAATTTATAAAGAAATTGCCCACTAGTTGATAGATTTCCAAGAACTATTCCATATTGGTACTTCAAATTGCCTTAGTCAATAAGTTAAGTCAGTCATCAACTTGCGACTTCGACAAGTATCTACCAAATGCTTTCACTGCTTCACAATGTATCTTGCAGATATCTATCGCACATCATTCACATCTAGCAACTGTTTGTGCGAGGTTAGACGCCAACTCGCCAACTTCAGGGCGCTATTTATAAAAATTAATGTGGCCCCGCGACTCTTGGTCCGCCAAATGATGTCGTCGACTTGCTGATGAGTTTTAAATAAAGAAAGCAGCAGCAGTAGCAGCAGGAACAAAAAACCACTTAAATCGAGAAAAACGCAGCATTTTTCAAATGCACCGCGAGGGCTAGGGCCTAAGGCCTGGTGTGGGCGGCGCACAGTGGGTTGGTTAGACAAAAATTATAATTGAAAATGGAGCAGTTGACCAAAAGTGCAATTTGACAATTTTCATAGATAAGCATAGCAAGTTTTTTAGAAGAGGATTGTCTAAGTTAAGAAATTCGAAAACTAAAATCAAAAAAAGAAGGAGAAATAGCTTTATGTATAGAAGTGTACTTAATTCAGATCAAGAATAGGTATATATACTTTTGAACAACATCATGATTCCAATTTTTACCCATTTTTAATGGGTACAGGGTTTAAAAATGGGTCGTCTGTTAAAAGATTTGGGTCGAATCACTGAATCGATCGCCTATTGTAAAGACCTTAAGAAAACCTATGTTTTGGAAGGTATATTAATCTAAGGGATTTCAACTTCAGCCTTGTTCTCCATTTCATTTCCGCAAAAGTTTGTTTTAATTTAAAGACAAAATCTGTTTTAAATCACAAAATGTTTGTGGAATTAAAATCATGGCTGTATTACTTAGGGATGTAAACCGGTTCTGAACCCAACCGAACCAAACCGTACCGAACCGCTAGTTCCAGCTCGTAAACCGAACTGACGTGTTTTTAAAAATGCCGAACCGAACCCAAAACCGTAATGAAAACGTTTCGGTTCATTTTATGGACAAGTTTGATATCGTAAAGCGTCTTTAAGACAAAAATTGTTGTAAATTTTGGAAATTTGATAAGGAAAATCAACAACACAAAAATCCTTGGATAATTCTAGCGTTGTAGAGTTTTTCTAACTACCTCTTAACGGATTGCAATTTGTCGGGTTGCATTATCTGATTTTGTCCATCTCCTGCAATTGTCCTTTCTTTTCTAAATATATCAGTCAGAATATTGCATTTTTTTTAATTGTAAGTTGCGAATTTATTTTTTGAAAGTTTTCTAAATTCTGTATAATCTTCAGTTGGTAGTATTACTCCAACTTAATCTCTTTTTAGCCAGTGATATACTTTCTACTGCACTTCCTAACATGTTCTTGTCGGTTAATTAATTCCCAGTCACCAATATTACTAGAATATCCGATTCCCGGTGGCTTATAATCCAATTGGAACACACCATTCTCAAGGTGATAACGATATTTACTGCATTCCTGCTCTCCAAGGAATATGAATATTATAAAGCTATTCAAATGTTTTTCATGACTTTCTTATCTGCTAGAATGGTGCTCGAAAATAAAGAGTGAACCACTGAGCCAAACCGAAATCGCGGTGTGGGTTGCTCCAAAATCCATGTTATAAACCGAACCGGTGATATTAAATCTCCATGAACCACTGAACTGAACCAGTCTTAATTTACGAGCGGTTTGCATCTCTGGTATTACTACGTAAATGCCATGGTCATAATGCAAAAGCATTTTATGAAATGGAGCTGAAAAAACATACAACAACTAATGCAATTGGGTATCGCAGTCATCTTCAATCCGTACTGAAACAAGTCTGGCAACACTAAACATCTCTCCAATTGCCCATGCGATACTAAAAACTGTCTTTATCGGAAGCGATAACACAGAAATCTCTAGAGAGTTTGACATCGGTTGTGTGGTAAATTCAAAAGATTTTATTTTACTATTCGAAAGTCTGGCAGATTTAAGGATCGATTATTCGAACCAAAATTAGGAAATATTTTGCTAGCTTTAAGAAAGATTTTATATAAATTTGTCTGTCTCAGAAACTAACAAACAAGTTTATCTGAAACATAGTAGTTTTCTTGAAGATGAGGTATCGGCCCTAAGAAAGATAAACTTACAATTTACTATGTTATTTGTAAGATTAAGTGACAGATAGTTTTATAGATAGTTAATCCCTGATTTGTAGATCTTGGTTTAAGCGCTTACAAAATCCAACTCGTTTAAGAATTGAATCCCTTCGTTCATACGGAGAGTCGGACAGACAGACGGACATGGCTATATTGACATTTTCTGATTTCGAAATAAGGCAATCACATAAAATTCATAAAAATTCAAATTTTGTAATTTTTGTTTGGTGGGGAGGGGGCAGGTGGGCGTTGTGTATGTCGAGCATGTTTTAGAAGTCATTCGACGGCTTTATAGGTTTGTTGGAGAGCCTAACTTTCGTCTACTGTGCCGCAGTATGTATACGCTTTCAAGTTTTTTTTGACAACTAATCTAATTAAGAAACAGACAAATAGCTAGGGATGCCGGATATTTGAAAAATATCCATATCGATTTTTATCGATATTGAAAAAGTATTGTTTCGATATTGATATTTTGTTGACAAAATAATCGATATTATCGATTTGTTCGATATTTAAAAAAAAATCAAGTGGGAAAGTCGGTTAAGACCGACTGTTATATACTCTCTATACCAGTCAAAATTTGTATTTAACTGATAACTTTTTAGTGTGGGGTCACACAAACTGTATAAGTGCTGCCCATTACGTTTGCGGCCAGTGCTGCCCAGACAAATTTTTTCTTTTTTTTAGTCACCAACGTGTTGCCTTTTCTCTTTTAGAAACTTGTATAAATATGTTGTATACAAGACTCGGCATTTAATGCTGATCAAGAATATATATACTTTATAGGGTCTGAGATGCTTCCTTTTGGCAGTGTCATAAATTTGCACAAAATCAATATATCTTTGTGCCTTTGGTAAATTGTATATAAACTTAAAGCGAACCACTGTGGTGGCCAACGAGAGATGTGGAGGCTTTATGTCTTTAGTCGGGCGAAAGTGGCAACGATGACGACGACGACGACGACTACTATATGTCGGCTAGGTTGCACTCTGATGACGGATGCATGCATCATTAATTCAGCTACAAAACAAAAAAAAAACAAATAAACAAACTTAGCAACAAAAACACTAACAACAATGAGAGCCGCCAACGCGAATGTTTTTACTTCTTTTCAGTTTCTCTATGAACTTTTATGCATAATCATAATGTACACTCGGAGCGCCCCTGGAGTTGGCTTTGGGCCTAGCTGCACGCGTATGGTCTGTATTGTCCATAGAGATATCTCGACATACTCGTCGTATGGGGAACGTTGAGAGGAACTATAGTGCACAATGACACCATCTTTCCTCAGCTAATCAACTCGCTGAACTATGCTGAATGTTTATAAAAAGATAAATGGCCACTGTTGGAGGGTCGCCAGGAAGTGCTGAGATCATTCCGAGATGGCCACGTATCCGACTTTGGTGGCGCAATCAATCAACTGTCTAGCTATGCGCTGCATCATCCATAGATGCATTCACATTAATTGATTTTGCTGTCCGTCCACAAGGGATGGGAGGGGAAAGAGTACAAACAACATCAACAAAGAGATGACGAGACACAGATAAGTGGCTATAAACAAAATCCAATCAACAGGCTGACCCAGTTGAAAGTTTGCACGCGGTTTGCAAAAGGTTAAAAGTTCAAATGCTTAATGTGTAGGAAGGGGGGAGGGGTAGGGAGGTTACACTTTGATCATACATTTTCTGATTTCGAAATAAGGCAATCACATAAAATTAATAAAAATTCAAATTTTGTAATTTTTGTTTGGTGGGGAGGGGGCAGGTGGGCGTTGTGTATTAATTTAGAATGTCGAGCATGTTTTAGAAGTCATTCGACGGCTATATAGGTTTGTTGGAGAGCCTAACTTTCGTCTACTGTGCCGCAGTATGTATACGCTTTCAAGTTTTTTTTGACAACTAATCTAATTAAGAAACAGACAAATAGCTAGGGATGCCGGATATTTGAAAAATATCTATATCGATTTTTATCGATATTGAAAAAGTATTGTTTCGATATTGATATTTTGTTGACAAAATAATCGATATTATCGATTTGTTCGATATTTAAAAAAAATCAAGTGGGAAAGTCGGTTAAGACCGACTGTTATATACTCTCTATACCAGTCAAAATTTGTATTTAACTGATAACTTTTTAGTGTGGGGTCACACAAACTGTATAAGTGCTGCCCATTACGATTGCGGCCAGTGCTGCCCAGACTAATTTTTATACTCTGTACCGAAGGTACACAGAGTATATTGGGTTTGTGCAAATGTATGTAACAGCCAGAAGGAAGCATCTCCGACCCCATAAAGTATATATATTCTTGATCAGCATCAACAGCCGAGTCGATATAGCCATGTCCGTCTGTCCGGCTGTCCGTCTGTCCGTCTGTCTGTCCGTCTGTCCGTCTGTCCGTCTGTCCGTATGAACGAAGAGATCTCAGAGATGGTAAGAGATAGAGGTTTGAAATGTATGGAACATATATTTCTTATACTTGCAGGCAGATCAAGTTTAGTTTTGATTTTTGCCACGCCCCCTGCCTCCCCCGCAAATTTAAAAAAACGAAATAACTCCCACAATTTTCAAGATAGATAGTTCGAACATTCTAGACATATATTCTACTACTTATTTTGAATCGACCCGCCATACATCATTTTTCGATCAGATGAACGATATTAGAGCTATATGTAAAAGAAAATAAAAACCAACGCCAACAACAACACCGTTGCCATTGGTAGAACTTACGAGAAAGAGAGAGCGAGAAGGCAATAGCTAACTGGTAATTTCCCAATTGGACCTTGCTATGAGTGGAGCGATATAATTGAGATGGCCTGCGGTCAGAAATCACGCGTGATTCCCGCGTGACTAATATAGATACGTTTTTGTTAATAGGAAATTATATACAAATTTTATAATTTTACGGGTTTGTACTAGGTACTAGCCCCCATACATCGTTTTTCAACCAGATGAACGATGGTTGAAAGAGTTGCCACCCTCAGATTTTGAAAAAACCTCACACTTTAAAGTTATTAGTTTCGTACAAACAGGTACAGAGTATATTACAGTCGGGCTTGACCGACTTTCTTACTTGTTTCTTTTTTATACCCGTTACTCGTAGAGTAAAAAGGGTATACTAAGTTCGTGCAAATGTATGTAACAGGCAGAAGGAAGCATTTCCGACCCCATAAAGTATATATATTCTTGATCAGCATCAATAGCCGAGTCGATATAGATCTGTCCGTCTGTCCGTCCGTCCGTCTGTCCGTCTGTCCGTCCGTCCGTATGAACACCTAGATCTCAGAGACTATAAAAGCTAGAGCTACCAAATTTTCAGTGTAGACTTGTATTGTCTGCAGGCAGATCAAGTTTGTTTCAAATTTTTGCCACGCCCCCTCACGCCCCCCGCAATTTGAAAAAAAACCTTATATCTCCCACAATTTTGAAAATAGACTGTTCAAACCTTCTAGACATATATCTTAATCATCATTACCTATCGATCCGCCATACATCATTTTTCGATCAGATCAACGATAGTAGAGTTGCCGCCCCCGCAAATTTGTAAAATACCTTATATCTTCCACAATTTTGAAAATAGATTGTTTGAACCTTCTAGACATATATTTTAATAATTATTACCTATCGATCAGCCATACATCATTTCCTGATCAGATGAACGATAGAAAAGTTGCCACCCCCGCAATTTGAAAAAAACCTCATATCTCCCACAATTTTGAAAATAGACTGTTCAAACCTTTTAGACATATGTTTTAATCCCCATTACCTATCGATCCACTATACATCAATTCCCGATCAGATGTACGGTAGTAATGTTGCCACCCACGCAATTTGGAAATACCTCATATCTCCCAGAATTTTGAGGATAGATTATTCGAACCCTCTAGACATATATTTTAATCATAACTACCTATCGATCCGCCATACATCGTTTCCTGATCAGATGAACGATAGAAAAGTTCACGCCCCCGCAATTTAAAAAATACCTCATATCTCCCACAATTTTGAAAATAGATTGTTTGAACCCTCTAGACATATATTTTAATAATTATTACCTATCGATCAGCCATACATCATTTCCTGATCAGATGAGCTATAGTAGAGTTGCCTCCCCCGCAAATTGGAAAAAAACTCATATCTCCCACAATTTGGACATGTTGATATCCTGAGTAATGGGTATATCGAAGTCGAGCAGGGCCGACTTTAACTTACGCTCTCGTTTTTAGTCACCAACGTGTTGCCTTTTCTCTTTTAGAAACTTGTATAAATATGTTGTATACAATTATAGTTGGATTTTCGGCTTAAGTACTATTAAAGCTAAGCCCGAATGTGTTGCAAAAATTCATAGTAAGATAAACTAGATTCACTGCGATCGTCGGCTAATCTCTCAATAAACAGACCCTTGGCTGTGCTTGTGTCTCTGATTATTTGCACCAACGGTTCAACGCAAAATAAAGAGTTTCAGTACATCATTCTCGGCACTCACAACATTTGGCAACCCATAGACATAATCACCCAATTCCGCTGTTGAACTTATGCCCAGCAAAGTCTCCAAAACATCGGCGGGCACATTGAGTCCCACATGGAGCATTATTTGAGTGCTTTTGCTTATAACTCTACTATCGATCATCCTATCAGGAATCGGTGAATGAAAGATCGATAAGTAATTTAAATATATGTCTAGAAGGTTTGAAACCCTCTCTTTAAAATTGTGGAAGATGAGATTTTTTTTCAAATTGCGTCAGTGGCAACTCTACTATCAATTATCTGATCGGAAAACAATGTTTGGGGCTCGATAAGTAATGATTAGTAGATTATATGTCTAGAAGGTTCGAATAATCTATCTTTAAAATTGTGAAAGAGATGAGTTTTTATACACTTGAAAATTGTATATTAATTTTGCCCAGAAGTTTGTAACGCATAGAAATATTCATTTCCGTCCCCATAAACTATATATATTCTTGATCAGGACAACGAGCTGAGTTAAATTCCGTCTGTCCGTCCGTCCGTCTGTCCGTCTGTCCCTCCGTCCGTCTGTCTGTCTGTCTGTTTTTACGCGAACTAGTCCCTCAGTTTTAAAGCTATCGAGCTGAAATTTTGCACAGAGTCTTCTTTTAACTGCACAAGTAATATGTCGGAACCGGCCGGATCGGATGACTATATCATATAGCTGCCATAGGAACGATCGTTCTAAGAACTAGTTCTAGTTAGAAAAACCTTTTTGTTTTCCATCGTAGTGTCACTAATCTTGGTATATGTTAGTTTTATATGCTTCCACATAATTCTAAAAAAATTTATTAAAATCGGGTGACTATATTATGTGGCTCCCATAGAAACGGTCGGTCAAAAAACTAGTTCTAGTAAGAAAACTTTTTTTTTTCTATCGTAGCGTCCCCAATCTTGGTATATATTAGTTTGATATGATTTTACATAATTTTGAAAAAATTGATCAAAATCGGATGACTATAGCATATAGCTGCCATGGGACCGATCGGTCGAAAAATGTGTTTTACTAAGAAAATTTGTTTTTATATTATAAAATTTTTATTGCCAATGAATTAAAAATTTTAAATATCTGATATCTATATCCTTTATATATTTTACCGGTTAAATTAGTTGGAGTAAAGTTTTTCAAGTGTATTCAAACTTCGGCACAGTCGAAGTTAGCTTACAACCGTTCCTCTGATCGGAAAACGATGTATCGTGGATCGATGATTGATTAAAATAATGATAATGATGATTAAATAATTAACGAATAATCTTTATTTAAAATTGTGGGAGATTTAAGGTTTCAAATTGCGGGGGTGGCAACTCTACCTATCGTTCATCTAATCGGAAAACGGTGTATGGGGGCTGGCCATCAAGCAATGTCAGCTTGATACCAGTTGAAGTTGTTACCGAATACTAAAATCACCAGAAAAAAATAGAAGGCTAACATCGGCTACGCCGATGTTTTAAATACCCTTGCAGTTTTTGAAAGACGCTACCATTGATAACAAAACGAGCGGAGGCTGTAAATAAACTACAGAAAACAAAAAAAACGAGGAGGCAAAGCTAACTTCGACTGTGCCGAAGTTTTAATACACTTGAAAAACTTTACTCCAACTGATTTAATTGGAAAAATATATATAGGATATAGATATCAGATATTTAAAATTTTTAAATCATTGATAATAAAAATTTGATACCATAAAAAAAAACTTTTCTTAGTAAAACACATTTTCCGACCGATCGTTCCTATGGCAGCTATATGCTATAGTCATCCGATTTTGATAATTTTTTTGGAAATTATGTGAAAGCATATAAAACTAATATATACCAAGATTGGGGACGCTACGATAAAAAACAAAAAAGTTTTTCTCACTACAAGTAGTTTTTTGACCGTCCGTTTATATGGCAGCTATATGCTATAGTCATCCGATTTTGATAAATTTTTTCAGAATTGTGTGGAAACATATAAAACAAATATATACTACGATTGGAGACGCTACTATGGAAATCAAAAAAGTTTTTCTCACAAAGACTTATTTTTTGACCGATCGTTCCTATGGCAGCTATATGCTATAGTGATCCGATTTTGATAAATTTTTCCGGAAGTATGTGAAAGCATATAAAACTAACATATACCAAGATTAGTGACGCTACGATGGAAAACAAAAAAGTTTTTCTAACTAGAACTTGTTCTTAGACCGATCGTTCCTATGGCAGCTATATGATATAGTTATCCGATCCGGCCGGTTCCGACATATTAGTTGCGTGCAGTAAAAAGAAGACTCTGTGCAAAATTTCAGCTCGATAGCTTTAAAACTGAGTTTATGGGGTCGGAAATGAATATTTCTATGCGTTACAAACTTCTGGGCAAAATTAATATACACTTTTCAAGTGTATAAAAAGTATTTCTCACTAGAACTAGTTTTTTGACAGACCGTTTATATGGCAGCTATATGCTATAGTCATCCGATTTTGATAAATTTTTTCAAAATAGTGTAAAAGCATATAAAACTAATATATACCAAGATTGGTGACGCTACTATGGAAAACAAAAAATAGAAGGCTAACATCGGCTACGCCGATGTTTTAAATACCCTTGCAGTTTTTGAAAGGCGCTACCATTGATAACAAAAAAGTTTTTCTCACTAGAATTAGTTTTTAGACCGATCGTTCCTATGGCAGCTATATGCTACAGTCATCCGATTTCGATAAATTTTTCCAGAATTTTGTGGAAGTATATGAAACTAGTATATACCACGATTGGTGATGCTACGATGAAAAACAAAAAAGTTTTTCCCACTAGAACTAGTTTTTGGACAGACCGTTTATATGGCAGCTATATGCTATAGTCATCCGATTTTTATAAATTTTTCCATAATTGTGTGGAAGCATATAAAACTTATATGTACCACGATTGGTGGCGCTACGATGGAACTATTTTTTGGACCGATCGTTCCTATGGCAGCTATATGCTATAGTCATCCCATTTCGATAAATTTTTCCAAAATTGTGTGGAAGTATATGAAACTAATATATACCAAAATTGGTGATGCTTCGATGGAAAACAAAAAAGTTTTTCTCACAAGAACAAGTTTTTGAACCGACCGTTTATATGGCAGCTATATGCTATAGTCATCCGATTTTGATAAATTTTTTCAGAATTGTGTAGAAGCATATAAAACTTATATGTACCACGATTGGTGACGCTACGATTGAAAACAAAAAAGTTTTTCTCATTAGAACACGTTTTTGGACAGACCGTTTATATGGCAGCTATATGCTATAGTCATCCGATTTTAATAAATTTTTCCACAATTGTGTGGAAGCATATTAAACTAATATATACCACGATTGGTGACGCTACGATGGAAAACAAAAAAGTTTTTCTCACTAGAACTAGTTTTTGAACCGATCGTTCCTATGGCAGCTATATGATATAGTCATCCGATCCGGCCGATTCCGACAAATGTGCAGCGTATTTGTATTTAAAGACTTTTTGCAAAGTTTGGTCAAGATAGCTTTAAAACTGAGGGAGGAGATAGCATAGAAACAGACGGACAGACGGACGGACGGACAGACGGACAGACGGACAGACGGACAAACGGAAATGAACTCGGCTCGTCATGCTGATCAAGAATATATATACTTTATGTGGTCGGAAATGCTTCCTTCTATGCGTTACAAACATCGTGACAATTTTAATATACCCTCTGCAAGGGTATAAAAAGTTTTTCTCACTAGAACTAGTTTTTTGACAGACCGTTTATATGGCAGCTATATGCTATAGTCATCCGATTTTTATAAATTTTTCCAAAATTGTGTAAAAGCATATAAGACTAATATATACCAAGATTGGTGACGCTACGATGGAAAACAAAAAATGGAAGGCTAACATCGGCTACGCCGATGTTTTAAATACCCTTGCAGTTTTTGAATACAAAAAAGTTTTTCTACTAGAACTAGTTTTTAGACCGATCGTTCCTATGGCAGCTGTATGCTATAGTCATCCGATTTTGATAAATTTTTCACGAATTGGGTAAAAGCATATAAAACTAATATATACCACGATTGGTGGTGCTACGATGGAAAACAAAAAAGTTTTTCTCACTAGAACTTGTTTTCGGACCGACCGTTTATATGGCAGCTATATGCTATAGTCATCCGATTTTGATAAATTTTTTCAGAATTGTGTGGAAGCATATAATACTTATAGATACCACGATTGGTGGCGCTACGATAAAAAACAAAAAAGTTTTTCCCACTAGAACTAGTTTTTGACCGATCGTTCCTATGGCAGCTATATGATATAGTCATCCGATCCGGCCGATTCCGACAAATGTGCAGCGTATTTGTGTTTAAAGACTTTTTGCAAAGTTTGGTCATGATAGCTTTAAAACTGAGGGATAGCATAGAAACAGACGGACAGACGGACCGACGGACAGACGGACGGACGGACAGGCGGAAATGAACTCAGCTCGTCATGCTGATCAAGAATATATATACTTTATGTGGTCGGAAATGCTTCCTTCTATGCGTTACAAACATCGTGACAATTTTAATATACCCTCTGCAAGGGTATAAAAAGTTTTTCTCACTAGAACTAGTTTTTGGACCGACCGTTTATATGGCAGCTATATTCTATAGTCATCCGATTTTGATAAATTTCTCCAGAATTGTGTGGAATCATATAAAATTAATATATAGTACGATTGATGACGCTACGATGGAAAACAAAAAAGTTTTTCCCACTAGAACTAGTTTTCGGACCGACCGTTTATATGGCAGCTATATGCTATAGTCATCCGATCTTTATAAATATTTCCAGAATTTTGTGGAAGCATATAAAACTTAGAGATACAACGATTGGTGCAGCTACGATGGAAAACAAAAAAGTTTTTCTCATTAGAACTAGTTTTTGGACCGATCGTTCCTATGGCAGCTATATGATAGAGTCATCCGATTCGGCCGATTCCGACAAATGTGCAGCGTATTTGTATTTAAAGACTTTTTGCAAAGTTTGGTCAAGATAGCTTTAAAACTGAGGGAGGAGATAGCATAGAAACAGACGGACAGACGGACGGACGGACGGACGGACGGACAGACGGACAGACGGACAGACGGACAAACGGAAATGAACTCAGCTCGTCATGCTGATCAAGAATATATATACTTTATGTGGTCGGAAATGCTTCCTTCACTGCGTTACAAACATCGTGACAATTTTAATATACCCTCTGCAAGGGTATAAAAAACAGGTGTTATAGGAAATATGGGATACGGGAACATTGAACTTAAATTCATAACGTATGTAACAGGCACTCCCCTTCAAGAATATATATTCTTGATCAGCATCAACAGCCGAGTTAATTAAGCTCTGCCCGTCAGACCATTATTTATCTAACTAAATGACTAATGTCTGCTAAATAATATATTTATATCAATTTAATATTCTTTTATCCAATTGAAACGTAAAAATAAATCGAAAAAAAAAACAAACTATCCTTTTATGTTCAAGTGAACCGAGGTCCGAACCAAAAACTGGGGTTCAGAGGATACAGGAACCGGTCCGCGAACCGAACCCAAAGATTCTTCACGGGTTTGAACCTCCGAACCGAACCTCCTTCAAAATTTTGGAGGTTTGCAGCCTTGCTTTAAACCTCTAAGTTTTTCCATTTCTGAAGTCACTTTGTTTATCAACTTTGTTTATTTACTTTATTGGGTTGGAAATGCTTTCTTCTGGCTGTTACATACATTTGCACAAACTCAATATACTCTTTGTACCTTTGGTATAGAGTATTAAAACTTGCATATTTCTTTTCCTAAGGAATATAAATAAGTATACTGTGCATTTTTGCATTTGCAATTCTCAAATCCTAATCCGGTGCATGTAGGTAAATAGGGAGTATGACAGCAAAAAGTCTACTGATGTAAGGACCGGGAGGACCTTGAAACAGTGCTGTACTGTGTAATGTTAAAAATCATAGTTGATTATTCATTGATTATTGAATTTAAATTTCAACTTGACCTTGAGCAAACACTTTGATAAAAATGAAAAGTTAATATTATTGATTCGAGTTCAATTAAAAACGATTCAGAATCTTGTTACAAAACTCTACACAGAATTTTCTATTAAACTGCATATATTTTGCAAAGGTAGTACCTTTCGTCACTAGCCCTTTGAGGGTTAACTGCTTACCTTTTTCCTATAGTTATCCATTCATAAAAAGTTTTGATTTCGTTGGCTTGGGATTCCAAAGGGGGGAAATATAAGTTAATCGTTGTTCTAGTTTCCTGCTGCTGCTCCTGTTCCTGTTTAGCATCGCTGATGACATTTTCTTTGTTTGTGACGACAGCAGACGCAACAGCGGCAATGTTTGGCGGCCACCCGACGACGACACAGCAACATTTTGGGCAAAAAAAAAAAATTAACCCGCAAGGAACACCTTGTTCACTTATGTATTGTGCGGCTTCTTGTAAATGGACGTTTCTGTTGTTGTTTTTTCTAGTTTATGTTGTTGTTGTTGATATGTGTGTGTGGAAAGATGATGACGTTGGGTTTCGATTCCTTTTTTCGTTGTTTAAATGATTTGCATTCGTTTTTGTTGTCTGCCCAATTTCCTCTTCACTTTCTTCTTCCTCTTCTTCTTCTTATTGCGGTTCTGTGCTATCAACTTTCGCCAGTCAGCTGTCATTGACATGTGCTTGCTGCTCTCCGACGTCTGCGCTCTCTCGCATAGTGGCCCAGGGGGTGGCGCTCTCTCTCTCTCTCACCCTCTATTTCAATGGCTCTCTCTTGCTGGCTGGTAAAATGTGAATGGCCGCCCGTTTTGTTTATGGGTTTATGTCACTTAATGCAAAAAATTTTGGCCTATAATTTACTACACTCACATAGACACACACACACACTTAAATCAAAGTAAATTCTTCGTTGTGTTGGCCTTAAAATAAATGTGCCAATTTTTGATTTTCATTGCTCACTTCTTTAGGCTCTCAATAAATTTTCTTTAATGATATTTTCGTGCGAGCCACCCCGCGCGCCTTTTTCTTACTTTGTTTATGACTTATACAACTCGTTAGGGGACAATTTAGGTATAAAACTGTTTTAAACAAATCGGAAACGGAAAATAAAATGCAGCCTCGCAGCTACAAGTCTTCTTTTGCACAAATTTTACGCTCTGCTTTGGTGTGCTCTCCTCCGTCTTCGTCTTAGTCTCAGCTTAACGTTTCGCTTTTGTTATTTTATTTTTTTTTTTGGGGTTGTTTTTGGAGTTCTGACAGCTGGCTAGCACTAAAAAGTGACTTCGATTGCTATTCAGTCATAAAACACACACACGTTCACTCTCTCGCAATCTCGCTCTCTCTCTCTTTGAAGCTCGTGCTGTCACAACAACAGGAAAAAGCCAACCCTTACTATTACACGCTTACAGTTTTAGCCTCACAGTTTGACATGCATTGTTGTAGTGCACAATTTTATGTTGTTTTTTGCGCGCGCACGTTTTTTAGTTTCTGATGCGTACGCTTTCCAACACTGCGTAATGTGTGCCATGTGCGCGCCTCAAAGTAGGCAACACGTTTTAAATTGATTAAGATACAAGTAACAAATTAATAGTGGGATTCCTGAAACTGATTTGCTTTTGATTTCGTGAAACAGCTGTTTGCAGCTGCTCCCTACGAAGGAAGCAGTGTGGCCATCCTTCTTACTTACATAAAAGTGGCCGTATTGTCTGCATGTTTCATGGTCGCACTGCGTGTTTTTGTTAAAAAAAATTTTACCTACAGGCATTTACATATGACTGTTTTTCGTATTTTTCGCAAAATCTATTAGCTTTTCGCAAAAAAAAAAATTCCCTTATTTAAACATGCGTTTCCACAATATCTTCCATTTATAGTGAATCCTTTTTTATAACGTCTATATCTTCTCAGATATCTGCAAAAAGTATAGTTTTCCCTTTATTAACGGTTTTAACCTAGAAAAATATATCTTCGCCATTTTTACCATGATTTTCGTAATCGCCACCCCAAAATGTATATATACTGAAACTTTGAAAAATATTGAAGGTGAGAGCCTGGTATAAAGTCGCATGAATTTATATGAATTCGTATGAATGTCATCAGAATATTTTCATTTCGGGCGTTAATAACTTCTCCTAGTGTTATAAAGCCCTCAAAAAGTGAGTGAGCCCGCGTTCTTACCCGCGTTATTACATGCCCCCAAGATGGCTAGAGGAATAAATTAAAACTGTAGAGTACAATATAAAGCTGCTGGAGGTTCTTGACATCTATCTGTACATATATATAAAAGCGAAAGTATGTGTGTATGATTGTTTCTTATAGACGTCTAATCGACTGAACCGATCTTCATGAAATTTTCACAGTATGTTCATGTCGACCAGAAAGAGTCATATGCTTATTCAGAACTGGCGGGTTCAGTGCAATATTGCAGAAACTATTAATGCTAGTAACTTGAAACTGGAAGTGTTATATGGAGACCGATAATTCACTAGTTAATGCGTTGTGTCAATGGAATTAGGCTTTAAGTTATATAGACATTTCACTGGTACAAGATTGGTTCTGAACCGGTTCAAAAATGGTTCAGAGCCTTATTTTAGAAATGATCAAAGGTGTTAACTTGTGGGTTAATAAAATGGAGTGAGACATTTTAACGGTTCAAGTCCGGTTCCGAACCCGAATAAACCGGTTCAAAAAAGGTTCTGAGTCTTATTATTTCAGTAACGATTTAAAAATTCGGTGTGCGTTGTTTAATTTAAGTTAATTGTGTAAAAGTTCTGGTTCCGAACCAGTTAAATGCTATTAAAATTTGCTGTGTAGAATGTAACTGTTTTAATAGTGGTGTTGAGCTATGGCTTTGAGGAATTATTATAACCTTGAGACCTATGGTTAAATAGAGTTAGACATTTCCGTGGTAAACAACGCGTTTCGGTTCAGTTCGTGGAAAGCTATTCCTAGTCGGTTTAAATTTGATTATAAACTCTCTCATAACGGTACCGAAATTTTTTTAATTTTGTGAAAGAAATATTTTAACTGACCCGAGCGGCGTCGGGTAAAGCTAGTAACTAGTATTAAATATACATGTTTGGAAACTACTCCCCATGTGCCCAAATTAAGAACTGGAGAATGATTTTCGCAAATTTTCCGGAGGTCAATCAGATGAAAAATAAACTTTTCATACAATATTTTCAGGGTATTTTCCTATTGGGCGGAATTTTTCAAAATCGGGAAATCGCATGACCAATTATCAATGCTTCCGGGCTGATTTTCTAAAATCGGAAAATAAGTGTCCAAAAAGTCGATTGGTGAAAAACAAAATGTTACCAAATAAATTTTTCCGGGGATTTTTAGTTCCAAATGCTTTAAGCCCAATGCGGACTTGCGAAGTAAAGCAAAGTTTCATACAAAATTTGTGGAAAGAAGAAGCAGAAGTAATGATTCCTTCATCCTTTACTTTCAGCCCATACGGAGCTGAGAAGTACTGTTGCACTTAACATGAATGGATCCTATGTTAATAGCATGTGAAAATTAAGTTACTTCGAACAGCGGAAGAAACATTGTTGCAAACAATGTTACTCCACCTTACTTGTGCCCTGACACCATCAGCAAACAGCTAAAATTAAATTTAATTCGTGAAGTCGATGTTTTTAAACAGCCGTTAATGCTCGTTCCAACAAGAGTTTGACCGACTCACTACAAATTGCAAAAATCCAACAAGTTGACTAAATCATACACTGATTTAAATGCGCTAAAAATTTTTAAAAGCAACTTTTTCAAAATTAATGTTGTTGGTCAGCAAGGCTGGACGTATCTTTATTACAAACCAGCACCAACCTGCTGATCGAATAGTGTGACCATCGCGATGTTAATTGAAAAATAATAAGAAATTCCAGATCTGGAGTAATTTTTGATAAATCTGGTCACACTAGTGTATTCCACCATGACGTAATATATGGTGAAGTAAGCTAAATTTCTTACTTCGCAGGTCCGTATAAAGGCCTATTCTCAGATGACATACAAATAATTTTCGTCACTATGCTTTATATGAATAGAAACAATTTTTTAGAGCTTTGAAATCAGAATGCCTTTGAACCAGGGTGTCAAACCGGAACCCGAACCGGAACCGTATACCGAAAAGAACCGATTGAAACTCAGAACCAGAACCGGAACCGTTATTATTTATTTTTTGCTTACCGGTATTTCGAAACCTTTATTTTTGGAATCGAAATGACCGAAAAGAACCGAAACATTGTACCGGTACAGTTTCGGTTCTGAGTTTTTTTTTGTAATTTCATTTTTATTACTTCAATAAGGGATTTCTTCAGGGAAAAACGCAGGGTAAACGTAAGAAAAAACTTACAAATGTAATGTTAAGGGACCATCTGGTATATACTGAAATTTTCAATAAAAATCACAATTTCATCTTATTTCGTTGCTTCTATTTTGGTTCAATAAATTCCAAATATTATTAATTTATTCTTAAGTTTTGCATTTACAAAGGAAATGAATTACTAATTGGCCCAAATGGACTTAACCTAAAAGCAGGGATAAATTGTGATCGGTAACGTTATCTGAAAACAGTTAGGGTATTCACGACAACTTGCTTATTTGATAACCTATTGAAAAATAATATTTAATCTTCAACTTTCGTGAACACACTTTTGAGTAAATTTCTTGATTATTAAAACTCAATAAATCAGAGCCAACTATATTGAAAAAATTTATGTTACGTAAATTTAAAATATACTAAAAGATAATGGCTTAAAATAATATGTGATTGCATTTTATGTAATTGCAATCGTTAAAAGGTTCTTAAAGAACAAAAAGAAAAAAAAAAATTATAGACCGACCTTACCGTAATTTGAACTCAGGTTTTGTTGACTTCCAGTCTCACACCTTAACCTCTACACCATTGTCACCAAGGTCGAAGTGCCAGCTTAGTGTGTTTTATAAAATAGTGGCTCTTTATCGTCAAAATATTACAATTCTGGCACCTAATAGGTACACACTGTTTGAAGTGTTTACCAATACTGAAATTAAATTTTAACCAGGCAACCACATGACCCAGCTCTAGGCTGGTGATGTCAGCTTATTTTTCGGTAGTACATTTTGTTGTTGGAGATTTCATTTTTTAACAGGTTATCTATTAAGCAAGTTGTCGTGAATCCCCTAAGTGTATTTTTTTTACATTTCATCAGATATCAAAAGATCTTCTTGCTCTTCTATTATTAGGACATTTTTTTCTGAGGTAAAGTTTATAATGTTTAATTTTCCTTCTTTATAACCACTTTCTGTTGTGTAGGTTGCTACCATTTCTATTATATCTTTGGATTAAAAGATTTTTAAATTATACCGGTACATACCGGTACGTAGCGGTATACCGAAATAAAAACCAAGGTACCGGTACGGAACCGAATACCGAAATAAACTAGAACCTAAACAGAACCTTTTACCGAAACATTAGTTTCGGTACGTACCAGAACCGGAACCGTAACCGAAATTCGATTTGGTTTGATTCCCTGCTTTGAACAGATGTCTTATTTATATAAAGCATAGTGCCAAAATTAAAATTTATGTCATCTGAGATCAGGCCTTAAGGCTTTAAGATGATTGAAAATATTACACGATTTCGTCCTTCCAAGCAACAACTGATTGTTCAAAATTGAAAAAAATACGCGTCGAAGCTTACAAACGGAATTTAAAGCCGATCGGAAGAAAAAATATTTTTACCATACAAACTTTTCGGCGAATTTTTGTCCGCTTGGTGGTGTCAGATTTAAAAATCCTGTTTAAGGACCAATTCCGGTTTCCCCCCATTCCAGGTTTTTGGAATCAAACTGCATCCTTACATTTTGCACCAAGCATAAAACGAAAATTTAAATATAACGGTTAATTTTGCATCGCTAGTTTTGTTTTTTGATTGTTTCTGGCTTATTTTATTTTTGATTCCCTTTTCATTTCAAATCACCAATTGTTACTCTTCCCACTCTTGACTACTTGTAAACTAAAAAATTTGGTGCGGCCATAGGAACTATCGGTCGGCAAATAGTTCTTAGTGAGAAAAACTATATTGTTTTCAATGAAACCGTTCTTAAACTCAGCAGTTATGAATATTAAAAGCTGTCACATAGATCTGCAAAAGTTGGTCAAATTCGTATGACTATATCTCATAGCTACCATGGGACCGATCGGTCGGAAAATGGGTCTTTATAAGAAAAACTTTTTTGTTTTCCTTGTTAACGTTATTAACTCAGGAATGATGAATATTAAATGCTTTTAAACAGTTCAACCACATTTGGTTCAGATCGGATTACTATAGCTGTTATAAGGCCGATCTGTCGGAAAATGTGTGTTACTAAGAAATGTTTTTTTTTTAAATTATGATTCTTAATGATTTTGAATTTATAAATATCTGATATCTATATTCTATATACACTCTATCCGTTAAATCAGATGGAGTGAACTTTTTCAAGTGTATTAAAACTTCGACACAATCGAAGTAAGCTTTGCCTTTTCGTTTAGTTCTAATCTCATCTTGCTATGAATATTCAGTTCAATATTTGGCATTGATCGTCTAACATTTCATTTACGAAACAACAATAACTACACAGCAGAATGAATTGGTTTTTCAACAGGGGTACTAAATTAGCCACTCCAGAAACAGTACCATCAGAGACACCATGTGAAGAAGAACAAAACAATGAAGTTAGTAACACTGTATTGGTCGAATCCGTCAAAGAAGAAGAAGAACTGGAGCCGCAGCAGGAGAAAACTCAACCTAAAAAAAAGAAAGAATCAACACAACCAACAGGAGAAGGATTGAGGCGCTCGCAGCGTAATCGTAGACCACCCACTCGTTACCCAAATTAATGAATATAAATAATATTTGACACAAAAAAAGGAGAAGAAGATGGGAACGGACATCTAAAAATATATTTTGTTAATATTTTATCTATTTATTTACGGCTGAATTAAGAATTACTGTGATAGAGCCAAAGTTTGGAACAGAACCAGCTGCAGCATTTTCTCATGAAGACGGTAGCAGTGATGTGCCTAAAAACGACAACTGAGCGCTTTGTCGATGTAGCTTTGGTATGTATTTAAAGCGGAAAATCGCATATAGTCAAACAAACAATTTATCAATATAAAGCTCTTCCTATTTATAGCTGAAGCTTTTGAGAAGTTTAAAAAGCTGCCAGTGGCAGCATTTGAATGTGGGACAGACAGCAAAGTAAGCGAATGGCCGCCAAACGGGAGAATAAAGTATTAAGATATTTGCTAAAAAAAAGTAAGACACAGTGGTTGAAAGACGGTTGTAAAGTGAGTCCAATTAACATGGGCACAAATTAAACAAATGTTGGTAATGGTTTAGTTTAGGGGGGATGGATGTCAATATCGTATCGATAAATCGATTAGAGATGGGCGGGACAAAAAATTCGATCCCGTCCCGATCCCGAACCCAAATTTTAAATTCAGTCTCGTCCCGATCCCGAAAATTTTTTCGGGACCCGCGGGAGTCCCGAAACTTCCCGTCCCGCGCCCATTTCTAATATCGATGCTTTTGTGTGGCGATTTTCGGTATAATATTTTTCTTATGATATGAGATGGGATATATTGGGCCAAGGAAGAACATTTTTTTTTTAAATGCTCAATAATTATCGATTAATATTATATTATCAATATTGATTATAATCAATATTTTTTGACGATATATCATTAAATTTGAATAAGTGGAATTGAGAACAATTATGTATATCGATAATTTCTGACATGACGACCATTTTTAGACGACCTTGTGCTGATATGATTAAAACGAAATTCGATAAACTACTTCTTAACCAGTAAAATTGATTGATAAGAGTCCCAATAATATTTGTTAAGCATTGCTTATTTTCTTTTCTTATTTCCATCAAAATCCACGAGATTGTCTAATCTAAATGACTGTTAAACATAAACTAAATGATGCAGCTTGCTTAAAAGTTGACAGTAGTCTATGAAAAGTTGATAGTTAACAGAGCATACAAAAAGTCATTGGCCGTGTTTAGCAGAATAACTTGCTCCCTGATCAATGATTTCTTTCATGGTAATTTACGTAGCCTACTTTTCCTCTTGTTTATCCTATGATATATACATGGAGCATTTTCAAATATGAATTTAACAAGACCCCCTAGAGTAGTCTTATTAAGCTGATCAGTGATCAAGTGTCTCTGCTGAACGCGCCCATTCACTTATTATCAACAAATTTTAATATCCTGTACCGAAGGTACAAAGAGTATATTGGGTTTGTGCAAATGTATGTAACAGCCAGAAGGAAGCATCTCTGACCCTATAAAGTATATATATTCTTGATCAGCATCAACAGCCGAGTCGATATAGACATGTCCGTCTGTCCGTATGAACGCTGAGATCTCAGAGATGGTAAGAGATAGAGATTTGAGGTGTACGGAACATATATTTCTTATACTTGCAGGCAGATCAAGTTTAATTTTGATTTTTGCCACGCCCCCTGTGTCCACCGCAAATTGAAAAAAACTCAATATCTTTCACAATTTTGGAGTTAGGTTGTTCGAACCTTCTAGACATATATTCTACTCATTATTACTTATCGAGCCCCAATACACTGTTTTCCGATCAGATGAACGATGGTAGAGTTGCCACCCCCATAATTTAACAAAAAAAATTGAATATCTTCCACAATTTTAAAGACAGATTGTGTGAACCTCTTAGGCATATATTTAAATTGTCATTACTTATCGATCCACCATACACCGTTTCCAGATCAGATGAACGATATTCGAATTATAAGCAAATCAAATAATAACGCTGAGCAGCACTGCCCGTAATCGTGATGGGAAGCACTTGCACTGTTTGTGTGACCCCACACTTTAAAGTTATTAGTTATATACAAACAGGTACAGAGTATATTACAGTCGTGCTTGACCGACTTTCTTACTTGTTTTGTTTATTATTGTCAACGATTTGTGATTTCTATTTACTTCCTTGCCAATTTCAGTTTTACTGTGCTTAACGGTTTCCCTTTTCGCTCTTTGCTTTTTAACATTCATCGTGTAACACAACATACATCAAAATACTTGGTCAGGGCTGCAAACCGGTTCGGAGTCGAAGCGCTCCGGAGTCGGAGACTCGGGGGTTTTTGCCAGAACTGAACCGGAACCGGATCATAAATTTTTTTTCCGGCCGAACCTGAAACGGAGCCGGAGAAGTATCAAAAAGTGTTCGGTGCTTTTTTTTTTTGCTAGCAGTTTCGAGGTTTCGAACCCCGCAGTGATTCCCGTCCCGATTTTTAGGAGGTTTGCAGCCCTGACGGAAACACATCCCTGAGATTCTTCAACAACGATGAGACAGGAATTAATCTGGATGTCATCTAAAGTTTTAAGATCATTCCAAATGTCTTCAGCTGTGACGAAAATGTTGATGGGGAAATATGCCAAGAAGATAAGAGCTCTTTTATGTGCATAGGTAAGTATGGTGGGTATGGTCAGAAGAATCCCAAGAATCTAAAAACAGGGACTACAAAAAATTGAATATCTCCGCTATATATTATTCGATCTTTCAAAAATTTGACAGATTCTAGATGCAGGGGCAGGAGGAGTCGTGGCAAATTTGTAAAACAAACTGACAATACGAGTTTACAGTGCTAAAAAAACCTGTACCGAACGGGTTGCAGACGGCATTGCAATGCAATAAAAAACATCTCCCCTCCCCATTTCTGGGTAATAGTTCTAATGAGCTAACTCATTTTAAAGCACTAGAGCGACTAATTGAAGCATAAGTAATGAGCAATGTTAACGGGTTTTTGCCCACCCACGAAACCCAAAAAGCTGTCGAAAGACGCCAGTCATACGATAAAGGGTTGCCCCATGATGCAACCCCTTTGGGCCGGGTTTAGCTAGTTAACATCACGTGTTGGTACATGAATTTAATCTCGGCGCAAACAAAGTAACAAGAATTCAATTTGTCACAGTGGTTGGTCGGATGGGTTGGTGGGTGGGTGGTTGGTTGGTTGGTAGCAACAGCAAACATTGAAGTTAGCCAAGAGATAAATCCACTCGCCTTGTTCCGGGGCTTTGGAAAATATTTGCATTTCGCCTGCGTTAAGGTACGAGTAAAGCCAAAAGCCCCTCTGGGGACTTGTTAATGCAAACAATGCGCATTTGATATTGAAAACGCGCGAGACTGTAGTATGAGACCCGTAGTCCTTTGTGGCTGTTGCGCTTTCGGGGTAGTTTTGTGCCATCTAAAGGACAAAGCTAAGCATCACTTGCCAGCACACGAACAGATCAGGAGCAGGAGCAGCCGGAGGAGTGGGAGTGCCAGTGGAATGATGGCGCTACGCGGCGCTGCATCGTAATGTGTATTTCCGTTTATTTTTTTTGGGGTTGGGGTGGAGAGGAGAGGGGAAACGGAAGTCGATTTATGTATTGTAAACCGTGTCTGGGGCCCAGTTGGTGACAACTTTTTGTTGGTTTGTTGGTCCGGCAAATGTTTACCCGCATGTGCCAAAAAGTTGTCTAGCTAGCCAACTTCTCCCTTCGGTGGCATTGTCATGTAAATGCCGCACGCTCTTAAATGCTTTAAACTGTTTTCTAATGATGCGGCCATTGATGTAACCCTTGTTTTAATTTTCTACCCCCCTCCCACAGCTGCCTCTGCTGCCACTCCCTGTTCGATATCCCCCCATCGGCTGTGGTCTGTGTCAGTCATTTAATGACTTACCTTATCTTCAGCTTCCTCGGCGCGTTCTTCCGCTTCGATGACGCGTTGTTCGAGCTCCGTTAGCTGCAAAACAGAGAACAGAGAAAAGAAGTTGGGTAAATGTTTTTGAATGGTATTTCTTGAAAGTTACTTAAATCGACGGAAATCATGTGCAAATAATCGAGTGATTAAGTTTATCATTTTATGGATGGTTAAAGCAAACGAACACTGCAATTGACAGACGGTTGGGAGTAAGTAGAACAAAGAGAGAGTAGGGAAATACATTAAAGCGTGGGCAGTTAGTTAAGTCAGTGACAGATGAATAACTGTTGATATACAAGTGCCTAATTTTCAGACAAAAATAGAACAAAATGCACTTCATTTGCTCACCACGCTGTATTTTCGCGTTGTTTATATAACCTTGCAGTTTCTTTAACGTATATAAGCAAAGGTTTTCCTGATTTTTTCACAAAAAATTTTAGTTTTGCTTAGAATTGGGATAGTTGTGTGCTTTCTTAAGCTAACCAACAGATGGCGCTTTCTCTAACTATTTGTCCTACCAACGGACCAAGAGGACGATTTTGTACAATATATATACGATATATATTCCGATTTTAATCAAACTGACCAAAATTGTGTTGACGCAAATAATATTCACGTTTAACAAGTATACAGACACTGCCATTAAAAATAAAAACTTTTTAATTTTTAGACCAATTTTCAGAACGTTCGATTGTATGGCAGCTATACGATTAGATCAAATTTGACAAAATTATGTGGAAGCACAACATTCAAAAACTTAATGCCCAGTTTGAAGACGTTACCATAGAAAAGAAAAACGTTTTCTTCACTAGTTTTTAGACCGATTGTTCCTATGTCAGCTATATGCTATAGCTATTCGACTATGATTAAGCTTGCCAGACTGAAGTGGAAGCATAAAAAATTCATAAATACCAAGTTTGCAGACGCTTCTATTGATTTAAAAAACGAATTTCTCACTAGAACTAGTTTTCAAAAAATTCGAAATAATAACGAAATTTAAAAAAAACGAAAAGCTCACGCTTGCAACATCAAACATCAACTGATCTTACAGATAGAAAATATGTAGGCTATAGATGTTAAATTTTGATTAATTTCAAATCTTTAATAGCCTATTTCCACTGGCACATATATGTACATTTGAAAATATTAAAAATCCAAAGCAAATATACATTCTAAGCCGATAAGTGAAAGTTGACTAATCTTTGGGTAAGTTTAGCAACTATGTTTGCATTGACGTCGCACTTGTTGAAAAAAACGCGAATTTAATGGTTAAAAATCGAAAATGTAAAAATTTCGAATGTACATATATGTGCCAGTGGAAATAGGCTATAAGAATCTGAGTGTTAACTTCTAAATTTGACCCTTCGTCATAAAAGCACTTGCACGTATTATTCCCAGTACCAAGTGATGTGTCTATTTAAATTCCACAATAATAAATCTGCTTATAACCCGATGTTTGGTGTTCCTACATCTGGAAAATTTTGTGTCCTGTTGAGTCGCATTATTTTTTACTCAAGCAAGTTTGGTTTTCAGATTAAGAAAACATTTTTCTTGAAAACAATTAAACCAACTCGATTTAAGTTTTTGCGTACTCAAAAAATGTGCTTTAAGCAGGGAACAATACCGCACAGAGAAAAAAAAGCTCAAGATCAATTTAATCTTTGCT
This sequence comes from Lordiphosa mommai, assembly GCA_018904225.1. Taxonomy (NCBI): domain Eukaryota; kingdom Metazoa; phylum Arthropoda; class Insecta; order Diptera; family Drosophilidae; genus Lordiphosa; species Lordiphosa mommai. The sequence continues at coordinate 567,716 of JAEIFT010000047.1, forward strand.
GGTTAAAATGATCTTATAAAAATATCAATTTTTACATACTTAATATAAATAGTTTCTTAGACGTCTTCCCATAAATGTGTGCCTTGGCTGACTGCGTTGACAAGGTCTCGAGTTCGATCCCCAGACAAGTCAATGTTTTTTTATTTTATATAGATAAGATCGTATTGATATTTTTTATCATATCAAGTTAATCTTTGTCATATCGGAGTGAAATTGATATGAAACAAGTAAGAAAGTCGGTCAAGCCCGACTGTAATATACTCTGTACCTTTTTGTATGTAACTGATAACTTTAAAGTGTGAGGTTTTTTCAAAATCTGGGGGTGGCAACTCTTTCGACTATCGTTCATCTGGTTGAAAAACGATGTACGGGGGCTCGATAAGTAATGATGAGTAGAATTACTCTAGTACATAACTCGTAAAATTAAAAATTTGTATATAATCTCCTATTAACATAAACGTATCTATATTAGTTACGCGGGAATCACGCGTGATTTCTGATCGCAGGCCATCTCAATTACATCGCTCCTCTCATAGCAAGGTCCAATTGGGAAATTACCAGTTAGCTATTGCCTTCTCGCTCTCTCTTTCTCCTAAGTTGTGTGGTGGTGTTGTTGTTGTCGTTGGTTTTTATTTTCTTTTACGTATAGCTCTAATATCGTTCATCTGATCGAAAAACGATGTATGGCGGGTCGATTCAAAATAAGTAGTAGAATATATGTCTAGAATGTTCGAACTATCTATCTTGAAAATTGTGGGAGTTATTTCGTTTTTTTTTAATTTGCGGGGGAGGCAGGGGGCGTGGCAAAAATTAAAACTAAACTTGATCTGCCTGCAAGTATAAGAAATATATGTTCCATACACCTCAAACCTCTATCTCTTACCATCTCTGAGATCTCTTCGTTCATACGGACAGACGGACAGACAGACAGACGGACAGACGGACATGGCTATATCGACTCGGCTGTTGATGCTGATCAAGAATATATATACTTTATAGGGTCGGAGATGCCTCCTTCTGGCTGTTACATACATTTGCACAAACCCAATATACTCTGTGTACCTTCGGTACAGAGTATAAAAATGTGGAAATGACTGCCATTTCATATAAATTTTTTTCTCTGTGCGGAACCAGAACCGTAAACCGAAATAAACCGTTTAAAGACCTGTACCGGTATCGAAATCGGAACAGATATAACAATTTTGTTGAGAACCGAATACCGTTAACCGTTGTCATAGGAACCGAAAAAACCGAAACGCTAATAACCGGATTGTAAAAAGGCACTCAGAAAATGGTCTTTTATTTTAGAAGATCTCCCGTAAAGAATAACCAGAATCAAATTCCTTTTTAAAGATATATATGATATTCAAAAAATTTCAAAAAAGCGGCAAAACTGTATAGGATGTAAAGGATTTTTAAGTCTTATAAAAAACCCTACCTTAAATATTAAAATCTTTGAAAAACAAAAATATAAATGTTGGAAATAAAGTTTCAGGATTTTATTCTAATATCGCCCTATAACATTTTTTTTTAATATTTTGAAAAATTTAATTTTAGGAAAAGCTAAGCCAGGATTTATGTTTTAATCTGTTTTAGTGTTTTTTAGAGCTGATATACCCCTTGAGTATTTTACGGGCGTATTATGAGCTATGTTGGACCGTAGTCTTATAGTATGCGTTCAAATCCATCCAAATTGTTAAAGATTTTATTTTTGTCAAAGATACAAAGATACGGCAGATTTTAGAGCAGATTATTTCTAACCATTATTAAGAAATATTTGTCAGCTTTATGAGAAATGGCCCTAAGGCGAGATTGTCTGGACGACAGAAGAATAGAGAATTCCTTAATTCTAGGTTGATTTTTTCCGAGCGGAGGGGTACCACTGGAAGCGTGGACAGAAGCGTTATGCGAAATTGCTGGTCCAAAAATAAAAAGGCTAGAAATTGGTATATTTTGAAAACTTGTACCGGTACGTACCGGTATACCGAAATAAAAATCTGGTTACCGTATCGGAACCGAAAACCGAAATTAACTGAAAACCGAAATATAACTTTTTACCGTTATGATCATTTCGATTCGTACCGGAACCGGTACCGGTACCGATATTCGTTTCGGGATTAATCCCAGGCTTTAAGTAAACCCATTCCACTCCAAATTACACTGTTTATTCTCATGTTAAGTCCACCGTTCTTAATTTTTCCGTCCTCATATATATATATGTACTATCATATGAGCCAGAACGATCAGTATAGCCGCCAAAAAGATTTTAAAAAAATCGGACTGATTCTTGAAAATATTTCAATTTATTTCCCTCGTAGAGCTTGCAAGTCGAATTTCACAATCATCGGCTGAAATATAACGGTGTTCTCCAAAATACAGGTGAATAACCAACCAAAACACATATCCAAAATTTGAAAATTATTTTTCCATCTATTCTTAGAGCTTACAAATCTAATTTTATTCAGATCGGCTCATAACTAGTGCCCTTGAACTTACCCCCGAAGTTCATTTTTATATTCACCTTTAGAGTGAATTTTTGCATATATTTGGACCGTAAAGCTTACACATCGAATTATATACAGATCGACACATAAAGCTAGGTACTTAGACACCGAAAACAAAGTGCCTGACGGACGAATTCACACAGGCACGAGCCGAACGCATGACGATTCCTTCGCTAAGCGAGCAAATAATTTTTCAGTCGCTGGCCAGCGTACGATGAAGTAGGTCAGAATCGCTTTTCACCGCATTATTTTCGCACATTTATACACTCTCACCTTTTCGCCTCACTCTTGTTCAAATCGTTCGATGAATAGGTCAGATTTGTTTTCATTCGATTGACTTCAAACTCGGTATGTAAGGATAATATGCAAAATAATTGGACATACGATTTTCCGATGGTGGAAAATCTCGCCCTTGAGCTGCAAGAGTGAGAGAGAGAGTGACAATATTTGATGTATGAAGTGTAAGCTTTGAGTGAACGCGTTCTACCATGCTCTACAGGTGATATCGACTTCAGGCAAAAGCTTACTTCAAAGGATTCAAAGCTCAGTATATTTCAAAAGCTTTCGCGTAAAAGCTTTCAGCCAAACGCTTTTCTATTTTATTTAAGCTTTTACGAGCTTTTACTCAAAAATTTCCCCGTATTTTGCAGTGGTAAAGCTAAGCAAAAGCTTCACAGTGTTGAGTTTAGCACTTCGCGTACCATAGATGGCGCCACAGGTGTTGTTTTGGTTATCATTTGCCAACTGCTGCTGCAAACAATCAGTCAGTCAGTCAATCATAGAAAATGACAAACGATGTGCACTTTGATATTAAATAATATTGTGTCCGCCTTTGCCCAAAAGTTGGACGCACGTCCAAGGGCGCCAAAGTGTCTGCCAATGTCAAAAAACTCGCTTCAACCCCTCCACATTTAGTGGCTGTCCCGGTCCCGGTCCCAGTCCCAGTTAACTGGGTTGGGCTTTAACACACCTTGGCCGGTCCCACCCACGTAGACCACTTGTCCCCAGCCGGATCGATTCGCTTTGGGTGCCGTGCTTTGACTAGCGGAAATGCTAATCTCGCACTTTTAACTGCTCAATGGTTTGCCATTAACAGGCCCATAACGGATATGCATGTAAATGGCCCCCAGGCTCCGAGCTCTTTGTGTCCTCCTCTTTATGGGTGTGTGTGGGAGACTTTTGCCAAAGGAATTCCAACAATTAATCACCAAAGTGGCCCGCGAGCATAAGCGGACCCATCGACGTGGTTAAGCGTTAACGACTTGATTCCGCTCGCCGGCTTAAGCCTCAGGATCTTTGGTCTATTTGAAGGCCTTAAGTGCATTAATTTCCGCTTTTTATCGCATTTAAGTGGTGGAAAAGGCGGCGGAGGCGGAGGGTACTGCCCCTTGATTGATGGTTGCCAAATTGTTGTGCAGAGTAGAAAATATGAAGGCTCTTATCGATGATGAATACACAACATCACGAAACGGAAGTAAAGCGTGGGGGGGGAAGCATGAAAAGCATCGGAAGTCATAGAAAAGTGGCATCAGCTTGAACTTAAGAAGCAGAAAGAGGAGAGCGAATGGATTAGGCAGGGCAGGCTGATTGGGAATGGGAAGCTCTATATTAGAGTTCTTTAAAATTCTTTAAATTTAAATAGTTTGCACCAGGGTGTCAAACCGGAACCCGAACCGGAACCGTATACCGAAAAGAACCGATTGAAACTCAGAACCAGAACCGGAACCGGAACCGTTATTATTTATTTTTTGCGTACCGGTATTTCGGAACCTTTATTTTTGTAACCGAAATGACCGAAAAGAACCGAAACATTGTACCGGTACAGTTTCGGTTCAGAGTTTTTTTTGTTATTTCATTTTTATTACTTCAATAAGGGATTTCTTCAGGGTAAAACGCAGGGTAAACGTAAGCAAAAACTTACAAATGTAAAGTTAAGGGACCATCTGGTATATACTGAAATTTTCAATAAAAATAACAATTTCATCTTATTTCGTTGCATATATTTTGGTTCAATAAATTCCAAATATTATTAATTTATCCTTAATTTTTGCACTTACAAAGGAAATGAATTACTAATTGGCCCAAATGGACTTAACCTAATAGCAGGGTTGAATTGTGATCGGTAACGTTATCTGAAAACAGTGTATTTAACATTTCATCACATATCAAAAGATCTTCTTGTTAGGACGTTTTTTCTGAGGTAAAGTTTATTATGTTTAATTTTCCTTCTTTATAACCACTTTCTGTTGTGTAGGTTGCTACTATTTCTTTTATATCTTCGGATTAAAAGATTTTTAGATTATACCGGTACATACCGGTACGTACCGGTATACCGAAATAAAAAGCAAGGTACCGGTACGGAACCGAATACCGAAATAAACTAGAACCTAAACAGAACCTTTTACCGAAACATTAGTTTCGGTACGTACCAGAACCGGAACCGGAACCGAAATTCGATTCGGTTTGATTCCCTGGTTTGCACATGGTTTGTCCTAAAAGAAGAAGTACTGAGCGTAACACTTGGGATCTATTTGGATTTCCACGTGACCTCATTGGATACGTGGCCAGCCAGGTGACGGTTAATGCTGGTCAGAGTAAGCCATTACCTGGACTGTGCCTGGTTAAGCATAATTAAAACATATATTAATTAAACCGACTGTTAAGAAATGGCTTCATCGTCCTTTGGCCTTCCTTTTTGCAGTGTAATTAAACTGACCGGACAGACGACCATACAGACAGTCAGACGTGCCACGCGCCATTTGCAGATGCAATTTTTGCCTTATTCTCCAACTGCCACGGCGTATGGGTTGGAGGCGGGGTGGGGGTGGGTCATTATGCAAATGTTGACGTTTTTATTTTTTTTTTTAGTCCATTCAATTTGATGAGCGCACATAAATGTAATTATAATATGCACTTTATCTGTATGCATAATTCAGGCTCATAATTTTAATTTGAATTTTAATATTAATTAATTTTGTCATTTGTTTAACTATTCAGAGTAATCCATTCACCCCTCCCCTCCCTTCCATTTCATTTGTGATTGCTGTTTATGGCCAGCTGAGCACTGGCTAATTGGGATTTGGTTTCAGTTTACAGTTGGCCACTGTGGCAACTTGTTAGTTAGTCCATAGGTTTTTATCATGGCTGTCAGAATGTTGCTGGATTTTCTTTTAAATCTCTTTAACTGTCACAAACTGAGCCGAAGCGAAACACCAGAACTAGCGCCAGCTCCTGCTCCTGCTCCTATTGAGTCAGTCATTGATGATGCCGATGCCAAAAACTGTGAATTCTATTCCGTACTCAATCTGCAATGGGATGAGCTGGAGGATGAGGGCTTTGATGATCCACGTCTGCCCGAGATGATCATCTAATGTTGCGCGAATTTACTCTATCCAATTATAACCCAAAATGATAAATGACAACAACAAACAATGTGCCATCAAATTCAATTACAAAAACTTTTTTAATTAACTTTATGCAATTAAAACAAAAGCTCAAACACACACACACAAAATGTATGTAAATATTGCTGAAAAAAAAGGATAGAATTTCAATAACAAAATAAATAAATTCACATGTCAATTGGTGTACACAAAACAAAATGGAAAATATCGTTTATGTCACAGCTGTCTACCTGGAAACGTTATTTAAGTGAGGACAAACAACAGAAGACTTAAGTTACAATTAATGAAAACTGAGCAATGTCATATACGTTTCGAAGAAAACAAACGATATCTTTGCGAAAATGAGACGACACTTTACAAAAACGGTGGGTTAAACAATCCGAAGTGTTTGCCGATCCAAAAGTATCAGACAGCATCGACTTTGCCCCAACCCAACAGAATATAGGAAGGTATTTATCTTCTGGTTTTTTAAACCTGACGGATAGAAACAAAAATATTTTCTTTGAATGGTGGCGTCTCCATACTTGGTATGCTTCCACCATAGCTGTACATAATGATTATCAATCATAATTATTTCTAATTAGATTATTTATTTTTTAAGCTTTTTTAAGCTAAAATAATCAATTTAATTACGATTATTTTCAGTTTCCCACACAGAAAAAAAAAGGATATTTTTTGATGATCCATTGGATATTTTTCATATCCATTTGGACTGGATATGTCCATATCCATTTTTATCATCCATTTGAGTTTAAATAATGTTAAATTGATCTTAGTTATTCATCCAATGGAGCTGAAAAATATCAAAAGGATGTGTAAAATTTGAAAAGGATATGCATTTCAATATCAAAAAAAAGGATATGTCCATATCCATTCCAAATGGATCTTTTTTTTTCTGTGCACGATTGATTACACTTGTTTACAGCGAAAAAGACCCATTAAAGCCATTATTTTTTAATGATGTATTTTGGAATGCTAAACTTAAAAATGAATTTCAAAAATTTTTGTATGGATACGTTTTTGAGTTAGAATTTTTATACACTTAAAAAGTGCACCCAGAGAAATCTAGCACGATTAGGCAAGACTGAAATCGGCTTCAATTTATTTTTTTTTCGTCTTGAATTTTCAAGAAGAAATCTGCTTGAAATCGAGAAGACTTGTGCGCTCGATTTGAGTTTGGTAGCAAGAGAGGTGAGGCGTTCAAAACGAGAGCATTTCGTTCTCTCGCTCTCTGTCAAGTTTGTTCTAAAATGCTTACATTCAAGAAGATCTATTCTTGAATTCGAGAATAAATCTTGCTTGAAATGAAGCCGACTAAATTTAAAACCGAGCAGATCGAGCTTCAAAATTCATGCTTAATTTCAGTATTTTCTTTTTGGATCCAAAAAGATTCTGTCTTGCCGAACTTCTGACACGAAATCTGCTTGATATCAAGCACGATCTGCTCGCTTTTTTCTCTGAGTGGGTATATTAATTTTGCCCAGAAGTATGTAACGCATTTCCGACCCCATAAACTATATATATTCTTGATCAGGACGACGAGCTGAGTATCAAAATCGGATGACTATATTATATAGCTCCCATAGAAACAGTCGGTCAAAAAACTACTTCTAGTGAGAAAAACTTTTTTGTTTTCTATCGTAGCATCCCCAATCTTGGTATATATCAGTTTTAGATGCTTTCACATAATTTTGAAAAAATTTATCAAAATCGGATGACTATAGCATAAAGCTGCCAAAGGAACGATCGGTCGGAAAATGTGTTTTTCTAAAAAAAGTTTTTTTATTGTATTAAATTTTTATAATCAATGATTTAAAAATTTTAAATATCTGATATCTATATCCTTTATATATTTTACTGGCTAAATCAGTTGGAGTAAAGTTTTTCAAGTGTATTAAAACTTCGCCACAGTCGAAGTGGGCTTTGCCTACTCGTTTTTTAGTTTTTCGGTAAGGACACTTACATTTTAAGCTATATCTCGAGTTAGAAAATTTAGATGGAGTTGAATCTAGTTGAAGAACATTTTCCAATCGGCTTAGTAGTTTCGAATTGGTATTCAAAAGTTTCAGATTGATACTCAAAATGTAACTAGAAGTCGAAGTTCTTGGAATAGAAAGATATGGCAAGTACATACAAACTGCGAACTAGATAGACTGTGTCGAACATCGAAATTTGCAATAACAAAAAGCATTGAAAACTTAGGATGCCTAGAACAAATATAAGTAGAGCTTTAGACTTTTGCCCATAAGCGTGTGCGTTCGTTGGCTCACTGCGTTTAGACGTCATTCCATTCGTGTTAAGTTAAGTATGTTTGTTTTTGCACCAAAATGTTGAATTAGAAGTATGCAATAGAAATTTTAGCTCGTAATTTCTTAAAATCCAAAGCCCAAACATAATTCAAAACGTACAACTGAGTAGTTTAAATTTGTTTAATTACTGCAAATGTCGGTTAAATGCAAATGATAAATTTCATCAATATAATCGAAAAATCTCTTGGTAATAAAAGTGCGTCTTGACCTTTTTGCGTTATTATCAAATACGTGCAACAAATCAGTTAACATATAATGGTCTCTCTATATCTTCGTTAAAAGAATTTCACAATTAGCTGAGATAATTTATTTAAAGCTACGGAATTGTATTTTACAATAATATCAAGGAAAGTCAAAAAAACGTATTTATTGTCTTAAAATGGTCAAAATACGCACTCTTACCATCTTTTGGCTCAAATTACCAAAAATCCAAGCATTATGGAGCATTATGCCAAACAGATTCGACTTAAGCACACGAAAATCATTTAAAATCATTTCGACCCTGAACACTGAAAAAAGTTTAATTTTATATGCAGATCAAGTTTGTTTCCCCTCTTAATAGTCTGTTAAATAATTTGCATAAAATTGAATGAATTCTTCTCTCCCTGAGCAAAGGGTCCGTCTATGTGTAGAAGACAGTCATGTTCGACTTTAACTTGAGCTCTCATTTTGGCATACCTTTTCATAAACCAGAAAATAATCACTGAACGCATAGGGTGAAACTGCATTTATTGAAATAAATAACAGAATTTTTGACAAAATGGAATTTTTAAGTTGATGCTGAAACAGTCAAATTATTTTGCTTTGATCAGTGATCAGTTATTCTGTGACATTGTTGCCTAGAACACCATAATGACAGCTTTAAGCTCCCTTGTATTAATGCTTTCTTCATCATCATCATCTTCGTCATCGACAGCAAATTCCAAACTCTGCGTTGATACATCTTTGGTATTCAGTTCCAAGTGTTCCAGCCGTTGGCCACAAGTGCTAAAACAACAGCAGAAGCAGCAGCAACAGCAGAAAATGTCGCAAAGTGTGTTCAGCCACATGACGTTACCCAAAGTTTTCCAAATCTCAAGCGCAACTGAGGGAGCCCAGTAGGGTCTGTAAGCTTAAAAAAAAAAAACAGCTGTCGTCCGCAGCCACAGGGCCTGTGTTTATATCAATTGGCTTTGTTTATGTATATGAAATGTTGTCACCACATTGGACTATAAATTCTGACCACACGGCAGCGCCTGCCCTTAGTTGTCGATGAAAATGTGCACCAGTCTAAGTGGTTTGTTCGGTTGCATCAAAGCTCAAGCCGAGGATAAGGATGCGGATGATGCCTCTTGTGAAATAATGAGACAACAGCGTGCTACGATGAGTGCATTATCGCAAAAGGCAATGATCCAGCGGCATTGTTTGGTGCGTCCCAATCTGCCACCGCCCCTGCCGCCTCCACCCACAATGTCATCGACCAGCAGCTGTATACGTCCACTACCCCTGAGCAAATGCATCTCCTACGAGGCCCTGCAGCGTCATGATCAACTATTTGGTCCCATGGCAGTCAAGGATCTTCAACCCGAGCAGTTTTAGTTTAAAGCACAATTAAAGAAAATGCCAAATCTTCTCAATATAATCATTTTTGTGGAGATGGGGGGGTGGCCTACCTGTTTTCAGTTGCCGACGCTTTAAGAAGCTACGTTTTAGCCTTAATGGCAAACTTTTACAACTCTGGAGCAGCAGCCCAAACACAATGCCAATGCCAAACGAATCCCGTACCTCCCGTCGCCTTACACAAATGTAATTTGCCCAGCCACGAATGCAATTTTGACATACAAATGGTTAGGAGTCAAGAGCAGGAGATGGTGTGTGCGTGTCTTTGTAGGCGGTTAGTTGTTACTTTGGTCATTAGTTGGTTTTGGTGTCGACCAACAAACTTTTGTGGCCAATACCGGAAGAAAACACACACAAAGTTTAGCTTTGCACAAATATGTTGTTAACCCGGAGATCAAGGGGTGGGAGCCAAGGAGCATACAATATCTAAATTTAGTGTTGGGTAGTTTGGTTATGAATGAGTGAACAAAAATGAGTTGCTTACTGAATTGAGCAAAGTAAACATGTTCTATTTTATATGGTCTATCAGTTGCTTACTTATTTGTTATGTTTTGTTCAGTTGCTCACTTACTGGTGGTTTTTTGTGCAGTTGCTCTTTTATTTACTTAACTGTTGACTTTGGATGAGGGATTTTACTGATATGGCAACTTTTCAATTTTTTGCTCAAGTAAGAGAATGGTCTGCTTTTAATCGCTACCAAACACAAAATTATGACGCAGACAACTTAAAATTTGATAGCCGCCTTTTAACCAGAGAATAATAACGTAACCGGAACCGTCAACCGAAATAAACCGTTTAGAGCCAGGTACTGGTATCGAAAGCGGAACCGATTTAAAAATACCGTTAACCGTTATAATAGAAACCGAAAAAACTGGAACCATACCGAAACGCTAATACCGATATTGTTTGGGTTTCTAATTATTTATTTTATTGATTTATGATTATTACAAATATATATTTCAACTAGTAAAATAGCAATATATACACTCAGAAAAAAGTCTTACATTTTAGAAATTCGCCCTTAAAGAATATCCAAAAACATATTCTCTTTTTAAGATATATAAGATATGGAAAAAAATAGAAGGCTAACATCGGCTACGCCGATATTTTAAATACCCTTGCAGTTTTTGAAAGACGCTACCATTGATAAAAAAAAGTTTTTCTCACTAGAATTAGTTTTTTGACCGACCGTTTATATGGCAGCTATATGCTATAGTCATCCGATTTTAATAAATTTTTCCAGAATTATGTGAAAGCAAATAAAACTAATATATACCAAGATTGGGGACGCTACGATGAAAAACAAAAAAGTTTTTCTAACTAGAACTAGTTTTTTGACCGACCGTTTATATGGCAGCTAGATAGCTTAAAACTGAGGGAGGAGATAGCATAGAAACAGACGGACGGACAGACGGACCGACGGACAGACGGACATGGCTATATAGACTCAGCTCGTCATGCTGATCAAGAATATATATAGTTTATGGGGTCGGAGATGCTTCCTTCACTGCGTTACAAACATCGTGACAATTTTAATATACCCTCTGCAAGGGTATACAAATTTAAAAAACGGAAAAACTTTTCTTTGGTGAATATTAACCCTCTAATTAAATGTAAAGGATTTCTTTGTTTTAAAAAATTCCTCCCTTGAATATTGAAAAAAATTATAATATTAATTTAAGAAATTAAGTTTCTGGATTTTAATCAAATTCCGTACTAAAAAACGCTGTTTTAATATTTCCAAAAATGTAATGTAAGTAAAAGCTAACGTAGATTTTATGTTCAATCTGTTTTTGTGTTTTTTAGAGCTGAGATACCCCTTTGAGTATTTTACTAGCGCATTATGAGCTATATTATACCGGAGTCTTATAGTAAGGGTTCAAATTTATCCAAATTGCTAAAGATCTATATTTTTAAGGGAGATACGGCAGATTTAAGAGCGGATTATTTTAAACCATTATTAAGAAATATTTGTCAGCTTTATAAGAAATGGCCCGAGGTGGAGTATGTCTGGGCGACATAAGAATAAAGAATTCCTTAATTCTAGATTTTTTTTCTGAGTGCAGAAGTTGCAAAATTGTTCGTCCAAAAATAAAAAAATCTAGAAACCGGTATATATATAAAAAAAACACTTTTTTGAATGGAATTTTTCAAAGAAAAAAATTAAGTTCTATTACATCCATTAATTTTTTGGATATTTTGAAATAAATAAATTTTTTAAATAAAAAAATACTTGTACGTACGTACGTATACCAAAATAAAAATCTGAGTACCGTATCGAAACCAAAAACCGAAATAAACTAAAACCGAAATGGAACCTTTAACCGATATTCTCATTTCGGTACGTACAGGAACCAATATTCGTTTCCGGATTAACCCCTGCTTTTAACAGATGGTAGTTGACAGTCACTTTATTTTTAAAAATTTGAAAAGTTAACTTGGTGTCAACAACTTTAAGGCAAGATGGTCTTTTCTTTATGTTAGCACCTAGTGGCAAGCAATAGTTGACTTATGACAACGTAATTTCCCTTAGCGGCAAGTTTAAGTAGTCTTAAATGTTAACAGAAAGATCAGAAAACGGCCCTTAGAGTTGTATTTAAAAAAATAACGCAAAAGTTGTGGTTGGACCAAAAAGTTATTTTATTTTAAACTCTTAGCATGTACATCACGCACCCAGCTCAATTTTTGTCCAAATACGAAATGTTTTGTTGACTTTTTATTATACACTTGAAAAGTGTATATTAATTTTGCCCAGAAGTTTGTAACGCATAGAAATATTCATTTCCGACCCCATAAACTATATATATTCTTGATCAGGACGACGAGCTGAGTTCAATTCCGTCTGTCCGTCCGTCCGTCTGTCTGTTTCTACGCGAACTAGTCTCTCAGTTTTAAAGCTATCGAGCTGAAATTTTGCACAGTCTTCTTTTTACTGCACGCAACTAATATGTCGGAACCGGCCGGATCGGATAACTATATCATATAGCTGCCATAGGAATGATCGGTCTAAGAACTAGTTCTAGTTAGAAAAACTTTTTTGTTTTCCATCAGAGCAGCACTAATCCTGGTATATGTTAGTTTTATATGCTTCCACATAATTGTGAAAAAATTCATCAAAATCGGATGACTATATCATATAGCTGCCATACAAAGGGTCGGTCAAAAAACTAGTTCTAGTGAGAAAAACTTTTTAGTTTTCCATCGTAGCTTCACCAATCATGGTTTGTATATGTTTTATATGCTTCCATGTAATTCTGGAAAAATTTATCAAAATGGGAAGACTATAGCATATAGCTGCCATATAAATGGTCGGTCTAAGAACTAGTTCTAGTGAGAAAAACTTTTTAGTTTTCAATTGTAGCTTCAACAATCATGGTTTGTACTAGTTTTACATGCTTTCACACAATTTGGAAAAAATTTATCAAAATCGGATGACTATAGCATATAGCTGCCATAGGACCGATCGGTCGGAAATGTGGTTTACTAAGAAAAGTTTTTTTATGGTATCAAATTTTGATTATCAATGATTTAAAAATTTTAAATATTTGATATCTATATCCTTTATATATTTCACCGGTTAAAGCAGTTGGAGAAAACGTTTTCAAGTGTATTAAAACTTCGGCACAGTCGAAGTTAGCTTTGCCTTCTCGTTTTTTATGTTTTTAGAACTTTAAAATTGGTGCAAAAACAAATAAGTTTACTTAAAAATCGAAAAAAAAGAATATCGATAATATATCGCGATAACTAGGCAATCAAATTTCAATTAGTGTCGATTTTCAGGTTTAGCCTCCCAAAAAAAATTTAGAAAAGTTGGTTTGGTTTATTAGGAAAAAATGTGCTTGCAGTTAAAGCTGAGAATTTCGCAAGCAAAAAAATTTAGCTGATGTGAGTACCTACAATCAGAGCAAAATATAGAGAATTCCTTACTTGGATCAATCTTTTTTTTTTATGTAAAACTCTAACCCAAGAGTCAATTTCTTGATCCAAGTACAAATTTTGATTCCAAATTTCATGATCCATGAGTTTTAAGAACTGTACTCCCAACTTGGCTTGCTCTTTCCGTTCTGTGACATCTTTTCATTCCCCCTTGCCTATAAATACCAAAATTGATAACTATTTTAGCTCGATTTCGAATTCAAAATTTGTAACAATTCAAAAACCAAAACATTTTTTTGAGAGCGTTAATTTTAAATTACTCTTTGTACTTTTTACTGAGTGTAGCTATTCAAAAGTTTTCAATTATTAATTTTTCAGTTAACGTTTTCTTTGTCCAAGCAATTGCATCGACTTATGCTTTTCATGTGCTGTCAACAATCAAGCGTGACGCTTTAATTTTTTCGCAATCGTTTTCTTGTTGCAAATCGGCTTAACTTGTGTCTTGTAATCCTCGGCGCACGCCCCAACTAATTGTGGGCGGGCAACAGCAGTAAAGGAGTAACTAGCTTGGTAGTTTTGCTCTGGTTAATCTTTAACCTGAGTCCTAAGCCGTGCGTCATGATTGAAAGCAGCTGCAAAACGTAGCGTTTGTCTTTGCCTTCCCACTGGAGTCGAAGCGTAAAAATGAAAAAGACATTGAAGCGGCAGCCAAGACGCCACCATGGCACATGATGAGCACATTGACGACGACAAGGATGGAAACGACGACGACGATGTCGACTAATCTGATTGCCATGATGTACTTGCCTCATGCCAATTTGTGTCAATTTTGGTGATGGCAACAAAAGGAGAGGAAAGGCAACGCCCAAATAATGCTAGGTACTCGCGCTCCAGCAGCTTTAAGAAGCCTTTCGGCAACATCCGCCAAAATCCTCTAATTAGTTCAACGAAACTGATGCAGGTGCAGCAGAGCAAGGAGGGGCAGCAAGTATTTGCATAATGAAGCAAGAGGGAAGGGTTTCTAAGTTCTGATTAATTCCAATTAATCCTTCAGGTCTGAGATAGAGTATATTTTGCAGTTGGTTGTTCTTGCTGTGTTAACCCATGTTAACCTACTTTTTTTCTGTTTGTTTCTACTTGACCTAAAGCCAAAAAAGCCACAGAGCAGCGCACTTTAGCACGGCCCTGATGCGTGTGGGAGTGTAGGGGCAGGCAGGGAGGACTCTAAAAGAGGCGTGGCCTTCATGCAATTGACACCAATTGCCAACGCAAAAAAACAAGCAAGTGCAGTACTTGCATTTTTAATGGCCAACTTTTGACCCCCTTCCGGCTTTGCCTGCAGGGGCAATTAATATGAAGAAGCTCGGCTACCCCCCCTTACACCACGTAATGCCTTACGCACCAGTTACCAGTTACCACTTATTTTCCCCTCCCTCCACGACTCCCTGTGCTTTTTATGTAATTATGCAAATGCAAAAGAGCAGAAAGAAAGCACAAAGAATGAAAATGAAAAACAGAACAGAATAGCAAAAATAAAACAAAGGACAATGAAAGGCTCGAGCGCCAGGACAATGCCAATGAGGCTTCATTTGGCACTGCACACGGACAATAACAAACAAAAATTGTGAGGCATGGTCAGGTCAGGTGCTCCATTGTGGCATCCGAGTGACCTCCAAGTGCAGTTGGAGTGGAACCCTAAAGAGAAGCTAAGTGAATTCAAGTGGATGTTATCTGCATCTGCATCTTAATCAAGTTTTACACGAATACGAACTTCAAATCGTTAGATATTCAAACCCAAGCAAATCTACCTACATACGGAGACAGATTGATTAGACAAGTACCTTTTGAATATCCCGCGTTGTAATTGAATAAACAAGTAAGAAAGTCGGGAAAGCCCGACTGTAATATAACTGCAATTATAAAAGTCAATGCCCATCACGGTTGTGGCCGGTGCTCCCCGGTGTAATTATTTGATTTGCTTATTAGTCGGGATTTACACCATTAAGCAAACTTCATGAAGTTTTCTTAGTAGGCGTGAAATTTAGGGGAAATCTTTCAGACCTTTTTAACGAATAGTAAAGAAATACATATAAATCTCTCGCCTACTAAGAAAACTTCATGAAGTTTGCTTCATCATGTAAATCCCGTCTAACTCAACAAACGTCGACTATGGGCTCGGAGATTCTTCCTTCTCACTGTAAGCAACACAAATATCGCTTGTACATCAAAACGTTGTAAGACCGTTTATGCTACAAAATGTCAAACTTCATTTTACCTGCTCATGTATGATTAATGTTTTGTCGAAATTTTGCCATGTGAGCATCATGGAACTCTTGATTCAGTCCACAAATGTACATTGTTCAGTTTTAGTCAGTATTAATAGTCATTGCGAATACCACGGGAATAAGAAATCGCAGACATCTCAATGGAATGCGCGGTTCTGAAGCAATCTTAGGGATCCGTGGTAGAAGATCAACTTCACAATGAAACTTGCTGTTCAAAATGATAGCTTGATAATTCATTTCTGACAAATGTTAAGTTCAAAGCTCAAATATTTTTTTATATAAAGCTCTGTAACACTGTTTTAAAAATGGTGCAATTTGGATCGAAACCGGTTTTTACCCAATATACACACCAATTTTCTAGTTTATTGCCAAAATCATTTCTTGGAAGTGTCCCTAAAGCGCTTTTGAACTGGTTCATACTGGTTCGGAAACGGTCTTGATATAATTAAGTGTTTAACTCCAAATTATCAACCTACACACACAATTTCAAGTTCCTCACTGAAATGAATACTGACATATAGGCATTTCCAAAAAAAATGTGATTTTCAAATGGCCATAAAATAAATTTATACTAGGCCAAGGTGCTCCCTATCTATACCAACTTTGAATTTAACAAATTTTGTACCTTCAAACGGTAAAACACATTTTAAAACTCTTTTGGCTTGTCATTTATTAGCATGTTCAAATCGTGTAACGTACGCAACGAAAAATAGTTTTTTTTAATTAAACGAGAAAAATACATAATTTTTTTTATTGCTACCAACTTACTTTGCAAACACAACTTTTTCTTCTCTTGAAGCTGGAAAAAAATTGGTTTAAAATATATCGCCGTTCAAGATATTTTGCACGTTGAAATTTGTAAGGTACGAACGAAATTCAGAATGTTCTATCAAAACTGTGGCCCCTCGAACTTATACTGAAAGATTTAGGTAAATCTTAACGAAATACAATTAAAATATTTAGTAGCGACTCGTAGCCTTGCTTAGGTTTCGAGAAATTAATTAATATTTGCATTAATTGGGCATATTCATCAGTCGAACGGCTATTATGTGCGCCGCTGTTGGCATACGTGCTATTGATCAATTCTGCACAGCTGATCTTAAGAATTAAACAAATGGCCAGCAACTTTGAAATGCGCGATTGTAAAGACTCTTCTTGTAGATTTTGTGCATTAAGTTCTCTATTTAAAGCGGAAAAATGTAACATTTTCACCCTAGCCACATTAATAATCCCCTGCCTATGGCCATAACTGTTAAAATAATTCATTAAGTGTCGTGGCGAAGAGAAGCGGCTGTTGGGGTTGCCAGTGTAGTCAGTTGGGTCGTTTTATAGTACTGGAAAAAATGTAACGAACGAAACGAAACCTACGAACAAATGTTATCAACGATTTTGGAAGAACGACTCACTCTATGTGTTCACAAAAATCTTTATAAATTCGGTGAACACTCCCCTTTTCTTGTTGACTTCAAATACGACTTTCCATTTGAGTAACGTACGATCAGCAAAAATCGCCAAACAGCCAAAAATTCGAAACCAAAGCGAACTGACGGTAATACCTTTTTTGAAAGTACTCTCCAAACACTATGGACTATATATATTTGACAGGAGGATATATCACTTAGATCACAAGCAATGAGCAAAAATATGCGTACGAATGTTACGTACGCAACACAGGAAACGCCCATATGACTTTGAACCACTTTTAAAATTTTATTTAAAACCGGTTTGTCTCCGGGAAAATAAATAGCTTTATATTATCAACCAAACCATCAAATTCTAAGTTCATTGCGTAGATAATTTCCACGTTATGGCTCTAAGCCACTTTTGAACCGTTTCAATCTGGTTCGGAGCCAGTGTTGAATTGAAATTGAAACAGAAAAATTTTTAGTTCCATATAACTCTCCTAAACACCAAATTTCAAGTTAAGAGCTTAAATAGTTTCAGAGATATGGCTCTTTGACCCCATCCTTTGAAACGGTTTTAAGCCGATTGCAGCGCCACCTACCGAGTTCCAATGTGAAGTTAAACCATCTACGGACACACAAATAAATCTTTTCAGCCGTTTTGAAGGAGTTCAGTGACAAACGCTGGGACAAAAGATAAAGAAGATATATATCTGGTGTGTCGGTTTCTATCGAGCTGAAATTTTGCACAGAATCGTCGGATAGTCGGATGACTATATCTACCACAGAAATATTTAAAATATTGATTATTTATTAAGCTTAACAACTAATAAGGCAAGTTATAAGCCCAAACGGACGCCTCCTTCACATACACTTTTTGATTCTTTGGTCGCGGCAGAACGGTCAGGTATTACCCAGAGCAAAAGATAAACTATAAAACCAGTTGTTGCTTGAGCGGAGACTGATTTATTCTAGAAACCATGTGAACGGTTTATCTCTGACTCTTTGCTCAATGAATCTGAAAATAAGAAATAATTTTTGGACAACGAAAAAGAGTCAACTGTTATTTGCGAGCTCTGCTTTACACTGAAGAAACCGTTGCTCTAGTTAATGCAATCAGACGGACAAGACTGCTATACGATATAGTCGTCCGATTGATAACAAAAAAGTTTTTCTCACTCGAACTAGTTTTTGCAGCTATCGTTCGTATGGCAGCTATATGCTATACTCATTCAACCCGGTCAGTTCCAACAAATGTGCCGCTTATATGTGTTTGAAGACTTTGAGTCAGATAGCTTTAAAACTAAGGGACGCAGATGAAATGATGATTCTCTGTAAATTTTCCAGTTCAATTGCTTAAGTTTTTCCCAGTCTCATGGAGAAAGCGAACCAAACACCAATCCACCGAAGTTGATTACAATGTTCGCTTTTTTTTCTTATGGCAAGTTTTATGTCATTTAAGTCAAATTCTGGAATATGTTTTTGTTTGAAAATCCTCCAGATTTAAGCCATAAAAACTAGCTTATCGGCTTGAACAACACCACAAAAAAGAAAAAAAAAACACAATGATCAAATTAAAGTTTGGCCATCAATGGCGGCGGCTTACATAGGGGTGCGCCATCGTGAGCAAAACTACGAGTATGTAAGGCCCTGCTGTTTGGGCAACTCCTGTGGACCCGCTCTCAGAACGCACATCAATTTGAAACTTAATCTTGCCGCACAAATAAGCCGCGCCAAAAGTTAAGACCTGCCTCGGCCCCGGCCCCAGCCGAGGCATTGAACAAATGACTTGGGTTTGGGTCGGTGTTTCGGACTGCCACCCTCTCTGCATTGTATGCAAACAATTTACAGCCCAAATGGCTAGCCAAGCAAAGAAAGAATGAGAAATGCGAAAAACTAGGCAGCATAAAACTGAAAATGAAAAACATACATACTACAAGGCAAACGTCCAAAAAAAAAAAAAAGAAAATGAAAACAAAAATGCAGAGATTGGGAGGGAGGGGGGCCATCGGGCATAATTGAAATTCACCGCAGCATGGCGAAACGGGACAGCTGCATTCCTTTAAATGCTTTTTCGGCTGAGATTTAAAGGTTATTAAGAGCTTTGCAGCTTCCGCCATGCTCCACCAGTCCACAAGTCATTAATTCGCTTTGCTAATTTTATAATGCGCCAACTAAGCGCTCAGTTTCAAGTGGAAATTGTAAATTGAGTTTCAAGTTTTCCTTTTGTGCTGCCTTTGCATACCAGGAGGAGCCGGCAACAAGGAGTGGGTGGGGGCCTTCATTTTGATGCAAAAATGTTATTGCAAGCATTGAACTTTGAGTGGCAATTACCAGCAACGCTTTTTGGCACCGGCGACTGAAGACTGAAGAAGTCCCAGGCACAAGGAAGCACAAAAATTCAGCTAACTGCCCACAATTAAGTTAATTAGGACTGTCGCTCCTTTGTTTGCTCACTCTCTCTCTTTCTGTCTGTCTCTGTTATCTGTTATCTTCAGTTCTGCTTTTGGTTTTGCTTCTGTACTCAATTAACTTGATTGCGCCTATAAATATGCAGCACTTGGCTGTGATTATTCCGCGAGCGTCTTTTGCATTTCTGCTCTTTTGTTTGCTGTTTTCTAAGCCTAAAAGTATGCACTAATTGTTATTCTTAAGCGCTTTTTTGTATGCGAATGTGTGTGTGTATTTCTTTTTGCCAAGTCCTGGAGATGTATGTAGTTGTGCGATTACTGTGGAAGATTGTTGTTGTCCGCTTAGTTTAGCTTGAGGCATTTCCCTAGGTGAGGTGTGTTCAAATCAAGGAGTGGTTCGGTTCAATGCATTTTAAAGATTTTACAAAATTGACTGAGTTATCATTAGAAGACTGTGAATATAGAAAGAGTTGTTCGATGACCTTGGAGAGAGAAACTTCTTCAACGACGAAAAATCAGGGACTCTTATAGAAATAAAACAATGAAACTCAATTGGTAAAATTATTAGAAATACACCACAACCTATGTTTTCCTTTCTGCTACCGATATCCACAATAAACTTTATTTTGCTGACTTTTATTGTAATGGTCAAAAAAAACAGTTAGTTTTCATTGTTATAATAAAACTCAGTTAATAATTGTTATTAAAAACTTTGAAAGACTTGTATAACTAAACTCATGAAATGGCAGTTTTTCAAGACTTTTATTAAAAAGTTAATATATAACAGTTATTAAAGACTTTTATTTAATTGCTCAAAACATTATTATTATGAAAGACTTTTAATATATTAGTTAGAAAAAAGAGTTATCAAATGACTTTTATTATAAAAAAATAAAACTCATTGAAAGACTTTTATTTTTTAGTAAAAGTCTTTTCATTTATGATGGCTTCAGCTTAAATGATCCATTCATATCATTAACTGCGATAAATAAAGAAGACTTTAATATTGTGATTTAAAAATATAAGTCACTGACTAAGTTTTATTTACTAAGTTAAATAATAAAAGTCTTTCGATAACTTTTATTTTATAGGTATGCAAAAATAAAAGTCTTTAATAATTGTTATTTCTGAGTAATTAAACAATAGTCTTTAGTAACTGTTATTTATTGACTTTTTAATAAAAGTCTTTCTACAACTGTTATTTACTGAGTAATATAATAAAAGTCTTTAATAACTGTCATACTCGGAGTCGAAAAATAAAAGTTTTAAGTAACTGTTTAGTGTGACGTAAATAAATAAAAGTCCTAAATAACTGTTATTTGAAGCCTTATTAATTAAAACTCAATCAATAACTCTTTAGTGTGGACTTTAATAATATAAGTTATAACTGTTACCGTCCCTGCGAAAAATATCATTTACCAACTGTCATCAATATAATTTTAATACGAAAAACTATCATAATTTTATGATAAAAGCTAACATTGATATTTTAACATATAAATTTGAGCTTTAAACATATCAATTAAAAATGTATCATATCGGTATTTTATTGATATGAGAAAATATCATATTGAGTCCCAGATCATTTTAATTGTTTTCTGAGTTTGTATATTTTGCGGATTTTGTCACATATTTTCATTCCAAAAATCCTTTACCAATTCCATACTTTCGCTGTTTCATTTCCAAACGATTCACATCCGCCAGCACTGTACCTCATTTCCATTTACTTTGACATTATTTCCAGTTGACTGGCATGGTCACACTGCTACTGCGTTAACAATTTGCCTGACTGCAGCACGTAGCAAAACGTGGATCGCTTCACTACACAAATCCAATCAAAGGGATTTCCCCCTTTTCTGCTTTCCTGTTGCTTTGCTCCTTAACTTATTTTGTGTTACTTTGCGGTATCATTAACCTTTAAACTTGAACGCGAACGCCACGCGAGTGTGCCGAAATTGTAAACTTTTGCACTCTGCAAAAGTTTTTCCCTTACACCCACAGAAAATTTTTAACTTTATTTTCGATTTTCGTTTGCCGCAAAAATTGTATTTGTAGCACCAAAGCACCAAAACTTAATTTGCGCCAAAAGAAAAAAAAAACACACACAAACTTTGCCTCGCTCTCTCCCGCTTCGTGTGTCTATTTCTTTTTTAATGCAATCAAGCGGAAATTGATACGTCACCGCCAGCCACTGCACCACCCAGACCACCCACCAAAGTTTGGCCAAATTGTTGCAAATAAAATCGCTGATATGGAAATTTTATGCGCAAGTTTTTCACGCCACACATTTGCCTTTGTGTTGTCCCAGCCAGGTAAGTCCAAAACAACAACATAAGCGCATCATAAATTGTCCTGTCTCTTTGGTGTGCCAAGATGCCGGAAATGGTTGACGGAAGTGGGTGAACATGGTGGTCGCCTAGGTCAGACTCAATAGCAAAGGCAAGTCCGCGTTTAAATGCATGGCAAGGTCACACTGGATATCTGTTGGCTTTTAAACAAAAGATAAACTTATTTTCTTTTTTTTTGTAAAGCTTAGAAAATTAGAGAGCAACAGTCAAGTGCCAGAACTACAAGACTTTTTAAACTTAAGTCCTTTAGACGCATCTGAAAAGTATTTAAAAGATGAAACTAAACAATTTTGCATACATTTGAAGTAGAAATTTCGAAAATGTAAAAGAAATTTGTAACTTTTTGAGCAAAAGCATGCTGCTTTAGGAAAATAATTCGTCAACATTAAAAATCGCATAAATCCAGATCCAGTTAAATTATGTTGTTGAAATTTTTTTGAAATCTTTGGCCACGTGCTGCCACGCCCATTTTTTTTTTTTTGCAAATTTATCACATTGGTATATATAACCTTAACCAAAAAACCAAATGCCAAAATCTTACTTTCTTTTAAAATTATTAATTAATGCCTGAAGAATTGTAATGTTTCCTATAGTGACATGGTAAGACAGTTGACCCCAGAAATTCCTTAGAGCACAGAGCCCCAAAAGGTAGGCAATATAAAATGTGTAATATGAAATGGAACTGTTCTTGACAAAAATATAATAATGTATGAATCCCACTCAGAAAAAATCAAGAACTTTGTACCGAAATAAAGTACAAACGGTGTCAATAGTACGGTATGTACGAAAATACTTGATTCAAGTACAAATGTCTTATATCAAGTACGATTTTTTTTAGTCCCGAAATACTGATTATAGACCCTTTCGAAATATATTAAGTACAAGTCGAACTATATTAAGATCTTTTTGATCATACTGTTAGGTCGCAAAAGACTTCAGTAAATCCCGATTGACTCTTTAAACAAGAATTGGCGTACTTAAAATAATAAGCAGGGAATCAAACCGAATCGTATTTCGATTCCGGTTTTGGTACGTACCGAAACTTAAGTTAAATGTTTAAATTGGCTGTTGCAGCCCTACAATAAGGCCAAGCCGAGCTTCTCTCAATCTCTGGGCTCGTGTGTTAATTTTCGCTCAATAGAAAGTTATATTTC
Source organism: Lordiphosa mommai (assembly GCA_018904225.1). Taxonomy (NCBI): domain Eukaryota; kingdom Metazoa; phylum Arthropoda; class Insecta; order Diptera; family Drosophilidae; genus Lordiphosa; species Lordiphosa mommai. Next base: position 591,009 of record JAEIFT010000047.1, read on the forward strand.
GATAAAAGGTTCTGTTTGGGTTCTAGTTTATTTCGGTATTCGGTTACGTATTACGTATTTATCAAATTATTGGATCGAATTCTTTGTAAATGTCAAATAGAAAAAAACCACAACTAGTTTTTACATTTGCTGTGTTTATTGGTTGAGAATTGAACCGAAATACATCCAAAAAATTAGAATAAACTGTTATTTTGATTGAAAATTGCAGTATATACCAAATGGTCCCTTACCCTAACATTTGTAAGTGTTTACTAACCTTAACAAAGGGATAAGTACATTTTAAGTTTGTAAGCGCTCTAAAATAAGGAAAACCCTGATTGAAGTAATAAAACAAAAATAGGAAAACAAAACTCAGAACCGAAACTGTACCGGTACAATGCTTCGGTCATTTCGGTTCCAAATATAAGAGTTCTAAATACCGGTTCCAATTTGTGCTTGAAACGATGTCTCTGTATCAAATCAAATATGACTGCAAAGATCTTATTGCCTTGAGCTAATTCACACAGCAAAAGTTTTAGAGAGAAAGATTGAGACGGTTCTTAAAATGTGGCGCTGTTTAGCGATAGTACGAGTGTAGATACTTATATTACACAAAGGAAAACACGGTGGTTAGAGCGAGACGGACATTGTCATGACTTTACTCGGAGAGCGACAATGACAAAGAACAGCTGATTAATTTCTCTGTTAAAGTGTGGCGACCGAGCAATCTTTGAGTCCAATATATATAGTCTGTGGCTTATCAAAAATCAAGAAGGTATAACTGTAGGACAGAAATTTACCATCCCAGAACCCGATAGGACAGATGTGTTGAAATAAGTTGCATTTTCCATTGCATACTTTTAGGGCTTGTCATTATAAGATTATTTCGTAATCTACGAAAATTTGTACTTGAATTAAGAATGCGTTTTCTAGAGTTTTTCGGCTAACTGTAAGTAGGAAAGAAATCTTGATTCTAGAATGTTTGTTCTTATTTAAATAAAATTAACGGTCGTTTTTGGACTTAAGAATGTTTTAAAGTTAATTTAAATACACCTAAGAACAAAAAATATTTGAAATTTTAATTATAAAACGTTATAAATTCCATCCCGATCGTACTAGAATTCTGCCAGTCCTTTTTTCCTGGACGTATGCAATTTAATTTTTATTTTTAGTTAATTTTTAGTTATACGTAATATGGTCTGAAGAGACTGCTAACGTAATAGTCGGAGTTCAAGTGAATTGGCATTGTTTTATCTTCCAGAAATTTGTCCAGCGACTTTCTAAAAACGAGAAGGCAAAACTAACTTTGACTGTGCCGAAGTTTTAATACCCCTTTAAGTCTGGCACAAAGAGCAAAAGCTCGCAAATTTCCAGGGCAGTATGTTTAAACAAATTTGTAACTGTAAAATGCCCGCAAGCATTCGAGTTTGAGAGACCAGACCCCTTTGAATACCTTCATTAAAAACTTGATATCCTTTTTCAATATGGTAAACAATTTTGGAAAACATTTCGAAATTGCTCATCTAGTGAGCACAATGAACTGATTTCGGTTGCGGTTGCTAAGATCATGTCCAAAACTAAGGATATATAAAATGTCTCCAGCGCACACTTCCATTGTCATGCCTTGCCCTTCATCTGTCTTTACCCACTCCACTCTTCCGAATTCTATATCTACCAACTGCGCTCCCAAGTACTTAGAGTGCCCTCCACTGTTTACTTCACCTAGCGTGCACCACCTTAAAGCGCAAATCCTTTCAACTTGTATTGACAGCTGTCGGCGGCGCTTCTACCTTGTTCGTTTGTTTGTTGTTGTCGCCCCATTTCCATTACACATCCGCCGAAGCTCCCTGGATGCCACCTCAGATGCTAATGCCAATAAAAAGGAAAAAAAAAAAAAAAAAAAACAAGAAAAAAGCATTTCAATGTATTATTTTTCAGGCGCGCGTTCTGTGCTACGTTTATTTATTTTTTTTTTGCTTCCCTCTTTTTTTTTTTAATTAAAAGAAATTAAAATGTAAATTTGCGCTCTACCGCCCTTCTAATGTTGCTGTTGTTTGCCTTCGGAGGAGTCGTTGTAAGGACAAGAAAAGTGCTGCAAAATAAACCAAAATACAAATGTAAACAACAATTAAATGTTCACTAAGCAAACAATCGGGGCAGAGGAGCAGAAAATGTTCGAGGGCAGTTCGATAAGAAATTTTGTTTCTGCACACGATATATTTACTCCAGAATTTTTCCAAGGCATTCTGAAGGTCATTGAAATAGGGGTTTGTCTAAGTGATAACATTTTTATTTGACCCTTATGACCAGTATGAAATCTGAATATAGTCGGAGGGTGCTTAGTCTGGAGAATATGCTAGATGGCATAGCATTTCATTGTGGACTACATGCACTTTTATTATCCGATTATCCAATATCATTTCAAGGATATTATCGACGATTCCTGTTAAACCGATATATTTTGGGAATCCTGGACGTACTGCGTTATTTGTACCAACAGCTGGTGAAGGTGACCTTAGGTGTAAAAATTTTAATTAGATGTTCCAAGGCGGGATCGAGCCCACAACCACACAAGGCCACAAATAATGTTTGATGAGCGCATGAAATTCACTTTTTTCTATTTATGCACAAATTCACGAGGTTGTTTAATTAAGGCTTGGGTTCACACTGTTCGACGCATGAGACATGACAATCTAGTAGGCCCTAATGTTGTCTTGTTTTCATTGTAAATAGCTTGTCATTTGACATTAAAAACAATGCAACATGAGGGCTACTAGATTATCATGTGAACTCAGCCTTACTTAGCTTGTTTTAAATATGGCAGTAGCCTATTAACAGTTGGTAGTTGCCAGCAGCTCGGGGGAAGTCCCTGACTTATCAAACTGCCCTCGTATGTTTGTATATATATGTGTGTGTATGTGTACGCTGACAGCTGTGAGCTGTTTTTTTTCTCTTTTTTAGGAATTTCATAATCATTTTGAAGACGCCAAAAGCAACTGTAAAAACGCTAATTGATAAATGGAAAATGCAGAACCTTTTGACGCAGAGTACTTTTGTGTCAGTTCTTTAACAGCCGCCCAATCCCCCACTTCAACATGTTGTTCACCCTGCAAGCCTGTTGTCTGCTCCATGAGGTTTGCTGCATTTCTCAATCCGGGAGCATTTCAACGCTGGAGCGAAGCAAACCAAAGCCAAACACATTTACGGTGACGCCCACTCTGGCCTCACCTCAGACCATTCAGCCAGCCAAGACGCCGCCGCCATTGGATGTCGATGTCAGTGATATTGAACCGCTGCCATTTGTGTCGCAAATGTCATTGGACTTTAATCCGTACGATGCGCGATTTAGTCTCAAATTATCCCATTGAATGTGAATCCGACCATAAAGTGTCGACTTTCCAATTAGGCCATTCATAGTTTGTTTATTGTTTAATAATGCCTGAGTGTGTGTGCATATGTGTGTGTATGTGTTGTGTATGTCTGTGGCATTAAACATAAATTCCAATTAAAAGTAGACAAGAGTACAACAAAAATAAATGTGGCAAATTGAATGGACAGGACAGGAGATTTTTAAAGTGAATTTAATTTTCTTTTCAAGTGTTCAGTTGCTGTTAAATACAAAACTTGTTTTAGGATAGGTCGGATCAAAAGGGTTGATCCTTGATCTATTACGGCGTTAAGGCATAAAAAAACATGATTTATGCCCTTGAAAGTATGCAAAATTGATTTTCTTTTGGAGTTATCTATTTGAAAGAGATAATTGATAATCAGAATCGATATTAAAAAAAATTTCGACATTGATATTTTGTTGACAGAAAAACGATATTTTCGATTGAGACAGACATACATATAGACGGACGGACAGATGGACAGGGCTAGATTGACCCGGCTATTTATGCTCATTAATAATATATATACTTTATGGGATTGGAGATATTTTTTTGCACGAACTTAGTTTACCCTTTTTACTTACGAGTAAAAACCTTAAACTTTAAAACATTCTAGAGAGCCAAGAATAAGCTTTAGAAACAGTCAATCGCAACATAGTAAAAAAAAACGCCAAATCAAAAATATCGCCAAGAAATATTCGATTTCCCATATTCCGCGTGAGTATCGTATATCGTTTTTCCAACAATAATATCGATATACCGAAATATCGATATTATTTCCGGCATTTCCATGAGTCAGTTATAGCAGTCTCTCAGAATTTCGGACAACTTAACGGTACACAAAATAAATTATATATATATAGATATATGTAGACTGGTCAGTCGGACATGTCTGTCCGTTTGTATGAACACCAAGATCTCAGAGACTATAAGAGCTAGAGCTACCATTTTTTCAGTGTAGACTTGTATTGTCTGCAGGCAGATCAAGTTTGTTTCAAATTTTTGCCACGCTCCCTCCCGCACCCGCAATATGAAAAAACCTCATATCTACCACAATTTTGAATATAGATTGTTCGGACCTTCTAGACATATATTTTAATCATCATTACCTATCGATCCGCCATACTTTATTTCCTGATCAGAAGAGCGATAGTAGAGTTGCCGCCCCCGCAATTTGGAAAAGACCTCATATCTCCCACAATTTTGAAAATACATTGTTAAAACCTTCTAGACATATATTTTAATCATCTTACCTACCGATCTGCCAATCATTATTCTTCGATCAGATGAACTATAGAAAAGTTCCCGCCCCCGCAATTTGAAAAATACCTCATATCTCCCACAATTTTGAAAATAGATTGTTCGAACCTTCTAGACATATATTTAAATCATCATTATCTATCGATCCGCCGTACATCATTTTCCGATCAGATGAGCTATAGTAGAGTTGCCACCCCCGCAATTTGGAAAATACTTCATATCTCCCACAATTTGGGCATTTTGTGATCTAATGAAATATTCTTAAATAAACCTTACCCTGAGTAACGGGTATATCGAAGTCGAGCAAGGCCGACTTCAACTTACGCTCTCGTTTATTCGAAAGTCAAGTTGGAAGGTTTGTGTCTCGGAATATGTCGGTCAAAAAAATAGTTCTAGCTAGAAAAACTTTTTTGTTTTCCATAGTAGCGTCACCAATCTTGGTATAGATTAGTTTTATATGCCCCCCATAATTCTGGAAAAGTTGATCAAAATCGGATATCTATAGCTGCCATAGGACCAATCGGTCGGAAAATGTGTTTTATTTAGAAAAGTTTTTTTTATGGTATCGCGATTCTCAATGATTTTGAATTTATAAATATCTGATATCTATATCCCATATATATTCTAGCGGTTAAATCAGTTGGAGAGAACAATTGCAAGTGATTTAAAACTTCGGCACAGTCGAAGATAGCTTTGCCTTCTTGTTTAAAGTATCTTATTATTATGCCTGTTAGGTTCATATTAAAATTTTTGTTGAATTTTTTTGTACTTGGGTGTGGAATTTCCGAATTCCCATCTTAGTGATAATGTAAAAATGATTAACAATTTGGGGCGAACAACAAGATGGCTGTTGAAAAAGTGTTGCCTACTTACTGGCAGTGACAGTCGAAATTTAACAATTGCGTTTCACTCCAGTGGCAATCAATTTGACAGTCATGTGGCAGACGGTAGGATTTTGGCGTTTGGCCAACAGCAGCAGCAGCAGAAGAAGAAGTAGTAGTATAGTGCCTGGGCCAGCCAAATGAGTTTCAATCATGAGAATGACACAATAACAGCAGCAGCAGCGGCAGCAGCAGCAGATTTGTACTCCTACTCCTCTAGGCGGGAGTTGGGTCATAAAAAATTTAAGCAATGCGGCATTTTACACCTTTTGCCAGTAGCAGTGGAGGCCTGTGGCCAAAAGCTGGTAGGTGTAGCCTGAGCCTGGAGCCATCAGGATGGCAATCAAAAGCAATGATTGTTGCTCATAAAACGAAACGGTTATGTTTATCTGGCTTGCGACCAAAAACCGGGCCGGTGCAGGAGCAGGAGTAACTCTCTGCCGTTTGCTAAGTAAAAGAAATGAATGCGCGAAGTAAATATTTAATGACAGTGGAAGAAGGAAGCCCACACACTAATGGACCCCGTTTCCAAACCATTCCATTCAACGATTGTTGTGTTTACTTTTTGAACAAGTGCAAATGTTTTTCATGACTTTTCATTTTATTTAATTTCAGTTTTATTATGATGATATTTTCAACGAAAATGGCTTAATAAAAAAGTTGTTTGGTTTGTTTCGCGGAAGGTGTTTCTTTTCAGAGGGTCACACTGTAAGTTGAAAATAGCTAAGGATAACTGATTTAACACCTGTATCTCAAATTTATCCCACTAGGAATACAAATGTAAAAGTTTCCGGCAGTGCAGGGTCACACTGAATTAAATAATACGTTAAATGTTTACAATCTGGTAACATCCTTAAAAAAATGGCATCGAAGGACCGCGAAGTATCAAGTATTTACGTGCAGAAACTATTTGTTTAAAATTTAGTTTGCTTTTAAAAATAAATGTTCGAAAATATTTATTACCTGTGAAATTGAAGTGCGAAAGAGAGATTAACGTGACATTTATTATAACTATTATAAAATTGAATTACGAAAGGAAGAGAATTGGCACCTATTCGAACGCCATCTTTTTTTTTAAGGTAAAGTTAAAAACGCTTTTTTCCAGTTTTTTTTTTTTTTTTTTTGGAGTGGGTCATCGGTTTTTAAACATTTACCAATAAGGTCTCGCAAGATTACTCATTTAAGATGTAATCATAAAACAAATATTTTCCTACTAGCGAAATAATCAGGCCTGTTCCCATCTCCAAATTCGATCAAATCATGCAGAATCGACATTTTAAAATGCTCTCGCTTCTTAAATCCAGTTGTGTTATTCAGATTTAACTTAAAATTCCCATTTATCTTATTTTAAATCTATTGAGAACATATTGATTCATCTAAATTTTTAAATCGTTTCTTGGAAATCACAACTCGTTACAATTCCGATCGATCGAATTCGAGAACAGGACTCAATAAATGTATTTCCGCCGCAGTGTCTGGTCACACTAAAATGTATAATGACTAAGTTTAGCTGCCGTATATGGTCACACTAAAATTCATAATGGTTAATTTCAGCTACAATACATGGTCAAACTAAATTTTGATAACACAAAACTTAGTCCCTTAAAGCAAAATACATATTGTTTTATTGCCGCATTTCAATTAAAACATGCTTTCAACGACGTATTGCATATCTATACTTTATCTCTTACATAGAGCCAAAGTGAAATGGTTGCAGTGCAAGGTAACACTTAATTTATAAAGTAACTTAAGATGGTCACACTTAAATTTAAAATTGCTTTCAACGATTAATTGAAGATCTTCACCTCATTTTACCCACAAGGTCAAAGTAAAATGGTTGCAGAGCAAGGTCACACTTAATTTATAAAGTAATTTAATATTACGGGTTTAAGATGGGAAAATACCACAAAACCTCGCAAAATCGCTTTAGATTACTGTTTAAGCACACACTCCGTAACTTCCCACACAGACAATGGAAAAGAAACGTGTTTTATTTCCGCTCTAGGGCATGGTCACACTGAATTTGCAAAATATTTTAGAATAACTGTTCAAACACCTGTTTTCCAGCAATGTAAAGTGCAATGTTTGCCAAATGGTGTTCCATTTCCGCTCTGTAGCATGGTCACACTGAATTAAAAACTATATCGCTTTAGATAACTACTTAAAGACGCTTATTCACAAAAAAAAGGAACCACCAAAACCCAACAAAAGCAAATACCATGAAAATTGAAAATGAAACGTAACACTCCGCAATTCCAGAAACAAATGGATGGAAGCTGAGCTCAAAAAAAAAAGGAACAAAAAAAATAAACCCAACTAAACCCAGAAAAATTTGCCAGCGCAATGCAATTTTCAACCCAGTCAAGGAGTAGCAGGAAGAAGGAAGGAACCAACACACACACACTCACAAAAAGAACGTGCAGACATGTGCCGCGCCAGCTATGGCGCCAGTAAACGATAGTCAGTTAGTGGTTGCCCCAGAGGAGTGGGCGGAGGAGGAGGGGGGGATGCGGATTTGAATTGGGATAGAGCGGAAGGCAGCAGCAGCAGGTTCAGGTTTAACTTTGGCAAACGCTTACGCAACGTTTTGTTTGAGCGGGCGGGAATGAGACAAATGGCTGCACCCCAGGGGAGCGGGGTAGGTACATACGGACATAGGAACGCAACGAAACGCAATGGAACAGCGGGCGGTGCAAGGTACATACAAACAGCAGACAACTGCAAGTCACTAAAAGCACTGGGAAATGATGCCACCAGCGGGGACAGGGGACTAGGGGGGGAATTTACATAAAGCAAATGAAGCTGAAACGGAGAATGGGTAAAAAAAAAAGTGGAACAGAACACACAGAATTGCACGTAGGTACTTTGCATTGCCTTGACCAAAAAGGTAAATACTTCAATTTGCGCAAAATGTTTCCAGGAGCTGGGTCAGTTGAGAAACGCAAGATAAATATACTTGCAGCCCCCTCTCTCCCCCCGGGCAATACAAAGCGAAATGGAAAATTGCAAAAGAAATTGAAAAGTTTTACACACACACAACCAGAAAACACCCAAACACTCCTGCATCTCTTAATGAAGCTATCGTCGTTGTCGTCCTATCGTTATGCTGGTGGTTACCCCAAGAGTTCTTGGGTTAAAGCTTGTGGCCTAGTTGGTCTCATATATCCTTAGCATATCCTTTTGTCTTCCACCTACGTGTACAAAGCCGGGCGGGTCAAACGTCACATGCCAGAAATTGATTTAATGCACCGCAAAAAAAAAAAAAATAAAATAAAGTGCGGGTGTTGAGAATTGTCAAATGTGATGATTAAACGAAATCAAGTGAGTGTTGAAGTGAGAAGATAATGTCTCACCCAACATTTGGGACCAATAGAATTTGGGGGAATGGGGTGCGTCATCTATTTTATGTAGCGTCTTTGCTTTTGGTTTGGTTTGTATGAACCCTTTTCAGCATTGCCTCGTTTTTTTCCAAGCTTTTCCATAAAATATCAAATTGATGAGCTTTAAAAATAACAGATCAAAGTCACCAGGACAAACCCAAGTCTCCTCCCCCTCCCCCTCCTACTGTTGATGGACTTGTAACAACTTTAATGAAATTTCCTGCATATTAAGCTGAAACTTCCGTCCGAAACATAGAAAAAAAAAAAAAACGGAGCCAAGCACAAAAGCAAAAGTCCAGGCTAAAGCCAAAGTCGTGAGTTTGCTGCGTTGGCTTCCTTTTTAATTTCCGTTTTTATGTGAAAGAAAAGAAGGCGGATGAGCAGGAGAAGCACGCGAGGGAGGGGGTAGAGACGTGCACACCTTTTGAGAGGTGGGCGAGATACTTATAGGAGACGACACGCTGATGTTGCAAATTAGAAGCCGCCAGCTCCTCAATGCCTGATGATGATAAGCAGAAAATTATCGGCACAAAAGCAAAATTTCTGTAATAAAAATTTTAATTAAGTGTGTTTTTTTTTTTGGCTCTCCTTCATTTTCGCTTTGGTGTGTGCGTTTTTTTTTGTTTTTGTTTTTTCAGTGCCCGCGGCGAATTTGGTTGGGTGACGACAGCGTTTCATCATGGCGGAGCTATCATTGCTGAAATTTATGCAAATCGCTTTTTCAGTGTTCAGGAATGGAATTAAAAGTAAAGTGAATGCAGACAAACAAACCCAGGATGGGTTGGGGTGGACGGACCGTAATCGAAATGACAAAGCCAGGCAGCGATTAACAGTTTTAATGAGTACTAAACTCGCCTACGCAATTATGAGATAGCAGGAGCAAAGGCAAGGAAAGGGGCTGAGGGGCAAGAGATGGTGGGAAGATGGAGGGATGCCTGAAATGAAGAAGGCGTTGTGCTGATTGGCGCGTGATTGCCGGCGGTGGCTACCAAATGATTTGACAGACACCACGAGAAAACCGAGCAGACCGAGAGAGAGAGAGGGAGAGATAAGAACTTAAATATTGAGGCATACTTTTAGGGGCGAAAGATGTTTCGCTTGGAAATAGAATTTTAGACTAAGGGCCGTTTTCTCATGTTACTGTTTTTGCAAATCTAGGTGGATATACTGAATTTGCTTTTCTCATGCACACGAAAAACATCCAGATGGATTTCGTAGCAATCTACTTCATCCTCATGGATTTGAAAACCATGTACATTGTTTTGCTTGGTAGGTATTTTTATACTCTGTACCGAAGGTACACAGAGTATATTGGGTTTGTGCAAATGTATGTAACAGCTTGAAGGAAGCATCTCCGACCCCATAAAGTATATATATTATTGATCAGCATCAACAGCCGAGTCAATATAGCCATGTCCGTCTGTCTGTCCGTCCGTCTGTCCGGATGATGAAGTAGGTCAGAGCCGCTTTATATTCGCTCAACAATACGTTCTCACTGATATTTACATACTTAATGGCTTAATTTGATATATTTACATTTCCTTTTGTCATACATATTTTATCATTTTGAGGAAGTACATTTTCCACTCAGGCCACTCAATAATAAATTTCGAAAATGTCTTTTTTTTGCTACCAGTATTATTAGCCCGATCTATTACAAAATTTTCATTATATCTAAAACCATTTTTCTGAATGGAATTTTTGCTACATCTGTTATCAAGCCAATCCCTCACATGATTTTCATTATATTTATTTCTAAGATTGATTGGGTTAAGTAATTTCCAGAAAGAGAAAACAAGACCCAGAGTGGGAAATAAAGAAGTGGAAGAATCTTAGATAGAAGATTGATTTTTTCATTGATTTTATTAATTAATTTTAATATTTTATTAGGTTCCTGCTATGTTAACTTACAAGTTCTAAGTTTGGTAAGCATTATTCCATTGAAAAATAAAATTAAAGTGCTGATTCTTGTGGTTTTGGAGAGCAGAGAACAATTTTGTTTATGAATATAAGTAAATAAAAAAATCAAAATAATTTTCGCTGAATTATTGTTTTTATGTCAGAACGATTTTATCTACCCGATTTAAATATTTAAATATAAATAAAGAACCTCGAAGGCCAGGAAATTTATAAAGACGAATGCAAAATTAAATAAATAAAATAAGAAAAAAAAATTACACACCAAATGTGGTCTTTGTATCGGGCCCTAGGAAAACCCAAAGTAAATGAAATAAATAAAGAAAAAAATTGTTGTGCACCCTTCGAGTGCCAACTAACGAATGAATTGAAAACTTATGTTGTCTGCTCAAGCAAACTGATTTCTGTAACTCTTGGCCTACTTATATAAAAAAAATTTATTTAATTAGTATTTGGTAGGTTATTTTGAATAAAAAATGGTTTTGCAAAAATATGTGGTATGCGTCCGCCCATCTGTCTGTGTGAATGCGTCTGTATAAATTGTCTTCTAAAACTTACAAATAACTTAAGTTAAGTTCTCACAGGCAAATAAATTGTCGAAATGTTTATGAAAATGTATATTTATATCGATATTGCCATGTCCGTCTGTCCGTCTGTCTGTCCGTATGAACGAAGAGATCTCAGGGATGGTAAGAGCTAGAGGTTTAAAGTGTATGGAACATATAATTCTTATACCTGCAGGCAGATCAAGTTTATTTTTAATTTTTTTTCCCCCGCAAATCAAAAAAAAAAAACGTAATAACTCCCACAATTTTGAAGATAAATAGTTCGAACATTCTAGACATATATTCTACTACTCATTATTAATCAACCCGCCATACAACGTTTTTCGATCAGATGAGCGATATTACAGCTATACGTAAAAGAAAATTCAAAGCAACGACAACAACAACAACACCGTAGCGATTGGTAGAAATTACGAGAAAGAGAGAGCAGAGGGCAAAAGCTAACTGGTAATTTCACAATTGGAATATAATTGACTGCTGTATCTAATTGGACTGCTCCGCTCTCAGTTTACCCCTCCCTTCTTTCTCATAGATATTTGTGTAAGGAGGCAAAGACCAAGTATGAGAGGAGCGATGCAATTGAGATGGTCAGAAAACACGCGTGATTCCCGCGTGACTAATATGCGTATGTTTATGTTAAAAGGAAATTATATACAAATTTTATAATTTTACGAGTTATGTACTAGGGTAATTCGACTCATCATAACTTATCGTTTTACAACCAGAAAGAGTTTCCACCCCCAGATTTTGAAAGAACCTCACACTTTAAAGTTATTAGTTTCGTACAAACAGGTACAGAGTGTATTACAGTCGGGCTTGACCGACTTTATTAGTCCGCTTTTACACGATGAAGTTTCCTTCATGAAGTTCTTCATGCAGTTTTTGTTTGTGGGAAAGAGGTGAAGAGGGGCAGCCGAAACTGGCAAAGCTTCACCGTGGCGTGAAGCTTTTCGATAATCCTTTTTTGCTTTGTTCCGATTAAGCTGATGCAGGGTTGATTTGTGGGTTATTTGCTTATCGATAACTCGTGTTCTCAGGCGAATTGAAATCGAACTTCATGTAAATGCGCATGAAGTTTTGAAGATGATAATTGTGGGATTCCTAAAACTTATTTAGATTTCTAAATCAGGTGACGGAACGACATTTTTTGTGCTCTGATTTGATTTAGATTTCGTAAACAGCGCATTGACAATTGGCGCAAAAGTAAACAAAGGCGCGAAATCACAAGATGCCGAAAAGTGTAAAAACTATATATGTCAGCTTCTTAAATAATATTTTGATAAGACTGTTCGCAACTTAACAAAACAGAATGTAAACAAACACCATTTGGTCGCATAATTTTCTTTGAAGATTACGCTCACACGAGAAAGTTTAACGAAATCAAATCGAAATTAGCCTTGGAGCTAACTTCATTTAATTTTTTTAAATGTCCTTAATTTCTCTACTTTTTCTGGGCACAGTGCACATTTTGTATGGATCAGATGTAAACAGCTGTTCGACGAAGCAAATAAGTTTCAGGAATCCCACTTATACGGGAACTACTAAATCTATTCGTACCTCTATTCTTATCGGGAAATCTAGACAAAAATCTCAATGAAATCAGATTTATCGGAGGTACGCAATTTGTTGAAAGGACGAAACACTTCATTGCCCGGCAAATCTACAACTTGCAATCCATTAAAATGCCAGTTGTTCTGCTTAATCCAGGGACCCCCAAAGGCACGGTGAACATTTGTCGCCCGTCCTGACAGCTTCCAGTTCCATTTTGAAATTCAAGTTTGCACAGTTAATTTATACCTGGACTTGCGGGGGGACTTAAAAGAGTGGGGAACATCCGCTTGCCAAGTCAAAGTAGCAGCTGGAAAATTTATGCGCCGCCATTTCAAGTCAATAAGCGCATTTGTCTTGCAAGGAAATTCACTTACACACGGTTAGCATCTCGAGTGCAATTCATTTTTCCCAGACAGACAATAAGATGAGAAAAAAAGAGAATCAAAGTACACTGAAAGAAAGCACTTGTACACCCTACCTACCTAAATGTTATTTGGGCATCATAAAAAAGAACGGTTATTAAGGCGACCTGTCCAGCAAGCATGAGGATGCGCAACAGGAAAAGCAGACAGAAAAGGAATCTTTTTGTTAAGAATGCTTACAATTATGATAATGATGATTATAATTGTTATTTTGCTTTATACTTTGAGCTACCAAGTGTATTTATTATACACTGTGTATATTCAAAATGGATATATAAGGGTATCATGAAGTTTTGCAAATGTATGTAACAGACAGAAGGAAACTTTTGCGATCCTATAACGTATATATATTCTTGATCACCTAGACTTGTCCGTGTTTTCGGTTTTAACTGTTCTATTTCATCGTAATTTTTTTATATTTCTTTACATTACATTCATTACATTAACATCCCACTGATGAAAGGACTGGAAGCCACTTGTAACAGCGCTGTAAGGGAGTATATTTTATTGAATCTTAAAAAAAATCATGTTAATTCAACGTGTTTTCGTGCTTGAATCGAAATTTTTCTGCTTGATTTGAGAATTTCTCCCAGTTGTTGTGGATTCAAATATATTCATATATCCTATAGACTTCACTGAAAAAGTCCGAACAAGGAGATTGAGTTTCGATTCAAAGCAAAAGCAGCCTGTCCTTCCCTTTCCCCTTCTCTTTAAACCAAACGCTTCAAATGTTGTTTTTGTTGTTATCCTTACGCTTCGATTATTTTGTGTTAGTCGTTGTAGAAAATTAGCTAAATTGCTTATGGCAACTCACGTAGCGGGCGCTGCCACACCCCCTACCACCCCCACCCTGCACACAATGGGAAAGACAGGGAGAGTGAGGGAGAAATTGGAGCATTGTTTTGTGAGTTGAGTTTTTGGGGCTGGTTTTTGTAATTGTTAATCACAGAAAACGCTATTTAAGTGTATATTGCACAGCATAAAAAGTGGGGCGAGTGTTGGGAGTGGGCGCTAGGTACGTTTTTAAGGGAGTACCCGAAATTCCTTTTTTGCATTTGGCATTTTGTGAATTTTTTGTTGTGCCACTTTTATGCGATTTTCGTTTGTGGTCCATTGACTTGAATGGGAGAAGGAGAGTTGGGCGAAATTTGTACAATCCTCTAGCTTTTGTGTACGTGCACAGGTAACGCATAATTAGGAAAATTCTTTGGCCAGAAGCAAAACACACAACATGTATTGTATTGTATCCAACTAAAGTTGAACTTTCATTAAATGGGTGTGGAATACAGTGAGCGAAAATAAATGGCAAAAATATAGTAGAAAAATTATTGATAATTATTAGTTTAGTAGGCCCAAGACTCAAGCAAGATAATTTATTTGATGTTTATTATTTAAGGTTTACAGAACGGGTTTAAATGGTCTGAGAATCAAGGTTTAAGGTTGGAAATCGGGTTAAGGCGCATTGTTGGTTTAATTTCATATAATAATTTTATATAAACAAGTAGGAAATCGTAATTGATCATTTAACGAAATAAATATCAAAATGATTTATTCCAGACAATGTAAACGATAGACATAGGGATCGAATTACAAAAAGTATTGAGTAAGTTTATGCTTAAACTTTTCAAACTTTTCAATGAAAGCGACTTAAAGCAGCTCAAGCTTAAAATAATATTTTTAAAATATAGAGCTTGGTTTATGTAGAAAGGGATAAAAGGAAAAACTGGGCCAATTAGGCAGCACAAATGTAATATCAGAAATTAATTGGACGACAAGCTGGCGCGCAAGGGTGCAACCACCGCAATAAGAGAGCTTCTTAGAAATATGGAAAATAAGCTTAGAACAACAATCAGGGAAAACACCAGGGGGCGGAGACAAACGAAAGCATTAATAAGGAACCGCATCAACAAAAGGAACCAAAAGTTGATACAACCAAGAAAACAGTGCAATTAGGGTTCTGACAGGGTTCTATACTGAAAACTTTAGACTGCGGAGCTACCTGTGTAATATGATGATAACAAATACCCAACTATGTAGATCCTTGTTATACCGTTGCAGAGGTTATAAAAGGTGTAGTAAAAAGAAATGAATTATTTTTTTAATGAAATTTATAGGTTTATTTCAGGGATTATTAACGAAACGAATATCAGTTCCGGTTTCGGTACGTACCGAAATGAGAATTTCGGTAATGGGTTCTATTTCGGTTTTCGGTTCCGTTACGGTACCTAAATTTTTAATTCGGTATACCGGTACGTATCGGTACAAGTATAATTTTTTCTATATTTAAAAATTTAAATTGTTTAAAGAATTGTAAAAGAATTGAAAAATTGTGTTTTAAGAATGTGCCAAAAAATTAAATTTGCACAAAGTTTATAAAATTTTCAAGAATTTGTATTTTTAGACAAACAATTTCGCTTAACTTCTAGTGGTATCCCTACACTCAAAAAAAACGAACAAAAATTCAGGAATTCCTATTCTTTTGTCTATAAGATAAGATAAGCTCGCATTAGGGACGATTTTTTATTTTCCACATAGAAATATCTGCCATCTGAGTTTATCCTTGTTAACTTCTACAAAATCTTTCTAAAAAGCAGACAAATATTTCTTAGTTATTATTATACACTTGAAATATAAATATTAATGTTGCCCAGAAGTTTGTAATGCATAGAAATATTCATTTCCGACCCCATAAACTATATATATTCTTGATCAGAACGACTAGCTGAGTTCAATTCCGTCTGTCCGTCCGTCAGTCTGTCCGACTGACTGTCCGTCTGTCTGTCCGTCTGTCTGTCCGTCTGTCTGTCCGTCTGTCCGTCCGTCTGTCCGTCTGTCTGTCCGTCTGTCTGTCCGTCTGTCTGTCCGTCTGTCTGTCCGTCTGTCTGTCCGTCTGTCTGTCCGTCTGTCTGTCCGTCTGTCTGTCTGTCTGTCTGTTTCTACGCGAACTAGTCCCTCAGTTTTAAAGCTATCGACCACAGAGTCTTCTTTTTACTGCACGCAACTAATATGTCGGAACCAGCCGGATCGGATGACTATATCATATAGATGCCATAGAAACAGTCGGTCAAAAAACTAGTTCTTGTGAGAAAAACTTTTTTGTTTTCCATCGTAGCGTCACTTATCTTAGTATATGATCGTTTTATATGCTTCCACACATTTATGGAAAAATTGATCAAAATCGGATGACTATAGCATATAGCTGCCATAGAAACGGTCGGTCAAAAAACTTCTAATGAGAAAAAGGATTGTTTTCTTGGTATATATTAGTTTTATATGCTTTCACATACTTTTGAAAAAATTGATCAAAATCGGATGACTACAGCATATAGCTGCCATAGGACCGATCGGTCGGAAAATGTGTTTTACTAAGAAAAGTTTTTTTTATGGTATCAAATTTTTATTATCAATGATTTAAAAATTTTAAATATCTGATAGCTATATCCTATATATATTTTACCGGTTAAATCAGTTGGAGTAAAGTTTTTCAAGTGTATTAAAACTTCGGCACAGTCGAAGTTAGCTTTGCCTTCTCGTTTTTTTTTTTTATCGGCCCTTAATTCTTCTGTATCCCAGCCAAAAATAGAGATCTTCGCGATTTGAATAGTTTTGAACCCATGGTAAAATACTCAAGGGGATATATCAGTTCTAAAAACCCTAACGAACAATGGAACACATAGAAATCTGTCTAAGCATTTTTTTATATTACATTTTTCTTAATATTAAATCAAAACTTTCTTAAAATAGGAAATAATAGTTCTAATTTAAGGGAAACATTTTTTAAGAGCGAATTTCTAAAATGTAAGACTTTTTCTGAATGTATATATTGCTATTTTATATATATTTAAAATAATTATAAATCAGTAATATAAATAATATGAAACCGAAAGAGAACCGGTATTAGCGTTGCGGTATAGTTCCTGTTTTTTCCGGTTCCTATTATAACAGTAAACGGTTTTTGGTTCTCAAAAAAATTATAATATCGGTTTCGAAACCGTTATCGGTTCCGGTATTATTCTCTTTTTTTTTAGTATATATATAAGTCAAATATGCGCCATTTTGTTCGATAACTTTCTGCCATTTCGAAGGTAATTTCATTATACCTCTCTCATAATAACCCTGGTCCTTATGATCAATAAACGGTAGCAACCGATTTTCGAAAACCTCTTCTGAAGCGAATTTTTCACCAGCAAAGTCTGGACTATATGGTGAATGCATAAGAACCTCCCAACCGAACTCCCACAGTTTCTGACGAGTAACTAACGACGTGTGTGGCCTGGCGTTATCCTGATGAAAGACAACTCCTCTTCTATTGGCCTTAGCCGGCCGCTTCTGAGCGATTGCTTCCTTCAGACGGTCTAATTGTTGCCAGTACACGATCGAATGAAAAGTTTGGCCTTGGGGCAGTAGCTCGTAGTCGATGATTCACTGCCAATCCCACCAAACACAGAGCAAAACCATTTTGGCAGAAAGATTGGTCGGAAAATACGTCTTACTGAAAAAACTTATTTGTATTTTATGGTAGCGTGATCAAATTTTAAAGTCCACAATCAGATACTTAATGATTTTTAAGATCATTATCTTTATAAATATCTAACATTTGTATCCTATATATATTCCAACTGATTTAACAGTTGGTGCGAGCTTTTGAGAGTGTATGAAAACTTAAGCATAGTCGAAGTTAGCTTAGCTTATCCTAACTTATTTTCAAAGCTCTACATAACAAAATACCAACAAAGTAA
The DNA here is from genome assembly GCA_018904225.1 of Lordiphosa mommai. NCBI lineage: Eukaryota > Metazoa > Arthropoda > Insecta > Diptera > Drosophilidae > Lordiphosa > Lordiphosa mommai. Next base: position 609,093 of record JAEIFT010000047.1, read on the forward strand.
TATTAAAATTTTGCAACATCACCCTGTCTTCGGTTCCCCTTACAGTAATTAGTTAATTTTCCCTAAAATTTCCTTAGCTTGAAATCGATAAATCATAAAATCAGGGATTTCACATGCCACTTACAAGCGTACCACAGTAAAACCATGAAATTCACAACCAATTTCCATGTTTAGGCATCAGAATGGGCCAACTCACCTGCAAATAAAAAGAGATGAAGGAAAAATTGCATAAGTAAAGGGAGAAAAAAAAATCAATGTGTGCGTGTGTGTGTGTGTGTGTGTGTGTGTGAGTCTGGTTAACAAGTCGTATGGGTAATTTAACGAGAGGCAGGGAATCAAACTTTTTATGCAGGCCATGATACCCAAAAGTATGCTATACATTTATTTGCGCACGCATAAAATGCCATTTCTAATTTACGAGACTTGAGCAAGCAAGGCCCGGCCTTCGGGCCGCTGTTGTTTATGATGAATTTTCGTTATTTTCTTTTGCTTTATTGTTATTGTTCTTTGTTTGTTGCTGATTGTTGGCAGCGGAATCGATTTTTTTTTTAGCTTTTTGCAGCACACCTAAAGATATGCAATATAAAAAAGTCTAACCAGAAGCTGCGTTTTCTAATTAAATCAACATAAAGAGCATATGTTTGTGCGGTAGATTGGAAGGGGGGGGGGGGGGATTGTGAGAAATTTGGCAAATAAAAAAAGTTAATGATGTGGAAAGTGCGCCAAACGCATTGCATACTTTTGATGCTGGTTGGTCGTTAAGTTTATCCAGTACTCAGAGAAGGAACGGGTATGCATGTAACAAGCAAATGGAAGCAACGCCGACCCTAGAAAGTAAATGTATTTTCTTGATCCGCCTGTCTGTCAAGTAGGTAGATTGTTCAAATCTAAGATACACACAAAATATATTATGATAAATGCCCGCTAAATTATGCTAGGTCCACAGTACATTTTTCTTTAATATTTGCCCTAACACAAATTTATTTTGTATAACTATAACTGGTCCGACAATATGAATGAATGCACAGTGTAAATTAAGAATGTCGCTACCATAACCAATTCGTTCATATAGATAATTAAGGGATTTAATAAAGTTTGCATACTTTTATGGGCATTTATTATGGTACATTTTGTGCGCATAAACGTAGTAATAGTAATCAGCACTTTACACAGTTCTTGCGGCGCCACATACAAAAGTTATCAGTTTTATACAAACTTTGTACAGGTACAGAGTACATTATAGTCGGGTTTGATCGATTTTCTAACTGAAAGCGGATGATTTGATAAGATTTAAGATCGTTTTTCTTTTTCTCTGACTTGAAATATTTTAGCAAAACTAGAAAAATATCAATGTCATTTGCAGGGCCTTTGGCAAATTGGGGGTTGATGCAGCAGCAGCAGCAGCTAAGGAGATTGGATGAGAGACACACGCACACACACACACACAGTCTGGGTCTCTGGTCTGGTTTGTAGTGTAATGTTAGATGGCTATCTGGTCTGGTACGCTGTTTGGGCACATCATTGCGGTTTCACTTTGGGGTCGCTGTGTGGGCTGAATTTTGCTATCCCGCTGTGCGTGTGTGTTGGGTTTTTAGGGTTTTTTATATTTTGGCTTTGGTCTCGTGGCTTGACAAACCAAGCGCATAACCACAAAACAGACGCAGGCGGCAGACCTCCTCTCGCATCCTCAACCGTTTCTGAAACCCACCCACCCCAATGGACATTTTCAATTTGTACATATAAAGCATTGCATACTTTCGAGCGTAGCAACAACTTCCACATGGTTTCTATGCCAACTGTAAATCTCGTTTCACTCATTTTAATGTCGTTTCTTCCCTGCGTTGCGATTATTTCTTTTTTGCTAGATACTCCACCCGCTTTTGGTCTGCTCCTGTTGCTGTTTTGTGGTCATGCCCACTTGATGCGTATTTAATTAATGTTAATTGAAATTGATTTATTTATGCAGTGTGCGTACGTCCCCCCCCCCCCACAATCCACCCCTTCGCTCCCCTCGGTGAGTTGAAAAATATGCTGCGTAAAATTTGTGGCAAGTTTTTTTTTGGGGACTCAATTGACAAATTTTCAGCACTTTGTAGCATGAAATATTTGTGGGTTCATTAAATTGATTAAACAAAAATTTCGTTACGCATTTCGAATTCAAAGGAATTGAATTTCACGTTGATATTGATACGATAGAAAGGGGGAAAATGTGGGTATAGATTTGGTTTATAAATCAAAATGATTTTATTTAATATTCTCATTTAAATCACTTAAGCGAAGTGAATTTGTGCAATGTTTATTCATTTTCAGTTTCCAAGAATACAAAAAATTTGATATAGAAAAATTCGAGAAAAAATTAAACTTTGCCAAAAAGTACAGCCAAAGAATAAAAATGCTTCCATTAATAATAATAATTTCCCTTGTTTATTTCTCATTTCTAATTTCATTTTGAACTTTGTTTCTAATTACCAAACCCATTAGCCAAAAAACTTTCCAACAGCCTCGAAGTAGGCAATGCTAATTGAAATTGAAATAGGCCTCCATCCCCGCCCCCTCTCACTCTTCCACTCACACTCTCTTTGACTTATGGCGATAATCAAACAGCTGTCAAACCATCTGGCATCGATCGTTCAATTTGTATACTCGACCAAAATCGTTTCCATTGCCCAGTTTTAGCCAGGCCGTGAACAAAGCAACATGCGCATCTTGGTCAAGTGTGTGATGTTTCTGTTCTGTCTGAAACAGCATCAGGATGATGAGCAAACATTTGTCGATCAGCTGGAACAGCAGCAACAGAGCTTACAGGTGGTGTCAGTGGAGCCACAAGTCAAACAGTCGCCGCCGCCGCCGCCGCCACCATCTCTGACCCACAGCATAGCGGAGACATTTACGGGCGGCACTCAAAGAATGCAACGAGCATCGCATTCACCTGCACAGCTAAAGGAAATTTACATTTGTGCCGATGTGCATCATAAACCCTCTAGGATTAACGCTTTGGAATTGGGTTTGAGCACAGCGCTTACCTTTGACCGGAATTCGGGTGTGGCCATTAAAGATGAAATTGAATGTTTCAGCGATATCGAGTTGGGTGAGGCGGTAGCCAAGTATATTGTCAAAGTGTGAAATAAATAAGGGGTATTGTATTACCCACATCACCTGATTTCAATCGCTCATTTGCATTTCCAAATTGGTAATGCAATAGGTGGGAAATTCTGATTGCACATATGTAAGTGCCATCATTTTGAGGTAAACACTTTTTTGCATGGAATTTAAAATTCCCGTGAAAACAACTGTCTTTGGCATATTTTCTGCGATATGAAAACATTTACAGCATGGACACATGGTGGCTGATGAAGGGGAGGAAGGGGAGTAATAATGGCGTCGCCATCTATAAAAGCCACTGGCCATAGCCAGGCCTGGGCATAGTCACTGCTCTGCTAGCCCAGAGCTTGGATATTTGAGCTGGCTTTGGCGTCAACTGTACTTTTGTGAAGTGAGTAGCAAACGGGGAAATAAATAAAATAAAACAAATAAAAAAAATTCGAAAACATCATAAAAGACGATCACACCAAAATTTCAAGAATGCCGGAAATATCAAAGTTTTCCCGCCTGTTACTAGAATTTTTAATGAGTTTTTAGTTTTTATATTTATAAATAATATCAGTAGGACATGCAAATAGACAGAAGGAACGATTAAATTCATTAAACCATTCGAAAAATAAAAATATATTTAAAAACATCATAAAAGACGATCACATCAAAAATGTCATGAATGCCGAAATACCAAAGATTTTGAGTTTTTGGTTTTTGTGTCCATAAAAAAATAGGTGAAAAGTATATCAATACGATGTGTAAATAGACAGATGGAACCATTTCCGATCCCATAAAGTATTTATAATATATTCGTAAACAGTATCAAAAGACTTTCAGTCTGTATAAGCGCGTCGATCTAAACTTTTAAAAATTTGGAAAAAAAAAATTTTTTAATTTTTTGGGTTATGATTTTAAAACACTTAAAAAAAAAACAAAAATAAATAAAAAATTTGTTTTTGACTTTTGGAACATAAGTTTTATAGGCTGAACAAGTATTTATCATTTGCCATTTAAATGATTCAAAAGTTTTGATTCTTGAAACGAGAAAACTCAAATGGTGCGACTGTGAGTCGTTAAGAGTTACAGCCACGTGCTTTTGAAGGTAAGAAGGGATAAACACAGAGAAAAAAATAAAGATTATAATCTTAAACCCATTACCAAACAGTGTCAAATTCGACAGAGATCGGAAAATCTTCAATAGAGCTGGTTCGTCTTGATTTTAAGAAATCAAAAAAATATTTTCAACGAATTTGAATGTTTTTTTTACAAGTCACATAATTTGTTTAGTTGTTTTGGTTTTTGATGTTCGCTATAAAATATAAATAAATAAATAAATTACCCTGTTTGGGACTCGAACTCACGATCTCGGGGGAACACACACTAAAATGACGAACGAACGCACCTCAATGCAGTCGACCACCGTCTACTCGCGTGAAGTTTTATACAAAATTTGTGAAAAGAATATGCACAGGTAATGATTCCTTCACCCTTTAAATTGTGCCCATACGGAGCTGAGAAGATCTATTGCGACTAACAGCACATGAATGGATCCTATGTTAATAGCATGTGGAAATCAAATTACTTTAAACAGCCGAAGAATCATTGTTACAAACCATGTTGCTTCACCCTACTTCTGCCTTGACGCCATTAGCAAACAGCTTTAATTAATTTTTTTTTTAGTTTTAGTTTGAAAATATTTGACTTTGAGAAGAAATTTTTGAAATGTTTCGAAGTTATATTATAAAAACTTTTTTTAACATACGAATCGGGTTTTTATCACAATGAAAACTTAAATAGAGATAGTAAATCTTGGTTTCGATAATATAAATCTCAGTTTAAGGTATTTTAACCTTCGTACCTTCGGTATAGAGTATAACCTTTTTTTTTTAAATTTCCACCCCCTCACCAACAAAAAACTGTAAGAGCCACATTATTAAAAAAAAATTTCAAGTATAATTTGTACTTGGTTGTACTTAACCTGAGTACGAATCAGGTTTTAGTTTAAAATTTACCTAACATGTTTCTAAAATAAAACCAAATTTAAAATCTAGTATGAAATACTTAAATGAAGTATTTTTTGTACTCAATCATTCTGGAACGAACGGGATGGAATTAATACCGTTTTGTGCTTAAAATATTTATTTCATTTAAACCATTCTAATCGAATCGGAATTGGTTCAGGACCATTTTGTTCTAAGAATAAGGTATAAAAAACTTCGGAATAGCCCAAAATGAACTTAACTTTCAGCTGCTCTTTGTGATGATTTCCTAAATATTTAAATAAATCTTTGAACATCTACAGGGTCAGAATTCTTCTTTTAAAATAACCTAAACCATCTTTTGTTTGTTTTAATTTCAGCTTCAACTTATATTTTTTACTCCTCATCATGTGTTTATCACATTTCGATTGTTGTACATCAGCCAGCCAACAAAATCAACAACTGCCGCAGCAAGATATACAACTCAACGATCTCACTCCGAAACAATTGATCACCTCACAACCAAATTGTGGCAGTTCATTAAATCTCAGTCTAAGTCCCAGTTTAATGGTTCTACTGCCCCAAAGTAATGTGAACACACCCGGTGTTGTCAGCAATTGGAACAATGAGGAGGAGCATTATAATGTGGATGATTATGAGGAGAGAACACCGACCATGTGGAGAGCCTGGTGGTTACAGGGAGTTGCGGACACGGCAAGTGACCAAATACTTTCGACGATAATTAGCTGATATAGAGAGAAAAACAGAATACTTTGTTGGCCAGGATTATGCATTTTTAAAATGAAATTACGCCAAAAAGGCTTCTCGTGGTTAAGACTATGTAATAAAAATTTGATTAGCTGCTTGTTTAACTTTAATTAAGTTGATTCGCACACACACACACACACACAGCGCACAAAAGTGTGCTACGAAAAAAGAGCTAATCAAATATTTAGCTGGCTTCCTTTCTCTTGTGTGTGTGTGTGTCCCCAGTTTAGTTTGCCTCAGCATATTAGCATTTGGGTTCAGCAAACAGGCAAACAATTTGCCAACAAATAGCTAAATATTCATGATAATCATTAACACACATGGAAAAGCAGCAGCCGCCGCCGCTTTTGCCTCCTGGCTCCGACTGCGCTGCTTTGGCTGCTGTTTTGCTGACATTTGACGCCTGAGCTTATTAACTATGCATAAAGCCCCAGGATGACTATAACCTGGCCTAGGCATATTCATATTAATTGCATATTTTGTTGGGCCAATTAATTGAGGCAGCTTTAACAATTTTCAACTTTGTTTATGTGTGCAGAATCTTTGGCAACTAACAAAAAATTTTAACAAAACTAACGCTTCGATGTAAACACCATTTTTATAAGCTTGAGGCGTGTTAGGCTTAGCAAAATTAAGTAACATATGCATATATGTATATTAATATATATCTTCATCCTGATTGGTTTGTTTTTTTTTTTGTTTAAAGTTCATTAAGATGATTCCTCGAAAATTGGCTAAAAATATTACAAAATAAAAATCACAAAAATCGCTTTTCAACCAATTTTTGAAATATGTTTTAGAAAAAAGGTTTAATTTAATAATAACGGGTCTTAAAAATGACTCTAAACCTAATTACTTTTTTTTTTGTATTTTTAATTCATTCACCCGTTCACACGATTTTTTTTAACCAACAATTTTTATACCCGTTACTCGTAGAGTAAAAAGGGTATACTAAGTTCGTGCAAATGTATGTAACAGGCAGAAGGAAGCATTTCCGACCCCATAAAGTATATATATTCTTGATCAGCACCAATAGCCGAGTCGATATAGACATGTCCGTCTGTCCGTCTGTCCGTCCGTCCGTCTGTCCGTCTGTCCGTATGAACACCTAGATCTCAGGAACTATAAGAGCTAGAGCTACCAAATTTTCAGTGTAGACTTGTATTGTTTGCAGGCAGATCAAGTTTGTTTCAAATTTTTGCCACGCCCCCTCCCGCCCCCGCAATTTGAAAAAAAACCTTATATCTCCCACAATTTTGAAAATAGACTGTTCAAACCTTCTAGACATATATTTTAATCATCATTACCTATCGATCCGCCATACATCATTTTTCGATCAGATGAACTTTAGTAGAGTTGCCACCCCCGCAATTTGAAAAAATACCTCATATCTCCCACAATTTTGAAAATAGATTGTTTGAACCTTCTAGACATATATTTAAATAATTATTACCTATCGATCAGCCGTACAACATTTTTCGATCAGATGAACGATAGTAGAGTTGCCACCCCCGCAATTTGAAAAAAAACCTCATATCTCCCACAATTTTGAAAATAGACTGTTCAAACCTTCTAGACATATATCTAAATCATCATTACCTATCGATCCGCAATACATCATTTTTCGATCAGATGAACTATAGTAGAGTTGCCACCCCCGCAATTTGAAAAATACCTCATATCTCCCACAACTTTAAAAATAGATAATTCGAACCCTCTAGACATTTATTTTAATCATCACTACCTATCGATCCGCCATACATCGTTTCCTGATCAGATGATGATCATATCACCCACAATTTTGAAAATAGATTGTTTGAACCCTCTAGACATATATTTTAATAATTATTACCTATCGATCAGCCATACATCATTTCCTGATCAGATGAGCTATAGTAGAGTTGCCTCCCCCGCAAATTGGAAAGAAACTCATTTCTTCCACAATTAGGACATGTTTATATCCTGAGTAACGGGTATATCGAAGTCGAGCAGGGCCGACTTTAACTTACGCTCTCGTTTAATAATGATTTGCTCGCTTAATTTCAGGGGATAAAACCGCTCACAAATAAGGTGTACTTCGGTTCCGTGGTTCAAAAAGATTTTAAATCACCGGTTCGGTTCATAATATAGTTTTTGTAGCAATCCGTACCGCGGTTCATATATTTACGCTTGGTTTCAAATTTCCGAACTTTATCCAAAATATAAGCCAATGCATTTCAAAACCGGTGCGTATTAATCCCAGCGAAAATTAAATATGGGATGAACTAGCATTAGTAAGCGTCCGTCTCCCAATAAACGTTAAATAGAGAACTTGAAGGTACATTAAAGGCAACATTTTTATTGTGGAGGAAACACTTCCCGTACCTTGTATATTTACAAGTAAAATATGGTAGATTTTACATCAGAGGTGCCCAATGCCTATACTCGCAGGGCTCTTTTTTTGTTGGTTAGCTCACCGTTATAGTCGCGAGCATACAAAGTCACAGTCAGGATTCACGGCATTTTGTTTCTCCTCTCTCTTTCCTATGGCTGTTGTAGTTGCTCGAACACAAGAACCAGTTTGCTGACAAATGTAAGTCAACGTAGATTTTATTTTGGTCAACGAATGATTTGGTTGAAAATAGAAATGAGATTCTTTATATATATATATATAGGTATCTTCTCTTACATATGTTTTCAGTGGACAAACTTATCGATAACTAAACCGAACCGTTGTTTTCGGTTTGGTTCAGCATTTTCGGGAAAGCACCGGTTCGGTTAGTGTTTTGGTTTACCAGCACATATAAGCGGTTCGATACGGGTTGGTTTGGTTCGGTTCAGAACCGGTTTGCATCCTTAATTTTTTATTACCGGTTCAAATCGGATTCAAAACCGGTTTATGTAAATTTAAAATTAGTTGATAAAAAGCTTTATAAAGGAAATTAATTCCTTTTCTCGCAACCCCAAAACGACAAAGATTGTCGGTTTGAAAAGTTTTGCTTGTTGTTCGGTGGTATGAAAAGTAATTGCAAAGTTAAGCACTCGTACAGTTGATAAATGTACATAAAGTACATTTAATTTAATTCTTTCATCAATTAAGACAATTTTGATGCAATGAGATTTCCGTTCGCTTTTAGTTCATTTAAAATAAAAAAATTTTTTAAAAGCATTGCAAAAAAGGCTGTAATAGCAAAAGTAAGTTTCTTTTAATGCCAACTGTTCCATTTTCGATCGTTTCGCCTGAATGTACCTCGTTAACCGGTTTGTTCCTTACAAAAACTCGTTTGGAACACCAAAAGTAAAATGTAAGCAAAGGGCATATCAGAATAAGCATAGGAAAACTACCCCGCAGTTATCAGCACCAAATTTAAAAGTTTGATTAACATCTATAAGAAACTCACTCTCCCAAAATTTTAGTCTCCTAATCGCTATTGAACTGGAGTTATGACTGTTTTTTCTTAAAAACCGCTTGACCTATTTTGATGGGTTAAATATATGTTGTAAGTGTTCAAAATACAATTCTAAAAATATTTTTTGCAGATTTTTAATACCAAAACTTTGGTCCAAAAATGATGATTGAATTTTTCAAATAATTTTTTCGCTGTGATAATCTTTTTTTACACCTCCAGTATATTTCCTGTATTTTACATTAGGATATTCCTAATGACATATAATTATACACTTGAAAAGTGTATATTAATTTTGACCAGAAGTTTGTAACGCATAGAAATATTCATTTCCGACCCCCTAAACTATATATATTCTTGATCAGGACGACGAGCTGAGTTCATTTCCGCTTGTCCGTCCGTCCGTCTGTCCGTCTGTCTGTCCGTCTGTCTGTTTCTACGCGAACTAGTCTCTCAGTTTTGAAGCTATCGAGCTGAAATTTTGCACAGAGTCTTCTTTTTACTGCACGCAACTAATATGTCGGAACCGACCGGATCGGATGACTATATCATATAGCTGCCATAGGAACGATCGGTCTAAGAACTAGTTCTAGTTAGAAAAACTTTTTTGTTTTCCATCGTAGCGTCACTAATCTTGGTATATGTTAGTTTTATATGCTTTCACATAATTCTGGAAAAATGTATCAAAATCGGATGACTATATCATATAGCTGCCATAGGAACTATCGGTCTAAAAACTAGTTCTAGTTAGAAAAACTTTTTTGTTTTCCATCGTAGCGTCGCTAATCTTAGTATATGTTAGTTTTATATGCTTTGACATAATACAGGAAAAATTTATCAAAATCTGATAACTATAGCATGTTGCTGCCATAGGACCGATCGGTCGGAAAATCTGTTTTACTAAGAAAAGTTTTTTTTTATGGTATTAAATTTTTATTATCAAAAATTTAAATATCTGATATCTATCGCCTTTATATAATTTACCGGTTAAATCAGTTAGAGTAAAGTTTTTCATGTGTATTAAAACTTCGGCACAGTCGAAGTTAGCTTTGCCTTCTCGTTTTTTCAATCAGATTGCAATTGTGCCTCATAGTGAAAAAACGATTTAATATGTAAAATAGTATTTTAGTTATATTTTATATATACGTATAAGGCACACTGTATATTAACTAGCAAGGGGAAAGGGGGAACTTTTCGTTCGTAAGCCATATGGCTCATAGTGTTTTGTCAATATTTTATAACCGAAACCGAAACCCGAACGAAATAAGGTTATTAACCGTTATCTTAATACCGTAATATAACCGTAGGCGAAAAACAGAGATCGGCTATGACAGTTACCGTTACCGTAACCGATATTCGTTTCGGATTTAATCTCAATACTTAGGGCCGAATTATCGTCTTCTATATAGGGGATGAGAAATCGCCACCAAATATAATAACTTAATACTGATTATACTTAATACTTTTTTTCTGGTGACAAATTGGCTAAGTCAGTAGGGTACTGACTGACTGATTGGTACTTCAACGCCCAGGTCAAACGGAAAAGCCTTAAAGTATATCATTTGGGCCAGACATTTGTTTGGGGAAGGTAAAAATTGTAATTTTAGAATTTGTTTTCATTTTTCACATTTCAATTTTCATTTCAAGTTGAAGTTCATACATTAACCAACATGTGCCTGCGCAGAAATGCTATGAAATTTCATGATTGTGACACAATTTGTATTAATTTACATCGATTTATTAATGCAGTTGCTTTTCAAGGCCACCTTTTTGGCTTATTGCAAATGGGATTTGTTATTGATTTCTGTCTCTTAAGTACCCATATTCCTCCCCATATTCTTTTCTCCATCTGTCTGGTCTAAGCGTTCACTTGTTTGGGGGAGGGATTGAGTGAAAAAAAGTTTTTGTAAGGCCAGGGCGAAGTGTCTGTCAAAGCGAGCGTCACACACTTGTGCGCTTCTCAAGTTTATTAAAGTGGCATAAAAGTGTCATTGGCGGTTAATGGCAGACGATTAGTTTCATCCTCCCTCTCACTGTGTGTGTGTGTGTGTATGTAATTGAATACAGCAGGCTTTGTCGAGAGGGGGGGAGGACAGAGAAAAGGTAAAACTACTGAGCAAAGCAGGCCTAGAACTAACACACACAAGTGTCGCATCTCAAATTATTTAGTTGTTGATCAAATTCCTTCAAGTGAAGTCGTTAGTATATTTTTTACATATATTTTTAGTAATTTTTTTTGTTTATACTAAATGGATCCCAGGAAAACCCCCAGTCAGGGTAAGTGGTGCCGATTTCTTTTCTTAAGCTAAATTGGCTAAATTTATTCGATACAGAATCGTTGGACGATGAAGGTGGCTTGCCCTTAAAGGCCAGTCCCTCGTTTATGTCATTAACTGATTTGTGGCTTGAAAACTATCTTGCTAACGTTCAGAGGATTAACCAGGACGAGTTCAAGCATCTAAGTAACGAATTGATAGTCAAGTGGCAGCCACGCTTAGACAGTTCCGGCAATGGGATTTTGCGTAATCAGAACAATGCTGATCGGCGCAAGCAGTGTGTCAATTTCTGTGAAGTGGTCAGGGTAAATGGGATCAATGGTGGAAAATCGGAGCAACCATTGCAAAGCACCTCACGATGCACCCTGAACAAGGCCGGAGAGAAGGGAACCCGACGCAAACGCAAGTGTCAACCAGACGAGTCCGCTGACCAAAATGAGCCGCCCAAGAAGTGCATGAAATCTTCACCATCAGAGGAAGATGTTTATGAGGCATATGACGATATATGTTTTAGTTTACCTCAAAATTCATTGTAAATTCTTTTAAATCGATATGAACACTCATAAATGCCAACAGCAAAGCAGGGAAATTGCTGTTGGTTTTGTTGTTGCCTTTGTTTTGTAAATCATTTAACACGCTCTCGATTTTTATTTTAATGGCATCTTGGTAAAAAGTTTTTAATGGCAAAAGGGGACATAACGAGTATATGTGAGGGTGGGAAGAGGAGGTGAGGTGGTGAGCAAGTGCCAAGCATCGATGGGGCTCTAATGGCTTTCAATGTTGTGTACACACTTTTGTTTAGAGTTTTCAGTTTAATGTCTTTTTTTGTTTTTTAGGGGTAATGTGTGTGACGTCCTTTGGGCATGCAAACATTTTTATAAAATGAGTGCATTTTGTTGCCTACTTTTAGGGATGTGCAAGGAAATTCTTGAATTCATAAACCCAGTGAATCCGTCATACGATACGGTGGAATAAGTAGAACAGCTGGGCATTTAAGGTGAAAAATCACATCTTTGTCAATTGAAATTACAGCTGTAGTCATACGATTCTGTGGAGTTAGTAAAACAGTTTTGCCTAAAACCCAACTGCTTTTTAATTTATTAAAAAAAAAAAAAATGGATAAATATCTAATTTTTCTTACTTTACGATATAAAAATTTTAAAGTAAAATTTCGCCTTGTCTAAGGATTTTATCTTTCGCTTACCGTTGACAATCAAATATTTCTGAAATTCAACGTAATTGTTAAACGATCCAATAAGATGTGAACCAAGGTTCGAATCGAAATTTAGGGATTGATGCTTCTAAAAACCGGACAACTAAGCGAACCTTGAGCTTAACAACAGCTTCGAACCTCCAGAACGTAGAACACCGGGGGAACACCTAGTGTCTAAAAAAGGGTGATTTTTACGAATTTTAAAAAGAAAACTACTGCATAAAATAGTTGAATTTTTTCGGACATATTTATACATCTTCTTCTCTATATATAAAAGAGTTTGTCCTGACTGACTGACTGACTGACTGACTCACTGATTCACTGATTGGCAATCAGCGTAGAGCCTGAACGGTAAGACATAGAAAGCTGAAATTTTCACAGAAGTTTCCTTATGAGTTGAAAGTGAGCACTAAGGCGGGGTTTTGGAAAATCCCACCCCTAAGGGGTGGAAAACTCCCGGAAAAGCTAATATGGGGAAAATTTTGTTTTTCATCCGATTGACTTGAAATTTGGTTTGTAAGTAAAGTAAGCGAAATAATTGGACACCTGTTTCCCAGATTTCGGAAAATCCGCCCACAAGGAAAATGGCCGGAAAATTCTTCATGGAAAAAACTATTTTTCATCCGATTGACTTCAAACTCGGTTTGTGGGGATGGTAAGCAGAATAATTAGACTTTAGATTTTCCGATGATGGAAAATCTGTTCGAAAAGTCGGGAAATTCGCGGAAAATTCCATATGGAAAAAACTATTTTTCATCCGTTTGGCTTCAAACTCGGTTTGTAAGGGTAGTATGCTAAGTAATTGGAGATGAGATTTTCAAATGTTGGAAAATCCGCCCACAAAGAAAATACCCGGAAAATTCTATATGAAAAACTATTTTTGATCCGATTGACTTCAAATTCGGTTTGTAAGGATAGTATGCAAAATAATTAGACATAAGATTTTCCGATGTTGGAAAATGCGCCCGAAAAGTCGGGAAATTCCCTGAAAATTTCTTATGGAAAAAACTATTTTTTATTCGTTTGGCTTCAAACTCGGTTTGTAAGGATAGTATGCTAAATAATTAGACAAGTGATTTTTCTATTGTGAAAAATCCACCCACAAGGAAAATAGCCGGAAAATTCTTCATGGAAAAACTATTTTTCATCCGATTGACTTCAAACTCGGTTTGTGGGGATGGTAAGCAAAATAATTAGACATAAGATTTTCCGATGTTGGAAAATGCGCCCGAAATGTCGGGAAATTCCCGGAAAATTCCATATGGAAAAAACGATTTTTCATCCGTTTGGCTTCAAACTCGTTTTGTAAGGGTAGTTTGCTAAATAATTAGGCATGTGATCTTTTGTTGGTGGAAAATCCACCCACAAGGAAAATGGCCGGAAAATCCTATATGGAAAACACTATTTTTCATCCGATTGACTTCAAACTCGGTTGTAAGGATAGTATGCAAAATAATTAGACTTGAGATTTTCCAATGTTGGAAAATCCGCAGGAAAAGTCGGAAAATTCTATATGGTAAAACCTATTTTTGATCCGATTGGCTTCAAAATCGGTTTGTAAACACATTATAGAAAATAATTATACATTTGATTTCTCGGTGGTAGAATTTCTGCCCACAGGCAAGAATAATGGTGGGCGTATTTCAGTTCAGTGACAATGGCTATTTGTGAGCCGATCTGAATAAAATTCGTTTTGTAAGATCTAGGGTCAGAATAAATGGAAACACGTGTTTTTTTATTTCGGGAAGTTCACTGCAAAGGTCGGATTATGGGTGCAGGGGGTGGGTTTTTTAGCCGATATGTATTAAATTTGGTTTGAAAGCTCTATGGGCCAATTAAATAGGATAAAAATTTTAGCTTTGCGCTTACTCACCCTCAAGGTCGGATAATGGGTGACGGGGGTGGTTTTAGCGTTTGTACGCTTAACGGGCCAAGTAGGTGGAAAATCATTTTCTCATTTCTGATGGTCGAAAAATGGGGGCGGGGGTGGTATCATTGCCAACGTTTTTTTCATTATTTTGGCGGCTATACTGATGGTGGCGAAGCGAAGCGCGCCGGGTTATATGCTAGTCTCTCTATATATAAAAGAGTTTGTCCGACCCACTGACTGACTGACTGACTGATTGGCAATCAACGTAGAGCCTAAACGGTAAATAACCCCGTTTATATGTAGGCGAACTACGCGGTAAACCGCGTTTTGTCAATATAAACACTTATACGCGAAAAATGTTATCGTAAGTTACCCTCAAATTTTTGTTTCCCAGGTATTTATTTCCCCGCAACACAATTTTTTATAATTTCCATCATGCGCGAATGCCTCCTTCCATGAACGACGCACAAAGTTTGATTCGCTTTGCCTCAGAAATAATTAATTTTTCCTCTCATTTGACAATTTTAAATGTTTCCATAGAGTTCTTTTGAGCTACATAAACAGTGGTAAGTTTTTTACCACGGATTAATACGTACGTGGTATAAACGGGGTAATAGAAAGCTGAAATTTTCACAGAAGTTTCCTTATGAGTTGAAAGTGGAGCACTAAGGCGGGTTTTTTAAAATTCCCTAAGGGGTGGAAAACTCCCGGAAAAGCTACTATGGGGAAAATTTTGTTTTTCATCCGATTGACTTGAAATTTGGTTTGTAAGTAAAGTAAGCGAAATAATTGGACACCTGTTTCCCAGATTTCGGAAAATCCGCCCACAAGGAAAATGGCCGGAAAATTCTTCATGGAAAAAACTATTTTTCATCCGATTGACTTCAAACTCGGTTTGTGAGGATGGTAAGCAGAATAATTAGACTTGAGATTTTCCGATGATGGAAAATCTGCCCGAAAAGTCGGGAAATTCCCGGAAATTCCATATGGAAATAAACTATTTTTCATCCGTTTTGCTTCAAACTCGGTTTGTAAGGGTAGTATGCTAAGTAATTGGACATGAGATTTTCAAATGTTGGAAAATCCGCCCACAAAGAAAATACCCGGAAAATTCTATATGAAAAACTATTTTTGATCCGATTGACTTCAAATTCGGTTTGTAAGGATAGTATGCAAAATAATTAGACATAAGATTTTCCGATGTTGGAAAATGCGCCCGAAAAGTCGGGAAATTCCCGGAAAATTCCATATGGAAAAAACTGTTTTTCATTCGAATGGCTTCAAATTCGGTTTGTAAGGATAGTATGCTAAATAATTAGACATGTGATTTTTCGATTGTGGAAAATCCACCCACAAGGAAAATAGCCGGAAAATTCTTCATGGAAAAAACTATTTTTCATCCGATTGACTTCAAACTCGGTTTGTGGGGATGGTAAGCAAAATAATTAGACATAAGATTTTCCGATGTTGGAAAATGCGCCCGAAAAGTCGGGAAATTCCCGGAAAATTCCATATGGAAAAAACTATTTTTCATCCGATTGACTTCAAGCTCGGTTTGTGAGGATGGTAAGCAGAATAATTGGACATGAGATTTTCAAATAATGGAAAATCTGCCCGAAAAGTCGGGAAATTCCCGGAAAATATTATATGAAAAACTATTTTTGATCCGATTGACTTCAAACTCGGTTTGTAAGGATAGTATGCAAAATAATTAGACATAAGATTTTCCGATGTTGGAAAATGCGCCCGAAACGTCGGGAAATTCCCGGAAAATTCCATATGGAAAAAACTGTTTTCCATCCGATTGGCTTCAAATTCGGTTTGTAAGGATAGTATGCTAAATAATTAGACATGTGATTTTTTGTTGGTGGAAAATCCACCCACAATGAAAATGGCCGGAAAATTCTAAATGGAAAACACTATTTTTCATCCGATTGATTTCAAACTCGGTTTGTAAGGATAGTAAGCAAAATAATTAGACATAAGATTTTCCAATGGAAAATCCGCACGAAAAGTCGGAAAATGCTATATAGTAAAACCTATTTTTAATCCGATTGGCTTCAAAATCGGTTTGTGAACACATTATAGAAAATAATTATACATTTGATTTCTCGGTGGTAGAATTTCTGCCCATAGGCAAGAATAATGGTGGGCGTATTTCGGTTCAGTGACAATGGCTATTTGTGACCCGATCTGAATAAAATTCGTTTTGTAAGATCTAGGGTCAGAATAAATGGAAACACGTGTTTTTTTATTTCGGGAAGTTCACTGCAAAGGTCGGATTATGGGTGCGGGGGTGGGTTTTTAGCCGATTTGTATTCAATTTGGTTTGAAAGCTCTATGGGCCAATTAAATAGGATAAAGCTTTTAGCTTTTCGCTTACTCACCCTCAAGGTCGGATAATGGGTGACGGGGGTGGTTTTAGCGTTTGTACGCTTAACGGGCCAAGTAGGTGGAAAATAATTTTCTCATTTCTGATGGTCGGAAAATGGGGGCGGGGGTGGTATCATTACCAACGTTTTTTTCATTATTTTGGCGGCTATACTGATGGTGGCGAAGCGAAGCGCGCCGGGTTATATGCTAGTCATATATATATTTATACTTTTTGCAAAGTTTGGTCAAGATAGCTTTAAAACTGAGGGAGGAGATAGCGTAGAAACAGACGGTCAGACGGACGGACGGACAGACGGTCAGATGGAAATAAACTCAGCTCGTCATGCTGATCAAGAATATATATACTTTATGGGGTAGGAGATGCTTCCTTCTATGCGTTACAAACTCCAGGTTGTATTTAATAACATAGCCAGATACATTTTTAATATAAAACGTCATGAGCATATTTCTCGATATTCGTTAAAAATATTTGACTTGCCCTTAACCTTATGGATGAACTACAGAACTCTGCTACTGCTACACAAAATCATTAATAATAAGGTACCCTCGTATCTCTTTGAAAAGTTTAGTTTCAGCGCATCAGTCAGAACCAATAATTTATTAAGCATACGATTTAGGCTCTCCAGTTCTGAAAAGCACTTCTACACACACAGCATTCGTTGTTGGAACCACTTGCCTTTATATGTGAAGTCTATTAGAAACGCACCGCTCTTCCGTAAAACCCTTAAAACACACCTACAAACTCAATAATATATATGGGCATTTCTTTTCTGACGTGACGTGACAATCGTACGATAATATGTAAAAAAAAAAAATGAAACAGACAAGTTTTGAAATTTTTTTGTTTACATTAAGGTAGTAATTCAATAGCACTTTATTTAGAAAAAAAATTTACAAGAATCGGCCCAGAGGATTCAAAGTTATAAGTAAAAAAATAGAAGGCTAACATCGGCTACGCCGATGTTTTAAAGGCGCTACCATTGATAACAAAAAAGTTTTTCTCACTAGAATTAGTTTTTAGACCGATCGTTCCTATGGCAGCTATATGCTATAGTCATCCGATTTCGATAAATTTTTCCAGAATTATGTGCAAGTATATGAAACTAATATATACCTCGATTGGTGATGCTACGATGGAAAACAAAAAAGTTTTTCTTTCTGGAACTAGTTTTTGCACCGACCGTTTATATGGCAGCTATATGCTATAGTCACCCGATTTTGATAAATTTTTCCAGAATTGTGTGGAAGTATATGAAACTAATATATACCACGATTGGTGATGCTACAATGGAAAACAAAAAAGTTTTTCTTTCTGGAACTAGTTTTTGCACCGACCGTTTATATGGCAGCTATATGCTATAGTCATCCGATTTTGATAAATTTTACCAGAATTGTGTAGAAGCGTATAGAACTAATATATACCACGATTGGTGCAGCTAAGATGGAAAATAAAAGGTTTTTTCCTACAAAAACTAGTTTTTGAACCGATCGTTCCTATGGCAGCTATATGATATAGTCATCCGATCCGGCCGGTTCCGACAAATGTGCAGCGTATTTGTATTTAAAGACTTTTTGCAAAGTTTGGTCAAGATAGCTTTAAAACTGAGGGAGGAGATAGCATAGAAACAGACGGACAGACGGACAGACGGACGGACAGACGGAAATGAACTCAGCTCGTCATGCTGATCAAGAATATATATACTTTATGTGGTCGGAAATGCTTCCTTCACTGCGTTACAAACATCGTGACAATTTTAATATACCCTCTGCAAGGGTATAAATATGCCCTGATGTGACGTTACTTAAAACGGAAGTGGGTTTTGACTTGAATTACAAAATTGCAAAACTCTGCGAATTGAGAATCTCTTTTTGTGTGAAACTTTTTTCAGGAGTTTTTAGAATAATATAAGTTTGTTTTCCAATTTACCAAATATAAAAATCATTTCTCGTTCTTTTTTTATTTGCTTTTTTATATCTGACGTGACGTTACTTAATTTTCATTTGGCAATTTTTTAGTGAAGATAATTTTTCTTAAATTATTCAACGCAACAAAAAAATCAATTTTAATTGTAGCTAAAGTTTTGTGAAAAGAGTGGAATTGCTCAATGACTCTTAGAGCTGTAAATCGAAAAAAGAAAATGCACTGAAAATCTGGCCAAAACGTAAATTTGTACTTTCTAGCCCGATATACCTCTATCTGAACTAAGGAAAGGTTTAAGCTCTTTAATTAAAATTATTTTGCATATTTACTTTTCCTAAATCATGTAAGAATCAACTTTAAATGAACTTTCAATTTTTCGGTCATGGTAGACTTTTCTGCGGAATTGCCCATATATAAAAAAAAAAAAAAAAAATTTAAAATATATATATAAATAATAAAACAATTGTAAAGTAAATCAATCAATTAATGTAATGTATTGTAATGTTATTCAACAATGTCAAATTCGTTATTGTAATTGTCAATTTATTGTACTCTTGTATTAGTTAAGCGATAAAAATTAAAACATAATTATATTAAGTTTATCAATGTTCTTAGTAATTAAGTGCCATTAATTGGTCTACAAGTTGTGACTTGCACAAAAACACAAGCTCATTAGAACTTAGTGCAAGGATGTCAAGAAATAAATCTAAATCTAAACATCGTGACAATTTTAATATACCCTCTGCAAGGGTATAAAAACTGAAAAGATTATTAAACTAGAAGGAATATCCCATACAATGACCATCGGTTGTAAAAAAATTTTTAATTTAACAAAATGGCAGTTTGCTAAAAGTTTTGAATTTTGCTCCCTGCAAAATTAGATTTATCATACAATCGAAAAAATGGAGGGTCATTGTAGGGAGAATTATATACAAAATAAGCAGGAAAAAGGGTGATTGTGATTAACACTCACGAGGCTTTGATGTGAAACCTGTTGATTGAAAAGATTGCTTGGAAAACCGAGTTGGTAAACAGTGTTGGAGAAGCCTTGTCGGAAAATAGTATAGGAAACAGTGTTGGAAAATAGTATAGGAAACAGTGTTGGAAAACAATGTTAAAAACTTTTTTGCTAAGCATTGTTTATTAGCTTTGCTGCGCATACAAAATTGTATGCTTTCAAGCTGATACAGATATAATATCAAATGAAATCAGGCGACCCTGTTGCAAAACAGTGTTGGAAATAAATGTTCAAAACTGTGTTGGAAAATAATGTTGAAAATCAGTGTTGGAAAACAATGTTAAAAATAGTGCTGAAAACAAGGATAAAAAGCAGTGTTGAAAACAGCGTTGGAAACAGTGTTGGAAAACAGTGTTGCAAACAGTGTTGGAAAACAGTGTTGGAAAACAGTGTTGAAAATAAATGTCAAAAACTGGGTTGGAAAATAATTTTGAAAATCAGTGTTTGAAAACAATGTGGAAAACTGTGTTGGAAAATATTGTAGAAAACAGTGTTGGAGAATAATGTTAAAAACAGTGTTTTAATTAAATGTTAAAAACCGTGTTAAAAAACAATGTTGAAAACAGAGTTGGAAATAAAGTTGTAAACAGTGTGGGAAAATAATGGAGAAAGTCAGTGGTGGAAAACAATTTTGAAAATAGTGTTGAAAACAAGGTTAAAAAGCATTGTTGGAAAACAGTGTTGGAAAACAGTGTTGGAAAACGATGTATAGTTTTAGAAAATAGTGTTGCAAAACATTATTCAAAAGCAGTGATGAAAAAACAACGTTCAAATTAGTGTTGGCAAACACTGTTGGAATACAGTGTTGAAAAACACCCCAAGTGTCAAAAGTCAAGTGGTCTGGAACATCCTACTAAATTTAACTGAAATGCCACATTTGGCTTGGCGATTTCTTGAGTGCTGTGAGCGTTATGCGTTATTTTGAAATTAAATTTAATCCCTACCAAAAAATCGTTCGTACCGAAACTAAAGACGCTTCACATAAAAACAAATCAGAGCGATCGCAATATTCGCCTTCTTCTTCAAAAATATATTTAAACTATACATTTGAAATCCTTAAAAATAACATTTAAGGACTATGGAAATTATAGAAATATTGTACAAGGGTTTGCAGCCTTCATAAATACTAAACATTTTTTGGTCCTTCGAGGCGGATATAAACCACTGACGTAAGCAAATCGGAAATCTCGTGTCTCTTTAATGCGAAAGAGTTAGACGGATTCAGACTAAAAAACAAAACCAACATCAACAAAATGCCAGCCTCTGATGAGTGAAAGAAGTGGCAAGTAGTTTGAGCGAAGACTTCATTGAGCAATCATCTATTTGCTGCTACAAAAAAATTAAATTACTCATCTCACACTGGTCCCTAGAGGTGCTCGTTCCCCTCTTTCCCCCTCTCTCTCTCTCTCTCACTGTCTGCTCTTTGTCTGTGTCAAATCAATTAGCAAGTGCAATTAATGAAGCGCAATGCACAAAAAAAAAACAAACAAAAAATCACAACAGCGCCGAGAAGTATGCTTTGAAAAATACAGTGAAAAAATACAAATAAAAACTGAATGTTGCGCCAATAGCAATTTGTCTTTTCATTAATTATTTAGACAACCCACTGCAAAAAAAAAATAAAAAAAAATATTGGCAGTTAATTAATTGAATTCATTTCGTTGGCAACGTGTTGCGACTACAGTTGTTGTGGGCATGGCCACGCCCACTCCCGTACAATTGTGCACACAAAAGTTTTGCACTTAATTGTCTAGCAGCGGGAAACAAGTTCCGTAAATGCAACTGGCGCATAAAGTCATTAAAGTTTTTAGATTCGATTTGTGCCCTACGTAACAAATTAAGATGAAAGTTTGCACTTTGAAGTACATAGCAGATGTCTGAAGAAGCAGAGGACGCCAAAGGAGAAGGGTCATGAAAATGTCGTTACGACGAACAACACCTGAACCCCAAGCTTACTCGCATATTTTTTTATGCATTATTTATGTTTACTGATTAGTCGTTCAGCAGAAAAACATCGTCAACGGAATGCGGGTCGTTTTGCAGCGCGAGCAAAAATTCTAGGTGAGAGAGAGGGAGACTGAGGAGGTGGGGCACCTGTCACTCTTATCAGTCAAAACCATGCGCGCACCCCAAAATTTTACTGAGACCAGAACCCCCCCTACCCACCCACCATAAACACCCTAGGCGATGATTTCCAGCAGCTGCAGCAGTTTAGATAGGTTTTGCCTATTTCGACTTATTTTTTTGGTGACACTTTTTTGTATACACAAGCGGCATTTTAAAGTCAGAGTTGAGTTTTAACCTGATGATTACCAAGAAGTCAAATGGGTCATATAGCTTAAGATAGTGGTGAGCAGCCTTTTGATAGTGTGTGCAATGCAATATAGGAGATTGTTGATTTTGACAGATCTAAGAGATGGTAAGAGATAGAGGTTGGAACATAAACACTTTATGCTTGCAGGCAGATCAAGTTTATTTTTGATTTTTGCCTTCCCCGCAATTTGGAAAAATGTTCATATCTCCCACAATTTTAAAAATAGATTGTTTGAACCTTGAAGATATATATTTTAATCAGCATTTCTTATCGATCCGCCATATATCATTACCTGATCAGATGAACAATAGTAGAGTTGACACCTCCACAATTTGGAAAAGATCTCATATCTCCCACAATTTTGAAGTTAGATTGTTTGAACTTTATAGACATATATTTTAATCATCATAACTTATCGATCCACTATACATCGTTTTTCGATCAGAAGAACGATAGTAGAGTTGCCACCCCCGAAATTTGGGAAAAAAAACCTCATATCTTCCACAATTTTAAAGATAGATTATTCGAACCTTCAAGGAAGATATTGTCATCAGCATTACTTATTGATCCACCATACACCGTTTACAGATCCGATGAATAATAGCCGAGTTATAAGCAAAACGAAAAATTACGCTACGCAGCACTGGCCGCAATCGTGATGGGTAGCACTTACACAGTTTGTGTACGGAGTATATTACAGCCGGGCTTGAACGTCTTTCTTACTTGTTTTTTCTGTATTTTAGCTATTTTTATGATAATGAAGGGTGCATGGATTTGCCAACCATTTCTATGTATATTTTTTCAGATTTTATCATCTGATATTTAAAAAAAAAATTGCTCACTATTTTCCAGCATTAATGCAATTCGATTGCTCATTCCGCATCTCTT
Organism: Lordiphosa mommai; assembly: GCA_018904225.1. Taxonomy (NCBI): domain Eukaryota; kingdom Metazoa; phylum Arthropoda; class Insecta; order Diptera; family Drosophilidae; genus Lordiphosa; species Lordiphosa mommai. The sequence continues at coordinate 632,213 of JAEIFT010000047.1, forward strand.
GTTCTAAACTGGAAAATTAGTTTAGAATTATATTTTGATTGCGTTTATATGTCGTGTAATTCGCCTCACATGTCCATGTTGAGGGGCAGAAAAAAGAGAGAGCAGAAAAAATGGGTAAATACGTGTTTGCCTTTCTTTTGGGTAGATTTCTCTAACTCGCTCTCTCTCTCTCCATTTCTCTGTTTCGTCTGTGCTCCATTAATTTGCGCCGTAAAACCAACAAGTTACAACATCCCGCCCCTCGGTTTTTTTTTTTTTTTTTCACCCCACCCATTTGATTGGTCACGTGCCTCGCACGGGTCTTTGGTTACCCGTCAGTTCTTCTAGGGGTTTTGGCTTCAATTCGTTGTGATTGCTTTGTATCGATTACAAAATGCATTACAACATTGCCACATGATAAATAACATACATGAAGCAGAAGAAGAACTAGAGAAGGGGGGAGGCAAGGAGTGGAGGCACAAATTCAAATTGGTTTTAAATGGTCCAAATCAAGACATTGTTCGGTTTACCAGTTATATTTTATTGCATTTAATATTCCAATTTTGAAAACGAAATTGTCTTTAAATTAGCCAACTTTCCATCAATTTGTGTTTTCATATATATATATTCAATTTGTGAGAACTGGGCCAAAGATAATTTCTGTACTTGGATAATTCCGCCATACGCAATGTTTGCTAATACTCCCCTTCCTCCACACAATCAATCACAGGCAATTGCTTTGACTTGAGCCATAAATTACACAAGAACTTTCCAAGAATAGCTTAACTATTCAACGCATAGAAAAAGACACACAGAGAGAGGAGAGAGAGAGTGGGGGGACCGGTTTCCGTTTCCGTTCTAAAACAGGACACGCAATGCTATTCCCCGGCTTTCACGCTTGTCACTATGTTGTTACTCGTACATTAACGCATTTGCCGGTTAAATTAAATAATACCCCAAGGGAAGGAAATAAAGTACAAAAAAAAAAACTAAACGAAACCTAAACCGAATTGCCGCAATATGCTTTTGACCCGGTCTGACACTGCAATATTTATCGATAACTATTAGCAAGTGATGCATGAAATGCGATAACATTAATTAGCCAGGCCAGCGAACCACAATAGTCAGACTACCGCCCCTTGCGGTTGGTGCCCCCCTAATGTTTATATCTGTGTGTGTGGAAATTTAATTGCTTGGCTAGCGTAACAATAACAATAATAATAATAATAATACGAATATATCGCAGGCTTGTTATGATAGCGCATTATTTATGACCAGATCCTAATTTATAAGTATACGAAATAAGGGCCTCAATTCAATTTCATGAGTATTCTGCATGCATTAGGATGCCGCTCAAGAAGTGGGCCTATCAATAATTGATTTTGACTTAACGACTTTTACGTGGGGGGCCGAATCCGAAGTCGTCAACGTACAGTTGGGTATTGGAATAAACGGAATTGTACTCAAAACATATTCGTTCGATTGTTAAAAAATAAGCAACTGTCGGAAAACTCCCATCTATATGGTTCACAGAATTCAATCGCGGCTGCTGCATGTGACATAACGTAAGTACACCCAGAAATAAGTGCCATCCTATATTTGGGTATGACCGTGTTTAAATTAAGATCGTTTTGTTCTTAAAATTTTAACGCAATTTTGGTCGTTTTCTATTGAAGTATCCGGAAAGATGTTATTTCAAGTTTAAGGGCCGTTTTCTCATCTTTATGTTTTTAAAAACTAGGTGCTTCTTGAGAAAATTGATGTGCCCTACTATAAGGCAGCGTTTAAAATCATTTGCGGTCCCGTTCCACACACAAGCTTATATTTATATTTTAGCGGCCTAAAAGTAGGCTACATTTTTTAAAGCACCTAGATTTGAAAACCATGAAGATGAGAAAACGGCCCTTAGTGAAGTTGTAGTGCTGAAACGAACTTGAAATGAAAATTTTGATTTTCGATTTGGAAATTCCGAACTTAGTCAGCTTTTGAGATCGTTCGTACTTGAATTTCCCCTGTTTAAGTGCGGAACTCTCGTTTTTTTCGAAGTGTACAAGTACCCATGTTAGATTAAGAAGGTAAGAAAATACGGAAGAGAAAATTATATAATTAATAAGTTTTCTCAGTAAGTCACATTTTTCTACCAATCAATTTTATGGCAGCTTAAGAATATAGTCATCCGACTTCACCTAAGACTATTAAAAAGCATATAATCAGGGGGAGATGTTCCAGAAATCTCTAGAGATGCAAACGTTTGCGTTTGAGAGGCAAACTTGTTTTGGTTCATATGGCAGCTTTTAATTGGTTTTGAGAATAATTATAAAAAATGCAAATTTCATTATTAAAACAAATAAAATATTTTATTTATTTAAGGCAAACTATCCAGAAGAAGAGTCTTTTTTTACATATCCATAATTACTTTTGCTTTTGGTGTCCTAATCTAAGTCTCTTCTCAAAACTCGAGAGAATTAAAACCAACCGAAAGAGATTTTCAGGACACCGAGAATTGGTTTTGGGTTGGAATTTGGTTAGAAGAGATTTCCGTGACACCTCTCTATGTTCCTTTATGTTCCTTTAACTAATACCTAATATTCGGAAACCAGTAACTTTTACTTATAATTTAATAACCAGTTCATAGCTCCACTGCTGAAGACGTCCCTGAAGACGAATCCCGACGGGTTTCGAAATATATCAGAAAAAAGAGAAGCTTTAACTTGTGTTTCTTTTATTATAACGAGCACAAGAAAAACGTTTGACCTCAAGCCGGCTAACAAAAACAAAGTTATATAAATTTAAAAACCGTTTCATCCTGGTATACAACACGTGCGATTCTATTTCCCCGAGAACATACAACAATAACTTTTTATTCTCAAGCATCTTGAATAAGACCCCATTTCTCATCTCGTGAAATTAGTGCAGTTTGTCCTGCAATTCTTTTTTCAAGATTATTATTTTCGAATGTTCATTTTGGCATATTACAAAATTTTCCCAAAATGTATTCGTCCCAATGACCATGATGCTCAGACTTCTATTTAACGCATCTACGTGTTGCATTCGCTTTGCTGCTCTATGCTCTACTACAATTCAAAATTTTGCATCTCGAGAGTCCACCTGACAATTCTTGGATTTAAATGCTGTTTGTTTAATGTCATTTTCAATGAATTGCAGCCCGTAATGAATTAAATTAATTAAATTATCGCAGGCATTTCCAATTCATAACTATGCAATTTTGGGATTTTTTGTTTTAAAATGAAAAAAGCTTCTCAAAATCATTGCCGTTCGGATTCGGCGTTAAACTGTAGGTCCTTTTCTCTTGAGCGAAAATTAAAAGAGATTGAGAGAAGCTCGGCTTGGTTCTTTGGGGCAGAATATAGTTTGACATGCGTTTTGGAAAATCCACGCCCCAAGCTAGTTGCTATACAGTGGGTATACAGTGAGTTACAGATATGTTTGAAATGAATCAGTTTAAAGCATTTTGCTTTAACTATTCGGACCTACTGAAAACAAAAACCGAACCATAATATTCAACTAGTTCGTGGGAACAATATTAAATCGTAGCGCGCCCCTTCTAGCCGCCTACCCACATATCATGCCATGCAAATGCTTCCAGGCCGATTTAACATGCAAATCTGGTACAGCTTTCACAGCTTTACCCTCTTGGCCATACATAAATCATGGTCGGGCATGGGGAGGCTCCCGAAAAAGAAAACACTGCGTAAGACTGTGTGAGGAAGGGAGGTTTGGAGGTGGGTGGGTAGATCGATTGGTGGAGGAGAAGGGTTGCACAAGTGGCAACTTTCACTTTTGTTAGGCTTCATCTTCGACTGGTTTGAGATTTGGAATCGATAGCCTGGTGCCGTTTGGCACCTCGCTGACGTCGAAGGCCACATTTAACATTTGAGCGCCACAAAGTATGCTTGGCTTATTTATTATTTACACGAGTGAAACGTGTATGAAACCGAAAGAGCTGCTAAAAACCCAGCATCCTCAAGTTCGTGTGTGAGAGTGTGGAGTCGGTGTTTGTGGTTGATTTGATTGCTTTATGCACCCAGTGAGTGGCCGCATGAATTTCAAATGAGCCGCCCGCTCGCTCGCCTCGTCTGCGTTTTTCTCCGCCTACTCTCTGTGTGTGTGTGTGTGTGTGTACATTAAACGAGTGTTTGCCACGGCCGAAAGGTGGCAAATAACATATCAAACTGAGACCAAGTGAGATTCAAAGCTTTAGTTACCTCAGCAGTCGATCATTTCTATTCAATTGGCTTCTCTTTAACAAAATGTCTGATTTAGCATTGGGCCCAAGCTGAAATGCTTTTCATAATACCTCCCACTTGTTAATTTATGCATCTTTTTGTGCTAGATCTGAAGCTTCAGCTTAAAGTATGAAAAGGAGACGGAGACCACAAATTTCCAGCAACCAAATACAACTTTAAGTTAGCTTTTATAACATTTTAAAAAATGTACATGCCTTTCGGGGTTTTGTTAAATGAGAAAGAAATTACTTTTTGAAACTTTAAGTAGAAGCTAAAGTTCAGGTGTGGATACCGAAGTAACAGTATTATAAAGAATAAAACCTCAAAAAAATACCTCTATAGTTTTAAGAAAGTATTTTAAAACCGAAATCAGATTCCATTCTGAGTCAGAATTTCTGACCATCCCGAATCAACGTTTTCAATTTTGACTTAAAACTATTTTGTATTGTTAAAAAATGCAAAAGCCGAAAACAAGTTTAATTATTAATGTTGTCACATCACTAGGAACTTAAAATACCGATACCACAGTTAATTCGATATGAGCAAGCGTGACCATTAAGTTTGCTTTGGTTCAGTGGTTTACACAAGTTGTAAGCCATCGCACAGTGGGCCAGAAATATAATTTGTTGGCCTTAACTCTTCCATTTATACACCTGTCCTATCTAGAGAGTTTAAATTTTTAGGAAATGTTCTTAAACCATCGTACCTAATGTCCATAATGTATAAAGCGTGAAAATATCAATATAAGATAAAGATAGTCTTAGGGCCGTTTTCTCATCTTCATGTTTTTGATCCGATTAGTCTCAAATTTTTACACTGGCTTCTGAACTATATTTTCTAGTACTTAATCGACGCTTTTTTAATACCGATACATTTTTTTTATACACAATTTAAGGACAAAATTATGGCAAAAAATATTTTTTTTTCTTGAAAAGCCGATATTTCGTCAAAAAACATTTTGTTTGCTTATTTCTTTGATTAATTACAAGATACTAAATTACATAACGAAATCCGTTTGGTTTTTTCATTTTGAATGATCCACTTCACAGATATAGTGGTTACCGCAAAACGCCTTTTTCGGAGTGGTTCCTGGAGATCTGCTGTAGCAGCTTCAAAGACTGTTATTTTAACAAATAAAAATTATTTAAATACTCTTGAAGTTACCATAATATATGTACAAATGCTTAAAATAATAAATTTAAAAGTTTTCTCAGGAATTTTTTTCGAAAAAACCTAATTTTTTAGGGCTCCTTACTAGATGTAACCCCTTAAAGAATTTTAAAGCGATCGAGAAAAATTAAAATCTGTAAGCGCAAGGTAGGGGTTATATGGTGGTGAATATAGGCCTATGATATGGTCTGAGCGTTATCGCTTGACATTTTTGTAAACAAGCCATTTTTATACGCGTGCTAAATGTAGGTATATTCATTTTGACCAGCAGTTTGTAACGCATAAAAATATTCATTTCCGACCCCATAAACTATATATATTCTTGATCAGGACGACAAGCTGAGTCGATTGTGATTTGTACGTCTGACTGTCTGTCTGTCCGTCTGCCTGTCTATTACTACGCAAACTAGTAAACCAGCTAAAAAAGTTATCGAGCTAAAATTCGGTACAGAGTCTTCTTTTTACTGTTACCGGAACCAGCCAGATGGAATGACTATATCTTATAGCTGTCATCGGAAAATAGTTCTTAGTAAGAAAATCTTTTTTTTTCCAATTAAGGCCTTCTGAATCTCAGCAAAATTTGGTCAAAATCGGATGAGAATATCCTATAGCAACCATAGGACCCATCGGTTAAGAGATTTGCAAAATTGGTTCGGAATCGGAAGACTATATCCTACAACTGCTATAAATCCAATCGTTCGGAAAATGTGTCTAACTAAGAAAACTTATTGGTTTTTAATGGTAGTGTAATCAAATTTTTAAGACAGCAATCAGATTCCAATTATTTTTTTAATTTTTTATATATTCGACATATATATCCTATATATATTCTATCGGTTGAATCAGTTGGAAGTTAGCCTTGTTTTCTCATTTATCCTCTGTAATGATTTGTTTTAAAAAATGGATCATTTGAGCAATGAATGGCAGATCAAGGCTGCAAACCTCTCAAATTTTGGAAGAGGTTCGGTTTGGAGGTTCGAACCAGTGAGGAATCTTTGGGTTCGGTTCGCGGACCGGTTCCTGGATGCTCTGAACCCCAGGTTTTGGTTCGAGCCTCGGTTTACTTAAACAAAAAATAATATGAAGCTTGTTTTTACGATTAATTTATACGATTCAATTATTTTGATCATCTATTATTATATGATATAATTTAGCCGACCCTGCCTTGTTTAAGTTAATTCAAGTACCGATTTTCGTATTAAAATTTCATTACGAGCCGAACCTAATTGTACTTTGGATTCATAAAATCTGGAATCCACCATCAACTGACATTTATTGGGATTGATTTAAGTCCGGATATCTTTTTTCGTCTGTGTAGGCATTATATCTTTCTGGAACTGTTCATTTATACTAAATCTTAGATAAGAAGGAACAGACTTTAGTTTTGAAAATGCTCGTAAAACTAAGTTAGTAGAATATTTGATAAAGACCTTTCCAAAATATTAAATTATTTTCGATGTATGTTCTCTTAGACAATTTTCGAAGGAATCTATAAAATTATGATTGATTTTATAATTGACATTGGTTTTTTGCTTTCTATTGTTCTTATAAACTTCCCTTCTTAACAGTCCGTCGTAGAGTCATTTAATATTAAATTTGAAATAATCATATCAAAAATTTCTTCCGTCTGAAAAATTATTTAATATTATGAACCGAACCTTTTGTTTTTGTTCGGTACGGGTTCAGGTTTGAGGGATCAAACATGTATAAGGTTCGGTTCATGTTCCGGTTTGGCGAATTCAAGAAACCCGAACCGAACCGAACCGGTTCTTACGGATTCGGTTCCGGACCGGTTTGCAGCCTTGTGGCAGATATTGGTGCGCTTAATGAAGTGAATTTTCTTTTCCATTCCATATATCTCAGAAATTTAAGGTAATTTTTCGCTTTTCTATGTGCTACATAAGCTTTTCGGCAATTTCACGTATTAAATAATGGCGGTTTACATCAATGTTATGATTTTATTGTCATCAGCCTCGAATGGTCGGTCTTCTTGTGTTACATCTTTAAGCCCTATACGGACCTGCGAAGGAAGTAATTCAGCTTACTTCAGCATATTTTACGTCAAGGTGGAACATAAGTCTAGGGTCTAGATTTATTAAGAAATTACACCAAATCTTGAATTTATTAGTATTTTGCAATGACGACTATTCATTTTACATAATGTTTATTTAAAGCAGTGTAAAATTCAGTCAAATTTGTTGATTTTTGATCGTTATAATTTGTAATTAAAACCCTTGTTAAAACAAGCATTTACGACTGTATAAAATCTTCCAAACAAACGAAGTTAGATTTACCTTCTCGTCTTAAAATTAATTTAATTTAAGAGAACTTGAAGTAACATTGTATGCAACAATGTTTTCTCATCTGTTTGAAGTAACTTGATGTCCACAGGCTATTAACATAGGATCCATTCGTGTGCTGTTAAACGCCACAGCACTTCTCAGCTCCGTATGGGCACAATGCAAAGGGTGAAGAAATCACTACTTCTACTTCTTCTTTCCACAAAATTTGTATGAAACTTTGCGTTACTCCGCAGGTCCGTATAGGGCTTAAGCCTCAAAAACTCTAGCCTCAAAAACTCTGTCGTTAGCTCTTGTCATTCTTTCCATCCTGGCAAAATATGCAGAAAATGCTCAGCTTTGGTTGGAAAGCTTGATTTGCCTTGGCTACCACAAATTTTATTTAAAGACAATGTTTAACCCTAGGACATCATCTCCCAATTCAAATTGAGCCTAACGACATCAATTGAAAAAAATTACATAAGTTTCCAAACAAGCCAATAATAGTCAAAATTCAAGCAGCTGTATCTAATCTTAGTTAAGCAATTAATTTTCAATTTTGTGCCATTTAATAAAACGTTTCTTTTTATCTAGTAGCCAGATTTTTGTTGTAATTTTCTATGCAATTTTACGAAAACAAACAACGATTAAAATTTCGAAACCATTCGCAGAGAGAACGAAGAAAATGACTTGAAACAGAGCTAAAACACGGCCACAGCGCAGTCATTATCTCTCCTGTCCCCCCTTTTCCACCCCCCCCTTTCGCGCGCTATGCTACCCATAACGTGTTGCACACGTTTCGCCAGCTGCCAGTCAGTTCACGGGAGAAGGGTACACGAGGGTCGGGTCAGTTCTCCCACATCTTTTGTGCTGGCTTTGGACCAGAGTCGGCGTCTCTCACTTATTCAGGCTGCTCCTTTAGCATTTGGTGTTTGTGTGTTCCCACAGTAATTTGAAATTCATGCGCTTCGTATGTGGAATAAATTCAAGATTTTGATTTGCTGCTACGTGTGGCATCATTCGCACACACACACACAAATACACACTCCCACATTTCGTGTGCAATTGAAGGTGTGAAATCGTACATAAAGCATAATAAAAGTGAAACGCGTGAGTCGGGTGGGCCTTTAAAGCAGGCAGCTTAAAAAATACAACAACTTCAACCAAAATAGAGACGACAACAACAATTAATGTTGACGACAGACTCGCGCTGGACAGACAGGACAATGCTCTAAAAGCTGCCCCTGACACTGATGGCCATAATTGAAAATGTCAGGCAAGCGAGAGACCGGGAGAGAGAGAGAGAGAGAGACAGAAAAAGCGATGAAATAAACTGGCGCCCAAAAAAATAGGCAATGATAGACAGCTGATGGATTGGTGGGGGGGTGGAATGAAACAGAATGCCAGATCAAAGTGAAAACTGAGTGTTTAGTTGGGGGCTTGCAATATCAGGATCAAAATATCAAGCGATTTCAAATATTTGTGCTTAAATGTGGTTTAGATTTCATATTTTAAATTAAAGCTCATTGCCCGGGCGAAGCAAATCATCATTTAGGGGCTCCCCCGGGCTAGATCACACACACGCACACAAACAAATATGCTGATTATGCTGGTACTATTCCCCTGGTGGCGCCATCTGCCGCATACAGCGCAAATTTCAATGACTTTACTGTTATTTATGCTATTCGAAAAGTAATTTATAGCATTTAATGCCTAAAAGCACACTTGCGATTTCAGCAATTTGCGTTGGAGATGCCGAAAAGTAGGCAACACAACACAACAAGCAAATAAACACGCGCGCATATTACGCAGCCAGCGCTTCTTCTCCCCCCCTCGCTCAACAACACAGTTTTCTTCTTCCTTTTTGTGTTTATTTTTGGCGAACGGGAAGGAGTGGGAGGGGCGAGGCAAAAGAAAAATACATGTCAATGACTTTACAGAAAGCGGAAACTCATAAAGATAAGTGTTGACATGACTGCCAACATCTTTGAGTTCCATCGCTCTATCTCTCTCTCTCTCTTTCTTACTATATATATATTTGTACCTACTCCTCTGGCTGCCTCTTTAAGTGGCATCTGTCGTCCCGTATTTGTGTCACTCATGTATGCGTGTGTAGTTGTGTGTCTATGCGTGAGTCTTAACTCGCATATTCCTTAAATTTCTTTTTGAGACACAAATAGTTAAGGCGAAAAAAACTGCAGGCTGCATAATTTAGATAAAAGTGGAAGGTGGGCTAAAACGTATTAGTTCACTTCAATACCATTCGATTTAGTAAAGTTTCCGAAAACATATGCTTAAGCTAGTATTTTATTTAATCTCACGAGAATTCCAAAGAGGAAGGAAGGCCCAGAGAACCAGGGTTTGAAAATGCTGTCATTTTTAAATTTTATATGTTTCTGACAGTGCTGTGCTTTTACAAAATCGTAGTGCACATGGAAAGCATCAGCACAAAATCAAAAAATCGAAGATGTGCTCATGCTATGCTGTGAGGATTTCGAAAGCATAGCAATAGCACACTTGATATGCTATATATTTTTTACTGTGCTGCGCTTTGAATATTTAACAGCACAGCAGATTATAGCAAAAATATATAATAATATGATTTTTTTTATATTGAATTAAAATTGGAAATGTATATCGTTGCTAATAAAACAAAATTTTTAAAAAATTAAGAAAAAAATAAATAAAAATATACTTGATCCTTTGCAGTTAAAATTTACCTTTAGCTTTTACCTTCTCTGAGATCTGTACGTTGATACGAAAAGACACACAGACCAAGAGAAGCTCTGCTTGGCCCAGTGTGTATGTCCGTTCGTCCGTCTGTCTGTCTGTCTGTACACTAGATCTCAGAGACTAGAACAGCTAGAGATGCCATTTTTATACTCTGTACCGAAGGTACACAGAGTATATTGGGTTTGTGCAAATGTATGTAACAGCCAGAAGGAAGCATCTCCGACCCTATAAAGTATATATATTCTTGATCAGCATCAACAGCCGAGTCGATATAGCATGTCCGTCTTCCTCTTCGTCTGTCCGTATGAACGAAGAGATCTCAGAGATGGTAGATAGAGGTTTGAGGTGTATGGAACATATTTCTATACAAGTTTAGTTTGATTTTCCACGCCCCCTGCCTCCCCCGCAAATTGAAAAAAACGTAATCTTCCACAATTTTGGAGTTAGGTTGTTCGAACCTTTTAGACATATATTCTACTCACATTTCCAAGCCCCCAATTGTTTCCGAAAGACAATAGAGATGTTGGGGTGTGCTCCAGCGACAAACATTTAATATACCCCTGCAAGGTATAAAGGCACCACTGTTCTACCTAGATAGCACACACGCTACCTGCAAATCTTTCTAAACTTTTTTTTCACTCTTCCTTATTTTTTATTTTTATTTTTTTTTTTCTTTTTTTGTTTTTTCTTTATCTCTTTTCCAAAAAACCAAACCCCCCACCTTAATTTATCTTTTTCACAAAATAAAAAAATTTTTATTTGTGTCCTTTATTTCTCTTGTTATGCTTTTTTTTTTTTTTTGTTCACTCTTCATCTTTTCTTTAGCTCTTGTTTCTTCTTATCTACTCCGCCCTAAGCCCCTTGTGTTTTCGTATCAACGTACAGATCTCAGAGATGGTAAAAGCAAAGGTAAATTTTAACTGCAAAGGATCAAGTATATTTTTATTTATTTTTTCTTATTTTTTAAAAATTTTGTTTTATTAGCAACGATATACATTTCCAATTTTAATTCAATATAAAAAAAATCATATTATTATATATTTTTGCTATAATCTGCTGTGCTGTTAAATATTCAAAGCGCAGCACAGTAAAAAATATATAGCATATCAAGTGTGCTATTGCTATGCTTTCGAAATCCTCACAGCATAGCATGAGCACAGCTTCGATTTTTTGATTTTGTGCTAATGCTTTCCATGTGAACTACGTTATTATTCAAAGCACAGCACATGAAATAACATTTTTTCGGTGCTATTGCTATTTTGCTGGCAGTTTTTTAAACCCTGCAGAGAACTTAGCAATCAAAACCATTCAAATTCATCAAACACAGTGAGATTGCTTATATTCGGTTGCCAGATGGGTGCGCTTTTACTTACAATCGACCATGAAAACGTACAAGCATTACGGATAACTTTTTATCCATGTAAAGTGCTCATACAATATGTTCAAATTTGCATTAAGACATTAAGAACTGTCAAAAGATATGTCAAAATAGGATAGACTCTCTCTGACGAAAGATCACGTGCCTTGAAAAAAGTAAGCGAGGAGCCCACACTTGAAGCCTTCCTGAGAATCTGACTCGTCAATTTCTGTTTCAACTCGTCTTACAACATGATGCCTCGTATAAGCAACCCACAAATGAACCCTGCATCAGATCAATCGGAACCAACCAAAAGAAAATTATCGAAAAATTTCATGCCACAGCTAAGGCATGCAGCTTTGCCTTCATCGGCTTTCCCTCTTCCCTACAAACAAAAACTTTATGATAAACTTCAGGAAGGAAGCTTGGTCGTGAAATGCAAACTTACATAAATACATTCTGAGTTGTAGCTTTACGTACACCATTTAAGTGGTGCCCAATCACTGCCCATCAAGAATCGGCTTTTAATCGATTGCTGCAATTTTTATTTGATATGTTCGATCGGTTAAGTGATTAAGGAGTTATCTAGCGGTCGGATTCGGTTGGTTTCGAAATATGCAGCGTATATGGAAAATATTACCATGTGCCAAGTTTCATCCATACAACTTTAAAACTGAGGTAGGACATTGAATAGAAGACACAGGCGAACAGACGGACATCTATATCATCTATATCAACTAAGTTCGTCACGCTAATGAAGAATATATATACCTAATGTGGTCGGATATGCTTTCTTCTATACGTTACAAACATCTGGGCAAAATTATAATACCCTCTACAAGGGTATACAAAATAGTATAGCCCACTGTCAGATATAGTCCAAGCAATTAGTTATGGGGAGTGTAATCTCATTTACTGAAAAAAGCTGAACAAATTGAAAAAATTATGCGTGTTGTATGAAATTTCCTTTAAAATCAAGGCTGCAAACCGGTCCGAAACCGAACCCATAAGAACAGGCTCGGTTCGGGTTTTTTTAGGTTCCCCGAACCGGATCATGAACCGAACCTCTTACTTTTTAGACCCCTCGAACCTGAACCCGAACTGGACCACTTTTCCAAAAATAAGGTTCGGTTCACAATAATAAGTAATTTTATAAACGAACGAAATCCTTAATTAACTTATTCAAGTAATAGGAAGCAATGAACAAATAAAAAATTTATCAATAATGTTATATTGTAAATATAACAAATAATAAGTATAGTCGAAGAGAGCATACATTGAAAAATTGTTAAAATTTTTATAAAAGATCTTAAAACGAAGACCTTCAAAATATTGCGATAACTTAGTTCACTTATAAATAAACTTCTCCAGGAAAAAATCGAGCCTACCAAAAAAAAAAGATCAGAGATATTTCAACTTAAATCAATCCCAATCGATGTCAAGTACAAGAGGATTAACTTTTTGTCTCGATCCCATCTTTGGCTCGGATGTGTTTGATTTTAACTCGAAATAGGATTTTTTCAACATCACACGGGATTCATTTTAGTTTGTTATTAAAGCTAAAGAAAGTGGCCGACTTGCAAGACTTTTTGATTTTCAGTTAGAAGTTTCGAACTTTTTGATACTTTTCGTTCCTTCGCTATGACATTGTGATTCCTTAATTACTTTAATTTCTATGCAAGAATATTTGATTTTCAGATAGACTCCGTATTTGAAATAAGTCTTCGGATTGATAGAAGAATAATATGACTGTTTTAATTCTTCGTACTTGTACAATCAAGTTTGACTCGTACTTGAAATTTTATTTTGACACATCAATTTTATCTAACTAAATGTCTAATGTCGGCTTAATGATATGTTTATATTAATTTAATATTCTTTAAACCAATTGAAACGAATAAATAAATCGAAAAAACAAGCTATTCTTTTTGTTCAAGTGAACCGAGGTCCGAACAAAAACCCGGGGTTCAGAGGATCCACGAACCGGTCCGCAAACCAAACCCAAAAATTGCTCTCGGGTACGATGCAGTTAGGTCGTTTTTGGGTCGAAAGCGTTTTGTAGAACACCGGTGTAAATATATATTTATAATACAAATTCCATTGCACCGTTGTTTATTAATTTCTTTTAAGGTGATTTTTTCAAGAGAGTCGAGTACAACGAACGGTAGAGTCAGTCGCCTTAAATTCACATACATTTGGAGATCATACTGTGGACTTTACAATTACAACGTTTATGCTATTAAAAAATTAAGCTTTTTTGCCCCTTAAAGTATGTAAGTTTTATTTTCTTTAGGAATTATTTATTTGAACGAAATAATTTATAGTCAGTTATGACAGCATCATACATAATTAGGCTAATAAAAAAAAAAAATCCCCAATTATTCATATTTATAAACTTAGCTTACTTGGAGGGGCAAAAATAATCATTTTTGATTTGTGCATAAACCTTGAAAATAAGACAGAATATTCGGTACGCCAAATACAGATCATATATGTGTGCTAGGCGAAACAGTCTTAAAACTTACAATGTTCTTGCAAGATTCAACGCTTTACAACTTGAAAAGGTCCACAACTGATTGAATAACCTGATACAAAATGGCATTACAATAGCAATAAATTACCATTGATCAATTTTAATAAACTTTGATGCAACAATTTAACAATTTGAAATGAGCAACAAACTCATGCCCATTTTCGGATAATTTTCTTATCCAGGCCTGGCTATGCCTTTTAGCTCAGATAACAGCCGCAGATTGTTCTTGTTGTTGTTAAATTCTTCTTTTTGGTTTCGTCCTTTTTTTTTTTTGACTGCTCAAGCAGCAAATCATATTGCTTTTGTTGCCTGTCCCAGCTCCTGTCCCTGTCCCTGCCCCTGTCCTGCCTGTCGTGCCTCAAAAGCAGTTGAAACTTTGTCAACAATGTTGAATAATTAAAATGCTCCCTCGGCATCAAGAAGTCTAGCTGCTGCCGCTCTGCCTGCATTGTGTGTTGTGCCTGACAGTTTCCAAGGGGAAAGCCTGGCAAGGCTCATCAGCAATTCTCAATTGCTATTATAATATTTTTTTTGTCGTCTTCTTCTCGTGTTTTGCGTTCACTTCGGCCTGACGTAAACACCTGATACAATGGCAAGGGCCAGGAGGAGTTGTCTCCATCTCCGTCTGGCGAAAGTCAAGTTTTGCTTAATGCGCAGTCCCCGTGCAGCGTTGAAAGTTTGTCGAGCCAAAAATTCATCAACTTTGTTGCATAATATTTCAATAAACCCGAAAAGAGAGCAAGGCTGGTGTCATAAAATTAAAGCATACTTTGCAGCGTGTTGACAGACGACGACGACGACGACAAAAGCCAAAATGAACTGCCTTACAATAGTGCACTTGGGAGTGGTTCCTCTTTCTTTTCTGAACTATAGAAAACATATTGTGAAATTTGTCAGCAGGATGAAGAAGTTGCTGCTAGGCGGCGGAAAATTGGCTCGTAAATTAAATGAAGCATACTTTGGGGCTAATAGAATTTTGTATTTATTTGCATCTAAGAAATGCCAAAGGCAACGCAAATTTCTTGTTGGAATTTGTAGAATTTGTAACCCAAGGAACAGTTGTAGCAGACTATCAACATTTTGGAAGGAGCTGCAATGGCGAGGGCAGTTTTATGAGTCAGTTTATCATCCGTTAGTAGGCCACTGTCTAACTTTAAGCAAGCTACGTCTTTAAGCTTGTATTTTGAAAGCAGACAATCTCGTGAATTTTCAAGAAAATGTAAAAATGTGAATTTCATGTGCTCAACAAGTATATTTAAGGTCAAAGCTCAAGCTATCTATATCAAAAGAAGGCGCTTCGTTAAGCTGATATATGAACCCTGTTATTATATATCAAAATCGGTTTAAAGTCGATCAAAAGAGATAATATTTTTAAATTTATATTTCCCAAATTAAAAATAATTTTTTAATTCATTGATCAAGCATACATACATCGGCTTAAAGACAACGTTTTACTTTAAAACCTCGCACTGCGGTTCAATACTAAGGTTAGACTTTAATCGTCAATTATCCTACCTTCCGGGGAAATTTCCCCCAAATTAAATTTGTTTTCTATTTAAAAACTACGTTTGACCTGGAACACTAACATTTTCCGACCGTTAGGGTGGATTTTCCAATATAAGAAATTTTTTGATTATGTGTGCGGTTTTTTCAAATTAAAGCATAACTTTTAAATTTATTTGGCCCACGGAGCTAAGAAAATGTATTTAAAACTCATCGTATGGCCATAAGATTTATCAATTTAGCACTTTCATTTAACCGATATTTGCAGTAGTTAAAAGTGTTATTAAACACATATGTGTAGGTTTCCTATATTATTTAATGTTTCCATTTTCTATGTCATATTTTCTGTAATCCGTTTGCTTGCAAGTAATGAACTGTAATATGTATTGCCTACTTTTTGGGGATATGCATCCTTAGGTATGACTAACTATAAATCCTTTTGCATACTTGTAGGGACCTACGGCACTAAGAACTGTCATTTTCATTGCCTACTTCTTAGGGCAACATGCATAGAGAAGATAGGAAGATATAGCTTAAATTTTATTATTTTTTTTAGATTTTTTCCTAATCCAGCAGTCAACGAATTAATGAGCTGCTACAGACACCTGCCAGACACGGATGGTGTTGTCCGAGTAACCGGCAAACAGGGTCTGGCCATCGTTGGACCAAGCCAGAGACAGGCACTGGGATTGAGCTGTCTTCGAGGTGGGCGCAACGACCTCAGGGCGCAGTTCCTCCACAGCCTTCTTGCAGGCCAGATCCCAGACCTTGATGGCTGCACCATAGGCCACGCACAGCCAGTAACGGTTGGGCGAGAAGCACATGGCATTGATGATATCACTGTGCTCCAGAGTGTGCAGATTCTTGCCATCATTAAGATCCCACAGCAAAGCCCTGAAGTCCTTGCCACCGGAAGTGCAGAGGGTGCCATCGGGAGAGACGGTGACAGTGTTCAAGTAGCCATTGTGGCCATGGTGATTGTTCCTTAGCTTGCAGTTGGCCAAATTCCACACCTTGACGGTGCGATCCCAGCCGCAAGAAACAATTATTGGATTCGAGTGATTTGGCGAGAAACGCACACAGGACACCCAATCGGTGTGGCCATCCTCCTGAACAGTATACTTGCACTCAGCCAGAGTGTTCCACAACTTAATGGTCTTGTCGCGAGAACCGGACACAATTTGACGATTATCGGCCGAGAAGGCAACCGACAGAACATCCTTGGTGTGTCCCTCGAAGCGCTGACAAGTCTTGCCGGCAGCCAAGTCCCACAAACGCAGTGTACGATCCCAGGAGCTAGACAGAGCATAGTTGCCGTCAGAGGAGAGCACCACATCGCTAATGAAGTGCGAGTGCCCGTACAGACGTTTCTGGGGATAGCCGTAGTTGGTATCCTCATCGCGTGTCAATTTCCACACAATCAAGGTCTTGTCTCGCGAAGCCGAAATAATGGTGTCGGGATCCTTAGGATTGGTGGCAAGCTGAGTGACCCAGTCATTGTGGCCAATGAGGGTACCACGCAATTGCAATGTCTCAGACATTTTGAAAAAATTACAATTTGCTTAATTGCAACGGGAGAGAACGTTCAAAAAAGCTGCAAGCCGACAGAAAAAGAGTTGAAAAATGCCACTAAAGTTATAAAAATAAATTAGGAAATTTTTAGCTGTACTTTACCCTTGGGAAATTGGCGAAGAATGAAATAATTACTACAGTAAATGTCATGATGTAAAAATCAAAGGTGACTCAATTGCACATCTTCGATATTCTCACTCGGTCGGATTAGATGATTCAGGGTTGCTTCCCAATATATCGAAACCACATGGTCACTTTTGATTTTATGTTACAGCCAGTAATTTCTTTCAATAACTGTTAAAAATGCTGATCAAAATTAGGTAGACTTAATAAGGTCAGAGATGCTTTCTTTTGCCTGTTACATTTATTTGCACGAACTTAGTAGACCCTTTTTACAACACTAATAAAACAAAATATTATGTATGTCAAATACGAATAGGAAATTATTGTTTTTCATTTATTTATTTAGAATTTTCGAAAAGACCATAAAAAAATGAATTAATTTTGTTAACCAAACATTACCACATTTTCTTTCACAGCTCAACATAATTTTTATACCCGTTACTCGTAGAGTAAAAAGGGTATACTAAGTTCGTGCAAATGTATGTAACAGGCAGAAGGAAGCATCTCCGACCCCATAAAGAATATATATTCTTGATCAGCATCAATAGCCGAGTCGATATAGACATGTCTGTCTGTCCGTCTGTCTGTCCGTCTGTATGAACACCTAGATCTCAGGGACTATAAGAGCTAGAGCTACCATTTTTTCAGTGTAGACTTGTATCTTCTGCACGCAGATCAAGTTTGCTTCAAATTTTTGCCACGCCCCCTTCCGCCCCCGCAATATTAAAAAAACCTCATATCTCCCACAATTTTGAAAATAGATTGATGAAATCATTTTTCGATCAGACGAACGATAGAAGCAATTTGGAAAATACCTCATATCTTCCACAATTTTGAAGATAGATGGTTCAAACTTTCTAGACAAATATTATAATTATCATTACCTATCGATCCGCCATATATCATTTCCTGATCAGATGAACGATAGAAAAGTTTCCGCCCCGCAATTTGAAAAATACCTCATATCTCCCACACTTTTTATACACTTGAAAAGTGTATATTAATTTTGCCCAGAAGTTTGTAACGCATAGAAATATTCATTTCCGACCCCATAAACTATATATATTCTTGATCAGGACGACGAGCCGAGTTCATTTCCGCTTGTCCGTCTGTCTGTCCGTCTGTCTGTCTGTCTGTTTCTACGCAAACTAGTCTCTCAGTTTTAAAGCTATCGAGCTGAAATTTTGCACAGAGCCTTCTTTTTTCTGCACGCAACTAATATGTCGGAACCGGCCGGATCGGATGACTATATCGTATAGCTGCCATAGGAACGATCGGTCGGAAAATAAGTCTTAGTGAGAAGAACTTTTTTATTTTCTATTGTAGCGTCACCAATCTTGGTATATATTCGTTTTTGATGATTTTACATATTTGTGGAAAAATTTATCAAAATCTGATGAATATAGCATATAGCTGCCATATAAACGGTTGGTCAAAAAACTAGTTCTAGTGGGAAAAACTTTTTTATTTTTCATCGTAGCATCACCAATCTTGGTATATATTAGTTTTATATGCGTTAACACAATTCTGGAAGATTTTATCAAAATCGGAGGACTATAGCATATAGCTGCCATTGGACCGATCGGACGGAAAATGTATTTTACTAAAAAAATTTTTTTTTTATGGTATCAAATTTTTATTATGAATGATTTAAAAATTGTAAATATTTGATATCTATATCCTATATATATTTTACCGGTTAAATCAGTTGGAGTAATCTTTTTCAAGTGTATTAGAACTTCGGCACAGTCGAAGTTAGCTTTGCCTCTCGTTTATAATAGATTGTTCGAACCTGCTTGACATATATTTTAATCATCATTACCTATCGATCTGCCATACATCATTTCCTGATCAGATGAGCAGCTATAGTAGAGTTGCCACCCCCGCAATTTGTAAGAAACTTCATATCTCACACAATTTGGGCATGTTGTGATCTAATAAAATATTCTTAAATAAACCTTACCCTGAGTAACGGGTATATCAAAGTCGAGCAGGGCCGACTTTAACTTAAGCTCTCGTTGTTCATTTATTCGTTATTAAGGTACCCATAATTCTGAATTGCTACCCATAACAAAAAGTATTCCAATGCTTATTATATTTGTTCAGAGTCGCTCTATTCCACTCGTTCCAAAAAGTGAGTAAATGACATAAGATAAAGTTATTGTACTATAGTAGAGGAATAATTAAACCACGGTTCGTAAAATAACAATTTTTATCTTTATTTATGTTATTTGTTATTTATGTTAATACACAAATTAAAATAAACAAGCTGTAAAAAAACAATTACTTTCAGACATAAAAAATTTACATATGGATAAAATAATTTTGAAAATAAAAAAATTTTACATATGGAAAAAATTGTTTTTTCCATGTAACTAACACGAGCATTTTTGACACGACTGTTATTTACATGCGTGTAGAAGGCAGCCCAAGTTATTCACATTTCTGCAAATACCAATCGTGTCAAAAATGTTAGATACTTGTTAGTTACATGAAAAAAAAAATTTTTCCAATGATGGCATGAAAATGATTTTTGTGCATTTCACGAACCCTGGTTTAAACCTTCCACTACCTCCAAATTAAAAATTATGCCATGTAATTAAGAAAGGAAGTTCTGGGAACTACTACTTGAGAGGACTCAATAGCGCATGCCTAATTAAAAGAAGGCATTCGTTTTTCACAAATTTCTACAGAGCGATAGATCTGAAGTGCCCTAGGTTAACAAGTTCTGGATTGCGGAATGGAAGAGATACCACATATCTACCCGAATCATCCCAGCTGATTGTCTGCATAAAGCATAGGATTCTTTCACCGGTTGTACCGGTAGATTTTCCCACCGCCCAAATGTTTGTCTGTATTTACTTTTAAGAGATCCAAGGTAGTAATAATAATAAAAGTCAATAATTTAATTTAAATTTGAATTCATTTATTGACCAAGCATATTGAGAATCTTTATTTGGACAAAACTTTGCTTTAATTCGGAGCGACAGCGATGTCAGCACACCGACAGTATAAAATCGTTAGGTTTGCATAAGATTTTTAAGTGGAGGAACTCAGCGACTTCTCTTCTAGATGTCTCCCCACCTGGTACCTAGTCCAACATTCCTTTCTCCCATGATTAATCGTTGGAATGCGAAACCGACTATTAAAACTCATTATGAAGTCATGTTAAACAAAAAAACAGGAACCCCTAAAAGGGCTGCTCTCGCTGTTGGCATTAATTAAAACTGAAACTGAAAATAAAATTCCTCAAATGAGCTGCTGCTGCTGCTGGGGTCGAAAATAATTACCAACGTCCGGAAAAGGATGGCTGTGATTTTTGGCTTTCGGTGCTGCCCCCGGGCATAACAAAGATTTATGCTTGTTTAAAGGTAAAAGTATAAATTTTATGCGCCTAAAAGTAGGCAATGCCAAAGCAAAAAGTTTATCCCCAACACCCCAAAAACCGCTCCTCCGACTGTTGTGGATTTCTGGCCAAAAACTTTTCACTCTTCGCCAGGATTGCTGTTGCTGCGGTTGCATGATACTGGAATTTTTGCGGCTAGTACAACTTTTTGCCCAACAACATGGCATAAAGAAAACGCAACAAACTCGCAGTATTTAGCCGTAAGTGGTAATAATTACGACCTGGTCTGATCCCAAAGGGGGCAAATGGGTGACGGCGTTGGCAACAGCGACTGGTTTACAGTTACGTTCAGCTGCACACAAGTTAATTAAGTTTAATTGGATTAAAATTATATGCAAGCACACATACCGCATGGAGGGGGAGAGGTGGCGGGGTCAAAATCTCCATAAAGCATCAAAATCAACCACATCATCAAGTTTTATGGGCCAAAACACATAGCAAAAGTGATTTGCGACCGTCGAGGAGAGACCAACGTACATTGATTACTTTCAGCGTTTCCTGTGGCATGTACAGTTGCCTACAAAAGTTTTGCTAGCGGTTTTATTTGGAGAGTGTGTAGCTTTAAAAGGCATTTTACTTTTTAACAAGGACACTTTTTGAAGTCAATGACTTTTCCAAAAAAAAACATATTCCTAAAAGGGCATTTGTCAGTCGATTAAAATCATTCAAAGTCTTAGCAGTTTGTAGCCTAATTTATATATTTTTCCCACAGTCACGATACTCGTGCGCGCCCGTGCATTGTCACGCACGGGGTACACCTATACCCTTTCATTTACATTAGGATTAACATTTTTGAAGTTAGTTAGGCGTCACTGCTTTCATTAATCGAAACCATTATCGAAATCGAATCGATACCCCAAGTGGAACAAAGTGATCAATAAAGTTTAAAAAGGAACGCGTGTTTTTACGATTTTGGAAAATCCGCCTACAAGGACATTGTGCGAAAATAAGTGATGTTTCTTCCGATTGCTCTGAAACGCGGTTCGTTAACAAGCAAATCATTTTTATACACTTGAAAAGAGTATATTAATTTTGCCCAGAAGTTTGTAACGCATAGAAATATTCATTTCCGACCCCATAAACTATATATATTCTTGATCAGGACGACGAGCTGAGTTCATTTCCGCTTGTCCGTCCGTCCGTCTGTCCGTCTGTCTGTTTCTACGCAAACTAATCCCTCAGTTTTAAAGCTATCGAGCTGAAATTTTGCACAGTCTTCTTTTTACTGCACGCAACTAATATGTCGGAACCGGCCGGATCGAATGACTATATCATATAGCTGTTATAGGAACGGTCGGTCGAAAAATAAGTCTTTGTGAAAAAAACTTTTTTGATATCCATCGTAGCGTCACCAATCGTAGTATATATTAGTTTTATATGTTTTCACACAATTCGGAAAAAATTTATCAAAATCGGATGACTATAGCATATAGCTGCCATATAAACGGTCGGACAAAAAACTACTTCTAGTGGGAAAAACTTTTTTGTTTTCCATCATAGCGTCTCCAATCTTGGTATATATTAGTTTTATATGCTTTCACATAATTTCGAAAAAATTTATCAATATCGGATGACTATAGCATATAGCTGCCATTGGACCGATCGGTCGGAAAATGTGTTTTACCAAGAAAAGTTTTTTTTATGGTATCAAATTTTTATTATCAATGATTTAAAATTTTTAAATATTTGATATCTATATCCTATATATATTTTACCGGTTAAATCAGTTGGAGTAAACTTTTTTAAGTGTATTAAAACTTCGGCAGAGTCGAAGTTAGCTTTGCCCTCTCGTTTTTTTTTCATTTTCGGAAATGCATCCCTTGGTTGGAGATAAGAATAGTCTTAAGGAAAAATTTTATTTCTTAGCCAATCTGAATGAAATTGAGTTTTTAAGCTCTATAAAAATGTCCAATCATCCCCAAAGATTATAAAATGGGTGTTTCTCAGGTGCGCAGTTTGGGATATTCTAGCAAGTAAGGTGCCCGGCTAATCTTTTACTGACAAGAACAACTACTAATAAAAATGCAGTATCAATTAGAGGTGCGCTCGTGACGTGAATTTAAACTTGTCATGGTGTGTCACGTCGAGAAAACACAGACTTTCGTGCGTGATCCTTGCGTGTTTAAAATATACCTCCCGAATAGAAGTCATGCTGTAAGCACGAACTTCTTTTTATTGTATTTGATTAGTTTTATTATTCCTTAAACTGATTTGCTTTTAAATTCGTGAATACGCAGCTTTCAGCTGATCCATGCAAAAGGCGCAGTGTAGCCATAAAACCCATGATAGAAATAAGGTTACTCCACGCAAAAATTCGGAGGTGGTTGATTGTTCGTGATCATTCGTGACCTCTCCTTTAATTATGATTGACTCGTGCGTGATGGAAAAAAAATAAAAAATTGCGTGCGTGCGAGATTTTAATTTCGTGAATCGTGCGTTACGTATAGGAAAAAACGCTCACGCGCGCACCTCTAGTATCAATCTACAACTTCTAAGGAAGGAATGTAGAATGATGATAAGAAGAACTGCATTAGATGAATAAAATCAGATTTTGTGGAAACACTGGAACCAGACTATGAGTTAAAAAAACACTACATAGCTAGAACTATGTAAGGCTTTTCGAATATTTGTTATACCCGTTACTCGTAGAGTAAAAAGGGTATACTAAGTTCGTGCAAATGTATGTAACAGGCAGAAGGAAGCATCTCCGACCCCATAAAGTATATATATTCTTGATCAGCATCAATAGCCGAGTCGATATAGACATGTCCGTCTGTCCGTCCGTCTGTATGAACACCTAGATCTCAGGGACTATAAGAGCTAGAGCTACCATTTTTTCAGTGTAGACTTGCATCTTCTGCACGCAGATCAAGTTTGTTTCAAATTTTGCCACGCCCCCTCCCGCCCCCGCAATATGAAAAAACCTCATATTTCCCACAATTTTGAAAATAGATTGTTCGAACCTTCTAGACATATATTTTAAGCATCATTACCTATCGGTCCGCCATACATCATTTCCCGATCAGATGAGCTATAGTAGAGTTGCCACCCCCGCAATTTGGAAAAAACCTCATATCTCCCACAATTTGGGCAAGTTGATACCCTGAGTAACGGGTATATCGAAGTCGAGCAGGGCCGACTGCAACTTATGCTCTCGTTTTTTCTTCATTTTCGAATTATATTTGACTTAGTTGGGCACTTAAAGTCATTAAACGCGTCGAGGCATTGAACAGAGCCAAACCGTTTTCATTTTCGGTTTTCGGTTTGGTTAAACATTTTCAAACAGAAGCGGGTTACGTTTACGGTTCGGTTTTCAAGCACGAACTAGCAATTCGGTACGGTTTAGTTTGGTTCGGTTTAAAACCCGATTAGATCCCTGCTTTTATAGTCGTTAGCAAGATTTACATTGGAACGAATTGAAAAATAATTCTTTTCAATTCAAGGTGGGAAAATGGGATGTAATTCTGAATTTCCCCTGCAACCTAAACGTTTTGCTGTTTAGTTTAAACATTGATCGAATCGCCACAATCAATCGATCTGTCATTCTTCATTGCTTAAATTTATCAAGCAATTTAATTCTCCTACAGAAAAAAAAAATTGTAAGTCGGGAAATGGAAGTTGGAGTACCAAAGCGAAACAGTTTTGGTCACCGCGCTTCAATAATTCTGTTTGCACACTGAAAGAGAGACCGCACAGCTCTCACACGGTGCACGGAACCAGAAGCGGCAGCGTCGGCAGCAGCAAACATATTTCGAGTGGCTTTTGTGGCATTGACGCGGCGAGCTTCACCACGTCGAAGACAAAAAGCCAGCAAACTGCAACAGAAGCAACAAAATGCCAAGGGGGTGGCGGGGGGAGGGCGGCAGTTCGAGCTGTGTGAAAAATTACAATGCAATTGTTTGCCTCGAACCCGGAGCCGGACCTAGCCAGGCCCAAGCCCAAAAGTCAATGGCGGACCACAGAGCAGACGTAGCTGAACGACGGAAACTCAGTTTTTGGGCGGCCTGGCGATGCCATCAAGTGCCGAGGGTCCATTATCGATTTAAAAAGTGCAGTGCGGCATATGCCGAGCGCGGCAGCGGCACTTTTTATTATTAACTGTTGCATAATTTTGGGCGTTCGTCATGCGGTTTCTTTGCGCGAGCAACGCTAATTGAATTTGCATGGCAAATCAAGGCCCGCGCACTCATTGGCCAGGGCAGGCCGGGCCAGACAACAAGCTATGCTTTCATCAAAAATGTGTAAGTTACTTAAAAGTGTGCGAAAGGAGCGCACACACACACACACGCGCATATGCATATTTAAGCATCCACTCCTTTGCCACATTTGGGCAGAGAGCCAAACAATGAGGCCTTTGTATCCAGCTTCTGCTCCTGCGGTACACATATGTACGTGGTCCATTGTTTGTATTGAACGCGCCACTCTCTGCTGCTGCTGCTGCTGCTGCTCCCCCTCTGTCTTGATGTTGTTGTTGCCTTTTGCCAGCCTGCCAACCCGGCTGTTTTCATTTGCGCCTTCAAATCTAAGAATAATAGCCGCCTTGATTACATTCACGCCGCTTTATGACAAACGCAACAAAAAGAAGAAAACACCACACACACACATACACACACGCGCGCTTGGAACAAACAATGAATGGAGGAAAAGCACAGTGAAACCATTACAGTCAAGCAGTGAAAGAAAAACAAATTTTTACTATAATATTTAAAAATTTCTAGGCCTTATAATGGCCGCGTTAAAACATAATTTTCGCTAAAACAACACAGATAGAAAAAACGCGTGCTTAAATTAAGTTGAAGTGAACTAAATTTAAGTAATCACAATTTAAAACAAGTAAGAGAAAGTATGTCACATCCGACTCTCATTTAACTAATAACTTTTGAATGTGGCGCCACAAGAATTGTGCAAAGTGCTGCCCATTGGCAGTTGCTGCCCAGCGTAAGTGTTTGTTTTCCATGATAGCGTTCTTAAACTCCGCAATAATGAATATTATATGCTGTTACAGAGTTCTTTAAAAGTTGGTCAAAATCGAATGACTATATCCTATAGCCTTTGGAACGATCGGAGGAAAAGTAGGTCTTAGTAAGAAGAACTTTTTTGATTTCCGTGATAGCGTTCTCAAATTTAGGAATAATAAATATAATATGCTTTTTACATAAAATGTCAAGTATTATTCGAAATTGGTTGTACTTAAATTAAATACGAATCGGACTTAAGTTTCATAATTTACTCAAAATGTTCCTAAAATGAGAACAAAATTCTTAAATCAAATACAAAATACTTAAGTCGAGAGAGAACGAGATAGAACTTATAACATTTTGAACTTAGAATATTAACTATGATTCGTTTTTGGGTGTACTTAAACTAAGTTCAAATCAATCTAATAAGAACGAATCGGGATTGGTTGAAGATCATTTCGTTCTAAAAATAAGGTTTCAAAAACCTTGGAATAGCCCAAAATGTACTTAATGTATCCCCAAACGGTATAATGTTAAGTATATATAGATTTAATTTGAAAATTAAACTAAAGTAGACAATAAACTTAGAAATTTTGGGATTTAACTACGAAATACTGTTTTTTTCCGCTTTGTGTAGTTTTAGTATTGTATATTCCTGCGTAAAAGACAAATAATCCCATATAATCATATGATTTTAATCAATTTTGAAAACAGAATCTATTTCGCTCACAATATCAATTTAAAGGCAGACAAAAATTGAGAATTTTACTAGAATTAATAAGAGAGAAACGGAGAATTGCTATCAGAGACTTATAAGTATTATCAATAAAATAAACAGGGCCTTTTAAACATATCTGAGCATCGCCTAATGATAACTGAAATTTTTTTCTAGACCATTTTGAGTTTGGGAGCAGTCCAACAACAACATCTGAACAAACAAACCTTATCAGTGGGACTGAGTGTCTTTTGATGTTGCTTCTCAATGAAAAAGTCTTGGCCCACTGTGCCGGGTTGTAAACGAAAAGAAATGAAATTAAGTGGCATGTTGTTGCTCTTGTATAAACGAGGGGGATGTAATGCATGGCACCAACCTCCCTCCACCCCTTTCTCCTCCGCACGCCTGACACTTAAGCCTCACTGTAAGCCTGTTAAACATTTCGAGTGTTAATTGTGTGCGAACAACAATAACAAGAGAAATTTTCGTTGTGGAATGGGAAATAAGTTAACACGGACGGAATGGTTGTGATTGTAGCACAACACAAGTCAACCGTCTGTCGTACCAAAACCAATGGCAATTTCCATGCCTAAACGAGCGCCAAGTTCGCCTCACCTCTTGCTCAACGCTCAGTTAGTTAACCAAATGGCAATCGTCCCGCTGTCACTTGTCTTGCTGCCGCCGCTTTTTGCCGTCTCGTGCTGGGCCCTCTATTCCGGCACCGTGAGTGGCATCGGTCGTTTTAATTACATTGTTCAGATCTATGATCCAGAATTTCTGTGCTCTGGCACACTGATGAGTGCACGTTTCGTGCTGACGGCCGCCCATTGCTTCACCAAGCATACGAGGGTTTCAAGGCTGTCGATACGTGCGGGCAAGTCGAAACTGGTGGCCCGCTTTTATGGTTACAAAGTGGTGGCCATACAACGACATCCCAAATATGCGGCACGTTCAATGCGGCATGATATTGCGGTGTTAAGACTAAAGTATCCGATCAAATCCACATCGACCATAGGCTATATGCCCGTCTGTAAGACGAATTTGAAACCCGATAAGGCGATCAAAGTGGTGGTAGCCGGTTGGAATGTGGTCAATTATACGCAGTCATTGAGCTCAATGACGGTGAATCTGATGCCGCTTCGATTGTGTCGCAAGAGTTTTCCCGAAATGCCGCCGGGCGTGATATGTGGCAAGTCGCAGAATAAAAAGCAAACTCTATGTTTTGGCGATTCCGGTGATCCTATGATCTACAACAATCAAATCTGTGGCCTGGCAATTGCATTTCGTCGTTGCGGTAAATCACGTCACCCGAATCTTTACACGGATGTGTCCGCACATCGGGAATTTATCACACAAGCGATGCAAATTTTGGATCGAAAGGCTGAGGATTTAGGCCACGCACGTTACAGGGGCAGGCGTTAAGGTAGGTGGACACTTAAAGTACCAGATGGCACATTGCCAATTGACGCTGTATTAACTTGAAGCTTTATTAGTTACGCATGACGCGTGACGCGTAGTAACTTTTAATCTAGCTAGATAAACCTTGTTTGAACTTTGATTTTAATATTATTAAATGAATAATTCTCTGCAGTTGTAGCATAGCATTCAATCAATCAATTTCTTGCTTAA
The DNA here is from genome assembly GCA_018904225.1 of Lordiphosa mommai. Classification (NCBI taxonomy): domain Eukaryota; kingdom Metazoa; phylum Arthropoda; class Insecta; order Diptera; family Drosophilidae; genus Lordiphosa; species Lordiphosa mommai. Next base: position 660,417 of record JAEIFT010000047.1, read on the forward strand.
AACGATCAGAATAATAATTTATTTTACCTTTACCATTTTCAGCTTACGACTTACACTCGATGACTGGGACAAAGGATGGAACTCACCTGCAAGAAAAAGAAAGAAATGAAATTTAATTTAACAAAAAGCCAGCAAAAAAATGAAAGAAAATAATAATAATAAGCCATTCCCAATGGCAAATCAATTTGCGTTTTACATAAAAATCAACAAAAGGTTCTGCTCTTCGAAAATCACAGCACATAACCCATTAACCCCAACGTGGCCCAACTATGCATGTGAAATGAATGACGACGACGATTTTCATACAATTTTCTTGAAGTCGACAACATTTGCATAATGAATTCATATGTTTAATAAAATCTACACGTGGACAGGGGAATATACGCGCCTCCGCGCACACAAAAGAGCAACCTGAATCCTGAATGCTGAATGCATGAACAGCAGCAACAACCCGCTCACAAAAGTATGCAAAGGAAATCGTTTTGAGTGAACGGCAACGGGGGGGGGGGGGCAGCAAGCCGCTCTCCTTTGAATAGTTGAGGATGACAATGACGTTGACGACGACGACGACGACGACGACAACAACAACTGCCGGGCTGTTGTGCCTGCTGGGAGAAGGGGGCCGTTGCCCGTTAAGGGGTTTGTTTGGCTTTGCTGACTTGCTGCTGCTGCTGTTGGCCAAATTAAAAACGTATTAAATTTGCATATTTTGCCAAAGTGCTTTGCACAAACATTGTTATCGGTTATCGGGTTAGCAGGTGGCAAAATGGCGAGCACTTTATGAATTTTGTAACGCAAATTGACATTTTGCTGAAGCAAACCCAGACAGATGGTGTCAAGTGGAGTATAGGTAATCGAATGTCGATAGATAAGAGAAGAACCTTTCTGTGGGGCCTTTTTTTCTCAATTTCACTTACTTTTCAACAGCAATTCCAAAACGTTTTTAGTTTTGTGTTTGAAAATCACTTTTTAATCAAAGTTACTTTTGAGCTACCCATGAGTTAATGAGTACAGGGTATAAAAAACAGTTGCAAAAAAATTATGTATAAATTTATCACTAAATCAATGGCCGTGTTCAGCACAAGAACTTGCTTACTGATTAATGATATATTTCTTGGTAACTCACGTAGCCTACTTTTTAATTTTCCGATCAGATGAACGATAGTAGAGTTGCCACCCACGCAATTTGAACGAGAGCGTAAGTTGAAGTCGGCCCTGCTCGACTTCGATATACCCGTTACTCAGGGTAGGGTTTTTTAAGAATATAATATTAGATCACAAATTGTGGAAGATATGAGTTTTTTTTTACAAATTGCGGTGGCAACTCTACTATAGCTCATCTGATCGGGAAATAATGTATGGCGGATCGATAGGTAATGATGATTAAAATATATGTCTAGAATGTTCGAACAATCTATTTCCAAAATTGTGGGAGATATGAGGTATTTTTCAAATTGCGGGGGCGTGAACTTTTCTATCGTTCGTCTGATCGGAAAATGATGTATGGCAGATCGATAGGTAATGATGATTAAAATATATATCTAGAAGGTTTTAACAATGTATTTTCAAAATTGTGGGAGATATGAGGTATTTTTCAAATTGCGGGGGTGGCAGCTCTTTTATCGTTCGTCTGATGGGAAAATTATGTATGGCGGATCGATAGGTAATGATGATTAGAATATATGTCTAAAAGGTCCGAACAATCTATTTTCAAAATTGTGGGAGATATGAGGTTTTTTTCATATTGCGGGGGCGGGAGGGGGCGTGGCAAAAATTTGAAACAAACTTGATCTGCCTGCAGTCAATACAAGTCTACACTGAAAAAATGGTAGCTCTAGCTCTTATAGTCTCTGAGATCTAGGTGTTCATACGGACAGACGGACGGACGGACAGACGGACAGACGGACATGTCTATATCGACTCGGCTACTGATGCTGATCAAGAATATATATACTTTATGGGGTCGGAGAAGCTTCCTTCTGCCTGTTACATACATTTGCACGAACTTAGTATACCCTTTTTACTCTACGAGTAACGGGTATAAAAATACCTTATATCTCCCACAGTTTTGAAAATAGATTGTTAGAACCTTCTAGACATATATTTTAATCATCATTACCTATCGATCCGCCATACATAATTTTCCGATCAGATGAACAATAGCAGAGTTGCCACCCCCGCAATTTGAAAAATACCTCATATCTCCCACAATTTTGAAAATAGATTGTTAGAACCTTCTAGACATATATTTTAATGATCATTACCTATCGATCCGCCATACATCATTTTCCGATCAGATAGACAATAGCAGAGTTGCCACCCCCGCAATTAAAAAATACCTCATATCTCCCACAATTTTGCAAATAGATTGTTAGAACCTTCCAGACATATATTTTAATCATCATTACCTATCGATCCGCCATACATAATTTTCCGATCAGATGAACAATAGTAGAGTTGCCACCCCCGCAATTTGGGCCTGTTGTGATCTAATAAAATATTCTTAAATAAACCTTACCCTGAGTAACGGGTATATCGAAGTCGAGCAGGGCCGACTTCAACTTACGCTCTCGTTTTTTGAGCTAAATACGTTCACAACTTACGAGTTTTCACACAATTTTTTAACAACAAATTTTTAAAAATCAGTTTATTTCAACAAATATTCAAAGTTTTGTTTTGAAACGAAAACAGATTCAGAAAATTAATAGAATTTTCTTTCAAATTAGCTTAATAAAAGTTTAAAACTTTTTTTTATACTCTGTACCGAAGGTACAAAGAGTATATTGGGTTTGTGCAAATGTATGTAACAGGCAGAAGGAAGCATCTCCGACCCTATAAACTATATATATTCTCGATCAGCATCAACAGCCGAGTCGATATAGCCATGTCCGTCTGACCGTCTGTCTGTCTGCTGAGATCTCAGAGATGGTAAGAGCTAGATGTTTGAAGTGTATGGAACATATAATTCTTATACTTGCAGGCAGATAAAGTTTAGTTTTAATTTTTGCCACGCCCCCTGCCGCCCCCGCAATTTGAAAAACTGCTCAAAACTCCCACAATTTTGGAGATATATCGTTCGAACCTTCTAGACATATTTTGTTCTCATCAAAACTCATTAAGCCCTCATACATCGTTTTCCAATCAGACGAACAATAGCAGAGTTGCAACCTCCCACAATTTTAAAAAACCCTCAAAACTTCCACAATTTTACAGATGATCAATAGCAGAGTTGCCACCCCCAACATTTTTAAAAAAACGTCATATCTCCTATAATTTTAAAGATATATTGTTCAAACTATTTAGGCATACATTCTAATCGTCATTTCATATCGATCCACCATACATCATTTCCAGATCAGATGAACGATAATCGAGTTATATACAAAACCAATAATTACGATGGGCAGCACTGGCCGATATCGTTTTGGGCAGCACTTACACAGTAAGTGTGACACCACACCTAAAAGTTTTCATTTATGTACAATCTTTGACAGGTATTACAGTCGGGCTTGACCGACTTTCAAATTTTAACATAACATTAGAGTTAAAATGTAAAGTTAACATTGATGGAACTTTTTGCAGTAGAACAGCAAAATTTGGTGATGTACATATGCAGTGGAACTAGGTTATTACTTGTTTCAACTAGAAATGATTAAACCAGTTTTGCGTAGTAAATCAGAGTAACCTTTGAAAGTTTGAAATAATTTTTTTGGAAATCAATGCCACCTACAAAAATATATATATAGATCAAAGGCAAAACTACGTATGAGTGATATAAAAACAAAAAAAGATGTTCCTCTCGCACAGAAGGGACACATGCTAACCCCTAAGCCATAGAAGGTCTCATGTGATGCAATTCAATTTGAATTCGGATCTCTGCTGTTAGGGTCCAGAAATCTGCACCATGTTGAGGTCAGAGCTGGTATCTTTTTAATCTACTAAATGGAATTGTCTTATGTTTACTGTCAAGTTCCACATGTCGGACTCCATTTAATAATAAATTTACAAATATTTGACAAGTTTTTCTGACAATATTTTATTTTATGTGGGACAATGGACAATTAGCTTGAACATATTAGATGCTGCTCAGTGTAAATAGCCTATAATGCTATTTGGTTAGTCTCTTCGGTTACTGAAAGCTAAAACCGAATGCGAATTACAACTGCAAGCGTCAAAAAAATACTCAAGAGAGCAAAGTTCAACAGATTCAAACAACTCGATTATCTCTTGAAAATTGTATTTCGCGGGGTTAACTCTGCCGAGTGCTAACCACAGATATACACACATTCTGACAGTTTTATGACCTGTTTCGCCAGCTCAGCTACAATTTATCGAAATAGATATTATTTATGGCAACTAAGTGTGGTATAGAAACAAATAAAACTCAACTATTTTATGCTCACACTTGCCCCAGACAAAATACAAATACACACAAAAGTTTTGGTACAAATTTTTGACCACAAAACTGTAAAAAAAAAAAACCAGAAAACACAGAGAAGGCAAAGTTTAAATGACCCAATCTCTAAAAAATAAACACCAAACAAAGAAAAAACTGCGAGTGGAAGGAAGGAAAAACTCATTTTGACATTCAGAGTTGGCAAACTCGGTCACACACGCACACAATACCATCCAATTGGCAATTGTGATAAATTGTACTTTTAAGCAATTTAAACCCAAAAAAACAAAAAAGAAAAGTTAACACAAACCGAAACGAGACCCCTCATCAACGTCAAGATACCAAAAGGTTGACTTTTTTCGGCCCAAGGCAAGGAATTTGGTATGTAAAACTACTTTACTAATAATGCCTCAATTGTGCACCGTTTTTTCCCCTTTTTTCCCTCTTTTTGTGGCTGCACATGTAACACATTACCCTAGTTAAGCGAAGTCTACACAGTGTGCCCTTTTTCTCCATTTTTTGGTATCTTGAGTATTAATCCTAATTGAAGGGAAATCCCTTGATGGACACACGCACACACACACACATAGCAGAAGTCAAGGAATAAACGAGAGTGGCAACCCTTTCTATTCTATTTTTTTTTTTTATTATGTTTGTTTCGGCCAACATGTGACGCCAGATAAATGGCTTTGCTTTCGCTTACGTTTTCTTACTTTTCTTTTCACAAAAGCCAAAAGCATAATTAAAAACAGGAAGCGAAAGTGAAAGCAAATAGGGAGAGAGAGAGAGAGATAACTGCTCAAATAGACATTTAATGATTCCCCATTGTCATTACATAAAGGTGTCTTATAAAAACATTATTTCACACACACAGAGCATTGAGGTGACAATGGAGGGTTGCTGCTTGGTGGGTCATGTGTGTTGAATGTGGATGCGGGCAAAGCTTATTTGTTGATACGAGGGCATTTTATATGGGCTAACGAGCACTTGGGGCATAGTATCAGGCGGCCCACCCTCCCTCACAGGTAATTGTGTGCCATATTTTGTTTTTTTTTTTTTTTTGGCAAGACTTTTGCTGAGTTGAGGGGGTCAAACAACCGTCAACATTTTTCTATTCATTACATAAATGAGCAGCGTGAAATCATGATTTAAGTTTACTCAGGACAAACTGGTTCACACTGGCCGCACAAACGCAATCTTAAGAGTTTAAATCTTTAATTAGTTGGTCACACTTGACACAAAGTTCCGCTTTCTAAACTGAATAGAATTATATTTTTAATTTTAGAAACAGCCAAAAACAGCTAAGTACAATGCAGACAGAATAGAGAGTTTATTTGTTAATCAATTTGTAAATATTGTGAAAATTATCCCGTACTTTTAAAAATGAAGGATCTTTTTGTAATAGAAACTTTAATCAGAAAGTAAACTGTCAATTGAGAAGCACACACATTTTTTCTTGTAACTATTACTACGTTTATGCACAAATAAAAAAAGCATGATTTTAGCACTTCCAAGTATGCTAGGTTTATGAATATAAATAATTAAGGAAAATATTTATTTTTTGTATACCTTTAACTGGTCCAACAATCTGCGTAAATGCACAATGCAGATAATGTATGATGCTGCCATAACTGACTATAAATTATCTTAGAGAAATAAAAAATTTTTAAGAAAAAATGTAGTCTACTTTCAGGCGCAAAAATTATGTGTGTGAGTCGTATGAGCATTAGAGTGTCCCCCAATCGTATGAAAAAAAATTGTTCTTCTTTTTTTTACAATTTAAATATGTTTTTTCATGGTTTTCTACGCATTGCAGCACACATTGGGAGCGTTCAGCAGAAACTCTTGATCACTGATCAGCTTAATAAAACTACATTTATTATTTAGCATACGTTAAGGTCTGGCTAAATTGACATTTGGAAAAGCTTCATGTAAGTATCAAATCAAACACAAGGGTAAAAGTATGATATGTAAATTACCAAGAAATATATCATTGATCTGAGAGCAAATTCTTCTGGTAAACACGGCCATTGTTTTTGATGTTTATCTCTAGTGAGACTGTCGATAAAGCCTTCCTCCATCTGTATCGAGCTTTTTGCGAAATCATTTAACAAGCCCAAATTGTTCACTATATCCATGTTATTCTGTAGTCTTCTTTTCCAGACTACAACGACAGACTTCCTTTGATTTGGTCCACGCTACTCTATTTCTTCGTTCGTATCGCGGTTGCGAAGTAAATTTCTAAATAAAGTTTCCCCAACAAAGAAATATAAACATTTGTTTTTTATTTGTTATATCAAGTTATCTTGATTTTTAAATCTTGACAACGCTTGAAATGGAGTAAAAATTATTTTAAGCAAAACTTGAATTCATCTCCGAACCCCTGAAACTTATAATGCATGTTTTTCTACGTCTATACGAAAGCAGGAGATTTCCGTACAGTACTGTATCGAAGGTTACAAGACCGTCTCATCAGCAGACTGTTTGTGACACTGCAAATAATTTTAGCATTTTCTTTTTATACCAGCTTTTTCGGAGAATAAGCACTTAATAACTGCAAGAGCCACGTTCTTATGCAAATCTATAATTCCATTGGCCGAATGCGAATTTAATTGAAAATGTGGCAAGTAGAGAATAGTTTATTACGTTTATGCTTATAAGAAATCATGCTTTGCAAGCTTTATTTTCGTCAATTATTTTTTTATCGAGATAATTTAAAGTCATAAACATAGCATACATTAAAGGGCAAAAAGCATGATTTTTTGTTTCCCCATTTCAATTTCCTTTTATAGAGCAGGCCATGATTATCCATTCAAATTATTTGGGGCTTTGTTTTTACACATTTTTATACCCTTGAAAAGTGTACATATATTAATTTTGCCCAGAAGTTTGTAACGCATAGAAATATTCATTTCCGACCACATAAACTATATATATTCTTGATCAGGACGACGAGCCGAGTTCAATTCCGTCTGTCCGTCCGTCCGTCTGTCTGTCTGTCCGTCTGTCCGTCTGTCTGTCTGTTTCTACGCGAACTAGTCTCTCAGTTTTAAAGCTATCGAGCTGTAATTTTGCACAGAGTCTTCTTTTTACTGCACGCAACTAATATGTCGGAACCGGCCGGATCGGATAACTATATCATATAGCTGCCATAGGAACGATCGGTCTAAGAACAAGTTCTAGTTAGAAAAACTTTTTTGTTTTCCATCGTAGCGTCACTAATCTTAGTACATGTTAGTTTTATATGCTTTCACATAATTCTGGAAAAATGTATCAAAATCGGATCACTATAGCATATAGCTGCCATAGGAACGATCGGTCGAAAAATAAGTCTTTGTGAGAAAAACTTTTTTGATTTCCATCGTAGCGTCTCCAATCGTAGTATATATTTGTTTTATATGTTTCCACATAATTCTGAAAAAATTTATCAAAATCGGATGACTATAGCATATAGCTGCCATATAAACGGACGGTCAAAAAAATACTTCTAGTGAGAAAAACTTTTTTGTTTTTTATCGTAGCGTCCCCAATCTTGGTATATATTAGTTTTATATGCTTTCACATAATTTCGAAAAAAATTATCAAAATCGGATGACTATAGCATATAGCTGCCATAGGAACGATCGGTCGGAAAATGTGTTTTACTAAGAAAAGTTTTTTTTTATGGTATCAAATTTTTATTATCAATAATTTAAAAATTTTAAATATCTGATATCTACATCCTATATATATTTTTCCAGTTAAATCAGTTGGAGTAAAGTTTTTCAAGTGTATTAAAACTTCGGCACAGTCGAAGTTAGCTTTGCCTTCTCGTTTATTCTCTATTCAAATTTCGCCTAGCTAACAGCTAAACAAATTTTTGATCTAAAATTTTCGTTTCATTTTTCCAAGGACAATATGGGCAAAATTCGAAAATATCTAGGCTGAGGTAAGAGCTTGCTGATAATCTAAAATGGAGCTTGAAATAATGATTTGCCATATTTTCTAGCTATGTAATTGTTGTGGACTAACGGTACCGGTTTCGACTATGAGACCTGCGGATAGCGTTTGGCGTCTGTTTTTTTTTCTTCAAGGTTTTCAATTTTCAAGCATAAGTTTAAATAAACATTATAATATTGGCACACCATAGTTAACTGGAGTATAAAATGGGTAAATGTCTAGTATAGCGGCCTACTCTCAGAAAATTCAAAAAAAAATTTCCTCGATGGACCGCGAATTATGAAGAATTTTCATGCAGAAAAAACGCGGGGGTCATCCATGGTTTCTTTTTAAACGAATTTTGAAAATTTGATTTTTTACCTAATAAAACATATTGTGTTGTGTCAAATTTAATTGGATTTTTATTGTTGATTCAATAATTCTAATCAAAATGGAGTGCACGAATTGCAATTTTACGGTGTCGAAATTTTTGTCTTTGACGAATATAGAGGTTATTGAGTATTTAAAGCGTCACAAATGTTTACTACAAGAAAAAAAATGTGGAAATTGTTCTGCTGACTGTAAGATAGCAGTAAAAGATGACGGCAAACTATTCTTTCGGTGCCGTAAACAGTTGACTGCTACAACCATGGGCAATAAAAAAAAAGTCAAGAAACTGCAATTTCAATGAAAGTATCCGCAAAAATACCTTTTTTCTACACCAAACGGTGAACCATTCTCAAAATTTTGTGGATCCCTCTACACAAGCACACACACAAAACATAGAAAGGTTGTGGCGGGATGTGAAGGCCGAGTTGCCTAATTTTGGCCGAAAAAAAATGCACTATCCAGGATATTTGGCCAAGTTTATGTTTTATAAACGATTCCCAAGTCACAAGGATAGGATCCATAACATCTTCCTGGCTATTGGTCAGTTATATAATCCCGAAAAAGAAAACATCGTTAATGATATTAATTTTGTTGAGGTGAGTAATGGAAAATGTGCGCCAATTTTAAAAAATCGCGCGATTTTTTGAAAAAAAAATTTTACTTTATTGGGTACAATAAAATATTCATCGATGGATCGCGAATTATGAACATAAAATATTAATTCATAGGAGGAAGAGGAAGTGCACGGGGAAGACGACAGTGGATTAGGCCCTTCCTTAGGGGAAACCACGTTAGAAAAAACGCGCCTTGAATTTTACCTCAATAGGTGGCATGGAAAAGAGTACAAAACAGATCAAATAGGTGTAAAGATTTCCTCACTTTCGCATTGAAATTCAAGCAAATGTTCCCCTGAGTCATAGGAAAATAATATTTTAATATATTTATTTGAAAAAACAAACAGAAATCGAAAAGCATATGTGATCAAGCATGTATTTGTATGGGCAAAAATTACAACTTTAAAATTCGTTTAAAAAGAAACCACGGATGACCCCCGCGTTTTTTCTGCATGAAAATTCTTCATAATTCGCGATCTATCGAAGGGAATTTTTTTTGTAATTTTCTGAGAGTAGGCCGCTATACTAGACAATTACCATAAAATGTTGTGAAAATGTGGAAATTTGTTATAAATAAATTCTTGGCAAGACAAAACCTTCCAGTTTTAGTTGGTAAAGTAAGGTCTTCCGATTTTGCTTTATGGAGGGACACTCTAATGAGCATAGAATGCAAAAACATGCGTGCACAGAGAAAAAAAAAGCTCAAGATCAATTTAATCTTTGCTGGTTAAAATGATCTTTTAAAAATATCAAATTTTTCATACTTAATATAAATTGTCTCTTAGACGGTTGCCCAGAAGTGCGTGCGTTGGCTGACTGCGTTGAGACGTCAATCCATTCGGGTTAATCGCAAGGTCTTGAGTTCGATTCATAGACAAGGCAATTTTTTTTTTATAGAAAAGCTCGTATTGATATTTTTTATCACATCAAGTTAATCTTCGTCATGTCAGAGTGAAATTGATATGAAAAAATGTGGAAATGACTGCCATTTCATATCAATTTTTTTCTCTGTGTGGCACAACCTTTCTCTTCAAGTACAAATTGCATACTGACAATATATAAAGCATTAAGATTCGTAAGTAAAGTACGCGAAATAATTGAATACGTGTTTCCACAGTTTCGGAATAACCGACGGAAAGAAAAAATGCCCGGAAATATTGTTTGGGAATAGTTATTTTTCATTCAATTGACATGAAACTCAGTTTGTGAGTAAAGTATGAAAAATAATTCGAATTCTGATTCGATTTTCAAAAATGACCGAAAAATTGTGTATGAAAAAAAAAACAATTCCGAAGAACATCCGATTGCTATGAAACTCAGTTTTTGGGCATAGTACGCTACACAATTAGATATGTGATTTTCTGATTTTAAATAATCCGAATCAACACCGAAAATAACGAACATCTAGTTTTTACCCCAACATTTGTAAGTAAATGAGGCACCCATCTAGCATTTCTTCGTCCCAGTGGACACCACTTAAACCAGCTCTTCCTGTCTCTCTCCCTCTCTCTCTCTTTCATTCTGTTGGCATCATCAAAGTTTTTCTTGTTTTCAGGCTGGTTACACTTGAAACTCAGCTGACCCCATAATGAACTTTCATCAGAAAAGCAGAAAACTAGAAGAAGAAAATCACAATGATTTTCAAGTGCAAAAGCACCACCCACCAACCACTCCTGTCCAGCTCTTTGCCTAATCTTTGGCAATCTTAAGGAAACATTTCTCGTCGGGTACCGCAAACTTTGGTCGATGCTTGAAACTTTGGCCAAGAAGTTGGCCAGCAGCGACCACACCCGCCCCTCGCCCCACCCAGGCCTGCTGCTTGTGCACAATTCGATTTAAGTTCTTTTTTTTTTTTTTTGCTTTTTCCTTTGCCTATTGAAAGTTGATTTTGACTTTGGGTTTTGCTTTCTGGGGGTGGGAGGTTTATGACAAATTCTTACTGCCTTCCCTCCCTCTGTCGCTCGCTCGCGCGCGCATTTGCTGGCCCAGTTTTTGGCCAGGACAGGTAAACAACAATGAAATGTCCGCATATTTGGCACATTATTCAAATTGCCATTATGCACGCGCCACGACCTGGAAAGTATGCCACATAGCAATGGCAACAGCAACAGCCGCAAAACGGCTCACAAAACCTTCCCTTCGTTCATTATGGCGGCCGCAAATGCAATGCAGGCGGCCCCTTAAAAAAACCGCCCCCTCTCCCCGCACACCCGGCACTGCGACAGTGCCCCTTCCAAACCGCAGCGAAACGGTGCACTCGCACGTGTCGAGTTCATTATCGCCGAAACCCTAATGCGTGGTAGGGTAACCAGGGTTACCAACGCATTTGCATTGGCATTTCTATTGCATACTTTTCGGGGCGCATAACAATTTAAATTGTTTGCATGCGGGACACCGGCGAAACTTGTCGCATATTATTTATGAGAGTGTGTTGGTGGTGGGCAGCTTAAAAATGTTAAACAAGCAAACGAAAGAAGCGTTGCATACATTTAGGGGCAGAGACCACACGCTGCGTGCGGACTAGGCGCAAGATTTATGACTCTGCGACAGGCGTGTAGGTAGGTGGGTAGTTGGGTAGGAATGTAGACAGACAGACAGACAGCAGTGGGGATGAGAGAAATGAGCCGACACAATGAAGATGGATAGAATGGACTTTTGAGGCTTTTGCTGCAACTTGAAAAAGTGACCAAGCAAATTGCCACCAGTTCAGTTTAGGCTGCACTTGAAGAACCTCTACTTACTGGAGAAGTCTCGTAGGTCAATGACTAGACAGAAATTGACTTGAAAGGCAATACTAATACTTGCACTGCTGAACGCCAACTGAATACCAGAGAATAGCAAATAATATCTTGCTTCATCTTACCAACCTACAGATTACATTTTTAGATCAAAGCTTAAATCATTTCTGAAATATAAATCGGATCCACCTTTGTGAACTGGTACAACCGATTTTAAGCCTGGAAAATATCTAACTGCATATTTTCTAACCTTATTTTAAATTTATAGCTTCAATCTTTTGCCTTTTTTAAAGTGGTTAAATATGGTTAGGAACCGGTTTTGATTCGGAAAAATATCTGACTCCAAAATTCCAATATACACATCACACTTTAAGTTCATAGCTTAAATTAAGTGGCTTTAAGCCACTTATGAACCGGTTCAATATGGTTCGGAACCGGCGTGGAAACAGTTAAATGCTTAACTACATATTACCAACATAACTTTAAATAATTTTTTTTAAATGTTCATGAGAGTGAACCTCAAAGGGAACACCTAAATTAATACGAGTGTTTGAGAATCCGCTATTTCGTGAACATCTTCTTGTGAACGAATAAGACGGCATTAAATATTCTGACGTGAACCGTAAAAATCAGTAATTGTCTATTCAAATTGCGAAAAACACATTCGTTTAGAGCTTGCCGCTCTTTGTACTGTGGGCCACATTCCCAAATAGAAAGAACTAAAGATATGTACAATGCTTAAGTAGGATAAACAACATATTGTTTATACACTCCTCGCCACTTGACTAGGACACTCCCTTAACCAAGCATGCTAATGACCTATTTTTTGTTCAATTAAAGTTAATTTAATTGTTGTAATATTTCCAGAAGTAAGACATAACGTCAAATCTTAAAATAAAAATAAAAAAAATTAAATAAAATACCCTTGTAGTTTCTTTATTTTATATGAAATAGGTTTTCCTGATTTTTTTTACAAAATATTTAATTTTCGCCATAAGCCACACAGTCAATACTTACATTTTGTACAGTTATTGATAGAAATTACTGGCCGTAACAGAAAATCAAAAGCGACCATGTCGTTTCGATATATTGGGAAGCAACCCTGAATCATCGAACCAGGCTGACTGAGAATATCAAAGCTGCGCATTGAGTTACCTTTGATTTTTACATCATGACATTTACTGTAGTAATTATTTCATTCTTCGCCAATTTCCCAAGGGTAAAGTACAGCTAAACAATTTCCTAATATATTTTTATAACTTTAGTGGCATTTTTCAACTCTTTTTCTGTCGGCTTGCAGCTTATTTAAACGTGTGTTTTCGTTGCAATTAAACAAATTGGAATTTATTCAAAATGTCTGAGACATTGCAATTGCGTGGTACTCATTGGCCACAATGACTGGGTCACTCAGCTTGCCATCAATCCAAAGAATCCCGATACCATTATTTCGGCTTCGCGAGACAAGACCTTGATAGTGTGGAAATTAACCCGCGATGAGGATACCAACTACGGCTATCCACAGAAACGTCTGTATGGACACTCGCACTTCATTAGCGATGTGGTGCTCTCCTCTGACGGCAACTATGCGCTGTCTGGCTCCTGGGATCGGACACTGCGTTTGTGGGACTTGGCTGCCGGCAAGACTTGTCAGCGCTTCGAGGGACACACCAAGGATGTTCTGTCGGTTGCCTTCTCGGCCGATAACCGTCAAATTGTGTCCGGTTCTCGGGATAAGACCATTAAGTTGTGGAACACTCTGGCAGAGTGCAAGTATAATGTTCAGGAGGATGGCCACACCGATTGGGTGTCCTGTGTGCGTTTTTCGCCCAATCACTCTAATCCAATAATTGTCTCTTGCGGCTGGGATCGTACCGTCAAGGTGTGGAATTTGGCCAACTGCAAGCTGAGAAACAATCACCATGGCCACAATGGCTACTTGAACACTGTGGCCATCTCTCCCGATGGCACCCTCTGCAGTTCCGGTGGCAAGGACTTCAGGGCTTTGCTGTGGGATCTTAATGATGGCAAGAATCTGCACACTCTGGAGCACAGTGATATCATCAATGCCATGTGCTTCTCGCCCAATCGTTACTGGCTGTGCGTGGCCTATGGTGCAGTCATCAAGGTCTGGGATCTGGCCTGCAAGAAGGCCGTAGAGGAACTGCGCCCTGAGGTCGTTGCGCCCACCTCGAAGACCGTTCAACCCCAGTGCCTGTCTCTGGCTTGGTCCAACGATGGCCAGACCCTGTTTGCTGGTTACTCGGACAACACCATCCGTGTCTGGCAAGTGTCTGTATCGGCTCAGTGATTCTTCAACTGCAGGGTTTAGGGTTGCCAATTGATTTGGTTAATGTAAAAAACTAATAAAATAATAAAAGTTTAAGCATCAGCCACATCTTGCTTTGTTCTCTGTGCTGGTTGCACCAAAAAGTAGGCTATGTAAATGACATTTCTTAATATCTTAGGACCTTAGGTCCCTACAAGTATGCAAAAGTTCGTTATACCTTAGGATATATATCCCTAAAAAGTAGTCAATACATATTACAGTTCGTTATTCGCAAGCAATCGGATTACAGAAAATATGTAATAGAAAATGGAAACATTTATTTTTTACAATTCAACATTTTACAATTTGTTAATTACTGAAAATATCGTTTAAATGCTAAATTACATCAACATAATTAAAAACTCTCTTGGTGATGAAAGCGCATCTTGACATATACCCACGAGAAAGGAGATTTAACCCATTTTTTAATAGATCCAAATAAATAATTCAATTCAATTCCTGGACTTCTTAGGAAACGCATCCAGTACCTGGGTAAACTATTCTTTAAAGATCTGGGCAGTATGGCAAATTTTCTCTAATTGCTGAGTTCAAGAGCGCTGACATTTAAAACAAAAGGAATGTTCCAACTTAAACACATTTTCTGACCGATCTCTTCAATGTCAGCTATAAGATACACTCCTGGCCACTTGATTAGGATATTTATTTCCCACTGCGCCCAAACCAAGCATGCTAGAGAACACATTTTTTTAATTAAAGCTCATTTATTTGTTGTAATATTACCAAAAGGAAGAGTTAACGTCAAATTTTTATTTATTAAGAAAGTTTCTATCTAAAAATCAAACAAATTCGGGGTCCAAATTTTGCGCCACTTGAATAAAACATGCATCTAGTTTAAACGTTGTTCTTGGCATGTGGACTTATATTTTTCTTTGATCGAACTCTTTTGTTAATTTTGACTTTATAATTAAAAAATCGGTCGAGGAAAAGCATTATTAAAATTCTTACGAATCTTTGGGAAAATTTAGAGAAAACTGTGATGTCAAGGCCAGTCCCTCAACTATGCGTCGCGTTATTTTGAATGCTAAACAAATAAAACGATTAAAAATCAAATATAAGCCACCTCTTAACCCGGTTCGAAGGGTACAACAGTTTTTGTCGCACACATGGGACTGGACTTCGGAGTGGCATCGAGTGGTCTTTTCTGACAAAAAAAAAATGTAATTCGGAAGGTCTCCGCAGGAAAAATCATGAAGTTTTATATCTTAGGGAAACAATTTGACCTTTTTGGACATCGGAAAGCAAATTTGCCCTTGGCATATTATTTAGTTCCACAAAAAAAATGCCAATTTAAATTATGAAATATATTGGAACTACCGAAATGATCGCTAACCAAACACAAAATAGGAAATTAAACAGTGCGGCTATAGTTATGCACCAAGCATATAATGAAAATTTAAGCATGTCTAGATGTTTTGATTCTAGCTGAACCTATTCTTGATTCTCTTTTTAATTCTAATCACCAATTGTAACTCATCCCACTTTAACTACGAGTACACTAAAGAAGATGGGTGCGGCTATAGTTTTGCACCAGAGTTAAGCTCTTATTTCTATGATCTCCGCATAAAATCGCATCATTAGGACGGGCTACATATCCAAGTTGGAGTATTATAACACCGGAAATTAAAATTTAAATTAAAAAAAATTATGTCTCTAGCATGCTTGGGAGCAGTGGGCAATATAAAACATACATAAGGGGCAGTCCTATTCAAGTGGAGAGGAGTGTATTACCCCGTTTATACACACAAAATTGATCATGATTAATGCGCTTTAAAGTATGCTATGTCCATGAATAGGAATTATTTACGAACATTTTTCTCTCATATTGGCCTTTACACTCATTTATATTGTATAACTATAACCTCTCTGACAATATGAACAAATGCACAGTGTAAACTATGTATGACTCTTCCATAACAGACTTGTTCAAATAGATAATTATTAAAGCAAATAAAGTTTGCATACTTTTATGGGCATTTATCATAATAAATTTTGTGTGTATAAACGAGCTATACATTTCGAATTCTCTTGGTTAGAATTATATATTTTTTGATCAAACAATAATGAATTTCATTTTACTTCTTTCTTGGTCACTTAAATTTAAGATATGTGCTGTCATCAACGCACAGTCTAAACGGTAAAATCAATAAAGGCTGCAATTTGGACAGTACTTAATAATTGTGGTGAAAGTGAGCACTAAGACGAGATTTGGGAAAATTCCTACTCCAAGACTGAAAAATTGCCAAATACTTAAACTAAACTGCAATTTGGACAATAGTTTCCATATAGCATTTTGGACCGTTTTTACAATTTAGGGGCCTTATTTGAAAATTAATGTTGCCTACTTTTAGGTAGCGGTAAAAAATCATATGCCAGTCGTTGTATACACAAGCATAGATATTTTAAGCACTGCCCAAAAGTAAGCAACTTGCAGTTTCTCAAAATCGCACCTAAATTTGAAAACTAGAAGATGAGAAAACGGTCCTTATTTTACTTAATTTTCAAGGCCGAAGAAATATGCTCAGCGAGTTTGTTTTTAAAGAAAACTTACTTTATATTTATACAGTCTAGTCCTTAGTTTTAGATTTTAACTTCTAGAATTTCGCTACGAAATTGTTTTATATATATTTTTCTCTTACCTTTCTTAGCATATCGTCCAACGAATCCACATCCAAGCCGGCATAGTTATTATTAAACTGGCTGGAGCAATTGGATGAGTTGCTGGTATAGCGTTTACGGCGACCCAAAGCCGGTGAATTGACCAACGAGCTGGGTCCACTTGAACTGGCATAGCCCATTTGGGCGGCGGCCATTAATGGATAAAGCGAATGATGTGGCACCGGCATATGAGCCAAATGATGATGCGTAGATGCGGCAGCTGTGGAACAGCAGACAGCCAGACAGGCTGCCGTCGATTGCTGTTGGTGACGGACGGCGGCTAGGGGTGAGGGCGGTGCGGTGTGATGTAATTGAAGCGAATGATGATGATGATGCGTGGCCGCATGATGCAGATGATGATGATGCAAATAGGCTTGGGCATGAGCTTGTTGTTTGGCTGGCGAAGCGCTGCCAGAAGAGCTGTTCGAGGTGCCAGCATCAGGCACTTCGGCTGAAGTGCTTGCCTCCGTGTTGATCATCATGGTTGAAGTTGCAGCTGCAGCTGTGGCGCCACCTGCAGTGGAGCAGGTTGCTGTATTGACATCACCGCCGCTTAGACTTCGGCGTTGCTTCTCTGTGGGCGTGGCATCCATTAGCAACAGTGTCGTAACGGACGAAGCATCCATTTGGTACGTCGTCGTCGTCGTTGTTTTGATGCACGCTTTTTAATGGTACCCAAAATTGGTCTCTTTACATTTTGATGTTACTCAAAAGGCTCGTTAAACACTTCAACAAAGTTTTTTGAATGCACTGGGAAAGTGGCAAGAAGAATTGTTGCATATCAACACTATTCTCACTCTCTCTCTCGGCCCTGACTCAAACACCATTGTCTGGCATGCAAATTTATGTGTGTGGCTCTCGCTCTCTCTTTCAATTGTTTTTGTTTTTATTTTAATTGCATGCTGCATACTTTTAGGCATCGCCCACATGATTAATGGCCCCCAGGGACAAGAACATGGTCAGGAAGGGAGGGGTAGGGAGCGTTAACCGCAAGCAGATTGTTGTCATTTGGCATTTGATGGGGCACAAATCGAAATGCAATGCCAAACGCCATAAAGTAGACAACAAATATAAATAAATTAAATGTGATTGCAGTGACAAACAAAAAATAAAAGAACCAAACGAAACGAAATGAAATAAATTGCAAAATGGCGACAGAGAAAATATAAATAAACAGAATTAAAGTGTTGCTGCAGCATATCATAAAAAATGAAAGAGGTGAAGGCTGAATTTCGTTGGGCATACTCAACAACTTGTTTAATATAATAAAGTCAGCGAGATATAGGATGGATTTCGTTAAGAATACTCAACCATTAGAAAAACAAAAAAACAGCTTTAATTGGGGTCTCATGTTTCGAGTTGTTTTTGTGCACTTTTTGGAGGAACATTAGTAAGAAAAGCAACCATGGTTTTTTTTTTACAAATGGTCATACCAGCTCAAAATGTTAATATTAACATAAAATGTGTTGAATTGGCAGTGTTTTATTGCCCATAAGTATGCAATGGTTATTTGTTAAGAACTTGCATTAGAAATTCCATAAAAAGGACTTGTCTACAGTTCAGCTTTTAGAGCCATTTCTCATCTTCATGTTTTATAAATCTAGGTGTTTTCTAAGATAAAATTGTATTGCCTACTTTTAGGACGCGTTAAAAAGCATACGCGGGTCGGGTTGAAAACACAAGGACAAATATTTTAAAACGGTCTAAAAGCACCTAGATTTGAAAACCATGAAGATGAGAAAACGGAGCTTAGCATTGCAAAACTTTTATGTTATAAGAAAAATAATTAAAAGTTTATGCAAGGTACTCACATCAGCTAATTCGATTACGATGGATTTGATATCCATACAAAAACAAGGGTGTCGGAATGCGAAAATTTCCGACTAGTTTCTCAGACAAGCTAAATCTGTACCCTCATACCCATCGGAATGCTCATGGGGTTGCCACCTTGTGCGACCAAAACAGCTGATTGAGTTCCGACGGGTATGAGCAGATTATTTGTTTGTATTTATTCCGACGCTACACATCGGAATGTCAGCAGCAAAAAATAGTTGTCTGGCAAAATTTTAACCCATCAAGCTAAATTTGTATTGCCCACCACTTCGGCTTTCTGCATTTCATCCAAATATGCCTGCATTTTTCTATTTATTTCAAAACATTAATAACTAAATTGTAGTGTCAACAAAACACAGCTGGCAACCAGTGTGACCGTTTGCGATTTGGAGGTATTTTGCTCATATACGGTAGAATTTTGGTGGTAACGGGTTACAGCGGGAATTTATCTCACCCCGACCGTAAAAAGCTGCACAGTTCCGCTTAGCGAACGTCATATAATGTGAAGATAGCGGACGATTGCTCTGCAAGGTACATTCAAGTTTAATAGACCTAAGAGGAGAAACGAATCAACATCACCAACAACTAGCTTAAGCTGAAAAATAACTACATGACTGGTCCTACGGTCTTTTAGAGAAGGCGAGTTTATAAAAGTAAAAACAGCTTTTAAACAGATTCCAGTACATCTTGATAGTAACAATATTAAAGTGATGAAATGCACGAGCAATACTCTAGTGATGGGCGAACAAGGGGCACATTTAAACTCCGGTGCATAACTATGGCCGCACCCAATTTTTTCAGTGTACGAATACTCAGAGAAGGGAGAGCACTAATTGGTGAATGCAGATAAAAAGAGAATCAAAAATAAAATAAGCAAAAAACAAAACAACAACACTAGCAAAAAAAAAATATAAAAAAATAAAACTGTATTTAGTAAAAACAAATTTTAAATTTGTTAAAAAATTATTCTCTAGTTTGTGGAATCAATGTACTGAGGCTGAAGGTCCTATTTATGCTTAGATTTATTCTATTTAACCAATGGTTCAGTCATGATAAAAAGCCACTGGAAAAAAATACTATCTATGGTAACTTTTTGCTCTCAACCCAGGCTAGGGAAAATGGATTCAGCCCATGAATCGATTGAGATTCCCTGTTTCTGTTTCCTTTCTCTTTTAATTAGTCACATAATTGTTTGCTTTGGTCTCTAAAAATTTTTAGATTAAATTAAGATTTTTGCGTATGCATAAACAAAAAAACAACTAAAAACACACACAGGAAACTCTAGCATACTTTATAACGACAACAACAACAAAGGCAATGTCTAGCACACGCTTGACTTGGCTCAGACGTCCGTCTCTGGCAATTTACAACAAGCAGCAATCAATTCCAGAGCATAAATAACTCAATTTCCAACGGCAGCAACAACAACAACAACAACATTAGCTGCCTGCCTGAGCATCAATAAATTTCATCGAGAGGATTGGCAAAACTGAAGAGGCAGCTGTCTGTCCAACAGAGTTTCCCCATTGAAGTTTTTGGGGGAGTGATTGGGGGAGGGGCGGGTGGCTAAGCTAATTAGTGGCTAAACCTTTTCGATTATGTGGCAGCAGACATTGGCTTGATTTAAAATAGCTTGCATATGGTCCACACTTCACGAGAACGAGCGAGCGCAAGTAGATCACATTTCAGAAAAATGTCCCCAGCCAAGAGTCGAGAAATCCGATGCAACACACAGTGACGGGTTGCGGGTACGGGGACGGGGTAAGGTGGACATGTCTGCCACAACAGATAACTATGAGAAAGCCAGATAGTGGGGGTCCGGGTGTCTGAAGTTTTGTATCGTCCATTTAACAATGTGTGCCACAAATGCATGATGATGTTGATACATCCCAGGCGCACAAGTGAAGAAGTAGGAGAGGAAAGGCGAGGGGCCGGGCCCAGACATGGGCCAGTCCTGGTTGTTCTTGTAAGGACAAGCCGTTTTGGAATCTATATGGCCAGGCCATAATTCACTAGAGATAATATACATATGTCTGGACGCGTTGGGCAACGACCAAGACCAACAGAACGTAACAGGAGGACACAACGCATGCAATTGCCTCGATACGCAAACAAACATTCTAGGCATATTAATGACACGCTCTTCGAAGCGTCTTGCCTTGGTGCCCGGAACGGGTGGCACAACTACATAAGTAGGCTGAACGAAATTACTTTAATTTTATACACATTTGGGTATACAAATGCTGACATTTAAATTTAAATATCTGGATAACTTGGTCAACTTTAAACAAGTTATTTCTTTAAAAGTTCTTCTAACTTGAATCAATATTTATGGAGTCATACATAAAACCAAGGCCTATATTCTATTTCAGTTAATAAATATTACCAAAATAATACAATAAGATTTACCCAAAATAAAAGAAAACGGAGGAATAAAATTAGTCCAATCATTTAATGTACCCAGTTCTAGAGGTGGCAATAGCTACTTGAACTACATCCATTGACCTCCTACCTAGATTGGATATCAACTACCTCCTCGCTTTACGTGTAATTACTTAAGTAAGTACCTAGATTGGGTCAATGAATTGTGAAACCAAAAATTAAATTATATTTATTTTGCGAGATGCTACCGGAAGAAAATCAATTTTGAAAAATAAGATTGCAAACCTTAGCTTGCAAATGAACTCGAATCCATGACCTCGACATTCTAAGGTAGAGGTCTCTTAAACTTTCAGTTTCTAACATATGGCTGCATGTTTATATCTGTCATTTGCAGCAGTCTAACGCGAGAGCTCGTTGGTCGAATGCGTTAAGATTCTACCGTTGGTCTTCAGTCCCCGAGTTCGTGAGATCTCGATCCTCAAGAAAGGTAGATAAAGTTAACAATACAAGTTTGTTGACTTTGGTAAATCTCAACAAAAAAAACCAGAGCGTAAGTTAATGTCGGCCCTGCCTGACTTCGATAGACCCGTTACTTAGTGAAGGGATTATTTAAAAAACTTTTCTTAAATCTCAAAATGTTATTATTAACATAAAATGTTATTCTTGACATAAAATATTATTATTAACATAAAATGTTATTATTAACATAAAATGTTATTATTAACATAAAATGTTATTATTAATATAAAATTTTATTATTTACATTAAATGTTAATATTTACATAAAATTTTATTTTTTATATAAAATGTTAATATAAACATAAAATGTTAGTATTAACATAAAAAGTTATTATTAACATTAAATATTATTATTAACATTAAATGTTATTATTAACATAATCAGCCATGCTCCCATTTTCACTTTCGCAAAAATTTAGCGATTTCAAACCGGATTTTGGAGCAAATTTGGTCTAAAAATCGCAAAATGTTTGCGAAAGTGAATATGGGAGCACTGATGAATATGCTATTATTTTCTATAACATAATATGTTATTAATTTCTATAAAATAATATGTTATTATTTTCTGTAACATAATATATTATTATTAACATAAAATATTAAAATTAACATTAGATGCAAGTGACCGCCAATACATATGACAAAAGTTGAAATTTTTATATCTACGCTATATATTATCCGATCTTTCTGAAGATATCATAGATTTTAGATATTGGGCTCATACATATAAATGTAAAAGCAAAACTAGATATCTTTAAAATAGTAGCAGGTATTCAAAATTTTCTATTGCGGGGGCGTGACAAAAATATCAAACAAACTTGATCTGGGTGCAGACAATACGAGTCTGCACTGAAAAATTGATACCTCTAGCGCTTATATTTTCTAAGATACAGTCGGACGGACAGACGGACAGGGCTAGATCGACTCGGCTATTATTGCTTATCAGGAATACATACCGATTAAGGGGTCGGCTTTCTTCTGCCAGTTACATACATTTGCATGAACTTAGTATAACCTTTTTACACTACGAGTAACGGATATAAATATACCACTTATCCACACTAGGTCTCTAGATTTTTTTCTCAGTGGATCAAGGCTACTTATTGGTGGGTACTTACTCCGCTACTTACAGGTAAAGCGATGAGGTAGGAAGAAATGCATTGGTGGTGGATTGGCTTGCGAGTACCGATGCCTAATAGTAAGTACCGAGCTCAGCACCTGTACTAGTATAGCGTACTGAAGGGTATATAAGGGTCTGTGTATAAACTTTGTTTGTCAAGTCTTCGATTTTTATACACTTGAAAAGTGTATATTAATTTTGCCCAGAAGTTTGTAACGCATAGAAATATTCATTTTCGACCACATAAACTATATATATTCTTGATCAGGACGACGAGCTGAGTTCAATTCCGTCTGTCCGTCCGTCCGTCTGTCTGTCCGTCTGTTTCTACGCAAACTAGTCCCTCAGTTTTCAAGCTATCAAGCTGAAATTTTGCACAGAGTCTTCTTCTTTTGCTGCACGCAACTAATATGTAGGAACCGGCCTGATCGGATGGCTATATCGTATAGCTGCCATAGGAACGATTGGTCAAAAAACTAGCTCTAGTGAGAAAAACTTTTTTGTTTTTCATCGTAGCGTCACCAATCTTGGTATATATTAGTTTTATATGCTTCCATACAATTTAGGAAAAATTTATCAAAATCGGATTACTATAGCATATAGCTGGCATACGAACGGTCGGTCAAAAAACAAGTTGTAGTGAGGAAAACTTTTTTGTTTTCCATCGTATCGTCACCAATCTTGGTAGATATTAGTTTAATATTCTTTTACAAATTTTTGAAAAAATTTATCAAAATCGTATGACAATAGCTGCCATAGGACCGATCGGTCGGAAAATGTGTTTTACTAAGAAAAGTTTTTTTTTATGGTATCGAATTCTTATTATCAATGATTTAAAATTTTGTAATATCTTATATCTATATCCGATATATATTTCACAGGTTAAATCAGTTGGAGTAGAGTTTTTCAAGTGTATTAAAACTTCGGCACAGTCGAAGTTAGCTTTGCCTTCTCGTTTTTAATAAAGCATAATTATTCTATCGAAAAGCGTTTTATCTTTCAATATACGCAAGTGGTCTTTAAATCGCTTTCCCATACGATTGAGGTCAATTTTGGCAATTCATCTTGGATAGTGCCCTTTAAAGGCTCGAAACTTTTATTCAATTTCTTCTTCTTAAATAATAGGTTTTTCCAGGTCTTCAAAATAGGCAGATGTTTCATTTCCGCGGATCCCGAAAACCAACTACAGAATCCGGACGGGATTTAATTTAATATTTGTGGTTGTGATCAAGACGGGTAGGGATATTAAAATAGAGGTGTTCAAAAAAGTTTTAAAGGATCTTGTATTTTTTTTCGAGGTTTTATTTTAAGAAATGTGTTTTTCTCGAAGTACTGTCCATCGTTAACTATGATTTTTCACCATCTTTCAGGCAGCATTCGAATACCGCGTTGAAAATTTCTGGTCCCTTGAGGCATTCAAAGAATCGACCCAATTTTAAGTTTCTTCATAAGAAGAGAGAAGAGGTTATCCCACTGACTCTCAGCGGGAGTTTTCTGTGTTTTGTTAGCCCAAAGATTCACATTCGATTTTTTTGGGAAAATATTAAAGCTTTGTGAGAAGCTCGAACTGGCCCATTGGGGCTGTCAAGCCTGATATTTCTATTTATTATAATCAGAGTGACCAGATGGTCCAACGCAATTTAATGCTAATTATGCCATCTTTTGGAAAACCTTTAGGGTTGGAATTGGGACTGGAGGGAATCGATTGGTGTTTCCCGCGCCCATCGCGAATTCAAACTAAATCTTTAGATTTTAAAACAAGAAATAGGCGCAGGAGTGTAAATCAGAGATTTTGTTTTAGGGGTAGCAGTTCGTTGCACAATTTATGAATTTTTATCACAGCAACTACACACAGATCACTTTTTATTTTCTGTTTCTTCTTAAAATAAAGTCGTTTTTGCTTAAAATCAATGTAAACTATGTCCAGCAGCTCTGAATAAATTTAGAAGGTAATCGTTTTACCCCTTGAGATGCCTACAACCTCAGCTATCAGAAAAACTTTAATTTCTCCAATTGTTTAATTTCATTCCAAGGATTTTATGTACGATTTCTGGAGTGTGGACCGCTTTGTAGGCGACTTGAAAGTTCGGGGTCACTTGAGCTGGTACCACCAAAATGGAATTCATTAACCACTGCCTAATAGTTAAAACTAGTATTCGGGTATGATTTTTAAACTTTTTCTTTTTAATTTTTCTCAAAATTCTCGAGGTTGCCTACTTTTGCAGACAGTTAAAACACAAGTTTAATAAAGTCGCTTGCTTAAAATTTAAAAGTAGTTTATTGACAGGAGGACTAATCGCACAGCCTTTTTCAGATATTTTAAATTCAATATAAACTTTGTCAAAGAATTTGATACAGTCCTGTGTTGGGACTAATTTAAACTGATTTAGAATCTTGAACTTGAAATTTAGAAAGGTCGAAAAACAAATAAATTTTGACAGACTCATTCAAATGTTGATAAATAAATTTTTCAAAAAGTAAGGCATTAATAAAAATGTCTCTTTAAGTTATGCAAATTAATTCAAGCTATATCAAGAGATTTATTTTGAGTAGCATACATTTATGGGCACAAAACAGGGCAATTTAACATAAAAACGCAAAAACAAAATGTAACAAAAATAACGGATATTCATTAAATATGCTCTCTTGACTGCGCCAAAAATTATGCTACATAAACACACATTAATATGCAAAATAAAAGGAAAAAGCTTACAAACACAAACACACACACACAAAGAAATGAAAAACAAACAAAGCCAAGCACGCATTTCGCATCTTCGTTTCTTGGCCACAACCACATTTTATGTTTTGGGCTTTAATATTTCCTCAAAGTATGCAACAATTTATTTACAATCACTCAACACCAAACGATCAGATGGCATAAAAAAAAACACACACACAGTCACAACACACGAGAAAAAAAAATACAAACAATCGCCACAAACTCTTTACTTTTTCGCGCAAATCCAAATTCCAATTTTAGTAAAATGTAACTCGAAACTCGAAATTTGAAAGGATTGAATTGGATTGGAACCCAACCGAACCGGAGTGTCACCGTTCGTTCCGCTTATCAAAAGCACGCAACGCGTTACGCAGCCAAAGACAAACTGATTGCCGTGTGCCGTGCCATGGTTGTGATTTACCGACGAGGCAGCAGCACAGACGAGACGAGGAACGAAGCGAAGCTCCAGCCAAACGAACAGCTGGTAGAGCCTGCGCGTGTGTTGGTGAGTGAGTTGAAAGTGCTTCGTTGTGGCGGAGTGGTGAGTGAGAATTTCCCCATTTTAAAAAGAATGTCGGTTTTGTTTGCAAATAGAGTTGAAACGCATGAAATTTCGTTTGTAATATTAGAAATCAGTTTTGAAAGTCCCAGACAAG
This sequence comes from Lordiphosa mommai, assembly GCA_018904225.1. NCBI lineage: Eukaryota > Metazoa > Arthropoda > Insecta > Diptera > Drosophilidae > Lordiphosa > Lordiphosa mommai. The sequence goes on from JAEIFT010000047.1 coordinate 686,707, forward strand.
CATATAAACATCAACAAAGCGCACAGTTTTGTTATTGGTTTTAGGCTCGCTTAGGATACAATTTGTTCAGGAAATATTATTATTTGAAGGAATAAATAAAATAAAATAGTTAAATGAGTATTTATGAGGGTAAAGCTATTTGCTTAGACAATTTGAGGTATCAAATGACAAAGCTCATACCCTTTCGGACTCCTGCTTAATTGCAAGTTAGTCCGCATTTACACGATGAAGTTTCCTTCATGAAGTTCTTCACGAAGTTTTTGTTTGTGGGGAAGAGGTGAAGAGGGGCAGCCGAATCTGGCAAAGCTTCATGACCTACCGCATGAAGTTTTTCGATAATTCTCCTTTGCTTTGTTCCGATTGAACTGATGCAGGGTTGATTTGTGGGTTATTTGCTGATCGATAACTCGTGTTCTCAGGCGAATCGAAATCGAACTTTATGAAGCAAACTTCTTCATGTAAATGCTCATGAAGTTTTGAAGATGCTTCAAAACATAATCGAAGAGAGCTTCATGAAGCAAACTTCATCGTGTAAACACGGACTTAGATTTACAGTTTAATGGTCAAAATAAAGACTTTGTAATCCCAAAGTACATATTTAGCATATCATGTAAATCTATTGTTGTTTTTGATTCTTTACATTTTTGAATATACCGGGGCGGTACCGAAAATCTCTAGTGATTTTCGCTTGCCCTTTAAACTATAACTGTTAGACTTTACATGAAAAGAGACACAAATATTCCCGGTTTCTAGATCAGATGAAGAAAGTTAAGTGATTTGAAACAGACTGCTCAAAGCCAAGAAGATGTGATTCGTACGTTTTTCCTTCCAATAAATATAGAATTCTTGTCATTTTACATAAAATTCATTTAAGTTTTGTTCGAAATGAAGTAGAATATACGAAAATCTCTGGAGATTTTCAAAGTTAATATCGAACAGTTAAAAATAAACAACAGAATGATTAACAAACTCAGTCCTGTTTTAGAATTGTTTCGACACCGAGACACCGGACGCAGTTCGATATTTCAATAAGATTGGCCTTAATAGTGTCTGTCCAAGCCGAGGAATACTGTTATATACCTTGTACCTATTTATAATTGTATGATAACACTGGTCGACAAAAAAAATCACATTTTTGATAACCCAACTTTTTTGGCGAATTTTGGAGCGCTGAGTTTAACTAGTAGTTCTTCAGATATCGGCGACTATATATTTTTCGGTATTTTTAAAAAGATTCGTTCACATAAGTTGTCATAGTTTATTGTTTATTGTATTTACGATTATTTCAAACATTTTAAGGTATATCCTAACAATTGTGATATTCGATATTTGAATTTAATAAACTCGTTGTACTCACGTAAAATAACTACAGAATCATTAAAAATTATTTTTATATCCACTTTGGCGCTTTTATGCATCTTTTGGTGTTGCTCTTTTAAGAAACCAACAGTAATCTGACATTATTTTGAATCGAACCTTGGATCACAGCTCTTTAGATCGTTAAAGCAATTTGCCGCTTTTTTCGATCATTTTTTAGCAAATTGCTTATAATTAAGTTACATTTTTAAATTCAGCATTTCAAAATATTTCAGAAAAAGCTATCAAATCGAAATGGGCAGATACTTCGTTCAAATTTGTCGACCAGTATTATTGATAACTTTAAAATGTGAAGCAGTTTAAAACAAAATCCGAACGGCAAAGGTTGAGAAGCTTTTTCGTGCCTAGTTACTTCACAGCTAGCGCCAATAGCTGGTGAAGGTGACCGGATCTGTAAAAGTTTTTAAAGAAAACACTTTTTATTAGAGGCGGGATCGAAGAGGTAGGCACGCTACTGAATTCGAAATTTGTGGTCGGAATCGGGACCTACGTTTGGACGTTGACGTCCTAAGCAAAATAGCAGCCCTCCTTCCGCCCAATAACGTACAACACGATAAGGCAATCGAAAATAGCAAGACTTTGATTTATGTTTTTATATAAATAAGAAATAAATAAAATTAAAATCAATGACGGGCTAAAAATGTTTTAATAGGGGTTTTAAAAGCAGTTAATGACGACACCAAACTAATCACTCGATAAAGTTAGTTTAATCAAAACAGAAGACGCGAAAGGTTTTCAAAAATAGGGGGATAAGTAACAGGTAGGTCGGGTCACTTTTAAGAGTGTCATAACGCCCGATATTACAAAAATGTACAATTCTCATTGAAAAGTAAGCAAGCGTGGCTTCAAAAGTTAAATTGCTGGTTGAATAACGACCACCGAGCGAAGCTTGGCTTAATAAGTTTATCATTGGTGTTTCAACAACATGACCCTAAGATAGCTTTAGTCTACGCAAATTAATTTATTACAGGGTTCCAAAAAAATTCGAAACTGGTCTGCTTCCAACCCAGCAACATTGGCTCATATTTAAAAGATTGACCCAAAGAAGTTAGCGGTATGTGTATAATTGTAATTGATAATTGTAAATACTCTGTGGCTCTGTCCACTACTGAAGTATTCACTCAAATGCATAATAAAAGAGTTGTTATTTCTCAACAAAGTAAAAGGCCAATGAAAACCAGATCATTTGATAAATTTTTAAAACTATTTTGAAAAGCAATGGATGGTTAAGATCAAGCAAATTGAGTTAAACAGGAGAAATAAATAGATTAAACCCCTCAAAAAACAGTTTTAAGAACTTCTGTTTGTAGATTTGCAGAAAGGCGCCACAGGCATTTTCGCATATGACTATTTCTCGTCTTTTTGTCAAAATCTATTAACTTTTTGCCAAAAAAAATTCACTTTATAAAACATGTATTTCCACAATATCTTCCATTTTTGGTGAATCAGTTTTTATAACGTGTATATTTTCTGAGATATCTGCAAAAAAAAGTTTTAACCTAGAAAAATAAATTTTCGCCAATTTTTACCATGGTTTTCGTAATCGGCACCACAAAAAACATATGTACTATAAGTTTAAACAAGTAAGAAAGTCGGTCAAGTCCGACAATAATATACTCTGTACCTGTTTGTATATAACTTAAAACTTTAAAGTGTGGGATCACAAAAACTGTGCAAGTGCTGCCCATCACGATTACGGGCAGTGCTGCCCAGCGTAATTATTTGATTTGCTTATAATTCGAATATCGTTCATCTGATCATTTCAGGACACTTATGAGAGTGCCAAAAATTTGAGGAATTTGTTTCCCTAAATATATGGTGGAGAGAGGGAGTTATGTTATGCACCGAAAGTATTTGTTTCCCTTTGAAAAACATATAAATAAATAATTATAATTTTACCTTTCTCGTCTGGGAATCGAACTCGGAACTGAAACACAAGAGCGTATGCATTTTACCACACGGCCACGTAGTGCCCGCGACGAGAGGCGCCAAATGACTTAAAAGAATGTAGCCGTATGTATGTTAAGCTCTGAGTGTGAAACAGAGGTGATGGTTTAGTAGGTAAGAGCGTTGAATTAAGAGGTCCTGCGTTCGACTCCTCTTCGAAGCAGATATACTTTTTTTTTTGTGTTTTAACATTTTTTATTTATTGCAATGTCTAAAGATCCAATAAACATTCCGGATTAATTTGCGTTCAAAGTTTAAATGTCATTACGAACGCTTAAGGGGGTATTCTACCTTTGAACAGCGTTTTATGAGTGTTTTTTAAAAAAAATTCTGGAAAGAAAACTATAAGAGCTTTTTCAATTTGGTTTTTTGTTTTGTGTTATTTATTAATTGAATTAAAAAATAAAAAAAAAAGATTGGAATTCGAGGGCTGTTCAAAAAGTTATCGGCCTGCCAATTAAGGCCTCAAAAAAAAAGGTGTAGAGGTGGTGGCCATGATTCCGGGACTCCAGGTTATCGGAATTGAAAACGGTAAATGTGGTTATGATTAGAATTGATGTAGTTCTGGCCCGTACCTCAATCATAAAAAAATTTTTTTTTGTTGTTTAGTGTAAAAAAAAATAGTAAAAAATTTTTTATCTTCATGATTGAGGTACGGGCTAGAATTACATCAATTCTGCGTCTATTGCAACATGGCTGATCAAAATCGGTTCAGTAGAACTGACCCAATCATGGCTACCAGGTCAAAAAACGTGGTTTCGAGAAAAACGCGTTTAAAGTTTAAATTTAATTTTTTAGGAAAGCGAAGAAGTAAAAACTAAATTTGTTTATACAGTTTTTATATGTGCTAGTCTGCAATGCCAGCCCCGTATAGCAGGCCTTCCTCCTCTTCCGCTCTTTGAGCTCTGCGAGCAGTTCTTCCCTCTTTTGAAGACGCAACTGCTTTAAGTTCTGAGCGGTTCAATAGTTTGATGTTTCGAACTGACGCGTAGTTATAAGTTTCGGAACCAATGGTAATACCCATTAAACTCATTATTTTCAATACAGGTATAAAACCTTCATTGAATATACAGGTTGCAAGATGATTTGCGACTTCAATGGTACGTGCACCTGAGTGTACGTGTTTGGGTGCCAATGTCCAAAGTAACGAATTGAAGGATTCATTGCTGTTTTGCGTTTCTGAACCAAGACATCTAGTCAGTAAGTCGTTAGAAGAGAGCGCTTCGTAAATTGGCTTTATAGCTTCTAGAACTTTGTCGTTTAGTGCTGTGTATTTATGTGAAAAGTTTTGAAGAGTTCCTTGTGCCACTGCCTTCTGCCAGGTACACCAACTAGACTCACCGATGGGACAGTTATCGTGTTGCGGGTTCTCGTCTGTTGAGCTTTTGTGAGTTGCCCATATAGCCTTTTTCATTTCTTTTACTGAATCAGGGTTACGGCGAATGGCTAGTCCGTAGTATATTGTTAGCTCGCTGATGATTTTGTCGGTGAGTTTCCCAGCACCCTTGCCACCAATGCCTTTGATTTCCTTTTTCGCTTTACGGAGCCTTGTTCCCATTCTTTTTTGCACATGGGCGATGCACTCTTTTTTTTTTGACGGCTGGGTTATTTTTGTATGGGTTTTCGTCTAAGATTGCTTTAAACGTTTTTGAATCACCATCACCGATGTATTTGGCGTACTTGATGCCAAGTTTTTTTTCCGATCTGGCGAACATTTCCTTTACTGCATCAACTTCCATCTTGCCAGCACTGCCTTGGTGGTTTATGGAGCAATCTTCCTGGTGCGTCTCATTCCACAGCTCATAAGCGAATGGTTCTTGATCCTTTTTGGCTTTCCAATAGTTGCAGCCTTGACATTGTCCAGACTTAACAACAGAGTCGACGATTTTCTTGGAAGATTTACCAATCAAAGTTGTGACCCCAAAAAGCGACGAGAAACCACGTTTTTTCCAAGTACCATCTCCAGATACCGTAAATAGTTCCGAATCACATTTTTCGTCAGCTTCAATCATTGCTTCTCGTTCTTCCTGTACAGCTTTTAAAAGAATAAGATCATAAACGGCTTCTCCAGCTATGTACAAATGTTCTAGGCAAGCGTAATATGTGTTTATGGTTAGACCTTGACAAATGTCCATAAGGCCACAAAACATATTTATGCCTTCGCGTCCAAGGCCTAAGAGTCTCATCGCAACAACAAAACGTCGATTTATTTCAAATGAGTAACCGACTTTAGGTGACGAATAAATGTATTTAGTGTCCTTGCAGGCGCACTTCAAAGCAATTTTAAAACCAAGTCCATACTGTGTTGCTTTTGCAAATTCAATTTTTTGATTGCATATGGCACAATCATTTGTGAAGCAAGTGTTGTGAAGACTGAACAAAACTCAAAAATGCAATACTGAAAGTTGTTTGTAATAATAACTTCGTCGTCATTACTCTTCTTAAATTTCTTCGCCGATGTACTTGTGAAATTCGTGTCTTTATCTTTTCCATGCTGATTTCCTCTGAATTGCCGTTTATATTGCCGAAAAGGACGGTTAAGTAGTTTTCTACGACTTTTTTTATCCATATTACTGAACAAAAATAAATTATTTCACTTTTTTTTTTTAATTCTCTTCACTTCTATTATTTATTTTTGTTAAACCACAACAATCGGTACATTTAAGCTTTAAGCTAAATTAAAGTTAAAGAATTTGAAATATCAAATGGATTTTGTGGTGATTTTATGATTTTGCATGCAAACATAAAAAAAACAAAAAATTAATTAATTTTACAAAAACATTGCTCCACTAAAACGGCTGTATCTTCTAAAATATTGAGATTTTTTGAAAATGGTTTGAAGGGGATGAAAGGGAAATGTCCAAGCTATATTAATAATGAAAAAAAAATTAAAAAAAAAAAATTTTCAAAGGTAGAAGACCCCCTTAAAAAAAACTGACTAAAAATTGTCATTTTAGGTCATCTTTTTATCGTTTAAGTAAAAAACGAGAAGGCAAAGCTAACTTCGACTGCGCCGAAGTTTTAATACACTTGAAAAACTTTACTCCAACTGATTTAACTGGTAAAATATATATAGGATATAGATATCATTGATAATAAAAATTTTATACCATCAAAAAAACTTTTCTTAGTAAAACACATTTTCCGACCGATCGGTCCTTTGGCAGCTATATGCTATAGTCATCCGATTTTGATAAATTTTTTAAAATTTTTGTGAAAATATATAAAATTAATATATATCAAGATTGGGGACGCTACAATAGAAAACAAAAAAGTTTTTCTCACTAGAAGTAGTTTTTTGACCGACCGTTTATATGGCAGCTATATGCTACAGTCATCCGATTTTGATAAATTTTTCCAAAATTATGTGAAAGCATATAAAACCAACATATACCACGATTAGTGATGCTACGATGAAAAACAAAAAAGTTTTTTTCACTAAAACTAGTTTTTTGACCGACCGTTTCTATGGCAGTTATATGCTATAGTTATCCGATTTTGATACATTTTTTCAGAATTGTGTGGAAGCACTAAAAACAAAAAAGTTTTTTCAACAAGAACTAGTTCTTAGACCGATCGTTTCTATAGCAGCTATATGATATAGTCATCCGATCCGGCCGGTTCCGACATATTAGTTGCATAGAAACAGACAGACAGACGGACAGACAGACGGACAGACAGACGGACAGACGGGCAGACGGACGGACGGACAAACGGAATTGAGCTCAGCTCGTCATCCTGATCAAGAATATATATAGTTTATGAGGTCGGAAATGAATATTTCTATGCGTTACAAACTTCTGGGATAAATTAATATACATTTTTCAAGTGTATAATAAATGAGAGTCAATCTTAATAGCCTATCCACACTACAGTACATCTCAGCGAATCGATCGGAAAATGGTGAAAAAATGAAATGAAAGTTGATGATCCAGAATAATTCCTAAAAAAAATTTAAATCACTTTTCTCTAATTTATTAATGATTTTTCTTTTTTTTACCAATTTTAATTGTTTGTTTCGAGCAGACACTTTGCCTCAAATACGTTCACTTTGATTTATAGAATAAATGTTGATTTGATAATATGCGTTTTATCGAGTCGTATGTAAAAATAAAGAAACAAAAAACCCTGTCGTAACAATCTTGCGCTTAAGCTATAAGGCCCAATGCTTAGGGCGTCTATCCAGAGGCTCGAGCCCAAGGAGACGCATCGGAAGATTTTTAGTTTGTTTGTTGTGTGTGTGTGCAAAACACACTACTGTTTCAATTTTTTTTTTTTTATTTCAAAAGTAAAAATTTAAAATCAAAATGGAAACAATTGAAAACAAAAATGTAAACCTTTATTTTGAAATGAAAAATTGTTCGAAATAAATGAAATTCGGATTTACCAATAAAAATTCGATTTACCAACGTTTTTTTGTAATCAATAATTAATTGGCCGTAGTGATTTTCGAGTAAACGATTTTATTTCGAGTTTAAATTTAATTTTGGTATAAAGAAGATGACAAGTATATCTACAGCTATCAGATCAGATTTGAATAACGTCAGAATCGTTTTAGCAGTTAGTTTTGATTCTGGTACCGGTTCCGGTACGAACCAAAATAAGTATTTCGGTTTAAAATTGATTTATATTTTGTATATCGTCCAAAATAGGGCCACGTTAATAATCTTCAGTTCTATAACCTCAAGGTTTTGAAATGGACCTAAAACTGTTGTTTCACTTGTCTGAGTTCTCATATGAAATGGCTAAAAAACACTCACATGAAAAATTCATATGAGAAATCAGACAAGTAAAAATTCAAATTAAATTTAAATTGTTATACAAAGAGTATACTGAAGGAAGCATCTCCGACCCTATAAACTATGTATAGTCGGTATAGCCATGTGCGTCCGTCTGTCCGAATGAACGCTAAGATCTCAAAAATGGTAAGAGCTAAAGGTTTTTTTTTAAAAGTGTTTATTTTAATTTTCATATAACATTTAATATTAAATAAACAAAAATAAAAAAACTCGAGAATTCGAGTACACTAACATAACAAATATGTGATTTTATTTTACGACTTCATTTCAAAACCTTGCGGATAAACTACACGAACCCATACGTCTGGAAGACTATAGGAATGGGCACCTTGATCAAATCGAATTTGATCTTTTATTTTCGAAAATTTTTGTTATTATAAAGGAAGGAAAAAACCACAACAAATTACAGATAAATAAAGACAACAACAACAACAACTACTACTATTTAAAAACAACCCATAATTTTAAAGATATATTGTTCAAACCTTCTAGACTTATATTTTTATCATTGTTACTTATCGAAACACCATACATCATTTCTCGATCAGATGAACGATAATAGAGTTACCAACCCAAAACTTAAAATTTTTCACAATTTTGAAGATGGATTGTTCGAACCTTCTAGACATATATTTAAACCATCATTACTTATCGATACACCATAGACCTTTTAACGATGAACCATAGACGAGTTCTAAGCAAATCAAATAATAACGCAGGCCATTTTGTGATTTAATAATAGATTCCCTGAGTAACGGGTATATCGAAGTCGAGCAGAGCTGACTTCAACTTATGCTCTCGGTGTTCGGTACTGTTTGAGCAAATCATAGATTAAGTATTAAAACCAAATCTGCGGTAATGACTATTTAGAAAAATTTTCATAAACATTTTGACAATTTATTTGGGTGTGAGAACTTAACTTAACTCTTAGGGCAGATTTATCAAACTTAAAATTTACTCTGTTACTCTTAAAATTGTATCTGTTAGAAGACGATTCATACAGACGCATTGACACAGACAGACGCCTACTACATATATTTGCAAAGCCTTTTTTTTTATATAAAATTCTAATTTAATAAAAAAAATTTTAGATAAGTAGGCCAGGAGTTACAGGAATCAGTTTGCTTGAGCAGACAACATAAGCTTTCAATTCATTCGTTAGTTGGCACTCGTAGGGTGCACAACAATTTTTTTCTTTAATTATTTCTTTTACTTTGGGTTTTCCTAGGGCCCGATACAATGACCACATTTGGTGTGTAATTTTTTTTCTTATTTTCTTTATTTAATTTTGCATTGGTCTTTAATTTCCTAGCCTTCGAGGTTCTCTATTTACATTTAAATATTTAAATCGGGTAGATACAATCGTTCTGACATAAAAACAATAAACCAGCGGAAATTATTTTAATTTCTTTATTTATTTATATTTATAAGATATCAGATATCGAATCCACCATACATCATTTTTATTTTCATCATCATTACTTATCGATCATCCATTCACTGTGGAAACAAATCATTACGCTGGGCAGTCTTGGCCGCAATACTTATGGGCAGCACTTAAAACCTTGAAAAGCTGTATTAGCTTTTCCCTTTATTACGGTTTTCTAAATATTGGAACACAACATTTTTAAATTTAAAAATAATATTTTTAAATTTGATATAGATTAATATTTTTCTAATATATATTTTGAGAAAAATTGTTCTAAGACGTGGCAAAGTAATTAACTTTCTGAACGGATAAATTTAAGATAAGATAAGTATTCGGAAGATGAGTAAGTAGATTGAAAAAGTGTCCGCAAATGCGATAGAATTTTGATATCACCGTCAAAAGCCATACCTACCAATCGCATTCTTAGCTGCCGCGATAAAAATGTTTGATAACTTACACTGGCAAAATTAAAAAAAAAAAGAAATCTAAAGTTTACAGCATACTTTTAAGGCGCCAAAATCTCTCACATACACAACAAATATCCCTTTATTCCGACCAAAAACAAACAAACAAAAAAGTACCGAACACGAAGAGGGACAATTTTTGCCGCGTGGTGAGTTCATCGTGCCTGCTGATGGCTTACCTCCTCCCCCCTTTCAACCAGCCTTACCGGCTGCCATCTGCGTGTAGCATACTTTCGTGCGCTGATTGTGTACATTAAAGCCAAACAACGTTAGTTAGCCTTAAAGACGAAAGAAGACGCAAACGCCACACACAACTTGGCCACATGTTTGGCCGCCTGCGAATTTTAATGACTTACCCAGGCACAAACCTGTGTAACCCTGTAACCCCCCGCGCGTTGCGCGTTGCCAAACATGTTTGCATTTGAATTTTAAATTAAACGTCGTCAGCGACGATGATGACGACAACATGTCAACATCAACAACAAAAAAAAATTTAATGGAATGGCAGGAGGCAACAGCAGGAAGTAAAATTTTTGGTCGGCTTAGGCTGTGTGTGTGTGTTTCCTATTGATTTTCAGGCTGACCTTTTGGTCCAAATGGAATGCCAAATGTGAAGTGCCAATTATGGTGAAACGGCTGCTCAACTAAGTCATGTCGGGGATCAGGATTGGTCTGTATATATGTATGTATATGCTTGCAAGGCCCCGCAGGAGGCCAACTTGTTGAGCAATCGTGCTAAGGTCAAAGCTAATAACTAAAAGAGTTTGTTTCCTGCCAAACTAAAGTTGCATCCAAGCGAGCTCCACAGGTTAGCGAATTTATTCAATAATTGTAAATATTTTTCGAAACATCGAAATCAATAATATAAATTGATATTTCATACATCAAGCAAAAGAAATATCGTTTTATCGTAAATTTTTAAAGCCTCTTAAAGACCACAGAAATGTCACAGAACGTCTGTACAATAACACTAATAATATTCAAAAAAACATGTTTCTCATACTGCAATCGAAAAGAAAGTCAGGATTTGAATCATAGACTTATCTCTCGAGTGCCACTAACACAGAGCCATTAGCGCTATTTAACTACTCTTGGTCAAAGGATTGTAGCATCATTCAAGCAAAATTATAACTTACCAGCAAAGCCGAGGATATAATTGTGTACGGGTGCTATATATAACTAAAGGGAAGTTATTTTTTTAAGTATTCATTACGGACCTTGCTTTGTGCTTTAATAAACCCAAAGAAGACTTTTATGGCCGTTTTTCATCTTCATGGTTTTCAAATCAAACGTAGGTTGCCTGCTTTTGTGCCGCTATAAAAATATCTATGCTTGTGTTAAAGTAGTTGCTTAAAAGTAGGCAACATACTTTTCTCAAAACGCACCTAGATTTGAAAACCATAAAGATGAGAAATCGGCCCTTACAATTTTAAAAAGTTGTGTACAAATAAATAATTTTTTTTAACAATTTCTGACAATTTTCTTGATCCGATTTAAATTGCAATAGCTGATTTTCCGAAATTGGAAAAAAATAGAAGGCTAACATCGACTACGCCGATGTTTTAAATACCCTTGCAGTTTTTTAAAGACGCCACCATTGATAACAAAAACGTTTTTCTCACTAGAACTAGTTATCTAGACCGATCGTTCCTATGGCAGCTATTTGCTGTAGTCATCCGATTTTGATCCAGAATTGTGTGAAAGCATTTAAAACTAATATATACCACGATTGGTGACGCTACGATGGAAAACAAAAAAGTTTTTTTCACTAGAACTAGTTTTTGGACCGACCGTTTATATGGCAGCTATATTCTATGGTCATCCGATTTTGATAAAAATCATCCAATTCAGACAAATGTGCAGCCTTTGTGTATTTAAAGACTTTTTGCAAAGTTTGGTCAAGATAGCTTCAAAACTGAGGGAGGAGATAGCATAGAAACAGACGGACGGACGGACAGACGGACAAACGGAAATGAACTCAGCTCGTCATGCTGATCAAGAATATATATACTTTATGTGGTCGGAAATGCTTCCTTCACTGCGTTACAAACATCGTGACAATTTTAATATACCCTCTGCAAGGGTATAAAAACTTTTCCATGATAAAGTTATTACCTCAGGAATTATGAATATTAAATGCTTTTAAACAGTTCTACTAAATTTCGGTCAGATGGGATGACTTTATTCTATATCTCGACCGATCTGTCGGAAAATGTGTTTTACTAAGAAATGTTTTTATACCCGTTACTCGTAGAGTAAAAAGAGTATACTAAGTTCGTGCGGAATGTCCGTCTGTCCATCTGTGCGTCCGTCTGTATGAACACCTAGATCGCAGAGACTATACGAGCTAGAGCTACCATTTGTTCAGTGTAGACTTGTATCGTCTGCACGCAGATCAAGTTTGTTTCAAAATTTTTCCCAAGCCCCCTTTCGCCCCCGCAATATGAAAAGTAAGTAAGCTTGTTCTGATCTTCTAGAGTATTATTTTCCTTATCAATATTTATCGACCCACCATACATCGTTTCCCCATCAAATGAACGATAGCAGAGTTGCCGCCCCCGCTTAAACCTCCCACAATATTGAAAGTAGATTGTTCGAACCTTCTAGACATATATTTTAATCAACATTTCTTAACGATACACCATACACCGGTTCACGATCAGAAGAACTATAGTCGAGTTCTAAGCAAATCAAATAATTACCCTGAGCATTTTGTGATTTAATAATATATTTTGAAATAAACCTCTTCCTGCGTAACGGGTATATGGAAGTCGAGCAGGGCCAACTTCAACTTACGCTCTCGTTTTTTATGGTAGCGTGATCATATTATGATTCTCAATAATTTTGAATTTATAAATATCTGATATCTATATTCTATATATATTCAACCGGTTAAATCTGTTGGAGTGAACTTTCGCAGGTGTATTAAATCTTCGACACAGTCGAAGTTAGCTTTGCCTTTTCGTTTAGTTCTAATCTCATCTTGCTATGAATATTCAGTTCAATCTCTGGCCTTGATCGTCTAACATTTCATTTACGAAACAACAATAACTACACAGCAGAATGAGTTGGTTCTTCAACAGGGGTACTAAATTAGCCACTCCAGAAACAGTACCATCAGAGACACCATCTGGACAAGAACAAAACAATGAAGCAGAAAACACTGTATTGGTCGAATCCGACAAAGAAGAAGAACTGGAGCCGCAGCTGGAGAAAACTCAACCTAAAAAAAAGAAAGAATCAACACAACCAACAGAACCATTGAGGCGCTCGCAACGGATTCGTAGGCCACCCACTCGTTACCCAAATTAATGAATATAAATAATAGTTGATATAAAACAAAGAAGAAGGAGAAGGGATCAAATAATATATTTGGTTAATATTTCATATATTTATTTACGGCTGAATTAGGAATTTCTGTGATAGAGCCAAAGTTTGGAACAGAACCAGCTGCAGCATTTTCTCATGAAGACGATTGCAGTGATGAGCCTAAAAACGACAACTGAGCGCTTTGTTGATGAAGCTTTGGTATGTATGTATAGCGGAAAATTGCATATAGTCAAACAAACAATTTTTCAATATAAAGCTCTTCCTACAGCTGAGGCGTTGTGAGAAGTTTATAAAGGAAATGACCCAGCCATGTACCAGAAGAGTGTCTCATTTACTCACATAAAGGTTTAACAGAAGCCAAGAAAAACTTAGTCTGACCGAAATAAAGAATTGTGTTCCATACAGAAAGAGAAACAGAGTTAAGGCGATTGTGTTGCACTTAAATTGTTAAACAGCGCGCTGGAAAGTAGGCAACATATATTGTAAGAAAAGGTTCAATATAAATAAAAATGTAACTCACAAAAAAAAAAAATGTGCCACACAAACAATACCAAAAAAAAAAACCTAAAACAAAGCAAAGCGAAAACAATGCGCACAAAATCAAATAAATATTTCAGCTCAAAAATATTTCCTTTTCTATGCTCTCTTGTTTTTGTTTTGGCTTCTTTGTCCAGCTTTATTTTGAGCAACCGAAAGTGAGTTGCCGCTGGATGGGATGCGGGATGATGCCTGGCTTATGCCCGACTGTTGACAACAGCAGCGGCAGCAGCAGCAGCAGCATTTGAATGTGGGACAGCAAGCAGAGTAAGCGAATGGCCGCCAAACGGGAGAATAAAGTATTAAGATATTTGCTAAAAAAGTCAGACACAGTGGTTGAAAGACGATTGTAAAGTGAGTGCAATTAACATTGGCACAATTTCAACAAATGTTGTCAATTGTTTAGTTTAGGGTAGGGATGTCAATATCGTACCGATATATCGATTAAAGATGGGCGGGACAGAACCCAAATTTAAAATTCAATCCCGTCCTGATACCGAAGAACTAGTCTGTATATCATGACGACCTCTTTTGGGCGACCTAAACGTTTGGCGTTGGTTGTGCTAATTTGATTACAACGAAATTCATTAAACTACTTCTTAACCAGTAAAAACGATTGATGAAAAGTCCCGATAATATTGCTTTTTTTTATTTTAGTTTCTAATTTTTTTTACTGTTAAATATATACTAAATGATGCAGCTTACTCAAAAGTTGACTGTAGTCTATAAACAGTTGATAGTTGACAGGAGCAGCGGGTTATGCAATAAGACATTGGTCGTGTTCAGCAGAAGAACTTTCTCCCTAATCAATGATATATTTCTTGGTAATTTACGTAGCCTACTTTTCCTCTTGTTTATCATATGACATTTACATGAAGCTTTTCGAAATGTCGATTTAACAAGACACCCTAAAAGTATGCTAAATAATATGACTAGTCTTATTAAGCTAATCAGTAATCAAGTATCGCTGCTGAACGCGCCCTTTGACTTATTTTTAAGTTTTTTTTTTTTTTAGTTTATAATTGTCATCGATTTGTGATTTCCGTATTTACCTTCTTGTCTTAAGGGTTTCCCTTTTCTTTCTTTACTTTTTTACATTTATCGTGTAACACAACATACATCAAAATACTTGGTCCTAATAAAGCGAAAGGAAAGCTACAAGCTAAAAACTCATAGCCTACTTTTGGGCATAAAACATGATTATGCCGGCAAGTATTGCAATTAATGCTACTTTTACTTTACTGGAAGTTTGGAGTCGCATTGAAAACCGCACTTAAATTTGTTGTGTTAAGCGGCTTAAGCCCTTTTATTTTGATTTTTTTTTTTTGTGTTTTCTCAACACAAATGGAATGGAACATGAGCAGTGGACCACTCAAAAGTAATGCCAAAAAATGATATTAAGCGGATTTGCAGCAAGTGCCACCTCAAGAGTCAACAAAAGTAGCAAATTTATGAAAACTATGCGGCAATACAAAGAAGAGTAAGGTCGGCTGTGGGGTGAAGAGGGGAATGGCGACGACACACCAATAATACTTATGACCAATGTGCACACCAAACACCCACTCAGAGGCGGGCAGGCAGGGCAAGAGGTAAGTGAATGAGAGCCATGTGTTTGTGTTGGCCGGGCAGTAAAATATATATTTATGTGTACAGGATTAAAAGGGATATTAGCCAGTTGTAGTCGTCGTTGTTGTTGTTGCCGGTGTTTGTAGCTCAGTAACAATAACAAAAATACAAAAAAATAAATAAAACTTTCAAAGCCCAAAAGCTTAACAGGACAACAACTTTTGACTTATATGGATATGAATTCAAATGAATGCTAAATGAATGAATGAGAATTGAAATCATATAAATATTTAACGTTTCGGAATCAAGTTACATTTACTTTATAAATTAACATGCAGTGCAATTTTTCGTTTAAATAAGAGGGTTGCCTTTTAAATTCAAGTTTAAAAGTCAAAAAAGGATCAAAGGACCTAAATTAAGTTAAAATATAAACACTCTTCAATTCGTTTTTGCAACTAACTTAGGTTCGTTTTCTCATCTTCTTGGTTTTTAAATCTGCGTGCTCTCTGAGAAAAAAAATTTGTATTGCCTACTTTTAGGACGCGTTTATAATCATACGCGGGTCTTTGTTAATCCATGGACTGATATTTTGAAGCTGCCTTAGCTTTAAGGCAACACATATTTTCAGTTAAATCACCTAGATTTGAAAACGATAAAGATGAGAAAACGGCCCTTGGTCTTGACCTGAAACAACCCTTCAACGTTTTTGTGATCTAACAAGATGCTTTAAAGTTGACTTTGCAATTTATTTTTGATGGAGGGAAACAAAAAAGTAAGAAAAGTCGGTCAAGCCCGACTGTAATATACTGTTTACCTGTCAAAGTATGTTTTTGACTCATAGATTTAACCCATTTTACGCCGTTGTTCGACTAGTCGAACAGCAAAGTTATCTATTTTGAAAAACTTTGAAGCCATAGTAAAGCCAATTGTTTAAGTAGATACACTATACTATAGTATATTTCATTGAGTTTCAGACAAGGAATATTGGAATCACCCGCAACCTTGCAGGTGGGTGTTAAAATAAACCCTACATGAAGACCTCTTTTCTACATATATATTAAATATGGTAGGAAAAGCTCGAGAATATTCAGAAATAAAACAAAACACGGAAAAGTAGCACTGGGAGACTGTATCACAAATGCGTAAGTGACTGTTCGACTTGTCGAACAACGGCGGTATTTAGCAGTCAAATTGAATCAGCGTGTCACATGTTTCTCTTTGCAAACGCGAATACAATAGCAAATAAGTAAAATAGACGATTCCTAAGTGAAAGATCTGGCGTGCACATTTCAGATCAAGACCCGGAAGGACCTGCAAGGTGTGATTGAAACTAGGCCAGGCAATCCGCATCCGACTCTTCTCCAGAGAAATAAATTGCCTGAAACCGTCAAAAAAAATAACCGTCAGGAAATTTGTACTCAAAATTGCGCCAAAGACATTATACCCTGAATTTAATGTTGCTGATGACCTTAGATTTTTAGGCCGTTTTCACCTTAATTTAAGGCCAAAAGTTGCCAAAAAATTAAAACAAATTTGATTCCACATTACGTGTGGAAGGGAGGAGGGGGAGGCTCGCAGAAGACAAGACCGACCATGGTTTATCCACCGAGAGTTTTTTTCTTCTGAAAAACATTTATAAAAACTTTTTAAATTTACCTTCCTCGTCTGGGAATCGAACTCGGGACCTCGGAAATTGGAACAAAAGAATGGCTGCACGTCAGCTCACACGACCACGCACCTCATACGAGTACAGGCGCCAAATGACTTTAGAGAATTCAGCCGTATGTTATGCTCTGAATATGTAACAGAAGTGGTGGTCTAGTGGGTAAGACAGTTGACTAAGAATGCCGAGGTCGTGGGTTCAACTCCTCTTGGAACGAGATATTTTTTATACACATGAAAAGTGTATATTAATTTTCCCCAGAAGTTTGTAACGCATAGAAATATTCATTTCCGACCCCATAAACTATATATATTCTTGATCAGGACGACGAGCTGAGCTCAATTCCGTCTGTCCGTCTGTCTGTCTGTCTGTTTCTACGCCAACTAGTCCCTCAGTTTTGAAGCAATCGAGCTGAAATTTTGCACAGAGTCTTCTTTTTGCTGCACGCAACTAATATGTCGTAACCGGCCGGATCGGATGACTATATCGTATAGCTGCCATAGAAACGATCGGTCGGAAAATAAGTCTTAGTGAGAAAAACTTTTTTGTTTTCCATCGTAGCGTCACCAATCTTAGTATATATTAGTTTTACATGCTTCCACATAATACTGAAAAAATTGATCGAAATCAGATGACTATATCATATAGCTGCCATAGGAACGATTGGTCAAAAAACTAGCTCTGGTAAAAAAACTTTTTTTGTTTATCATCGTAGCGTCACCAATCGTGGTATATATTAGTTTTATATGCTTCCATACAATTCTGGAAAAATTTATCAAAATCGGATGACTATAGCATATTGCTGCCATACGAACGGTCGGTCAAAAAATAAGTTCTAGTGAGGAACATTTTTTTGTTTTCCATCGTATCGTCACCAATCTTGGTAGATATTAGTTTTATATGATTTTACAAATTTTTGAAAAAATTTATCAAAATCGGATGACTATAGCATATAGCTGCCATAGGACCGATCGGTCGGATAATGTGTTTTACTAAGAAGTTTGTATGGTATCAAATTTATATTATAAATTATCTAAAAATTGTAAAAATCTGATATCTATATCCTATATATATTTTTCCGGTTAAATCAGTTGGAGTAAAGTTTTTCAAGTGTATTAAAACTTCGGTACAGTAGAAGTTAGCTTTGCCTTCTCGTTTTTACTTTTTTTTATTATTTTGCAATGTCAAGAGTCCAAATAAACATCACTGATTATGTTGTCCGATAGCGGCTGATTGTACAAAGAAGTACATTCGAAGTTTATCTGACATTACGAACGCTTAGGAAACGTGACCATAAAAATTGGTGACGTATTGCCTTAAATAAAACTGTCTGAAAATTTTTCCGTTTTAGGTCAAATTCTCATCTTTTAGGTAAAATATTGCCATTAATATTGAATTATTGGCAACTTATTTTTTTAGGAACTGCTCAGCCCTAATAGTAGGTTTTTCTTTTTTTTTTTTGAGTGTTGCTGGTACTAAATTAGAGATGGAGAACTATCGATATTCAACGATAGTTTTTTAAAAACTATCGATAGCCCACGATAGTTTTCGATAGTATGGTAATTTAATGATTATAAATGCAAAAATTTTACATTATGTATTAATAATCAAACTTAAAAAATGGTTTCCGTCACTTTTGGTTGTAACTTTGGCATTAATATTGGGATGTGGGTTCCGATTAGATATATGTATCATATCATTTTACAGAAACTCTGATGCTTGCATTTAAATAATTGTGGAAATCGTAAGCGTCACCATGCCGAAGCTTGATAATCGCGAACCCCAGGTAAAATAGCGGCCCACCTTCCGCCCGCCGAGCCGACCGTGGTGCTCAGCCACGAACGTGTGACACAAAATAGCGCATAGAAAAACACTAAACTAACGCAAACTACGGGCTATTTACATTAAAAAATAGGTTTTAATAACAGGAAAAAAAAATAGTGTCATCGATAGGTCTCCACCAGGTTGAGCTTTCATTTAAATGAAAACTTGTATTTAAGTTCAGTTCTAGTTTTGCATTTATAAATAAAAGACGGTCTCAAGAATTAATTTTTTTGTTGTTGTGTCCTGCGAAGGATTAACTTGTATAGTCTGTCACAACGGACGTGTAAAAAATGGATACCTGCACAGAAAAAAAAATTATATGATCTGGGACTCAATATTACATTTTTTCATATAAAAATAAAACCGATAAGATGAAGATGAAATTGACCTGTTCGAAAATATCAAACTGATATTCACACATATCAAAATGATATGTTTAAGATCAAAGTGGTATTTTTTATTAAAAAAAAATACTATGAATTTGGCCGGTCATATGTTATAGTTTATATTATATATATTTTTGACAACGGATTCGGGCTTACTGGGTCCGAATTACCTAAGACAAGTAACTTTCACCCTTAGAAAAAAAACCTTGGTCCTGCTCGGCTTAGAATGGGTTAAAGTGTGGGGCCACAAAAACTGTTTAAGTGCTGCCCAGCGGAATTATATGACTCGACTATCGTTCAAATGATCGGAAAACGATATTTTGGGGATTGATAAGTAATGATAATTAGTTTATATGTCTAAAAGGACTAAACAATCTATTTTCCAAAATAAGGGAGACATGACGGTTAACGGGGCAAAAATTGCAACTTAACTTGATCTGCCTGCAGGTATGAAGAGTTAATGTTCCATACACTTCAAACCTCTAGCTCTATCCATTTCTGAGATCTGTGCGCTTATATTGCCTCGGCTGTTGATGCTAATCAAAAATATATACAAGTACTTTAAAGTGGTCGGAGATGCTTTCTTTTGGCTGTTAAATACTTCTGCACAAACTTTTTATGCTCTTTGTAGCTTTGGTACAGAGTATGAAAAGTATGGAAATTAATTCTATGTTTTAAGCAGAGTTTAAAGCCAAAACAAATAATGGTACCGGTTAAATCTATATTTCGGTAAGGGTTACATTTGAACCGGCTGAGAATCAATTTCCACATTTGAACTGATTTAAACTGGTGCAGAACCAGTTTTGAGCCGGAAAAATATTTAATTTTTTATTTCAGACCTAGACCTCAAATTGCAAGTTGTCAGCTAAAATAATTTCAGGATAAAGCTGAGAACCAGTTAAATCAAGTTGAATGTGGATTGGAACCCGTTTTGAACCTGATATAACCAACCCAAAAAACAAAGGCCATAGCCGATCTTACTAGGCGTATCGACAATCCTATCCATATTTCAAGTATGCAGTTTCAAAGTACTACATCAGAGAGTAATTTAGCGATTTATTTTATAGTTCTAGAACCAACACTGAAATTTTAATAACCATTTTATAAGCTACCTTTAAATATTCTTAAAATTGTTATTTGTCTATAAAAATTTTGAATGGTTGCCGGAAATAATATCGATATATGGGCAATTCTGTTATGTCGAACGGGACCATCGTACGCTTTTAAAGTTAAAAAAAAAAGTCAAAATAAAACGGATTTTTATTTTGTCAGAACGCTTAGCTTATAGCTCTCAATTGGTGCTTAGGGTGATTTTAAGCAATTTTTACATATCAAGATAATTGCAAAAAACCAAGGCAGTCGAACGGGACAAAAAGAAAAGAGGTTTTCGCGACCAACAATTCAAAAGCCGATTTTTGCGAAACCTGAGGCAATATTTATTGAGTCGAATTTTAGAATATGTTGCATTGATGCCACTTAAAAATGTTTTTGATTTTACCCAAAAATAATTCATACTTTTTTTAAAGATTTTGAATTTATAAATATCTTATATCTATATTCTATGTATATTAAACCGGTTAAATCAGTGGGAGTTAGCTTTCGCAAGTGTGTTAGAACTTCGGCACATACGAAGTTAGCCTTGCCTTTTCGTTTAGTTCTGATCTCATCTTGCTATGAATATTCAGTTCAATCTCTGGCCTTGATCGTCTAACATTTCATTTACGAAACAACAATAACTACACAACAGAATGAGTTGGTTCTTCAACAGGGGTACTAAATTAGCCACTCCAGAAACAGTACCATCACAAACACCATCTGGAGAAGAACAAAACAATGAAGCAGAAAACACTGTATTGGTCGAATCCGACAAAGAAGAAGAACAGGAGGAGCAGCGTCAGCAGAAGAAAACTCAGGCTAAAAAAAAGAAAGAATCAACACAACCAACAGGAGAACCATTGAGGCGATCTCAACGTATTCGTAGGCCACCCACTCGTTACCCAAATTAATGAATATAAATAATAGTTGATGTAAAACATAGAAGAAGGAGAAGGGAGCGGAATTCAAATAATATATTTTGTTAATATTTTATATATTTAATTACGACTGAATTAAGAATTACTGTGATAGAGCCAAAGTTTGGAACAGAACTAGCTGCAGCATTTTCTCATGAAGACGATAGCAGTTATGAGGCTAAAAACGACAACTGAGCGCTTTGTTGATGTAGCTTTGGCATGTATGTATAGCGGAAACTTGTATATAGTCAAACAAACAATTTTTCAATATAAAGCTCTTCCTATAGCTGAGGCTGTGTGAGAAGTTTATAAATGAAATGACCCAGCCATGTACCAGATGAGTGCCTCATTTACTCACATAAAGGTTTAACTGAATCCAAGAAAAACTTAGTCTGACCGAAATAAAGAATTGTGTTCCACACAGAAAGAGAAACAGAGTTAAGGCGATTGTGTTGCATTTAAATTGTTAAACAGCGCGCTGGAAAGTAGGCAACATATATTGTTAGAAAAGGTTCAATATAAATAAAAATGTAACACAAAAATGAAAAAAAACAAAGCAAAGCGAAAACTATGCGCACAAAATCAAATAAATATTTCAGCTCAAAAATATTTTCTTTTCTATGCTCTCTTGTTTTTGTTTTGGCTTCTTTGTCCAGCTTTATTTTGAGCAACCGAAAGTGAGTTGCCGCTGGATGGGATGCGGGATGATGCCTGGCTTATGCCTGACTGTTGACAACAGCAGCGGCAGCAGCAGCAGCAGCATTTGAATGTGGGACAGCAAGCAGAGTAAGCGAATGGCCGCCAAATGGGAGAATAAAGTATTAAGATATTGCTAAAACAGTCAGACACAGTGGTTGAAAGACGATTGTAAAGTGAGTGCAATTAACATTGGCACAATTTCAAGAAATGTTGATAATTGTTTAGTTTAGGGTAGAGATGTTTATATCGTATTGATAAATCGATATATTGATGATTTTGTGTGAGGATTTTGGATATGATATTTCTTTTGATATGACATGGAATGATGATGATATAAATAAAATGGGCCAAAGAAGAATAATAATTTCTTCTGATATAGTCGATAATCAATACTTTTGGACTATTTTAATAAGTGGAATTAAAAACAAGTTTGTATATGGACAATTTCATTATGTCGAACGGGACCTTCGAACACGTTTGAAGTGTACAAAAAGTCAAAATAAAACGTATTTTAGTTTTGACAAAAGGCTTAACTTATAGCTCTTAATTGGCCCTATAATTTGTGCTAAGGTTGATTTTGGGTAATTTTTACTTTTCAAGATAATTACAAAAAACCAAGTCATTCGCAAGGTACACAAACAGAAGTAATTTTCGCGATCAACAATTGACAAGCCGATTTTAGCGGAACCTGAGGCAATATTGCAATTTGTTTAATTTTAGAATGTTGTTCATTGATGTCACTTAAAAATGTTTTAAATTTTTTTTTTTTTTTTTGTAATTCAATTTTAAGCACTTTCGCATGGGACATGTCGCACGGGACAATTTTTTCCAACATCATAATTTTTATTATGATAATAAATAATTATATAATAATATTTATTTTTAAGTCAACAAAAGATTTTAATGTATTTATTTTGACATAATAAAAAAAAATTTTTTTTGTAAATATTGAATCGTCCTTCAATTTTTTTCCCACTGATTCTCTATGTTTTTTCGCCGCCGTTTTGGCTCATTTAGATTTAAATAATTTAAGTTTGATATTACAAAAAATAGTTTGCTTATACAATTAAACCACTTTTGAACCGGTTCAATGGGTTCGGAACCAGTTTTGATCCACTGAGATATGGCTCGAACCACTATTGAAATGGTTAAACGGGTTCGGAACCAGTCTTGAACCTGTGAAACCGTCTCCATATAACTAACTTCGTAGTTATGGCTCTGCACCGCTATTGAACCAGTGTAAGCCGCGTTTGAACCGGTTAACAGACTTGGGACATAATCTACACGGTGTGTTCCAAAACAAACCGAACTTTTTGGATATAGAATAAAATACGCATTATAAGTATTATCTTTGGAAGTTATTATTTATTATACTCTGTACCGAAGGTACACAGAGTATATTGGGTTTGTGCAGATGTATGTAACAGCCAGAAGGAAGCATCTCCGACCCTATAAAGTATATATATTCTTGATCAGCATCAACAGCCGAGTCGATATAGCCATGTCCGTCTGTCCGTCTGTCTGTCTGTCCGTCTGTCCGTCTGTCCGTCTGTCCGTATGAACGAAGAGATCTCAGAGATGGTAAGAGATAGAGGTTTGAGGTGTATGGAACATATATTTCTTATACTTGCAGGCAGATCAAGTTTAGTTTTGATTTTTGCCACGCCCCCTGCCTCCCCCGCAAATTGAAAAAAACGTAATATCTTCCACAATTTTGGAGATAGGTTGTTCGAACCTGTTAGACATATATTCTACTCATCATTTCTTATCAAGCCCCCATACATTGTTTTCCGATCAGATGAACAATAGTGGCGCTATAAGTAAAAGAAAATTTAATTCAACGACAACAACGGCAAAGAGAGAGCGAGAGGGCAATAGCTTACTGGTAATTTCCCAATTGGAATTGGCTTGACGGCCTTAGTTAACTGGACTGCGCAGCTTTTGGTTTCCCCCTCCCCTCTTTCCAATAGATATTTGATAAGGAGGCAAACACCAAGTATGAGAGGGGCGATGCAATTGAGATGGCCTGCGGTCAGAAATCACGCGTGATTCCCGCTTGACTAATATAGATACGTTTATGTTATTAGGAAATTATATACAAATTTTATAATTTTACGAGTTATGTACTAGGGTAATTCTACTCATCATTACTTATCGAGCCTCCATACATCGTTTTCCAACCAGATAAACGATAGTCAAAAGAGTTGCCATTCCCAGATTTTGAAAAACCCTCACACTTTAAAGTTATCAGTTACATACAAACAGGTACAGAGTATATTACAGTCGGGCTTGACCGACTTTCTTACTTGTTCAAAATAGATTCCATTTGACTTAATACAACGTTGGGAACGATGAACCAGCCTAGATGCATAGATTATTTTATGTCATTTATAGGAGTATTCGTCAGTACCTCGGTTGCGGCTGTTTAAATGGCTGGGATATCATCATAAAATGCTCCTTTCATCTTGGTTTTGAGTTTTGGTAATAGAAAATAGTCGCAGGGTGATAGATCAGGCGAATACGGAGGGTGGTCGATGAGAGAAATTCGTTTTTTAAAAAAAAAATTCGTTCACTTTTTTGGTCTTGTGTGTTTGATGCATTATCGTGCAATAAAAACAACTGTCTTCCTGCTGGATATTCAGGTCTAACATGACTAATTCATCTCCACAAACAATGTAAAACGCCTAAATAGTATTCTCCAGTAACAGTTGAACCATCCGGAACATATTCCTAGTGGAATAAAAAGTAATTAACATTGTCTTGATTCGAGACTTCTGAAAACGACCATTTTTATATCGTGTGAACCACGTACAAACTCGAATACGACTCATACAATCATCAGTATAAACTTTTTTATCAATGTCTTAGCGAATTTTTTTTCAAGTTTTATATTTGTTCTTAGTTCCATTTTGTTTTTTTACCATTAGCACACTTTTTCTTTTATTAAAATGGCTGTAACTTTGACATCTGTCATCCGATTTACATGAAGTTAGGTGCGATTGAATGGAATGAATGTAGATGTAAATAGTTGGCTCTGCATGTTGTATGATTTAAATATAAAGTTCGGTTATTTTTAGGACATGTGTATGTGCCTTTCCTTATCTACACGAACATACTGAGAAAAATTTTGGAACTTTCACTTTTATATATATGAATAGAAGATGTAAGAATGCAATTATAGATTGTAGTATGGAGTGTATTCTTTCGTTTTAACTCTTCTTACTTGATTGAAAGGGAAAGCAGTTACATAGTCTGTATACCTAATTCACGGGATCGGTACCGTCATCTTCAGACTTCGATATTTATTTCTTCTTAAACTTCAATTAACGATTTAGCGATTCACACTTATCTGTTCGCCCGCCTCTATGTCCCATCGCCCCCATCCTATCGCTCATCAATCTGCCCATCCATTTCCAAAGAAATGCCAACAGACTTTGTCCATCGTGTTTAATTAAAAATTTTGACAAGTTCGTGCCTGGGCATAAATTGCGCATCCCAATGCCAAAGGCTGGCACAAACTTGGTCAACTATTTGAGCAATTAGAAGAGGGGTTTTTTGTCCCCCCTCTTTTTTTGGAATAAGCAGAGTTATGCGTAGAAAAAAAAAAGGAAAGGGGTTTGCCCCATACATAATTAGATGCAATGACATATTGTCAGGTTCTTGGCAAGTTTTTAGCGCATGTGTGTGAAGCTGCTTTTTGGCCTGCAAAATTAATGTCCATCAGTCGCATAATAAATGAAGAGTTGTTCTTCTTCTTTGGATGTTTCTTTGTCACCACGCCCACTAAAAACAAAAAGGAAATAAAAAAAAAGCTCCTCTAAAAAACAGTGTGTGTGTGTGTGTGTGTGTTGTCGTCGAGACAAACTCATTTTGTGTATGCAGCACACATGTTGGCCACGCTCGTTTATTCATTTGAATTATTCCCAAAAGCGCATTTAATTTTAATTATGCGTGACAATGCCTCATACAAAATGCTCTGGCCAGGACATCTCGCCCTGCCCTGCCATGTGCCCTCGTCAGGCAGTTCGTCCTGTTGCTCAACCCACCGCGACTGTTTTACGCTCCCATTGCCGCCAAGATTACAGACTAGTTGGCATACCACACCTCCTGCCCAAAACTTTAACTTTCAACTTGTGCCCCTCCTCCCACCGGCAACTCCTTCTACTGATCAACGTTGTCGTTTGCTTTGTTTAAATATGCAGAAAAATATGTTGGCAAGATTCGTGATAATAAAGTGAAAAACTAGATTTTTTTTAAGGGATTCCGACTATAAATACACTTTAAGGCCACTTTATATCATTTACTCAACAGTTAGAGCCGAAATATAAGAATGCTACAACAACAACTCGCACTTCTTTTGAACAATACATAATCGATAAAGGGACACTGTTATCTGCACTTATGATAGCCAATTAAAGAAATTACCATCGGTGCTTTATTTTTATAAATCTCCATAAGCATTATAGATAGGATGTACGAGGGTGAATCAATAAATCAAAAAGGTCAAAAGGCGCTGGTGTGAGAGCTCGCATTGTCATGGTGCACAATGATCTGTCTTTTCTTGTTCGTTTTTCGCATTTCTCCAAAGACTTCAGGCATACAAATTGTGGTGTACCACTCAGAATTGACCTTCCTACGTTGTTCAAGCGTAACTGTCACCACATGACCAGTTTTACCGAAGAAACAGGCGACCATTTGCTTCGAAGTGCTTCTTCCACGAACGACTTTCGTTGAATTTAGCTCGTCTTCGAAGACCCACACGGTCGATTGCTGTTTAGTTTCGGGCTCATAAGCATAGATCCATGATTTGACACCAGTGACGATCTTATAAACGTCTTTTGAAACACCGCGATTATATTTTTTCAAAATTTCTTTGCACCAATCCACACGAGCCTTTTTTTTAGCGATTGTCAAATTGTGCAGGTTCCAACGAGAACAAACCTTTTTTACGCCCAGTTGTTCATGCAATATCGAATGTATGCTGGTGGAAGAAATGCCCAAGGATGCCTCTATTTCACGGTATGTCACGAGACGATCTTGTATTATCAGTTCACGCACGGCATCAATGTTTTCTGGCACAACGACTGTTTTTGGAAGACCTTCACGACCTTCGTCTTCGAGCGAACGTTGCCCGCGATTGAATTCATTAAACCAATTTTTCACAGGATGAAATTTTCTGTGAAAATATTTGTGGGTCCGTAGATAGTCTAGATTCACAATTGAACTCGATATGTACCGCTGCAATCGGCTTCAAACGGGTTCAAAGGGTGGTTCATAGCCAAATCTTTAAAGTTGTAAACTTGATATTTGGTGTGTAGGTGAGTACTATGGAGCTAAACATTTTACCGTTTCAAGACCGGTGCCAAACTAGATTGAAGCGATTCAAAAGTGGCTCAAACTCATATCTTGAAACTAATTCAGCTATTAAATTTGGTGTTTGGGTTGATAATATAAACTTATTTATTTTTCCAGAGACAAGCTGGTTCTGAACCAGTATTAAAATGTGGTTCAAAAATGGTTCGGAGCTATATCTCAGAAATTATTTCAGCTAGAAACTTTAAATTTGCAGTGTGGGTTGATAATATGGAGTATGAAAATTAGAGAAATTCTTGAAATTGATTTGCTTTTGAATTCGTGAAACAGCTGTTCGCAACAGCTCAATACAAAACGCGGAGTGTGACCATGAAACATGCAGACAATACGGCCACTTTTATGTTAGTTGAATGGCCACACTGCTCCCTTTGTATGGAGCAGCAAACAGCTGTTTCAGGAAATCAAAAGCAAATCAAAATGAAAAGCAAATCACTTACAGGAATCCCTCTATTGATTGTTTTAAGATCAGTTCCGAACCAGATTGAACCGGTTCAAAAGTGCTTCAGGTGCATTTTTCAGAAATTATTTAAGCTATTCTTTGGTAATTGGGCTGGTAACATGAAGAACATTATTTTTCGGTATCATATCCGGATCTGAACAGGTCTTAAGTGGGTCTTCTACCTTTGAAAAACAATTTTTTTTCGATTTTTTTGTTTTGCATTATTTTTATAGCTTGGGCATTCCTCTTGCATTTCCTTTAAAAATTCAAAATAGTTTAGCAGAAAAAGCGTTTTTAGTGGAGCAGTGTTCTTGCTAAAGTGAGTATATTTTACGTTGCTCAAAACATTAAGGCGCGTTTTTCTCGAAACAACGTTTTTTCACCTGTTAGCCATGATTGCGCCAATTTGACTGAACCGATTTTGATCAGCCATGTTGCAATCGACGCATAATTGATGAAATTCTGGCCCGTACCTCAGAAAAAAACATTTTTTACTTTTTTTGTACACTAAGCAACAAATAAAAAATTTCAAAAATCGAATTTTTTTAAAACGGCCTCCAATGTTTAAAAAAGATTTTTTATGATTGAGACAGCAATTCTGATTATTACCTCATTTACCGTTTTAATTTCCGATAACCTGGAGTGCCGGAATCATGGCAAACACCTCTAAAACTTTTTTTTTTTTTGAGACCTTAATCGGCAGGCCGAAAACTATTTGAACAGCCCTCGAATTTCAAAATATTTTTTGTATTTTTTATTCAATCAATAAATAACATAAAACAAAAAACCAAATTAAAAAAGCTCTTAAGTTTTAAAACTGATTTGGAGCCAAATCTCAGAAATTATATATCTAAGAACTTGCAATATGGTTATTGGAGTGATAATATGGAGTTGTTTATTTTCCCGGAAACAAACCGGGTTTGATCCAGTCTTAAAAGAAGTTCGAAGCTATATCTCAGTTATTATTTAAGTTGGGAACTTAAAATTTTGTGTGTAGGTTTTTAAACCAGAACGAATCGGTTCAAAAGCGGTTAAGGATTATTTACCAGAAATGATTTAAGCTATTAACTTGAAATTTGGTGTGGATTGGTAATATGGAGTTAAATACATTCCCTGTTCAAAAACGGTTCCGGACTCAATTAAACCTATTTAAACAAGTAAAAAAGTCGGTCAAGCCCGACTGTAATATACTCTGTACCGGTTTGTATATAACTAATAACTTTAAAGTGTAGGGTCACACAATCTGTTAAAGTGCTGCTCATCACGATTACGGGCAATGCTGCCCAGCGTAATTATTTGATTTGCTTACAATTCGAATATCGTTCATCTGATCTGGAAACGGTGTATGATGGATCGATAAGTAATGACGATTAAAATATATCCCTAAAAGGTTCAAAAAATCTGTCTTCAAAATTGTGGAAGATATTCGATTTTGTTCAAATTTTGGGGGTGGCAACTCTGCCATCGTTCATCTGATCAGAAAACGAAGTTTGGGGGCTCGATAAGTAATGATGAGTAGAATATATGTCTAGAAGGTTCGATCAACCTAACTCTAAAATTGCGGGATTTTTGAGATGTTTTTCAAATAGTGTGGGTGGCAACTCTGCTATCGTTCATCTGATCGGAAAACGATGTATGGGGACTCGATAGGTAATGATGAGTAGAATATATGTCTAGAAGGTTCAAACAACCTAACTCCAAAATTCCGGGATTTTTTAGATGTTTTTCAAATTGCGGGGGTGGCAACTCTACTATCGTTCATCTGATCGGAAAACAATGTATGGGGGCTCGATAAGTAATAATGAGTAGAAAAAAATAATAACAATATATATACTTTATAGGGTCGGAGATGCTTCCTTCTGGCTATTACATACATTTGCACAAACCCAATATACTCTTTGTACCTTCGGTGGTTCCGAACTTTATATCAGAAATTTATTAAGCTATGAACTTACAATTATGTGGGTGTGTTTGCAATATGAAGTTTGATATTTTTCCGGAAACTGAGACTGAACATTGTACATTTGTGGGATTAATCTAGAAAGTCCTTGATACACAATACTATTTATTTGTATTAAATTATAATAAAAATTTCAATTGCATACTTTTGGGCATCGATAATAAATGGGATATTTTGTACATTCGAACAAGAACGAAGAATCAACACTTCTCTTTCAATAAACCTTTGCCGAACCTTTGTATTCTAGGTGAAGGGCCAGGCTGTATTTGCCAACTCTAAAATAACTATTGTATCATTGCTATTTTAAAAAGACCTAATTTCTGGAACCATTGACATTCCATCCATTGGAACCATTGTTAGGCAAGATAAACTTTTATATAATAAGCAGAAATCTTATATCTTCTCAACCCTTTTCCCATCAAATTTGTTTAACTAACTATTCCCTAAATGAGCCTATTTGTGGGCCTATGCGCTTCGACTTTGATTCCAACAAGTCGGAAATTTCACTGATATTTTCAGTTAGTTTTAGTATTTTTGTAAAGTTTTGGTATTTTTGAGTATTTGCATTAAAGTTTATCACGCTACATTAGCGTTTCCAAAATCATTCATACCGAAATACTGCTATGCTAGACGGACGTATTACAAACTTTCTAACAAAATTAATAAGCTGCCATTTTGAAAGGGTATCGCTTGCAAAAAGAATATTCAACCAGCACTCAATTTTACTTTATCAGAACGAGTGGTCCACATTTTCAATTTCCGTCGGCATTTAATGCACATAAACAATGGGCAACGCCTGTTGGGTAGGCCATACAAATGGCACAACACATTCATACATGCATACGGAATCAGAATCAGAGCAATCGGTATAAAAACCCCAATGCTTATGGGCAAACGGATGCGGCTGCAGCAGTATTGTTGTCAAGTCATGACAGATGCGACAGTTGCAACGTTGTGTGTGTGTGTGCCACGCACATATCCATATTAATCGACTTTTGTCAGGATTTTGCCTGATATTTGTGTGGGTGGCGTACGAGGCGAATGGACGAGCGGCCATTTGCCTCTAAGCGCAGCTTTCAACGCGTTAACGCGCTGCACACACACAGACGCATACACTCGCACATGGCTTATGGCCCTAATGTGGCCACTTTTGGGTGTTTGCTTTTCTGACGGCCATCCACAAATGCGCAATCACTAACAACTGGAACAGATTTATGACAGAGCGGAGGCAGTGGCAGACTCTTGCAATTGCCAAAAACCCTAAAATTGAATTGAAGGCCAAAATGTGTCGCCTAAGCGTCTGGTTTCGTTTAAAACACTCGAAAGGCAAGTAGAGGAAACGGAAATAGAAAAGGAAAACCCTATGAAAATATTTCATTAGTGTGTATAGGAACTGAAATTTGGCAACAAGGCCAAACATAAACATTTGCTACCCACTTGCACGGAGAGAAAAATATACGTACTTATATGGAATCAAGCATTAAATGCAGAAAATGTTACCAAAGGCAGGCGCTGTGCCACAATCGCGTTGACCTAAAACCACTTCAGTGATTGAAAACGCTGCACTAAAAAAAAATCAAGAACCAAACCGGACCAAAAGCCGTAATTTCATCATTGTTTACCCTCCGAACCGAACCACTAATTCACAATAAAAAGGGTTTGATTCACAATATAAAGCAAATTTCCTGTAAAATTTTTTTTTGCTCTACGTCTGATTGCAGCTAAGGAAAATTAATGAGACCAATGGGAAGCAATTAACGAACATGCAATATAAAATTGTGACAAGCCATAAAATTCCTCGCACATGATTAAAATCAATAAAGGTAAAGCGCGCGAACCCAAAGCATCGATAATTATCGATAAACTTATTGAGCGGGACGAGGACACAGAGCATTAATATTAGAGAGAACGATTGCTCGATCGCCACAAACTTAACAGAGAATTAATCAGGTGTTCTTTGTTATTGTCGCTCTCTGAGTACAGTCAATACAACGTCCGTCTCGCTCTAACAACCGTGTTTTACTATATGTGTGATAAGACCTTAGCAACATTTTGAACTCGCTGGCAACATTTCAAAAGTATCTACATGCGTATTTTACGCTTAACAGCGCCACAAAGGGCATAGCCGAATAAGCCTGGGAAAAGTGCCCCAGGAGATTTTTGAATATTTTGGATGAGGGATTGTAGCTATTGTTTAGGAGGGTATGTATACCCAATTTCAAGTCAAAAGGTCTATTGGTTGACGAGTAATCTTTAACTAAGCTTAAACATAAATAGTGCATTATCTGGTCTAATACCACGCTTAACCATTCGCTTTTGATGGCAAATAAAAAAGATTCAACGTATATATCCGTAGAAAAATTCAAGAATTTTTACTCCTATTCCAATGGTCCCTCGATCTACGACAATAATATCTCCTGGCTGAAGCAATTTTTGAAGTCCATTCTGATCATTGAGCAATTGCTTTATAATTGTTGCGTTATTTACATTAGCAGTATAGGGTCCTACCATGTCAATTATAAATCCATTCGTAGTGCAAATTGTGATATTTTACATAAGTCATGCCGGATTCAAGTCGAGGATCGTCAAGCCGGCTGAGATACTGACAGAAATATTTAAAACAACTGGCGAATGCACCATTATCAACGAAGACAGTGATGAAGATTAAATAAAACTAAATACTAAAGTATATTAATTTTTATGTTTTTTATAAATTGCGCATTGTTGCACCACTTAAAAAAAGTTGATTTTTTTTTATAATGCATATGGTTTAAAAACACATCAGCTGTGGAAAATTGGTGATATTGTCAAATCTGGAAAGTGGTCATTTTGAATTTTAAAAACTTTGACCATCATTTTGGGACCATTGGAATAGGAGTAAAAATTCTTGAATTTTTCTACGGATATATACGTTGAATTTTTTTTATTTGCCATCAAAAGCGAATGGTTAAGCGTGGTATTAGACCAGATAATTCACTATTTATGTTTAAGCTTAGTTAAAGATTACTCGTCAACCAATAGACCTTTTGACTTGAAATTGGGTATACATACCCTCCTAAACAATAGCTACAATCCCTCATCCAAAATATTCAAGAATCTCCTGGGGCACTTTTCCCAGGCTTATTCGGCTATGCCCTTTAGAGGCGTCTGAATCTCTATCTCTAATAATAATGCTCTGTGCCAGCAAAGGGAGCGTTTTGAACGGTACGAGATCACGGAGCATTATTGTTAGAGATAACGATTGCTCGGTCGCCTCAAACTTAACAGCGAAATAATCAGCTGTTCTTTGTTATTATCGCTCTCCGAGTACAGTCAAGACAATGTCCGTCTCGCTCTAACCACCGTGTTTTCCTATATATGTGATAAGACCTTAGCAACATTTTTAAAACGCTGGCAACATTTGTAAAGTATCTACATGTGTGATATCTCTTAACAGCGCCACAAATTGAGAGGCGTCGCAATATTTTTCTTTAATAATAATGCTCTGTGACGAGATCAACTTGAACAATATACCTGGCTTGTATGAAACAATTTTTGTTGGGGAAATTCTTTGCAGCTCTTGGCTCAAAAAATGCAGTATATTTTATAAAGAATTTCATACAAAACCGAAATTAGATATTTTAAGTTTTCGCAAGGCACAATGGCTTAAATGGTACAATTTATAATATTTATAAAAAACATGGAAGAAGATCGTACAACAGACCGTGGTTCTCTGAAAATTTGTGAAATACTAAAATTATATTTTTGATACTTTTGGAAAAGGAGTTTGCGTTCATTGATAGTTAAAAGTTAAATTAAGGGGAAATTGGAAACTTTAAAGCCATTGTGCTGTACAAAAACTTTAAATATCCAATTTTGGTTTTCTATGAAATTCTTTATAAAATATACTGAATTTTTTTAGCTAAGAAAAAAGTACGCTATTAATGAACATGTATGATGTGGTCTTCTAATTTGTACTGTACAACCAAAAATCTTCTTCAGAATACCACATTTCTCGCTTGGAGTGCACTTCGCATCCAATCTAGGGCTGTCCACCTAGCCAATCTTTTCCACTCTCACCGCCCAGAGTGCTCTTGTACATCTGGACTTATATCCAATTGCCTTCAAAGCGTTATTTTCAACCCGAGGACCCACATAGAGCCTAAGTAGTTTAAGATATATACATAAGACTAGAACATAATACCACTGATATAAAGCACAATCTATTGAGACTTCGATTGATTCACCCCTCTTATTCTTTGGAGGAGAACTCGAAGGGCGATTGCGCACAAACACACAAAGAAATTAAATATTCTGTAACCTCTGGCCTCAACGAGCTTAACCCCAGACCTAAACATCGTTACAAAATTTATTAATGATGTTATAGATTCCTTCGAAAATTGCCCAAATTAACATACAACAAAAATATTTGAAAATTTTTGTAAGATTCCTCACTGGTTCGAAAAATATGGGAGCGACAAAACTTTATTCAAGTACGAAATTCTTTTTTCTAGTAGGAATTTTTAGATCCCGAAATACTTCAAACTTTCGGGATATATTTATTGAGTACATTTCGATCCATTTTATATGCGCCGCTACTTATATATTTAACCTTGGCTAGTTTAAGTGTATTTAGGTCCAATGGAACGCATTCATTATAAGCCAGTGTTTGTCAAGAAGAGCAAGGCGAAAAAGGGAGAGTGTATTGCGACGCAAAGCGGCTCTGACCTATCTCATTGAAGGCTAGGCGGCCACTGATTGAATTTGCGAGTTTTTTAACTCTCTTTGCGAAGGGTTTGGCATGTGTTCGTCTCGTATCTGTGTGAATTGCCGAATGTGTTCAGCTGCCTGCAGCTATGGATGACAAACACTGTTATAAAATTTAACAATCTTGCTCAGAACTTTTGGTAGTACGGTCACACTGTCATCCCTCCAAATGAAAAGTAATAGAACCAGTTGGAAATTTTAAGGCCAAATTGATGCTTAAGTAATTCCAATTATCCATTGCATACTTTTAGGGCTTGGCATACGAATTGTGGTTTGTACTTAATCCGAGAAATTTTGTACATAAAAAGTTTTTTAGAACAATTCATGATTCCTGAGTGTTAGTTCTTATTTTAATAATATTAAAGGTCGTTTTAGAACTTAAGAATCTTTTATACTTTTAAAAATTCTTTCTCAAACATACTAGAACTCTGCTCTTGAAAGATTCGTTTCGAAGATTTTACGTTTATCAATAAATTTTAGATATAATCGAAATTGCAGGATTCAAGTACTCAATACTTTCATTTTTTTCTCCCTGTGTGCCTATTGCTTTATTCATTCTCGTTTTTCGGCACATTTCTTCACTCTCTTTTTCCCCCGTCTCCGCTTAGTGTGTCGGTAATAAACTGAAATTTTATTGTCCAACAAGAATGTTGCAATATGCTTGGCCATAATTTCTACTCAATGTTCAACATTGTTGCCAAAACCAAAACTGGAGGGGGGTGGAACAAAAAAAAACACAAAAACTTTTCAAACTCGATAACACCTTTTCTGATTGCATATTTGCATTTTATATGCTTTTGCCCCTTTTTTCTGGTAAAATATTTTATAAATAACATTTCTTTTGGGCATTTTAAATAGGCACACGGCACAGTTCAAAGTTTAGTGCAACTAATTTATAATTTATGATGCACTTGCAAAAAAAAAACACAAAAATACTGCAAACAAGTTAAAAACTCAACAGAAGCAAGAAAAGGGAGCTGCTGCTGCCGCTGCTGCCACTCATAAAAATGTCCACAAAGGCAAATATGGCAAATGCATAAAACAGAAATGAAATATTCATTGCATACTTTCTGCTCTGACTCTCTGCTGCAAATTGCCAATTAAATATTGAAAAGTGCAGCATAATTTTTTGAGTACAAATGTTTACATTTTTCTTTTTTTGGACATAAACGACAACATTTGAGAAATAGTTGACAACACAAATTCGTTCATTAAAAACTATACGCAACAATGCACAAAAGTAATGCGTCCATCTTTTAACTTGGGGGCAGGCAACGTCAAAGCATATGTCGAAGCATTTATTTGGCCAAAGGAATAGTTTGAAAAATTGGCAATTTGGGGCGATACGTCAATGCCAGACATTTACATTTTTAAACATTATTTAATTTAAATGGTGTTCATCCGAAAGCTCCAATTTTGGTATATTTTTTAGCCGCTAATATGTGGTCTTCCAGGGCTGCAATTGTGGCTGGCTTGTCCCGGTACAAGAGAGACTTGACGTTGCCCCACAAAAAATTGTCTAGTGGGGTTAAATCACATGATCTTGTCTACCAATTGATTGGTCCAAAACGAGCCACAGTCTTGCTGATACTCCAAGACAAATTCTTCTAAAATTCTTCAAATTCTTCGGGCAAAAAAATTGAAGTAGGTAAACATAGCACGGTACATTGCCTACTTTTTGGCGATATGTATTCTAAGGTATTACGAACTATAAATCCTATTGCATACTTGTAATGACCTAAGGTATTAAAGAACTGTCATTTGCATTGCCTACTTTTTGGAGCAAATAGCTCAAAGAAGCGAGGAAGATGTGGCTGTTTGGTGTAAATATATTGCTTCGACCTTTTATATAAATATTGTAATAATGAGTAATAAATTTGTTTCTGAAATAATAGCCTTAGGTATAACTAAAAGCTCTCTCTATCATATGTTAACATACGAACACTCTCATGTACACACATACATAATTAAGAAGCTTTAAGCAAAGAATGTAAAATATGAAATCAGTCGAAATTATACCATGAAATAAGTCAGTCAAGACACGGCAGAGATTGGTTTTATTACCTCATTTATTTGAGGCATCAACAGTGGCTAATGCTTAAATTTTATTTTTTTTTGTTTTTTTTAAAAAAAAAACAAACTCATTGGCGACCCACAAAATTGTAATAAAAGAATCAATGAGCCGATACAGACACCTGCCAGACACGGATGGTGTTGTCCGAGTAACCAGCAAACAGAGTCTGGCCATCGTTGGACCAAGCCAGAGACAGGCACTGAGGTTGAGCGGTCTTCGAGGTGGGCGCAACGACCTCAGGGCGCAGTTCCTCCACGGCCTTCTTGCAGGCCAGATCCCAGACCTTGATGGCTGCACCATAGGCCACGCACAGCCAGTAACGGTTGGGCGAGAAGCACATGGCATTGATGATATCACTGTGCTCCAGTGTGTGCAGATTCTTGCCATCATTAAGATCCCACAGCAAAGCCCTGAAGTCCTTGCCTCCGGAAGTGCAGAGGGTGCCATCGGGAGAGACGGTCACAGTGTTCAAGTAGCCATTGTGGCCATGGTGATTGTTTCTCAGTTTGCAGTTGGCCAAATTCCACACCTTGACGGTGCGATCCCAGCCGCAAGAGACAATTATTGGATTAGAGTGATTTGGCGAAAAACGCACACAGGACACCCAATCGGAGTGGCCATCCTCCTGAACAGTATACTTGCACTCGGCCAGAGTGTTCCACAGCTTAATGGTCTTGTCGCGAGAACCGGACACAATTTGTCGGTTATCGGCCGAGAAGGCAACCGACAGAACATCCTTGGTGTGCCCCTCGAAGCGCTGACAAGTCTTGCCGGAAGCCAAGTCCCACAAACGCAGTGTCCGATCCCAGGAGCCAGACAGCGCATAGTTGCCGTCAGAGGAGAGCACCACATCGCTAATGAAGTGCGAGTGTCCATACAGACGTTTCTGTGGATAGCCGTAGTTGGTATCCTCATCGCGGGTCAATTTCCACACAACCAATGTCTTGTCTCGCGAAGCCGAAATAATGATATCGGGATCCTTAGGATTGGTGGCAAGCTGAGTGACCCAGCCATTGTGGCCAATGAGGGTACCACGCAATTGCAATGTCTCAGACATTTTGAATAAATTCCAATTTGTTTAATTGCAACGAAAACACACGTTAAAATGCACTGCAAGCCGACAGAAAAAGAGTTGAGAAATGCCACTAAAGTTCTAAAAATAAATTAGGAAATTGTTTAGCTGTACTTTACCCTTGGGAAATTGGCGAAGAATGAAATAATTTCTACAGTAAATGTCATGATGTAAAAATCAAAGGTAACTCAATGCGCAGCTTTGATATTCTCAAACGGCCTGGTTCTATGATTCAGGGTTGCGTCCCAATATATCGAAACGACATGGTCACTTTTGATTTTCTGTTACCGCCAGTAATTTCTATCAATAACTGTATAAAATGTACACACTTCAGGTTGCGCTACCTTGTATTATTGTATCATGAGTAAGTATCTATTAAATGCCAAACCGCTAGTATGCAATTATCAATTAAATGCGATATTTTAGAACATTTTGCTGAAAATTGGAACTTGTTCTGCAACATTGAAAGTGCTGCCTACCCGTTTTAATCAGATGCAGGCAAATACTCCAAAACTGTTGCACTGAATTAAATGGGAGCAGGCAATAACGCCCAGTGCGATAGAAGGATATAAATTTAATGGAAAACACAAAAAAAATTTTCTCACTAAAACTCATTATTCGACCGGCCGTTTCGATGTCAGATATAGTCATCCGATCAATTTTTCCAGAATTGTGTAAAAGCATATAAAACTAATATATACCACGATTGGTGACGAAACGATTAAAAACAAAATAGTTTTTTAAAATTGAGGGAGGAGATAGCATAGAAACAGATGGACAGACGGACGGACGGACAGACGAACGGACAGACGGACATGGCTATATCGACTCAAAAACTGCAAGGTGTGTCAACAGGGGCGAAGCCTTTTATTTTTTCAAATTGGGGAAATGCCATTTCTACTATAGTTCATCTGATCGGGAAATGATGTTAGGTAGATCGATAAGGCTGAGTTCACACTGTTCGACGCATGAGACATGATAATCTAGTAGGCCCTTATGTTGTCTTGTTTTGTATTAAATTCCAGTTTTGCACACTGGTTCCAACACTGGTCTCGGTTTTTATCCATCAGCTCTTGTTTTCAAGAAATCGAGGAAAATCCATTTTGCAGTATTTTTAGCTTATGAAAAATTAAGGAGGTCACTCCAAGCAGAAATTTGTAGGTTTCTGAGTTTTATGCGACACTTCATACATCAATGCAGCCTTAAAAATTCAAGCGAGCTAAATCAGCAAACCCGAAAGTGATTTAATTGGACCTTGAAGGTAATTTTTTCTCAATTTATAGCACATTTTTCATAATAAACCGTCTTCTACAAACCAGTGCGTATATCGGAAATCCAAAACAACTATTT
This sequence comes from Lordiphosa mommai, assembly GCA_018904225.1. Taxonomy (NCBI): domain Eukaryota; kingdom Metazoa; phylum Arthropoda; class Insecta; order Diptera; family Drosophilidae; genus Lordiphosa; species Lordiphosa mommai. The sequence goes on from JAEIFT010000047.1 coordinate 725,754, forward strand.
TAGCATACAGCCTAACATATCCGCTGTTTTTAGGAATTTTGTTGCATTTTTATCAGCTGGTTTGATAAAGCTTTTTCGCGATAAAATGAATTAAATTTTATGGCAGGACAACTAGATTGATTTATAAAATGTGTATAGGAAATATGAAATAGTTAAACAAATGTACAATAACCTTCTTTTAGAATTTTGCATCGAGAAGGCTGGAGCAAAATGGCTGTTGGCCTGTGTAATAATGAGTGGAATAATTCTCTAGAAGGTCTGCAGATATGAGGTTTTTTTGATGTCGTGAGAGCAGAAAGGGGCGTGGCTAAAATTTGAAACAAACTTGATCTGCGTGCAGACGATACAAGTCTACACTGAAAAAATGGTACATCTAGCACTTATAGTCTCTGAGATCTAGGTGTTCATCCTCTGATAAACAAAAATTTGCAATAGAACAAGCGGAAGTAAACTAAGTATTTCTATTTAGATACTTTAAGCCCTTTACGGAACTGCGAAGTAAGTAATTTAGCTTCCTTCGGCATATATTACTTCAAGGTGGAACGTAAGTCTAATGTGACCAGATTTAAAAAAGGAATAACCCCAAAAATTAACCTTTGTGATGTTTTGTGAATTATCTGGGCGTTGGGCACACTACTTAATTGGTGTTGTATTGCTAACGAATAGTTATGAAAACTGGTTTAATATGTTAAACACCATAGCAAATGCAATGTCAACTATTCCTTTTTGCATAATCGAATTGGGCTACGACTATTTACATATATTATTTTGCGCATTTTAAGTAGTGTATGCTTTAGGCAAATTTTTGGATTTTTGCTATTTTTAGTTAGTAATTCAACCCTTGTTAAAACGAGCATTTACGAATGTATTAAAACTTTGACTCGAGCGAAGTCAGATTTACCTTCTCGTCTTATTTTATTTCATTTGTTTGCTAAAGGTGTCAAGGCAGAGGAAAAATGAAGTAACATTGTTTGAAACAATATTTCTTCAGCTGTTCAATGAAAAAAAGAGCCCACATAGGCGAAACATTACTTCTCAGATTCGTTTGAGCAAAATGTAAACGGTGAAGGAATCATTACTTCTCCTTCTTCTTTGCACAAATTTTGTATGAAACTTCGCGTTACTTAGCAGGTCCGTATAGGGCTTTAAGCAGCAAAATGATAGGAAAGCGTTGCGTTAGCAAAGTCGCGATTGCAGCGTCGCGGCTGCGGCGTCGTTTGTGCCGGCAGCATGTGTGTGTGGGTATGTATATATATGCGTATTAAAACACACAAAATCAAGAGTACTTGTTTCTTTTTATACACTTGAAAAGTGTATATTAATTTTGCCCAAAAGTTTGCAACGCATAGAAATATTAATTTCCGACCACAAAAACTATATATATTCTTGATCAGGACGACGAGCTAAGTTCAATTCCGTCCGTCCGTCTGTCTGTTTCTATGCGAACAAGTCCCTCAGTTTTAAAGCTATCGAGCTGAAATTTTGCACAGAGTCTTAATTTTACTGCACGCAACTAATATGTCGGAACCGGCCGGATCGGATGACTATATCATATAGCTGCCATATAAACGATCGGTCAAAAAACTACACCGAGAAAAAAATCCGTTCTAAAAGTACCAAAATTATGAACATCCGATGACGAAAGTCTATCATGCACGTTTGTTCTCAAATCATGAACATTGGGGTACGATTTTCATGAACATTTTGTTCTCACTTTGGATTTATTGGGCTTGTTTCGTGAACATTTTGTGCTTTTTTATACACTTGAAAAGTGTGTATTAATTTTGCCCAGAAGTTTGTAACGCATAGAAATATTCATTTCCGACCCCATAAACTATATATATTTTTGATCAGGACAACGAGCTGAGTTCATTTCCGCTTGTCCGTCCGTCCGTCTGTCCGTCCGTCTGTCCGTCTGTCTGTTTCTACGCGAACTAGTCTCTCAGTTTTACAGCTATCGAGCTGATATTTTGCACAGAGTCTTCTTTTTACTGCACGGAACCGGCCGGATCGGATGACTATATCATATAGCTGCCATTGGAACGATCGGTCAAAGAACTAGTTCTAGTTTGAAAAACTTTTTTGTTTTAAATCGTAGCGTCACTAATCTTGGTACATGTTAGTTTTATATGCTTCCACATAATTTTGAAAAAATTTTTCAAAATCGGAGATATGGGGTTTTTTTCAAATTGCGGGGGCGGGAGGGGGCTTGGCAAAAATTTGAAAAAAACTTGATCTGCCTGCAAACAATACAAGTCTACACTGAAAATTTGGTAGCTCTAGCTCTTATAGTCTCTGAGATCTAGGTGTTCATACGGACAGACGGACGGACGGACAGACGGACAGACGGTTGTCCGTCCGTCCGTCTGTCCGTGTCTGTCTGTCAGTCTGTCTGTTTCTACGCGAACTAGTCTCTCAGTTTTAAAGCTATCGAACTGAAATTTTGCACAGAGTCTTCTTTTTACTGCACGCAACTAATAAGTCGGAACCGGCCGGATCGGATGACTATATCATATAGCTGCCATAGGAACGATCGGTCTAAGAACTAGTTCTAGTTAGAAAAACTTTGTTGTTTTCCATCGTAGCGGCACAAATCTTGGTGTATGTTAGTTTTATATGCTTCCACATGATTCTGAAAAAACGTATCAAAATCGGATGACTATAGCATATAGCTGCCATAGGAACGATCGGTCGAAAAATAAGTCTTTGTGAGAAAAACTTTTTTGATTTCCATCGTAGCGTCTCCAATCGTAGTATAAATTCGTTTTATATGTTTCTACACAATTCTGAAAAAATGTATCAAAATCGGATGACTATAGCATATAGCTGCCATATAAACGGTCAGTCAAAAAACTAGTTCTAGTGAGAAAAACTTTTTTGTTTTTTATCGTAGCGTCCCCAATCTTGGTATATATTAGTTTTATATGCTTTCACATAATTTTGAAAAAATTTATCAAAATCGGATGACTATAGAATATAGCTTCCATAGGACCGATCGGTCGGAAAATGTGTTTTACTAAGAAAAGTTTTTTTATGGTATCAAATTTTTATTATCAATGATTTAAAATTTTTAAATATCTGATATCTATATCCTATATATATTTTTCCAATTAAATCAGTTGGAGTAAAGTTTTTCAAGTGTATTAAAACTTCGGCACAGTCGAAGTTAGCTTTGCCTTCTCGTTTTTATTTTTTTTGGTTTTTGTTTTATACCAAATGCATTGCAGCAAGAGTAAATAAATTTCTATCAAATTACAAATTCGATATTTTGTGGATTAAAAATATTTTATACAGCCAACAAAATGGGATACAAAGGGAGAAATTGTAGAATAAATTCTCATGCATAATTCATGTGGCAAGAATCATTGAAGTATAATTAATTGATGTCAACGCAGATGAAAGTAATACTGGCTCTCTCTCCCACACACACACACACTCACACTTACTCATATACACAGGCAAGAGTCATATTTTAATAATTCATATAGTTTTTGCATTAATGTCATCCCCTATAGATGGTTAGATGGGCGCCACCAATAAGCTGGGCGTCTGTTTTTGGCCAAATGCCTAATGACTTAATTAGCCTAATAATGAGGCAACTCTGGCCCTGCGTCCCATCTTCCATATACATACATATTTGTATGTATGCATGGATGTCAACAGGACAGCTGCACTATTTCCGCCACAAATTAGCCCAGGGGGGTACCAGGCACCAACCATCATACAAAACTCCACTCATTTTCGAAGTACATATGTAAGTATGTATATATCCAAGTAAGTAAGTAAGTATGTTTGTATGTTACATATTTTTGTGGTCTGATAATTGTAAGAGGAGGCATCGTAAAAATGTTTTAACCGTGGGCCCCATAAATCATAATTAAGCACAAGATGTACATTAGTGTGAGTGCGTGTGTGTGTAATTAATGTGTCTGTTCTTTTTTTTTTACTTATTAACTCATTTGAGCTAATCATCAAGTCCCCAAAGGGCAACCAAAAAAAAGCACAAAAAAAAAGGTTCATCCTTTCAGGGGAGGTCACTTACCTTTTCTCTTAGCATATCTCTAATGCGTCCAGCTTGATTTTTGGAACGATGTAGCTCCAATTGCAGCTCCAAGCAACGCTCCTGCCAGTTGATCTAAGACAAACAAAATATAAACAATAAGTAAAAACCTTGCAATTTATTCTCTCAAAAGCAGGGACTAATATTCAGTTTTTTGACGACAAGGACGATAATTTCCACAAGCGTGGAATCCTTAGAACATACAGTAAGCCAACAAGTTATAGAAACGGCTACTTTTTAATTCAAGTACAATCTGTCTTGAATCGTGTACAGAATATCATGCCAATCCAAAAAGTATGCAATGGAAAGTTCGAATTATTTTTACACGAATCTGTCCCTCTGGCCTTGCTAATGAAGTGGTAAACTCCGGTGCATCACTATGGCCGCACCCAATCTTTTTAGTGTACGAGTACTCAGAAAGGGGAGAGCAACATTTGGTGAATGCAGATAAAAAGAGAATAAAAAATAATATAATCAAGAAACAAAACAACAACACTAGCAATGCAAAATTTACCGTTAAGATTTAATTTTCGTTTTTAGCTTGGTACATATATATAGCCGCCGCACTGTGTTATTTCTTATTCTGTGTTGGGTTAGCGATGCTTTCGGTTGTGCCAGCATTTTTGAAAATTTAAATTTACATTTTTTGTGGAATTAAATAATATGCCAAGTGGAACTTTACATTCTGACTTCGAAAAAAGTCAAATTATTGCCCTTAGACATAAAAATTGCTCATTTCGGCAAATTGGTAAAAAAAAAAATAATAGAAGGCTAACATAGACTCCGCCGATGTTTTAAATACCCTTGCAGTTTTTTAAAGACGCTACGATGGAAGACAAAAAGCTTTTCTCACTAGAACTTGGCTTTGGACCGACCGTTTATAAGGCAGCTTTATGCTATAGTCATCCGATTTCGATCATTTTTTCCAGAATTGTGTGGAAGCATATAAAACTAATATATATTACGATTGGTGACGCTTCAGTAAAAAAATAAAAAAGTTTTTCTCACTAGAAATAGTTATTTGACCAACCGTTTATATGACAGCTATAGGATATAGTCATCCGATCCGGCTGATTCCGACAAATTTGCAGCCTATGTGTATTTAAAGACTTTTTGCAAAGTTTGGTCAAGATAGCTCTAAAACTGAGGGAAGAGATAGCATAGAAACAGACGGACGGACGGACGGACCGACGGACCGATTAGCACCCATTCCGGTTTCTCCCTATTCCAGGTTTTTGGAATCAAACTGCATCCTTACATTTTGCAGCAAGCATAAAACGAAAATTTAAATATAACGCTTAATTTTGAATTGCTAGTTTTGTTGTTTTGTTTCTGGCTCTTTTGATTCCCTCTTCATTTCAATTCACCAATTGTTACTCTTTCCTTTCTGACTACTCGTACACTACCAAAATTGGGTGCGACTATAGGTATGCAGGAACGATCGGTCGGAAAATAGGTCTTAGTGAGAAAAACTTTTTTGTTTTCAATGAAACCGTTCTTAAAATCAGCAGTTATGAATATTAAAAGCTGTCACACAATTTTGCAAAAGTTGGTCAAAATCGGATGACTATATCTTATAGCTACCATGGGACCGATAGGTTGGAAAATGGGTCTTAATAAGAAAAATAGAAGGCTAACATCGGCTACGCCGATGTTTTAAATACCCTTGCAGTTTTTGAAAGTCACTACCATTGATAACAAAAAAGTTTTTCTCACTACAACCAGTTTTTTGACCGACCGTTTGTATGGCAGCTATATGTTATAGTCATCCGATTTTGATAAATTTTTCCAGAATTGTGTGAAGGGGTATAAAACTAATATATACCAAGATTGGTGACGATTCAATAGAAAACAAAAAAGTTTTTCTCACTAGAACTAGTTTCTTGACAGACCGTTTATATGGCAGCTATATGCTATAGTCATCCGATTTTGATAAATTTTTCCAGAATTGTGTGAAGGGGTATAAAACTAATATATACCAAGTTTGGTGACGATTCAATAGAAAACAAAAAAGTTTTTCTCACTAGAACTAGTTTTTTTACTGACCGTTTATATGGCAGCTATATGCTATAGTCATCCGATTTTGATAAATTTTTCCAGAATTGTGTGAAGGGGTATAAAACTAATATATACCAAGTTTGGTGACGATTCAATAGAAAACAAAAAAGTTTTTCTCACTAGAACTAGTTTTTTTACTGACCGTTTATATGGCAGCTATATGCTATAGTCATCCGATTTTGATAAATTTTTCCAGAATTGCGAGAAGGGGTATAAAACTAATATATACCAAGTTTGGTGACGATTCAATAGAAAACAAAAAAGTTTTTCTCACTAGAACTAGTTTATGGACCGATCGTTCCTATGGCAGCTATATGATATAGTCATCCGATCCGGCCGATTCCGACAAATGTGCAGCCTATGTGTATTTAAAGACTTTTTGCAAAGTTTGGTCAAGATAGCTCTAAAACTGAGGGAGGAGATAGCATAGAAACAGACGGACGGACAGACGGACAGACGGACATGGCTATATAGACTCAGCTCGTCATGCTGATCAAGAATATATATAGTTTATGGGGTCGGAGATGCTTCCTTCTATGCGTTACAAACATCGTGACAATTTTAATATACCCTCTGCAAGGGTATAAAAAGTTTTCCATGATAACGTTGTTAACTCAGGAATTATGAATATTTAATGCTTTTTAACAGTTCTACTAAATTTGGGTGAGATGGGATGACTATATTCTATAGCTGTCATAGGACCGATCTGTCGGAAAATGCGTTTTACTAAGAAATGTTTTTATACCCGTTACTCGTAGAGTAAAAAGGGTATACTTAGTTCGTGCGGAATGTCCGTCTGTCAGTATGAACACCTACATCTCACCGACTACAAGAGCTAGAGCTACCATATTTTCAGTGTAGACTTGTATCGTCTGCACGCAGATCAAGTTTGTTTAAATTTTTTTGTCAAGCCTCCTCCCGTCCCCGCAATATGAAAAACCTCACATTTTCCACAATTTTGGGGTTAGCTTGTTCTGATCATCTAGAGTATTATTTCACTTATCAATATTTATCGACCCACCATACATCGTTTCCCGATCAGATGAACGATAGCAGAGTTGCCGCCCCAGCAATTTGAAAAAACCTTAAACCTCCCACAATATGGAAAATAGATTGTTTGAGCCTTCTAGACATATATTTTAATCGTCATTTCTTAACGATACACCATAAACCGTTTCACGATCAGAAGAACTATAGTCGAGTTCTAAGCAAATCAAATAAATACGCTGGGCATTTTGTGATTTAATAATATATTTTGAAATAATCCTCTTCCTGCGTAACGGGTATATGGAAGTCGAGCAGGGCTGACATCAACTTACGCTCTCGTTTTTTATGGTAGCCTGATCAAATTATGATTCTCAATGAATTTATAAATATCTGATATTTTTATCCTATATACATTCTATCGGTTAAATCAGTTGGAGTGAACTTTTGCAAGTGTTTTAAAACTTCGACACTGTTGAAGTTAGCTTTGCCTTTTCGTTTAGTTCTGATCTCATCTTGCTATGAATATTCAGTTCAATCTCTGGCCTTGATCGTCTTACATTTCATTTACGAAACATCTATAACTACACAGCAGAATGAGTTGGTTCTTCAACAGGGGTACTAAATTAGCCACTCCAGAAACAGTACCATCACAGACACCATCTGGAGAAGAACAAAACAATGAAGTAGAAAACACTGTATTGGTCGAATCTGACAAAGAAGAAGAACAGGAGGAGCAGCGTCAGCAGAAGAAAACTCAGGCTAAAAAAAAGAAAGAATCAACACAACCAACAGGAGAACCATTGAGGCGATCTCAACGTATTCGTAGGCCACCCACTCGTTACCCAAATTAATGAATATAAATAATAGTTGATAAAAACAAAGAAGAAGGAGAAGGGAGCGGAGTTCAAATAATATATTTTGTTAATATTTTATATATTTAATTACGGCTGAATTAAGAATTTCTGTGATTGGGCCAAAGTTTGGAACAAAACCAGCTGCAGCATTTTCTCATGAAGACGATGGCAGTGATGAGCCTATCGACAACTGAGCGCTTTGTTAATGAAGCTTTGGTATGTATGAAAAGTGGAAAATCGCATATAGTCAAACAAACAATTTATCAATATAATGCTCTTCCTCTTCATAGCTGAGGATTTTAAGAAGTTTATTAAGGAAATGACCCAGCCATGTACCAGATGAGTGCTTCATTTACTCACATAAAGATTTAACGAAAGTCAAGAAAAACGTAGTTAAGACTTAGACAAAAAGTGATGCAGAGTTAAGGCGACTGTGTTGCACTTTAATTATTTAACAGAGCGCTAGAAAGTAGGCAACATATATTGTAAGAAAAGGTTCAATATAAATAAAAATTTAACTCACAAAAAAAAAAAAAAAGCCCAATGCTAAGCCGATGTTTTAAATACCCTTGCAGTTTTAAAATACGCTACCATTGATAACAAAAACGAGAAGGCAAATCTAACTTCGACTGAGCCGAAGTTTTAATACACTTGAAAACTTTACGCCAACTGATTTAACCGGTAAAATGTTTATAGGATATAGATATCAGATATTTAAAATTTTTAAATCATTGATAATAAAAATTTGATACCATAAAAAAAACTTTTCTTAGTAAAACACATTTTTCGACCGATCGGTCCTATGGCAGCTATATGCTATAGTCATCCGATTTTGATAAAATCTTCCAGAATTGTGTTGACGCATATAAAACTAATATATTTCAAGATTGGTGACGATACGATGGAACTTAAAAAAGTTTTTCCCACTAGAACTAGTTTTTGGACCGACCGTTTATATGGTAGCTATATGATATAGTAGTCCGATTTTGATAAATTTTTCCACAAATATGTAAAATCTTCTAAAACTCATATATACCAAGATTTATGATGCTTCGATGGAAGACAAAAAAGTTTTTCTCACTAAGACTTATTTTCCGACCGATCGTTCCTATGGCAGCTATAAGATATAGTCATCCGATCTGGCCGGTTCCGACATATTAGTTGCGTGCCGACTCTGTTCAAAATTTCAGCTCGATAGCTTTAAAACTGAGAGACTAGTTCGCGTAGAAACAGACAGACAGACGGACGGACGGACAAGCGGAATTGAACTCGGCTCGTCGTCCTGATCAAGAATATGTATAGTTAATGGGGTCGGAAATGAATATTTCTATGCGTTACTTACTTACACTTGAAAAGTGTATATTAATTTTGCCCAGAAGTTTGTAACGCATAGAAATATTCATTTCCGACCACATAAACTATATATATACTATATATTCTTGATCAGGACGACGAGCTGAGTTCAATTCCGTCTGTCCGTCCGTCCGTCTGTCCGTCTGTCAGTCCGTCCGTCTGTCTGTTTCTACTCAAACTAGTCCCTCAGTTTTTAAGCTATCGGGCTAAAATTTTGCACAGAGTCTTTTTTTTACTGCACGCAACTAATATGTCGGAACCGGCCGGATCGGATGACTATATCTTATAGCTGCCATAGAAACAGTCGATCAAAAAACCAGTTCTAGTGAGAAAAACTGTTTTGTTTTCCATCGTAGCGTCACTAATCTTGGTATATGTAAGTTTCATATGCTTTAACACGTTTCTGGAAAAATTTATCAAAATCGGATGGCTATATCACATAGCTGCCATAGAAACGGTCGGTCAAAAAACTAGATCTAGTGAGAAAAACTTTTATGTTTTCCATCGTAGCGTCACCAATCTTGGTATGTATTAGTTTTATATGCTTTTACATAATACAGAAAAAGTTTATTAGAATCGAATCACTATAGCATATAGCTGCCATAGGACCGATCAGACGAAAAATGTGTTTTACTAAGAAAAGTTTTTTTATGAAATCTTTAGCTTTGCCTTCTCGTTAAACTTACTTTAAGTATGCAAACTCTTGTTTCGAGTGTAAATCGTAAATGACTTAAGACAATTAAGACCTTAAAGTATAACCAAAGGGATCTTTAAATAGTGCGAAATGCTTTTAATGTATTCTGAAATGGTCTTAAATGATGTATTCAAGTTATTCAAGTACGAATTTTTCACACTAACCGTCAGTATTCGGGCATACCGAAACGGAAAACCCGGGTACCACATCGGAACCGCAACACTTATTACGAAATTCGTTTAGAGTTTAATCCCTTCTCAAAAGCTTCTTACTTACCTCCGGTAAGGCCTGCCCATAGTTATTCAGCTGATGTACATCCAAATGCTCGGTTAGTGTAGAGAAATGCGGCCAGGGTGCATCTGGTGCATCTAAAGCGGCCAGCACGGGATTAACTGGTGCTGGTGGTGGCTGCGGCGGTACGGGCTGCTCCTTAATGGGCTTGGCCGGTATGGGTGGCGGTCGGGACATGCGTCGCGGCATTAGACGCGGACTATTTGGTGTCGAGGCCGCCGCCACTATTCTGGCCTCGTGCAGTTGTGCGGCCCGCGTTAGCGGCATCTGGCCACTAAATGAGGTGGCCCGTTTGGCCAGCAGCGGTGAACCATGCAGGGACTGTGAACCCGAAACGCATGGTCGACCAGGCAAGTGTATGGGCAACGAAGGCGGCTGCTGCAGCTGTTGTTGTTGTTGATGATGATGATGATAAAAGTGAGCCTGCTGCTGCTGCTGGCTGACAGCAGCAGGAAATGTGTGCAAATAACTGCCCCCAGCCCCACCATCCTGGGGACGTAGGAAATAGTTGTGGGTGTGTGTGTAGTATAGAGTTTGTGTGGCCGCCACGCCCAACGACGCTGCAGCCGTGGGCGTGGCACGGCCCGATGTGGAAGCCGAGGCACTGGCCGATGGTGAGGGCGATGAGGAGGCGGAACGACGATGCTGCTCCTGTTGCCGCTGTTGCTGCTGTTGCTGATGTTGAAGATTGGTAAGCGTATCGAATATTTGCGATAGACGACCCAAAGGCACTTCGTCAGACATTGACCCGAACTGCAAAGAGAAGAGGAGAAAGGAATTTTTAGCCCATTTAATTAAGATCGACCCTATGTTTCACTTAGGGAGGATAAAGGGAACCAAACACAATGCAGAACTTCCGTGTTTTTTGCCCGATCTTAGTGGGACTTTAACTCTTCTAGTATCTGAGATTGACGCGTTCATACAGACGGGCATGTCGACTCGACTTTTGAAGCTTAAGAGGATCGGCAGTGTTTACTTTTGCCTTGTACATACATTTTCACGACTTTTTGATTCCCTTTTTATCAATTTTTAATGGCTACAGGGTATACAGTGTGCGTTAATTTGCAAATTCGTAAAACCTTTTTAAACTTTTGCCATATATTTGCGCTACCTTGCACTAGTATTACGATGGACACTCACATGTGTGTGCGAGCGTGTGTTTTTGTCACAACTATTGTTACATACATTTGATAATACATAAATACGTTGTCTAATATTTGCCAAAGCTCTGTCCGGGAGCAGCTTAACTGTAGTCTGGGGTTTCAAATTTACTTTTGCTGTAACGCTGCTGCACTTCATTGGAGCTGAACAAGTCTTGCTAACTATTTGAGTGAGTTTTCCCTATGCCAGGAAGGAGGAAGCGTGTGTGTATGTGTGTGTGTGTGTTTGTGCATTAAGCACGAAAAACGTAAAGCTAAACAAAGCAAAGAGCAAATAGAAGACAATGAAGTCTGCACTAACCCTAAGGACTGCCGTGTGCGTGTGTGTGTATCGTGTGGCAAACACAAAGCTATGTACTACTATATTGTAGTCTACAGTTACATATTTCTAAGCTGCTTATGATTTTAAAGCCGCAAAGTATTTGTCAAGCCCTTCATAATGAGTGCAGTAAACCTTAAACTTCCTGTAAACTGTAAAGTGCACTTCAAAATTTGAATTTCAATCAACTGAAATTAAATCAAAATTTCAAAATAAAGTGCTTACACACACACACACAGACACATACAAGATGTCCTTGTAATCAGCACAAAATTTGAATATAATTCTCATGAAATGCTCGGAGTATAGTGCTGCTCGTCGGACCCAGACTCAGAGAAGTGAAGTGAAGGCTTTTAGCCACAAAAATGCACAGCAAAGAAAGTCGACAAATGCATGCAAAAAGCCAGTCCAGACCAGGATAAACCACAAAAGACGAAAGGACTCCCCCACCCCTCGCCAAACCACACACTACATTCCCTTGCTCAACTGAAGCTAGAAAGCTGTCAAGTTTTGTGTCTATAATTTAGTGGCATATTCAATTTTCCAACTACACTCGGAGAAAATGAATCAGGAATTTTGTGTTCTTGAATCCAAACAACATCGTGTCAATTTTGAAATACTTGAAGTCTTTTGTCGTTATAGTCTTACGTTATTAACTATTAAAACAAGAATTAGCATACTGAAAATAAATACAAAATATAATTTTTATATTTGTCAAGCTTTTGTCAGCATTATTATTGATTATTATTATTATTAATATTATTCATTATTCATTATTCTTCTAAAATATTCTTTTTTAGAATGTACCTTACTAAAGTCATTCGGAAAACAAAATAGAGGTACATAAAACAAGCACAAAATGTTCTTGATTTAAGCACACACAAAATTCTTAAGCAATTTCTAATTTTGTTCTTGAAACGAAGTCTCTGTATGGAATCAAAAATGTCAGCAAAGATTTAATAGTCATGAATTTTGCCAAAGTCCTAGAAAGAAATCTTGCATCACTCAATAAGCACAGTGATAGAACCTAACTAAACCGATTTTGATCAACCATGATGCAATCGATGCAGAATTGAAGTAATTCTTAATCATTCGAACAGCAAAACTGTTCGACATCATATAGAATTTGTGATTCCCGAGTTTAAGAACGCTAGCATGGAAAACAAAAAAGTTTTTTTTACTAAGATTTATTTCCCGACCGTTCTTTCCCAAGGCAGCTATAAAATATATTCAAGCTAAAATAATTCCTCAGATACAAATCTACACAGCAAACTTAAATTTACATGCAAATTTTAAATAGGAACCAGATTTTAGCTGGGAAAATATCAGACTCCATATAACCTATTGAACTATTGAAACTTTTTAACTATTTATTTAAACTGCTTCCAAAACCCGAATTTAAAACTCAAATAACTTAAATAATTAGACTGAGAAACACGATTGAATCGGTCCAATTGGATCCAGTATCTGTCTTAAGCCATTTAAATGTTTCCCTTTATTTTATTAAACTACACCAATTTTCAAGTTCATAACTTTAATCATTTCTAACATAAGGCTCCATTTTTAAACCGGTTCAGCGGAATCGGAAAAAGTCTTGAACCGGTGAAATGTCAATCTATATATAACTAACCCAAACTCTAAATTTCAAGTTCATAGCTTTAATAATTTCTGATATATGGCTCTGAACTAGAAATGGGCGCAGGACAGAAAGTTGCAAGCCCGTCCCGCCCATCCCAAACCAGAAATTTTCTGTCCCGTCCCGCAAAATCCTGGGATTGTTAAAATTGTCCCGCCCATCCCAAATCCCGAAAATTTTTGATTTAAAAAAAAAAATGTTGTTCAATGTACCTAAAACTATATCCAAAGAAAAATCAACCCCCCAATAACATAAACACCACGCGGAACCACATTTCACCGCCCAGGACCGTATTAATTGAATAACCCATTGTCAGAAACAGTTTTCACCTCACCGCCAGAATACCCATATTTCGTCAAGACTCTTACCTAGCTTTACTACACTACAAACGGACACGACCACGGCACGGCACACGGCACCCCCTCTGATCATATAAGTTTAAAAAAATAGGACCACCCTCACAAGCAAATTTTCCAAAGACGTCATAACTTCATTTCTAACATTTAGAAACCTTTGTATACGTTTTTTGAATGAGAAGACTCTGAACGAGAAGGCAAAGCTAACTTCGACTGTGCCGAAGAATTTTTAATACACTTGAAAAACTTTACTCCAACTGATTTAACTGGAAAAATATATATAGGATATAGATATCAGATATTCAAAATTTTTAAATCATTGATAATAAAAATTTGATACCATAAAAAAAAACTTTTCTTAGTAAAACACATTTTCCGACCGATCGGTCATATGGCAGCTAAATGCTATAGTCATCCGATTTTGATAAATTTTTTTAAAATTATGTGCAAGCATATTATGCTAATATATACCAAGATTGGGGAAGCTGCGATCGAAAACAAAAAAGTTTTTCTCACTAGAACTAGTTTTTTGACCGACCGTTTATATGGCAGCTATATGCTATAGTCACCCGATTTTGATAAATTTTTTCAAAATTATGTGAAAGCATATAAAACTAATATTTACCAAGATTGGAGACGCTACGATGGAAAACAAAAAAGTTTTTCCCACTAGAAGTAGTTTTTTGACCGACCGTTTATATGGCAGCTATATGCTATAGTCATCCGATTTTGATAAATTTTTTAAGAATTGTGTGGAAACATATAAAACTAATATATACTACGATTGGTGACGCTACGATGGAAAATAAAAAAGTTTTTCTCACTAAGACTTATTTTTCGACCGATCGTTCCTATGGCAGCTATAAGATATAGTCATCCGATCCGGCCGGTTCCGACATATTAGTTGCATGCAGTAAAAAGAAGACTCTGTGCAAAATTTCGATAGCTTTAAAACTGAGGGACTAGTTTGCGTAGAAACAGACAGACGGACAGACAGACAGACAGACAGACAGACAGACAGACAGACAGACGGACAGACGGACGGACGGACAAGCGGAAATGAACTCAGCTCGTCGTCCTGATCAAGAATATATATAGTTTATGTGGTCGGAAATGAATATTTCTATGCGTTACAAACTTCTGGGCAAAATTAATATACACTTTTCAAGTGTATAAAAATACCTCTTTGATCTTAAACATATCATTTTGATATGTGTGAATATCAGTTTGATATTTTCGATAGGTTCGGAGCGCTTAAAAGGGCCCACTAAGGGCTTTGAAGCATTCAACAAGGTGTTCAATTCTGTAACGTTCCCTTTATCGAAAAGGTCTGTCATAACCATGTTGGTATTGTGGCATGCACATGGAATTCTGTTGTTATGCCTAAAAGCTGCTTTAATATAGGTGCCATTGTCTGGGACAATAAAGTTACTTCTAAAACATTGTTCTAACTCGAACTGTTTAAAAACTTCAGTTACACATTTTAAAATGTTTGCCCCGTCTTTCTAACTCATTAAGAATTCTCGATTTGCTAGAACATTTGCTCCAATATTCAGTAACGTTTTACCTAACAAAACAATGCATTATTTCAAAAAAATTGTAGTTATCCACACTATATCCAATAGACTGGTCCTTAAATCTTAGATTTCAAAGTGCTGGTCACAAATGGTTTCTTCTTGGACCCAAATGAAATCATATGAAAATTTGCGACCGGAGATATTTCGGGTCCAGCCGTATTTTCCAGGTCCCGCAAGACATTTCGGGACCCGCGGGAATTTCGTACTTTTTCAAATTCGTACCGCCCGAACACGCTTGACCCGCGGAAATCCCGTCCCGCGCCCAGCTCTAGTCTGAACCACTATTAAACCTGATCCGCTGATTCGGAAACGGTCTTGAACCAGTAAAATATCGGTCTCTATATAAGTAACCTGCACACCGAATTTCAGTGGCCTTGTGTGGCTCGGTGGGTAGCGTGTGTCCCTACTGTGCGTGAGGTTGTGGCTTCGATCCCGTCTCGGAACATCTAATTAAGAAACAGTTTTTCCTTTAAAAACTTTTACGCGGAAGATCACCTTTGCAGCTGTTGGCGCCAGTTGTGAAGTTTGCCATGAGAAAGTTTCTCAAAAACTTTGCTGTTCGCATTCGGCGTTAAACTGTATGTCCCTTTCCCTTGAGCGAAACTAAAAGACACACGAGCCAAGAGATTGAGAGAAGCTGGGCTTGGCCCTTTGGGGCTGTAACAGCCAATTTCATGTTCATAAATTCAGTTATATCTGCGAAATGGAGCTGAATCTTTATTGAACCGTTTTTAACCGGTTCAGATTTAGTTATATCTCTAATCGAGCTAAACCTATTTTGAACCGTTTTTTCATAGCCTTTGACTGTTTCCTGATTCACATTAACATACTGTAAAAGAACGGTTCAGTGGCCTATAAGGAACAATCAAACATATACAGCCATGCTCCCATTTTCGCTTTCGCAAAAATTTTGCGATTTGGTCTCCAAATCGTAAAAGTTGGTGCCCCGAAATTCGCAAATCGCAAAATTTCGCCGCTTTAAAACCGGTAACAATTGAGTCCGTGAAATAAAAAGTAAATGGGAAATGTGGCATGAGGAAGAGACTTCAATCGAATAAAACAATTTTAATCCCATTCTATGATAATTTAAGATAATAATTACGAACTCTCTTATTATATTCAGATTAAATTCAATTATCAAAAAATTTTTTACTGATCACACCCAAAATGGCACAAGTAGAAAAACTACGTTTGCCAACAAAAACTTACGAATTGACTGTGGCGATTACCGATGAGTATGCCGATGAGTTTGCCAAAACCCGTTTCTCTTATGTGAAACGTTGCAGAACGAAATGGAAATGAAACATAATCGATAACGAAAAATTGCGAATGTCGGAGCACACAAAATTTAAATCGTACGAATTTCCTCAAATCGCAATTCGCAAAACTAACTGAAAACCGGAGCATAGCTGATAACCATACATACTTCAACTTTTATTTATACTCCAGCTATGTACTAGGCGACGCTCGGGTCCTTAAAAGAGTTTCTTTCACAATAATAAACAAGTAAGAAAGTCGGTCAAGCCCGACTGTAATATACTCTGTACCTTTTTGTATATAACTAATAACTTTAAAGTGTAGGGTCACACAAACTGTGTAAGTGCTGCCCATCACGATTACGGCCAGTGCTGCCCAGCGTAATTATTAGTTTTGCTAATAACTCGAATATCGTTAATATGATCTGGAAACGGTGAAAAGTAGATCGATAAATAATGACGATTAAAATATATGCCTGAAAGGTTCAAACTATCTATCTTTAAAATTGTGGGAGATATGAGATTTTTTCAAATTGTGGGGGTGGCAACTCTACTTTCGTTCATCTGGCATGGCTATATCGACTCGGCTGTTGATGCTGATCAAGAATATATATACTTTATAGGGTCGGAGATGCTTTCTTCTGGCTGTTACATAAATTTGCACAAACCCAATATACTCTGTGTACTCCCGCTTGGGGCATGATGTGGGCGGCATCATGACGGGTGTGACAATCCCGCGGACCTCAGTCAACAAGTTCGGTTCTCTCTGTACCGAGTCTGTGGGGACTAAAAGGGAGAAGCCCACCGAGCTTATCTGTACTACGGGATGAGCAGTAGCCCTAGGCTGCTCACTTGGGAAAGGATTCGTAGTGGTTGTGAGTTGATACCTACTTCGCGGGTAAAACCCTTCGGGGTTTGACGTGGAGTTGCATATCAACCGGGTGCTGGGACCCAGAGAACAGCAGAGGTTTAAGGTCGGCCTCGCCCTTCACCAAGGGGGGATTGTACGCCCGACAGTGTGCAATTCAATTGGTACCTGGGGGACTCCGGTCTCCTGGGGGCGCTAGTCTGGCGTTACCAAACCAGGCTCATTGTATCATTACGCTCTTTTCAGAGCGTATAGGGTACCGTGGGATTAAGCCAACACGGCAGGTGCTCACGTAAAGCAAGCAGAACATTCATACTCTGTGTACTTTCGGTACAGAGTATACTCATAATTCATAACCGTTATGAGAGAGTTTATAATCAAGCTTAAATCGCCTTCCACAAACTGGTACGGACTCCACTTCACATCCATAAGACATCTAACTCCATTAAACCGTAGGGTTTAAGTTTATAGCTCAAATATTTCCTCAGATATTGCTCTGAGCCACAAACCTACACATCAAATATTATATTCGTAGTAATTTTGGATTAGGTTGAGAAATGGCTCTGAACTACTTATGAACCGGATCAGCGGGTTCAGAACCAGTCTTTGTACAAAACGGTATACAATTTTATCTACCAGTCGATTTTTCTGAGTGTACAGCTTCAAGTTTTGTCAGTCAGTTCATTAAACATTGCGCACACGTAATGGCAATTGACGCCCCAGATTCGCTCACCTGTTGGCCAGGCCAACTGAGTATCCGTCTCTTATTTCTTGGGTTTGGGTCAGTCAGTTGGTCATTTCTCTCTGTCCTCTGTTTTGTTTGGGCACGTACTGGCATGACCAATAAACCAATTGAGTCAAATGCTAGGTGTAAATTTTAGTTTGAGATCGACTAATCTGCGAGTGAGAGAAATGGTGAGTAGAAAATTTAAAACTACACCGTTTGATAGGCTTTCTTGGACGCGAAGTTAGTTGGTGATATTCTCGTTTTCGATAAAGTCACTTTAAATAATTCATTAAGTTTGTGTTGACCAGACAAACCTCATGAATTTCGACAAAAAGGAAACAAAGTGAATTTTGTGTGCTTTAATAATGCTCGTACCAAAAGTTCAAAGAGTTAAATAAGTTTGTCCAAATGTATATAAGAGTCAAATGGATACATATACGACTTTATAAAGTGTACATAATTTTGATCATCAACAGCCGAGTCGATAGATTCCTAGTCGAAAGATTCCTCAAAGATGATAAGAGCTGTAGACACCAAACTTAAAAGTAGACTCACATTAAATCCAAGTTTATTTTCAATTTATAATATTGATTTTATGAAGAACCGCTTGAATGTCAATATTGGTTATATGCAAAACGCAACATTTTAGTGCATTATACTGACATTTTATATAAAAGTTTGATTGCTTGAATGCAAATCGGTTATAAGCAAATACCGCATGTATGCAAACATTTGGCAGTAAAATTTAATTGAATTATTTATCCGGATCACTTAAAAAATGGGTAAAATTTCCTTCCTCATGTGTTTTAGAGACGGTTGTATATGTCAAGATGCGCTTTCATTACCAAGAGAGTTTTCAATAATATTGATGCAATTTTGCACGTGCATTTAAACGATATTTGCAGTAATAAAAAATTTTAAAATACATATTTGCAAGTTTTATACATTATTGAATGCTTTCATTTTCTATAACATATTTTATGTAATCCGTTAACTTGCTAATAATCAACTGTAATATGTATTGCCTACTTTTTAGGAATATGTAGCCTAAGGTATTACGAACTATAAATTCTTTTGCATACTTGTAGGGACCCAAGGTCTTAAAGTATAAAGAACTGTCATTTGCATAGCCTACTTTTTGGAGCAACCAGCACAGAAAAGAAAGCAAGATGTGACTAATGCTTAAATTATATTATTTTTTTAGATTTTTACAAAAAAACAAATCAATTGACATCCCTAAACCCTGCAATAGCAGAATCACTGAGCTGATGCAGACACTTGCCAGACACGAATGGTGTGGTCAGAGTAACCAGCAAACAGGGTCTGGCCATCATTGGACCAAGTCAGAGACAGGCACTGAGGTTGAGCGGTCTTCGAGGTGGGCGCAACGACCTCAGGGCGCAGTTCCTCCACAGCCTTCTTGCAGGCCAGATCCCAGACCTTGATGGCTGCACCATAGGCCACGCACAGCCAGTAACGGTTGGGCGAGAAGCACATGGCATTGATGATATCACTGTGCTCCAGAGTGTGCAGATTCTTGCCATCATTAAGATCCCACAGCAAAGCCCTGAAGTCCTTGCCACCGGAAGTGCAAAGAGTACCATCGGGAGAGACGGTCACAGTGTTCAAGTAGCCATTGTGGCCATGGTGATTGTTCCTCAGCTTGCAGTTGGCCAAATTCCACACCTTGACGGTACGATCCCAGCCGCAAGAAACAATTATTGGATTACAGTGATTGGGCGAGAAACGCACACAGGACACCCAATCGGTGTGGCCATCCTCCTGAACAGTATACTTGCACTCGGCCAAAGTGTTCCACAGTTTGATGGTCTTATCCCGAGAGCCAGACACAATTTGTCGGTTATCGGCCGAGAAGGCAACCGACAGAACATCCTTGGTGTGTCCCTCAAAGCGTTGACAGGTCTTGCCGGAAGCCAAATCCCACAAACGCAGTGTACGATCCCAGGAGCCAGACAGAGCAAAGTTGCCGTCAGAGGAGAGCACCACATCGCTAATGAAGTGCGAGTGCCCGTACAGACGTTTCTGGGGATAGCCGTAGTTGGTATCCTCTTCGCGGGTCAATTTCCACACAATCAAAGTCTTATCTCGCGAAGCCGAAATAATGGTATTGGGATCCTTAGGATTGGTGGCCAGCTGAGTGACCCAGTCATTGTGGCCAATGAGAGTACCACGCAACTGCAATGCCTCAGACATTTTGAATAAATTACAATTTGTTTAATTGCAACGGGAGCACACTTTCAAATAAGCTGCAAGCCGACAGAAAAATGGGTGAAAAATGCCACTAAAGTTGGAAAAATGTATTAAGAAATTTGTTAGCTGTACTTTACCCTAGGGAAATTGGCGAAGAATGAAATAACTACTACAGTAAATATCATGATGTAAAAATCAAAGGTAACTCAATGCGCAGCTTTGATATTCTCAAACGGCCTGCTTTGATTTGTGTCCATTTAACATTTAGAAAAAAACCGTTAGAAGGTCCATACAATCTATCTTCAAAATTGTGGAAGATATGACGCCCATAAACAAACAGATCTCAAAGATTGTAAGAGTTAGAGGTTTGCGGTTTACTTGAAAGTTAGCTCCTGCCTCCCCCGCCATATCTATCACAATTTTATAAATAGGTTATTCGAACCTTCTGAACATGTATTGTAATCATCATTATTTATCAGTCTACCATACATAAATTTCCGATTAGATGAACTAAAGTCGATTTATAATCAAAACAAATAATTATGATGGGCAGCACTTCCACTCTTAAAATTGATCAGTTATATATAAACTATGGCAGTGAAATAAAAGTACAATCGAGATTGGCCAACTTTCTTACTTGTTTATTATAATTGAGTTCCCAAATATAATTAATTCAGCAGGCCATGAGTTTCGAGTATGCTGAATGTCAAATGCACGAATATAATCATTTCATTTCTAAATTTAGTTCAAGACTTTACGCCTAACTGTTCACATCAACCACAACAACAACAATACTTTTCAAAATTTCATACTACAAAGAAAAACAATGTGAGTTTTTTTTTATAGAATTTTCTTCCTTAACTATACCTGATCCTCCTTCAACTCCTTATCACACACAGAGAAATGGTTAACCCAAAGACAAACAGTGGCAAGAAGTCGCGAAGTGGTAGCAAGTCGAAGCGCAAGAATACAAATACTGGAGAACCGAATAGTCTTGAGATGACTCAGATGGCACCCCCAGCGTCCCAATCCCCTCCTCCAACCATGGCATCTTCTCCGGTAGAGATTTCGACACCGTCGCCAGCACCAGCACTGGCAGTGCCACTGACACCAAATCCAGCACCAATAACGGCACCGGCACCTGCAACTGCACCGGGACACTCGGCAACGAATGCATCTACTCCAACAGATGCCGTTGCCAGTCATCCGCCACGCGGTCTGTTCAGACGCATGTTTGGATGGAATTGAATGAGCAGCATTAAACCAAAATTAAGCCGTGACGAAATTGGAAACTTTCAAAACATTACACAACCTCCTAAACACTAAACACACAATGTCCCTTTAAGGAAATAAAATTACAAAATTTATTTTGTTCCAACAGGCCTGAGGGTCAAAACCGAGCAGTTTTCTTACGAACTTTTTGTCGTGTTTATTATCACTTGTCCAGAGAGTTCGGTGATTTAGAAAACCAATACTTGAAATTTATTAACATGAGCCTAATATCTATGAATTCTGAACAACATGAGATCGGACAAAAAGCATGGAAGTTTTGCACGAAAAGATTTTGATTGGTTGCATTACAATTTTGTGCAATAATTATATCTCAACACATTTCACAACTGATTTCCGCATAAGCTAATTGTGGTAAACTTCATGGTACGTTTTTTTTTTTAAGTGTTGTCTCCAGAAATTAAGTGAGACTACAAGTGAGATTACAAGTTTTAGTTAAACGAGCATTTTATTGATAAAAGAAGTAGCATAGCACAACAATTGCTCGAAGAAATAATACTTAAAAATTTAAATTGAAAATAATTAAAATTGTTTTAAAAAATTTTTAACTCTTCTTTACAAATTTGGTAAAACTTGGGACGAACCTAGGTTCGAACCAAAACCTAAACACAAAAACCTTGAACCTTAAATTTCTGAACCTTAACCATTGGTAAATTTTGGTCCGAACCCGCGAAACGGACCTCCGAAAAAATAATTTGCGTTTGCAGCCCTGAATGTATATATTAATTGTGATGACGCTCCGGCTCTTCCTGGACCCCTTCATCCTGTTAGGGAAAAATGCGTGACATAGGCTTGATGTGCAAATGCCTTCAGAGAGATAGAGAGAGAAAGTTCGTGTCATATTTAGCAATAAATTCAGTTCATTCATTCTGCAAAGTTGCTGATCTCTACCAAAAAAAAAAAACCATTCCCAATTCAGTTCCTCAAATTAATATCGAAACGGCTTGATTTTAAAATTCTTCTTTAAAAAGTTCAATTTGATGAATGAACAACAATCTATTTATATATGTATGTATAACTAGCATATAACCCGGCGCGCTTCGCTTCGCCACCGTCAATAAAGCCGCCAAAATGATGAAAAAAACGTTTGGCAATGATCCCACCCCCGCAACCATTTTCCGACCATCAGAAATGAGAAAATTATTTTCCACCTAGAGCTAACAAAGCGAATTTTATTCAGATCGGCTCACAAATAGCCATTGTCACTGAACCGAAATACGCCCACCATTATTCTTGCCTGTGGGCGGAAATTCCACCGCCGAGAAATCGAATGTCTAATTATTTTCTATAATGTGTTCACAAACCCATTTTGAAGCCAATCGGATTAAAAATAGGTTTTACCATATAGAATTTTCCGGGAATTTCCCGACTTTTCGGGCAGATTTTCCATTATTTGAAAATCTCATGTCCAATTATTTTGCATAGTACAAACCGAGTTTCCAACATCGGAAAATCTCATGTCAACTTATTTTGTATACTATCGCTACAAACCGAGTTTGAAGTCAATCGGGTAAAAAATAGTGTTTTCCATATAGAATTTTCCGGCCATTTTCCTTGTGGGTGGATTTTTCACAATCGAAAAATCACATGTCTAATTATTTTGCATACTATGCTTGCAAACCGAGTTTGAAGTCAATCGGATGAAAAATAGATTTTCCATATAGAATTTTCCGGGAATTTCCCGACTTTTCGGGCAGATTTTCCATTATTTGAAAATCTCATGTCCAATTATTTTGCATAGTACAAACCGAGTTTGAAGCCAATCGGATGAAAAACAGTTTTTTCCATATGGAATTTTCCAGGAATTTCCCGACTTTTTGGGCGCATTTTTCAACATCGGAAAATCTTATGTCTAATTATTTTGCATACTATCCTTACAAACCGAGTTTGAAGTCAATCGGATGAAAAATAGTATTTTCCATATCGAATTTTCCGGCCATTTTCCTTGTGGGTGGATTTTCCATAATCGAAAAATCACATGTCTAATTATTTAGCATACTATCCTTACAAACCGAGTTTGAAGCCAATCGAAAGAAAAATAGTATTTTATATATGGAATTTTCCGGGAATTTCCCGACTTTTCGGGTGGATTTTCCAACATCGGAAAATCTCAAGTCTTATTATTCTGCTTACCATCCTCACAAACCGAGTTTGAAGTCATTCGGATGAAAAATAGTTTTTTCCATGAAGAATTTTCCGGCCATTTTCCTTGTGGGCAGATTTTCCGGAATCGGGAAACAGGTGTCCAATTATTTCGCTTACTTTAGTTACAAACCAAATTTCAAGTCAATCGGATGAAAAACAAAATTTTCCCCATAGTAGCTTTTCAGGGAGTTTTCCACCCCTTAGGGGTGGAATTTTCCAAAACCCCGCCTTAGTGCTCACTTTCAACTCATAAGGAAACTTCTGTGAAAATTTCAGCTTTCTATCTCTTACAGTTCAGGCTCTGCGTTGATTGCCAATGAATCAGTCAGTCAGTCAGTCAGTCAGTCAGTGAGTCAGTCAGTCAGGACAAACTCTTTTATATATAGAGAGATAGTCCGTATTTACACGATGAAGTTTCCTTCATGAAGTTTTTGTTTGTGTTGAAGAGGTGCAGGCGAAGCTGGCAAAGCTTCATGACCTACCTGGTTTGTTGGCAGAGATTTCGTACATTTTATTTTCAAATCAGTGTATGACTACAAAAGCTATTGAGAAAATTGTAAAACCACAGACCGAAAATCGCTAAAAAAAAAAAAAAAAAAAAAAAAAAACGGAACACTTTGAAAATTCTTCAAAAATAGTTTTCACCACTACAAAATCTTAAAAAAAAAAAGAATCTTCTATAGGGAATAGAGTTTGGTGCGTGTCATTTTTTTCTTCGTGTCACAAGCACGCACGACTGAACACGACGTGTTCGTGTTGCAACATCAGATTTCGTGCTTGTTCGTCCGTGTCAGTTCTGAGCCCTTAAAACACGAGCAGGACTTAACTCGACAAAACACGACTAACACGACACAAGCCGAAACTACTTTATTCAACAGCATGAACAAATCCTTAGTCAATCGGGTGTGACACGGAAATCTCGAGAGTTTTTCCATAAAAAAAGCAAATGCAACCAAATGAAAATTGTTTAGTATACCCTTGCAGAGGGTATATTAAAATTGTCACGATGTTTGTAACGCATAGAAGGAAGCATCTCCGACCCCATAAAGTATATATATTTTTGATCAGCATGACGAGCAGAGTTCATTTTCTTCTGTCCGTCTGTGCGTCCGTCCGTCTATCTGTCCGTCTGTTTCTATGCTATCTCCTCCCTCAGTTAGTACATAATACTGGACAAATTTATTAAAATCGGATCACTATAGCATATAGCTGCCATAGGAACGATCGGTCGGAAAAAGTGTATTACTAAGAAAAAATTTTTTTTATGGTAAAGCGATCAAAATTTGATTCCCAATCATTTGAATTTATAAATATCTGATATCTATATCCTATATATATATTCTACCGCTTATGTACTTTTGCAAGTGTATTAAAACTGCGGTACAGTCGAAGTTAGCTATCGTTTTTATATAAAATATATACAGCCATGCTCCCATTTTCGCTTTCGCAAAAATTTTGCGATTTGGTCTCCAAATCGTAAAAGTTGGTGCTCCGAAATTCGCAAAATTTCGCCGCTTTAAAACCGGTAACAATTGAGTCCGTGAAATGAAAAGTAAATGGGAAATGTGGCATGAGGAAGGGACTGGAATCGAATAAAACATTTTTAATCCCATTCTATGATAATTTAAGATAATTGTTACGAACTCTCTTATCATATTCAGATTAAATTCAATTATCAAACAATTTTTTACTGATCACACCCAAAATGGCACAAGTAGCAAAACTACGTTTGCCAACAAAAACTTACGAATTGACTGTGGCGATTACCGATGAGTATGCCGATGAGTTTGCCAAAACCCGTTTCTCTCATGTGAAACGTTGCAGAACGAAATGGAAATGAAACATAATCGATAACGAAAAATTGCGAATGTCGGAGCACACAAAATTTAAATCGTACGAATTTCCGCAAATCGCCATTCGCAAAACTAAGTGAAAACCGGAGCATAGCTGATAACACAGTTCTACAAATTGAGACCTTTTGTGAGTATCCCGAAGACTTTAAACTAATTACTGTTCGTCTACCCATGCTGAACACGAGTTGATAGGCCAAAGTCATATCTTAGTTTCCGTTTACAAGAAATTGCGGAAAAAGCATATTTTCGATTTTTTGACCTATTCGAATTTTTAGAGACCACACTAACCATAAGTTGATGGGTTTATGAAGCCTATTTGATAGTAAACATGTCAATGCAACTGAGAAAAATCAAACACGATGTAAAAGTAAAGCCAAAAGAGTGGAAAATGGCCTGTGAAGTCAAGTTTTTCTATATTTATAGCGTTTTTGTCAAACTTAATCGGCTGCTACAAGCTAGTGGATTGGTCTGATATTTTTTTCAACCACATAATCCTATAGTTTAACATATGCATCAATTATGGCAATTTTGCTGAATTTATGGCAGGTAAATTGGCAACGTTAGAGCCTTTTTTAACCGAAAATCAACATTTATTTTTATGGGAGGACAACTAGATTCCAACCCCAAATTTTTATAGGAATTTTGAAAAGGCTATTGATATAACATAGGCCTAAGTGAATATTTATTCAAATGTACACTTATTACATTCATGGATTGCTAGGTTAAGTTTTTCCATATAGAATTTTCCGGCCATTTTCCTTGTGGGTGGATTTTCCAATCGAAAAATCACATGTCTAATTATTTTGCATACTATGCTTGCAAACCGAGTTTGAAGTCAATCGAGAAAATGATTTTCCATATAAATTTTCCGGGAATTTCCCGACTTTTCGGGCAGATTTTCCATTATTTGAAAATCTCATGTCCAATTATTTTGCATAGTCAAACCGAGTTTGAAGCCACGAGAAAAACAGTTTTTCCATATGGATTTTCCAGAATTTCCCGACTTTTTGGGCGCATTTTTCAACATCGGAAAATCTTATGCCTATTATTTTGCATACTATCCTTACAAACCGAGTTTGAAGTCAATCGGATGAAAAATAGTATTTTCCATATCGAATTTTCCGGCCATTTTCCTTGTGGGTGGATTTTCCATAATCGAAAAATCACTGCTATTATTAGCATACTATCCTTACAAACCGAGTTGAAGCCAATCGAAGAAAAATAGTATTTTTTGGATTTTCCAATTTCCCGACTTTTCGGTGGATTTTCCAACATCGAAAATCTCGTCTTATTATTCTGCTTACCATCCTCACAAACCGAGTTTGAAGTCATCGGATGAATGTTTTTCCATGAAGAATTTTCCGGCCATTTTCCTTGTGGGCAGATTTTCCGGAATCGGGACAGGTGTCCATTATTTCGCTCTTTAGTTACACCAATTTCGTCATCGATGAAACAAAATTTCCCCAGTAGCTTTTCCGAGTTTTCCACCCCTTAGGGTGGAATTTTCCAAATTATAATTGTTATTTAATACAAATTTTTATACTCTGTACCGAAGGTACAAAGAGTAGATTGGGTTTGTGCAAATGTGTGTAACAGCCAGAAGGAAGCATCTCCGACCCTATAAAGTATATATATTCTTGATCAGCATCAACAGCCGAGTCGATATAGACATGTCCGTCTGTCCGTATGAACGCTGAGATCTCAGAGATGGTAAGAGATAGAGGTTTGAGGTGTATGGAACATATATTTCTTTTACTTGCAGGCAGATCAAGTTTAGTTTTTTTTTTGCCACGCCCCTGCCTCCCCCGCAAATCGAAAAAAACCGTATATCTTCTACAATTTTGGAGTTAGGTTGTTCGAACCTTCTAGACATATATTCTACTCATAATTTCTTATCGAGCCCCCATACATCGTTTTCCGATCAGATGAACGATAGTAGAGTTGCCACCCCCGCAATTTGAAAAACACCTCAAATATCCCGCAATTTTGGAGTTAGGTTGTTCGAACCTTTCAGACATATATTCTACTCATCATTACTTATCGAACCCCCATACATTGTTTTCCGATCAGATAAACGATAGTAGAGTTGCCACCCCCGCAATTTAAAAAACACCTCAAATATCCCGCAATTTTGGAGTTAGGTTGTTCGAACCTTCTAGGCATATATTCTACTCATCATTACTTATCGAGCTCCCATACATCGTTTTCCGATCAGATGAACGATAGTAGAGTTTCCACCCCCGCAATTTGAAAAACACCTCAAATATCCCGCAATTTTAGAGTTAGGTGTTTCGAACCTTCTAGACATATATTCTACTCATCATTACTGATCGAACCCCAATACATTGTTTTCCGATCAGATAAACGATAGTAGAGTTGCCACCCCCGCAATTTGAAAAACACCTCAAATATCCCGTAATTTTGGAGTTAGGTTGTTCGAACCTTCTAGGCATATATTCTACTCATCATTACTTATCGAACCCTAATACATTGTTTTCCGATCAGATGAACGATGGTAGAGTTGCCACCCCCACAATTTGAAAAAATCGAATATCTTCCACAATCTTAATGACAGATTGTTTGAACCTTTTAGGCATATATTTTAATCGTCATTACTTATCGATCCACCATACACCGTTTTCAGATCAGATGAACGATATTCGAGTTATAAGAAAATCAAATAAGTACGCTGGTCAGCACTTGCGCAGTTTTTGTGACCCCACACTTTAAAGTTATTAGTTATATACAAACAGGTACAGAGTATATTACAGTCGGGCTTGACCGACTTTCTTACTTGTTTTAGATAAGTAGGCCTAGACAGAAATCAGTTTGCTTGAGCAGACAACATAAGCTTTCAATTCATTCGTTAGTTGGCACTCGAAGGGTGCACAACAATTTTTTTTCTTTAATTATTTCTTTTACTTTGGGTTTTCCTAGGGCCCGATACAAAGACCACATTTGGTGTGTAATATTTTTTCTTATTTTCTTTATTTAATTTTGCATTGGACTTTATAGATTTCCTGGCCTTCGAGGCACACCCAATTTCTAAACACGCGGTTCTTTATTTACATTTAAATATTTAAATCGGGTAGATACAATTGTTCTGACATAAAAACAATAATTAATTTAATTTCTTTATTTATTTATATTTATAAACAAAAGTTGTTCTCTAATTTCCAAAACCATAAGATATCAGCACTTGGATTTTTTTTTTTCATTGGAATAATGTTTATTAAACATAAGAAATTAAGAATCTGTAAGTTAACATAGCAAGAACTTAATAAAATATTAATATTCATTAAAAAAATCAATGAAAAAATCAATAAAATTTCAAAGATTTTCCCACCTTTTTATTTTCACTATCCGAAATTTCAACAATTATAGACACATTGGTTTACTATTAAGATACACTGGGTCTCGTTTTTAACCGATCCACCAAGTTTCAGAACGATCAGACGAACGATTTTCGAGTGAAAGGCAGCATTAAGAATTTTAAACAGCAGCCACAATACTTGCAGCAACGGAACTCGGCAGCACTTCACACAGTTCGTCTGGCGCCTCATTTAAATGATATTAGTTAGGCATTGTTCGACAAACGAGACATGATAATAATCCTTCATTATACACTTGAAAAGTGTTTATTAATTTTGCCCAGAAGTTTGTAACGCATAGAAATATTCATTTCCGACCCCATAAACTATAAATATTCTTAATCAGGACGACGAGATGAGTTCATTTCCACTTGTCCGTCCGTCTGTCTGTCTGTCAGTCCGTCTGTCTGTCTGTCTGTTTCTACGCGAACTAGTCTCTCAGTTTAAAAGCTATCAAGCTGAAATTTTGCACAGAGTCTTTTATTTACTGCACGCAACTAATATGTCGGAACCGGCCGGATCGGGTGACTATATCTTATAGCTGAAATAGGAACGATCGGTCTATGAACTAATTCTAGTTAGAAAAACTTTTTTGTTTTACATCGTAGCGTCACTTATCTTGGTATATATTAGTTTCATATGGTTCCACAAAATTCTGGAAAAATTTCTTAAAATCGGATGACTATAGCATATAGCTGCCATAGGGCCGATCGGTGGGAAAATGTGTTTTACTAAGAAAAGTTTTTTTTATGGTATCAAATTTTTATTATGAATGATTTAAAACTTTTAAATATCTGATATCTATATCCTATATATATTTTACCGGTTAAATCAGTTGAAGTAAAGTTTTTCAAGTGTATAAAAACTTCGGCACAGTCGAAGTTAGCTTTGCCTTCTCGTTTTGTATTGTTTTGAATGTCAAATGACAAGCTATTCACAATGAAAACAAGACAACATAAGGGCCTACTAGATTGTCATGTCTCATGCGTCGAACAGTGTAAACCCAGCGGGTTCTGCAAATCTTGAGATATTTTCGTATAAACGACTACCCTTCAAACTAAACTTAAATGATTTTATGAGAGATGATAATAATTAGTTTGGTGACTAGATCGTATGGAAGGAAATCCGTACGGAATAAATCTAATAAAATCGTTTAAATATCGTCATCTGATTTAGTAATCGAACATACAAAAAGACACAGTCTTTTAATTCGAAATGCAAACGAATGCGAATTGCACTAGAGTTTTCCCGACAAATAAAGAAAACTGTGTCAATCGATTTTCAGACTTGTTTTTTGTTTTAACAAAAAATAAAAATAAAACTGAAACAACAAGTTTTGTCTAAGGGGACAGAAAACAATAAAGAACTGGGATCTGGTCGGGGTTTGAGGGTTTTGATACAACACTTGATACTTTTAAGTCCGACACATTGACATTTCACCTTATATTCTTACCGATCGTTTATACATTCAATTCAATTTCAAGATCTAGTTCACAATATCCACCATCCCAAACCTAATCCCATTCACTGCCATAAAAGGGCGCATTTGATGAGCTTTAACGATTGCATTTGGCATGCATTATGCAGCAGGCTATTAAAAACCATAAAGCACGCCCAGTGTCTACCATGTACATTCACTTGATCTAGCACCCAAGTTCTGTTGGAGTCGTTAGTCGCCAGTCTCTTTGACTGTCACGTAGGTCATGGAGCAGAAGTGCTTACCAACTACAACTGGCAACAACCGTTTTACAGCTGGGGCAAAAACCGCAGCACAGACAACGCACCCGCACCATGTTCTCCCTCTTGCTTTGCTGGATTCGGAGTTATTGTGGCGGGAACCAATTAAAATGCGCGACATCACATGTGCGCGAGCATTTATTATAAATTTTTCGTTGGAATTGAGTGAAAAATAGTTGGTAACAAACAGAAAACAGAAAGAAAGCAGGCGAACGAAGCTCGCTAACAAAGAACCACACATATTTGGGGATGGGGAAGTAAATTCAGGAATGGCTAGATGGAGATTTCCTGCTCTATGTCTCTCTGTTCGTGCATGTTACAATGTTGTTAATATGACGCTTAGTAGTTGTCACACACACACACACACACACCCACACACACTCTAAAAATATGCATTGACAATGTTTTTCAAATTGACGACGCATTACATGGTAGAAAGGGGGACGAAGCAGACTCTTTTTATGTAGGGGTAGGGGGGTAGCCAGAAGTGTTGTAAATTATTGGCATGCGAACGATGCTGCAACGTTTATTAAATTTTTGAAGTGCCACAAACAGGGTGGGTATTTGGTGGCAGTTGATCAAAAAAGCTTTGCAAAGGGCGGAGGCCAGGTGTAAGTGTGTGTGTGTGTGTTGCCATGTTGAAAATTTCATGTGTGTGTGTGTGTGGTGTTTTATGTCGTTTTAATTTTACAGCTTGCATTTTGGTGCAACAAAAGAGAAATTCAAACCTTTCATCAGAATTTATATCTCATGTCATCGACAACATAATCAATGAATTTTATTAAAATTTCCTTGGCCTTGTTGTACCTACGAAAAATACAACATAATTCGAAACAAAATAACCTATATTCAGACAAAAATTCCACCGCAAATTAAGGTACGACCAGGAATTAATCCCAAAACAAATTTTATGTGTATTAGTATGCCCGGCTTATGTCTCTGTGCTATAGAACAACAACTTATTTTAAAAATTATGATCTTTAGCTTTCTCTTTTCTTGGACGCTTCCAATGTTATCCCTAAATCTACTACTCATTATTAATCGACCCGCCATACATCGTTATTTGATCAGATGAACGATATAATAGCTATTCGTAAAAGAAAATTCAAAGCAACGACAACAACACCGCTGCGATTGGTAGAACTTACGAGAAAGAGAGAGCGAGAGGGCAATAGTTAACTGGTAATTTCCCAATTGGACTTTGCTTGGCGGCTGTATCTAATTGGACTGCCGCTTTCAGTCCCTTCCTTCTTTCCCATAGATAATTGTGTAAGGAGGCAAAGACCAAGTATGAGAGGAGCGATGTAATTGAGATGGCCTTCGGTCAGAAATTACTTGTGATTCCCACGTGATTAATATAGTTACATTTATGTTAATAGGAAATTATATACAAATATTATAATTTTACGAGTTATGTACTAGGGTAATTCTACTCATCATTACTTATGGCCTTATGACACGACATTAATTGAACGTATTAATAATGCATTAATTTCAGTTGATATTGGTTTTGCGTGAGTGAGAGAGAGACAAATACATGTGGAAATTAATGAGGTTTTTAATGCCGCATTAACGCGTTACTATCGGTTATCGGAAAAATACTAACTTGAACAAAATCCCCAAAAAAATATACCAATTTCGATTGCCATTGGCCGATAGATTAATGCATTAAATCGTACTTTCAAACTCATTATTTTGTCATTAATTTGTAGAAAAGCCCTCAAAATATTGAAGTTGTATGCGACAAATATATTATTAAATAAAAATAATAAAAAAAAATATAACAAAATTTTTTGCTACTTGGCTGGAAAAAGGTATTTTTTTTTATTTTTAATGATAAATAAAATGTGGAATAACAATAAGAAAACTAACTGCAGGTTTCACTCATAAATTGTTGCCGGGGTCATGGGCGAGGACACGAAAATTAAGAAAACTATTCTTCGTATGACCGCACATTTATTTTAATTGATTTAAAATATGATAAAGTCGCATATTCAGAAGCAGAACACAGTGATGCGTAGTTGCATTGGTCCTACAGATAGGCCACTATTCACATTGCTTTATTTGGCTACAGTAAATGACAACATTCTTTTATACAAATATTGTCATAATTCGAAATCTATATTGAAGGAAAAGTTGGAACTCGTTTCAATCGCCCATTCGAATTCACTAGTCAACCATTTCCAAAATTTTAAAGGAGACAATGTGTTGAATGTCAAGAAGTACCTGGCATTTCCATCTTCGAACATGGAATGGAAAAAGAATGCCAAAAATTTTATGAATTTCCAAAATTTATTGTACAACATATTGTGTTAAAATATATATTTTGTTTAAAAAAAAACTATTTATATTGAAAATTTGAACAAGCAAACATTGCAAGATACGAGCGGTGCCAAAAATCGGTTCTTTCTATTTTAATTTAAAAGATGACAACTATTAAATTTGTATAGCTATTGCTGATGCTAATCATAAATTTAACTTTATTAAAATGCCGGCACAAGTGGCAAGTGTGACCGTTCGTACTTGCGATAGAAATCCAGAACCAAAAACGTATATAGCTGTACCGTTCACTCGCATTTAATTAATGAAAAGATTAATATCGTGTCATACAGGCTTTATCGAGCCCCAATACATCGTTTTCCAAGCAGATGAACGATGGTCGAAAGAGTTGCCACCCCCAGTTTTTGAAAAAACCTCACACTTTAAAGTTATCAGTTACATACAAACAGGTACAGAGTATATTACAGTCGGGCTGGAACGACTTTCTTACTTGTTTTACACCTGCAAAGTGTACATAGTTGTTTTGCCAAGAAGTTTGCATAGCAACGAAAAAATTACTTTCGATTAATTACCACGATTCGATTGAGCTTTGTCCGTCGTTTGTCTGCCTGTTTTTTCTGAAAGTAGTCTCTCAGTTTTGAAGCTATCACTTTGAAATTTTGCACAGAGTCTTCTTTTTACTTTACGCAACTATGTCGGAACCGCCCGAATGGGATGCCTTTATCTTATATTACTTTATGTGCCGTACGTTTCTATGTTTAATTTAACTTATTTTTTGAGGTTTGTCTATGGTTACTCAGGGTTTGCAACTATGGTTGCAACTCAGGTTGGACCTGTTAAGCTATTTGACAATTCGTTTGCCCAGATTCATTCTATTAAACGGAGGCAAGCTAACTTCGACTGTCCAGTTTTAATACACTTGAAACTTTACTCCAACTGTTTAATGGAAAATATATAGGTATAGATATCAGTATTAAAATTTTAAATCATTGTAATAAAAATTTGATATTATAAAAAAAAACTTTTCTTAGTAAAACACATTTTCCGACCGATCGTCCTTGGCAGCTTATTCTTAGTCATCCGTTTTGATCATTTTTTCAAAATTATGTGGCAATAAACTAATATCCAGTTGGGGACGCTACGTAACCAGCCACTGAGTACGACCGTTTATAGGCAGCACTTAGTCATCCGTTTGTAAATTTTTTAGAATTGTTGACATAAAACAAATACACGTCGAACGCCGTGGAATCAAAAGTTTTCTCCACGCACACCGATCGTTCGCCGTATGACGAAAACAGATTATGTGGAGCAATAAAACGCACAAGATTGTGACGCTACGACGGCAAAGTCAAGACTAGTCTTAGACCGTCGTTCCTCGCTAAGAATAGTCATCCGATCCGACCGTCGATATTAGTTGCGGCAGTAAGAGACTCCAAAATTCACCGTAGCAAAACGGGACACAGAAACAAGACAGACGCGCAGACGGCAGACGGCACGGCACGACGACGGCCGAACCGCCGTCTCCTCAATATATAGTTTGTGTCAAGTATTTCTATGCGACAAACTCTCAATATATACACTTTCAATAATGACGGCGAAATAAAAAACGAAACAGAAAGCCGCCTGAGACAGAATCACAACGTCAGCGTGAGCGAGCCCGCTGGGACAACAACCAACACAGAAATCAAGGCTCGTGCAGCTTCGAACCGTTCAATGATGAAAGCCCGATCTAATAGAGTGGCAAGGCCTACGCACCAACAAGACACGGCAGAGAAAAAGAAGAGTGGAGAGACACCGGCCAATATCTTTGCGGAATATTGCCTATGCGTTTTGGATGCAGGAATTGCGCCGTTGAACCATAATCATCCTGGAATAGATTTACAACGTATGTTCGGCAGCTTGATTAGTGTTATATATTTTATGTATGCCGTTGCTTTGTTTGTTTGTTCTGATTGAACCTAGCCCACGGTCAGATCACGCTCAGCATCTTGAGCTACCTATCGGCTGAGCCCGCGCGGCCACGCCCCCCAGCAACCATCACTGCACCCAGAGATCCACATAAACTTTACTTGTCCACCCGTTCGTTGTTAATTCTATAAGGTGTATATATCGTTTATTTCCTTAAACACCGTATCTTGTTTTTGATTAATGGTGGCACCTTTGCGGGCGTTGAATCTTCCTCGGCATTCGCATACAATTTTTTACGCATCCCGATCTTCTTCTCGATTTTTTCGAAAAGAGTTGCCACTAAAACCACGTCGTCTGTCTATCCACTCGCGTACCCAAACTCTACGGCGCTTTTTCTTTTTGTTCCTCTAAAATTTGTCTTTTTCTTTTTCTCTCCTTTAAAACACAAATTGCAGCAATTGCGCACACAACCGTGCTCGACGGCATTATAGCAAAGTGTACTTTTACTATTAATGACACACGAGTAGTTACTTATGTTGTCACTTGATTAAAACCGAACCGCCCCTGTGAGTAAATTGTCCAGGGTTGCTTGATCTCCACTTTTCATGTGGTAAGCAGTTCTCCACAACTTCACATCGAATTTTGCCACATCGTCACGGGGCCACATTTTGTAGTGCCACATGAGACTGCTTTACCTGTGGCAAATTGCCACATCGTGTGAGCCGCCTTTAGTAAGAAAAACTTATCTATATATATAAAGCAGTTCAACCTGACTGACTGACTGACTGATTGGTGACCTTTGCACAGCCCAAACCGTTAGAGAAAAAAAGCAAAATTTTTCACAGTAGAGTCATCTTATTCTGAAAGTGGGTACTAAGGCGGGGTTTTGGAAAATTCCGCCGGAAAATGTGAAAAATTCACAGAAAACTGTTGAATAAAACTTCATTCAAACATATTTAAAAAATCCAAAAATCCAAATAAAAATTCAACAATAACTGCATACCAGTTTTCCGGAAAATTAAACTCAAACACCCCCTGGGTGGAAAACAGGTTTAGCGATTAGTTCCAAACTCATTTTTAAAGCTTATTATACTTAAATATGGAGTAAGTCCCAATTCGCATTTGATCCCAAAAACGACCCTTTTTCCCACACGATTTGGGTCGTTTTTAGTGTAGAAAGCGATAGGTAGAACACATGGGAGTGACTTTAAAATTTTGGAAAATCATCCCACAAAAAATGGTCGGAAAACTATTGTATGAAAATCTTTTGTTTTTCATTCAAACAACTCCAAACTTATTTTCACATTTTGAAAAATCCCAAAAATTGGCAACGGAAGGCAAAGCTAACTTCGACTGTGCCGAAGTTTTAAACCTTGAAAACTTTACTCCAACTGATTTAACTGGAAAAATATATATAGATATAGATCAGTTTTAAAATTTTTAAATCATTGATAATAAAAATTTGATACCATAAAAAAACTTTCTTGTAAAACACATTTTCCGACCGATCGGTCCTATGGCAGCTATATTCTATAGTCTCCGATTTTGATCAATTTTTTCAAAATTATTGAAAGCATATAAAACTAAATATACCAAGATTGGGGACGCTACGATAACAAACAAAAAGTTTTTCTCACTAGAAGTAGTTTTGACCGACCGTTTATATGGCAGCTATATGCTAAGTCATCCGATTTTGATAAATTTTTCAGAATTGTGTGGAAACATATAAAACAAAATATACTACGATTCGAGACGTACGTGAAATCAAAAAGTTTTTTCTCACAAAGACTTATTTTTCGACGATCGTTCCTATGGCGCTATATGCTATAGTGATCCGAAATTTATACATTTTCCAGAATTATGTGGAAGCATATAAAACTGACATATACCAAGATTGGTACGCTACGACGGAAAAAAGTTTTCTAACTGACTAGTCGACCCGTCACGGAGAAGCACCGCCGACCGCGACAGAGAAGACTCTGTGAAAATTGCTCGTGAAACACAGCGGTAGAACGACAGACAGACGGCAGACAGACGGCAGACGGACAGACGGACGGACGGACGACGGAACCCCCTGTCAAAAAATTAAAAAGGTTACAAATAAAAACACAAGGTAAAAAATCCATGAAAAAGAATTGAATTCTTCCATTCGATCGGACCCAAAACGTTTTTGAAAGCTTTATCTGGAAGTTAAAAAAAAATAGAAGGCTTTTAAATACCCTTCAGTTTTTGAAAGTCCCTACCATTGTAACCAAAGTTTTCTCACTAGACTATTTTTTTGACCGACCGTTTATATGGCGCTATATGCTCATCATCCGTTTTGTAATTTTTTCAGAATTTTGTGAAGGGAATAAAACTATAACCACGTTGGTGACGCTACGATGGAAAAAAAATTCCCACTGACTGTTTTGAACCGACGTTTATATCAGTATATGCTATATTGACGATGAGAATTTTTCTTAATTATGTGAAAGAAATAAAACTATAATACCAGTTTGGGACGCTACGATGGAAAACAAAAGTTTTTCTCACTAACTGTTTTTTACCTGTTTATATGGATATATGTAGATATCGTTTGATAAATTTGATTTTAAAGGATATAAAACTAATATATACCATTTTATGACCCCAATAGAAAACAAATATCCATATTCTAAGCTGCACATACAAAAATATAAAACACATTACTTTGAAATTTTGGAAAATATTCCACGAAAGTCGGAAAATTTTTATTCGATCAGATCCAAATTTATTTAAAAGCTTTATATAATAAAATATTTCCATCTGAATTTTAAAAATTTGGAAAGTCCGGAAAACTGGAGGAAAATGATTAAATTTGATCGGATTCAAAATCATTTTCAATCCTACCCCTTAAGTCGAAAAATTTATGAATGAAACTCTTTTTATTTCATTAGATTAGCTTCAATGTAAAAATAAGCTTTTTTATACACTTGAAAAGTGCATCGGATGACTATATCATATAGCTGCCATAGGAACGATCGGTCTAAGAACTAGTGCTAGTTAGAAAAAGTTTTTTGTTTTCCATCGTAGCATCACTAATCTTGGTACACGTTACGTTACGTTAGTTTTATATGGTTCCACATAATTCTGGAAAAATTTCTTAAAATCGGATGACTATAGCATATAGCTGCCATAGGACCGATCGGTCGGAAAACGTGTTTTACTAAGAAAAGTTTTTTTTTAACGAAATAAAATTTTTATTATTAAGGTATATTAAAATTGTCACGATGTTTGTAACGCAGTGAGGGAATCATCTCCGACCACATAAAGTATATATATTCTTGATCAGCATGACGAGCTGAGTTCATTTCCGTTTGTCCGTCTGTCCGTCCGTCCGTCTGTCCGTCTGTTTCTATGCTATCTCCTCCCTCAGTTTTGAAGCTATCTTGACCAAACTTTGCAAAAAGTCTTTAAATACAAATACGCTGCACATTTGTCGGAATCGGCCGGATCGGATGACTATATTATATAGCTGCCATAGGAACGATCGGTCCAAAAACTAGTTCTAATTAGAAAAACTTTTTTGTTTTCCATCGTAGCGTCACCAATAGTGGTATATATAAATTTTATATGCTTCCACACAATTCTGGAAAAATTGATCAAAATCGGGTGAATATAGCATATAGCTGCCATAGGAACGATCGGTCTAAGAACTAATTCTAGTGAGAAAAACTTATTTGTTATCAATGGTAGCGCCTTTCAAAAACTGCAAGGGTATTTAGAACAACATGTTAGCCTTCTATTTTTAATATCTGATATCTATAACTTATATATATTTTACCGGTTAAATCAGTTGGAGTAAACTTTTTCAACTTCGGCACAGTCGAAGTCAGCTTTGCCTTCTCGATTTTTTTAAATTCGGCACAGTCGAAGTCAGCTTTGCCTTCTCGTTTTTTTTAAATTTTGAAAAATTCGGAAAATTGGCGGATAATGGTTAGACAAAATTTATTTTGTTATTCATGTTTATGTTAAGAACTAGAGGTGGAGAACTATCGATGGCACTATCGGGACTATCGATGGTTGGGCGCTATCGAGTCGCCATCGATAGTATCCATGCACTATCGATAGTTTTAGATAGTATTTTTGCAAGCTTTACATTTCACTACTCTTAAAATAAAATAAAAATAAATTGCGCTTAAAAACGTTATTTACCAAATCTCAACTCATGGAGGTTGATAAGTCAAATTGATCTAAGTGTTGCTTTTAAGCCGACTTGTAGCTTTATCCGCTAATCTCTAAAAAAGTTGTTCTACTAATTATGCTTTGCATGAATAAGCCGTTTGTGTAATCGAGTAATTAGCTTAGAATAATCTCTTTCTTTCTATCAAAACCTCTTTTTTAACGTATTTAGCCCTTAGTTTGCCTTTATTTAGTAATTTTCTAAACGTTTTCGTGTCACACGTTTTTGGCTGAATACCGCGGTCGGTTGGGCGGGAGGTGGGCTGCTTTGGCGAAGCTAGGGCCACTTGACCTTACTGCGTATAGTAAGTCCAAACAATAAAAAAAGACCTCTATTTTGGACCGTAGGTTAAAAAATACGGATTTCAGAATAATTTAAATGAAAGCATCAGATTTTCTTAAAAATGATATGGTATATATATCTTATCGGAACCCACAACCCAATAGTAATGATTAAGTTGAAACCAAAAGTGACGGAAACAATTTTTTAAGTTCATTATACCCGTTACTCGTAGAGTAAAAAGGGTGTACTAACTCCGTGCAAATATATGTAACACGCAGAAGGAAGCATTTCCGACCACATAAAGTATATATATTCTTGATCAGCATCAATAGCCGAGTCGATATAGACATGTCCGTCTGTCCGTCCGTCCGTCTGTCCGTCGGTCTGTATGAACACCTAGATCTCAGAGACTATAAGAACTAGAGCTACCATTTTTTCAGTGTAGACTTGTATTCAGATCAATATGAAAAAAAACTCATATCTCCCACAATTTTGAAAATAGATTATTCGAACCTGCAAGACATATATATGAATCATCATTAACTATCGATCTGCCATACATAATTTTCCAATCAGACGAACGATAGAAAAGGTCCCGCCCCCGCAATTTGAAAAATACCTCAAATCTCCCACAATTTTGAAAATAGATGGTTAGAACCTTCTAGACATATATTTTATTCATCATAACTTATCGATCCGCCATACATCATTTCCCGATCAGATGAGCTATAGTAGAGTTGCCACCCCCGCAATTTGGGCATGTTGTGATCTAATAAAATATTCTTAAATAAACCTTACCCTGAGTAGCGGGTATATAGAAGTCTTCAATTTCACGCTCTTCACGCGGCTTCAACTTACGCTCTCCTTTTTTAATAAATTATTTACAATTTTTTCGATTTTAATCATCATCGTTTAATTAAACATACTATCGAAAACTATAGTGGACTATCGATGGTTTTCAAAAAACTATCGTTGACTATCGATGGTGCCCATCGATGGAACCCATTTTTCAATTTTGGTGGGTTGGTTTCAAAATGCTAAAATAATGTTGTTATTATTGTGAAATGAAGGGCCGAGAATACATGCTTGGAGCGTATTGAAAGAAGAACAAAAAATCGCATACTTCAGTTTTCTGACCATTTTTCAACTTCGCATGCGGACTTTCTATAGTTGGATGCTTATATTGGGTTACTTTTCAATGGAAATTTGATTTCTTTTAAATACTTGATTTTTAACCACGTACGTATACGCTAGTAAACCTATAAATATGTGAAGGAGTAATCAAATTAAGTTAGTTAGTTTTAATAGTTTGTTTATTGAAGTCTAAGCTACAACATTTCCCTCCGAATTTTGGCCAAATTCCCGAAATAGGGTTAAAAAACTATAAAATATATGGAGGAAAACTTAAAGTTTTTTGATATTTTTGTAATTAAGGGTATGAAAATTTAGTGTTTTTTAATTTGCATGATATAAATGTTTTGTAGGGCACATCATAGGCTACAACTTCGTGGAAGTCAACAAAGTAAAATTCTAAATAGTTTACGAGATATGGGGTTCCTAAATTAAAAACTGGAAACTTAACATAAACACGGGTACGCACGGCTGTTTTTTTTTTTGTTATTAAGCGCCAATTGAAATCAAAAATGTAAAACGAGGAATGTAGAAAAAGAAACGAGCATTTAACGGTGGAAAAGGAGCCGATTATTGTAGATCTCGTTGAGGAGAATAAGGATGTGTTAGACAAAAAATAGTCGGTCAACGTGACTTGTATACAGAAGGAGGAGACGAGGATCATATTGGCCGAAAAATTCAGTGAAAAGAAAGTCATTTGGTGCAAATGAAAGCAGCTCGACGACAGAATTTTCTTAATGTCCAAGTCAGAGCTGAAGTATTACAATAATTTGGCTCATAAACTGCCAGAGTTTACCTGGCGAGCAGCAGCAACTTCCATTAAATGCCCACAAAAAGCCCTTCCAATATTTTTTCCATTTTTTGATGTTGTCTTATTACAAATTCAATAATATAGATTCAACAAATCTTTGAATATGTTTTTAATTTAATTAAGCTGAAGCCGAACCTAATTTCTAACACTTGCCCTCAAATATTTATCAAAACTTATAGCGAAAAGAATCCAAGAAAATCTCAAATCAAGTTTTATAAACATACAAATGTGCGAGCGCATGTCTGAATAGAAACCAAAACAACCGGTTAGCCACCCGCTGCTCAGACTCTAATGAGACACCAACAACAACAACCAAAAAAACAAACAAAAATCGTGTCAAAAAAACAACATAAGAAGCTAATTAAGAGGCAGCTGCCAGAGATTGGCCAGACTGGAGGATAACCTTCGTTTCGTACCAGTTGTCAGTTGCTTTGGAAAGGCGGCAAGTGCAATAACTAGATATTTTAGAGCATTGGCTGCATTAATCCACGATTAAGATCCATGACAATGCAGCCCAGCCCCAGCCCATTTATTCACATACTGACCCACATTGAAGTCGAAGTGGGAGTAGGAATTATAGGTGGAGTCGACACGCTGGTGTAGTCGGTATGACCGCATCAAGTTGCGTTGTTATTTGACAATTGCCTTTTACTGCCTGGTATTACAATATTTATGATTCGCATTCGCTTTAATTAAATTGTAAGACCGAGGCTAGAGCCAGTGTGGCCAGAGCAGGCAAAAGCAGGCAGAGGAGAGACACACACATTTGACTTTACGACTTGCATTTAATTAAAGCCAATTTAAGTGAATGTTGCTTAACTATAGGAACAGAAACAGAAACAACAAAAAGAAAAAGGTGTGGGAGTGCAGAAGAGAAGGAAGTGAGATTATTGTACTATATAATTATTTGTTTTAATTGCATAATTTCTTAAACTAAGCCAACTGAATTGAAGTATTTGTACAAGGGAAGGTCCATAAATACTCGCAAGTTGTTCCCCTGTAACTCCTCCAACCAGCTCAGAGAAGAAAGGAAGATGTGACTGAAGCGGTTTATGAAGGAAGCTTTAAGCGACCCAAACCCCCTCAGCCAAAGAATTACTGAGCCGATACAGACACTTGCCAGACACGGATAGTGTTGTCCGAGTAACCAGCAAACAGAGTCTGGCCATCGTTGGACCAAGCCAGAGACAGGCACTGGGGTTGAGCGGTCTTCGAGGTGGGCGCAACGATCTCAGGGCGCAGTTCCTCCACGGCCTTCTTGCAGGCCAGATCCCAGACCTTGATGGCTGCACCATAGGCCACACACAGCCAGTAACGGTTGGGCGAGAAGCACATGGCATTGATGATATCACCGTGCTCCAGAGTGTGCAGATTCTTGCCATCATTAAGATCCCAAAGCAAAGCCCTGAAGTCCTTGCCACCGGAAGTGCAAAGGGTGCCATCGGGAGAGACGGTCACAGTGTTCAAGTAGCCATTGTGGCCATGGTGATTGTTCCTTAGCTTGCAGTTGGCCAAATTCCACACCTTGACGGTGCGATCCCAGCCGCAAGAGACAATTATTGGATTAGAGTGATTGGGCGAAAAACGCACACAAGACACCCAATCGGTGTGGCCATCCTCCTGAACAGTATACTTGCACTCGGCCAGAGTGTTCCACAGCTTAATGGTCTTGTCGCGAGAACCGGACACAA
Source organism: Lordiphosa mommai (assembly GCA_018904225.1). Classification (NCBI taxonomy): domain Eukaryota; kingdom Metazoa; phylum Arthropoda; class Insecta; order Diptera; family Drosophilidae; genus Lordiphosa; species Lordiphosa mommai. The sequence continues at coordinate 768,861 of JAEIFT010000047.1, forward strand.
TTTGTCGGTTATCGGCCGAGAAGGCAACCGACAAAACATCCTTGGTGTGTCCCTCAAAGCGCTGACAGGTCTTGCCGGAAGCCAAGTCCCACAAACGCAGTGTACGATCCCAGGAGCCAGACAGTGCATAGTTGCCGTCAGAGGAGAGCACCACATCGCTAATGAAGTGCGAGTGTCCATACAGACGTTTCTGGGGATAGCCGTAGTTCGTATCCTCATCGCGGGTCAATTTCCACACAATCAAGGTCTTGTCTCGCGAAGCCGAAATAATGGTATTGGGATCCTTAGGATTGGTGGCAAGCTGAGTGACCCAGCCATTGTGGCCAATGAGGGTTCCACGCAATTGCAATGTCTCAGACATTTTGAGTAGATTATAATTTGATTAATTGCAACGGGAACACACGTTCAAATAAGCTGCAAGCCGACAGAAAAGCCGCTAAAGTTTTAAAAATGTATTAGGAAAATTGTCAGCTGTACTTTACCCTTGGGAAATTGGCGAAGAATGAAATAATTACTAGAGTAAATGTCATGATGTAAAAATCAAAGGTAACTCAATTGCACAGCTTCGATATTCGAAGGGTTGCCTCCCAATATATCGAAACGACATGGTCGCTTTTGATTTTCTGTTACAGCCAGTCATTTCTATCAATAACTGTACAAAATGGCTGTGTGGTCCTCTTTTTTGGGTAGTTTTTGGGCGCTTCCGGTTGCGCTACCTTGTATTATTGTATCATGAGTAAATATCTATAAAACGTCAAACCGCTAGTATGCAAATGTATATTAAATGTAATATATTAGAACATTATGCAGAAAATTTAAGTTATTGGAATTTGTTCTGCAAAAATTTTTAATGCTGCGTACCCGTTTTAGTCCGATGTAAGCAAATTCTCCAAAACTGTTGCACGGAATTTAATGGGTGCATGCAATAGTGCGATAACGCCACTGATGAGTGTGAAATGGCGCAACGAGAGCGTAAGTTGAAGTCGGCCCTGCTCGAATTCGATATGCCCGTTACTCAGGTAACGGTTTATTTACAAATATATTTTTAAATCACAAAATGCCCAGCGTAGTTATTTTATTTGCTTAGAACTCGACTAAAGTTCATCTGATTGTGAAATTATGTATAATGGACAGAGCTGTAAAAGATTTATTTGAATCTTGATTGATTCAATTGTACTTTAAATCATCAAGATTTAAATCTGATTTAATAATGGAAGATTGCTTTAAGTTGATTTAAAAATCATTTTTGGGCAATCAGATTGTAAATATTTTGATTTAATTCATTTGATTAAAGTCATTTGAGATTTAAATTATTTGATTTAAATCATATAAAATTTCAATCTATGATTTAAATCATTGACGATTTATACATTTAATATAAATCAAAATTGTGAAATCATTTCTGATTTAATTTCTTATACATTTAAATCATTTTGTGATCTAAATCATTCAAGATTTAATTCATTTTGTGATTTAAATCAGTAAAGACTTAAATCATTCAGTGATTTAAATCATTTAGTGATTTAAATCATTTAGTGATTTAAATCATTCGAGACTTCAATATTTTCATTTAAATCATTAAAGATTGCAATATTTTGATTTAAATCAAATGATTTAAGCCTTCAAGATTTAAATATTGGAGATTTAAATCTTTAATGATTTAAATCAAATGAATTAAATCGACATGTAAACAATCTGATTGGTCCATAATGATTTTTAAATCTCCTTAAAGCAATCTTCAATGATTGAATCAGATTTAAATCTTGATGATTTAAAGCTAAATTGAATTAAATTTTTATTATACTCTGTACCGAAGGTACAAAGAGTATATTGGGTTTGTGCAAATGTGTGTAACAGCCAGAAGGAAGCATCTCCGACCCTATAAAGTATATATATTCTTGATCAGCATCAACAGCCGAGTCGATATAGACATGTCCGTCTGTCCGTCTGTCCGTATGAACGCTGAGATCTCAGAGATGGTAAGAGATAGAGGTTTGAGGTGTATGGAACATATATTTCTTTTACTTGCAGGCAGATCAAGTTTAGTTTTTTTTTGCCACGCCCCCTGCCTCCCCCGCAAATCGAAAAAAACCGTATATCTTCTACAATTTTGGAGTTAGGTTGTTCGAACCTTCTAGACATATATTCTACTCATCATTTTTTATCGAGCCCCTATACATCGTTTTCCGATCAGATGAACGATAGTAGAGTTGCCACCCCCGCAATTTGAAAAACACCTCAAATATCCCGCAATTTTGGAGTTAGGTTGTTCGAACCTTTCAGACATATATTCTACTCATCATTACTTATCGAACCCCCATACATTGTTTTCCGATCAGATAAACGATAGTAGAGTTGCCACCCCCGCAATTTGAAAAAACACCTCAAATATCCCGAAATTTTAGAGTTAGGTGTTTCAAATCTTCTAGACATATATTCTACTCATCATTACTTATCGAACCCCCATACATTGTTTTCCGATCAGATAAACGATAGTAGAGTTGCCACCCCCGCAATTTGAAAAACACCTCAAATATCCCGCAATTTTAGAGTTAGGTGTTTCGAACCTTCTAGACATATATTCTACTCATCATTACTGATCGAACCCCAATACATTGTTTTCCGATCAGATAAACGATAGTAGAGTTGCCACCCCCGCAATTTGAAAAACACCTCAAATATCCCGCAATTTTAGAGTTAGGTGTTTCGAACCTTCTAGACATATATTCTACTCATCATTACTTATCGAACCCCAATACATTGTTTTCCGATCAGATGAACGATGGTAGAGTTGCCACCCCCCCAATTTGAAAAAAATCGAATATCTTCCACAATCTTAATGACAGATTGTTTGAACCATTTAGGCATACATTTTAATCGTCATTACTTATCGATCCACCATACACCGTTTCCAGATCAGATGAACGATATTCGAGTTATAAGAAAATCAAATAAGTACGCTGGGCAGCACTTGCGCAGTTTTTGTGACCCCACACTTTAAAGTTATTAGTTATATAAAAACAGGTACAGAGTATATTACAGTCGGGCTTGACCGACTTTCTTACTTGTTTTTTACATCAGGTTGAGATTGAATAGTGAGTCAATCTCGAAGTGATTGATTCATTTGCAGCCCTGATAATGGATCGATAAGTAATGATAATTTAAATATATGTCTCGAAGGATAGAACAATCTATCTTCAAAATTTTGAGAGATATGAGGTTTTTTCCAAATTGCGGGGGTGGCAACTCTACTTCCGTTGATCTGATCGGTAAATGATGTATAGCGGATCGCTAAGTAATGATGAGGAAAATAGTTCTCTAGAAGGTCCGAACAAGATAACTCTAAAATTGTGTAAAATATGAGATTTTTTTTATATTGCTGGGGCGGGAGGGGTGTGGCATAAATTTGAAACAAACTTGATCTGAGTGGAGACGATACAAGTCTACACTGAAAAATGGTAGCTCTAGCTCTTATAGCCTCTGAGATCTAGGTGTTCCTTCTGCCTGTTACATACATTTGCACGAACTTAGTATACCCTTTTTACTCTACGAGTAACGGGTATAATGACAACGTAAGTTAAGGCGGTCTTCTACCTTTGAACAGTCTTTTATGAGTGTTTTTTAAAAAATTCTGAAGAGAAAGTCATAAGAGCTTTTTCAGCTTGGTTTTTGGATTTGTGTTATTAATTAACTATATAATAAAATATAAAAAAAATGTTTGGATTTCGAGGGCTGTTCAAAAAGTTATCGACCTGCCATTTAAGGTCTCAAATAAAAGGTATAAAAGTGGTGGCCATGATTCCGGGACTCCAAATCATTGGAATTGAAAACGGTAAATGAGGTAATGATCAGAATTGATGTAATTCTGGCCCTTACCTCAATCATAATTTTATACCCTTGCAGAGGGTATATTAAAATTGTCACGATGTTTGTAACGCATAGAAGGAAGCATATCCGACCACATAAAGTATATATATTCTTGATCAGCATGACGAGCTGAGTTCATTTCCGTCTGTCCGTCCGTCCGTCCGTCCGTCTGTCCGTATGTTTCTATGCTATCTCCTCCCTCAGTTTTAAAGCTATCTTGACCAAACTTTGCAAAAAGACTTTAAATACAAATACGCTGCACATGTGTCGGAACCGGCCAGATCGGATGACTATATCATATAGCTGCCATAGGAACGATCGGTCTAAGAACTAGTTCTAGTTAGAAAAACTTTTTTGTTTTCCATCGTAGCGTCACTAATTTTGGTATATATTAGTTTTATATGCTTCCACATAATTCTGGAAAAATGTATCAAATGATTATGTATGTAGTCTTTGTGAGATTTTGATTTCCATCGTAGCGTCTCCAAACGAAGTATATATTTGTTTTATATGTTTCTACACAATTCTGATAAAATTTATCAAAATCGGATGACTATAGCATATAGCTGCCATATAAATGGCCGGTCAAAAAACTACTGGTAGCGTCTTTCAAAAACTGCAAGGGTATTTAAAACATCGGCGGAGCCGATGTTAGCCTTCTATTTTTATTGATTGTATTAAATTTAACGGCCGCTTTAAAGTATGCTCGAAATCTTAAAGTTTTCTCACCGTTGAGCCTAAGCAAAACAGCAATTTTTTAAACACCCGAACCCATCAATCTTCCTTTTGGTATGTATTTAATCAAAGCAAAAATAACCCAAAAATTTGATCTTAAAGGGCATAAAGCCTGCTTTAAGGGTAATAAAAAATTGCGTTGCCTTATCAAATTCATTGCTGGAAAAAACAATATTTTTATATTTAAAATAAAATAGATAAATTACATCGTTGATGACTCAATTGCAGCAGAACAATCAAACAATATCGTTTTCAGTTCACATTCAATGCACTCAGACGGAGAGGACCTTTAGACTGGACCAGCTGATATTACTTTCTCTCTTCTGTGTGCGTGTGTCATCAAGTAAAGTTATCTTAATTTAAATGCAACAATAATACAAAAATGTATACATATGCGAATTTATGCATTAAAATAATAACAACAACATAAACAGTGGCAGACTCTCGCGTCTGTTGGGGCGACTGTTATTGTTGTTGCTGTGTCATTAATAAACAAATCGAGTGCAAGAGAGCTTATGAATAAAAAATACTTGCATATGTAAATACATTTAAAGAAGAGTAAACAACACAACAAACACAGGGCAGGGGAAAATCTATACAATAATGGCAATAACAGCAACAACTGTGACAACTGCGCATCATAGCCAACAACAACAACAAACTGAAAAGTCAATGGACTGCATAAACAACAACAACAACAACAACTGTAATAGTAACAATGCTAGGGACCGACACCAACTGCTGCGCTATTGCTGCTTCTGCTGCAGTCGCTGTCGTCGTCAACTTCAAATGCTCATTTACAACAGCGCCTTACAAGCGCCAACGACTGCGCTGCTTTTGACTTCCCCACTTGTTCGGTTCTCGCTGGCGCTCTCTAAGAGAGCTGAGCGTAATACAACTGTTAAATGTTTAACAGACTGCTGTTAAATGCTGCTTTCGACTGTTTGCAAAACAATGCCAAAAGGAACTATAACGAGAAGGCAAAGCTAACTTCGACTGTGCCGAAGTTTTAATACACTTGAAAAACTTTACTCCAACTAATTTAACCTGTAAAATATATATAGGATATAGATATCACATATTAAAAAATTTTAAATCATTGATAATAAAAATTTGATACCATAAAAAAAACTTTTCTTAGTAAAACACATTTTTCGACCGATCGGTCCTATGGCAGCTATATGCTATAGTCATCCGATTTTGATTAAATCTTCCAGAATTGTGTTAACGCATATAAAACTAATCTATACTAAGATTGGTGACGCTACGATGGAAAATAAAAAAGTTTTTCCCACTAGAACTAGTTTTTTGACCGACCCTTTATATGGCAGCTATATGCTATATTCATCCGATTTTGATAAATTTTTCCACAAATATGTAAAATCATCTAAAACTAATATATAACAATATTGGTGACGCTACAATGGAAAATAAAAAAGTATTTCTCACTAAGACTTATTTTTCGACCGATCGTTCCTATGGCAGCTATAAGATATAGTCACCCGATCCGGCCGGTTCCGACATATTAGTTGCGTGCAGTAAAAAGAAGACTCTGTGCAAAATTTCAGCTCGATAGCTTTAAAACTGAGAGACTAGTTCGCGTAGAAACAGACAGACAGACAGACAGACAGACAGACAGACGGACAGACGGACGGACGGACAAGCGGAAATGAACTCAGCTCGTCGTCCTGATCAAGAATATATATAGTTTATGGGGTCGGAAATTAATATTTCTATGCGTTACAAACTTCTGGGCAAAATTAATATACACTTTTCAAGTGTATAAACATACATACACATGTAGTACGTATGTGTGTAGATTCTTTTTTCATCATATTTCGTTTCGTCCAAACAGGTGCCTGCTGTGAAGCGGGTGGAAGAGCTAGCAAAAATCAGCATGCATACATATGAATGTACATATTATGTGTGTTCAATATAGCTCAGCTTTGTTTATGTTAAGTGGGCCAAAATGTTATTTCATTTCTCATGCACACACCCACTTATGTTTGAAAGGGTAGCAATGGGTGTATTTAATGCCAATTTCTGTATCTCTTTTTATAGAAAACAAAAATAATTTCATAAATGTCTTCTGAAAATAAACAAACCCTACCGAACATTTGTGCTCATAAACTAAAGCGCGAAACAAACCGGTGTCCTTTTGAAAAAACCAATTATCGGTTTAACCACAAAAGAAAACGGTTTGGTTCATTTCATTAAAAAAGAGAAGGCAAAGCTAACTTCGACTGTGGAAAAGTTTTAATACACTTGAAAAAGTTTACTCCAACTGATTTAACCGGTAAAATATATATAGGATATAGATATCAGATATTAAAAAATTTTAAATCATTGATAATAAAAATTGTATACCATAAAAAAAACCTTTCTTAGTAAAACACGTTTTCCGACCGATCTGCCATGGCAGCTATATGCTATAGTCATCCGATTTTTATAAATTTTTTCGAAATTATGTGAAAGCATCTAAAACCAATATATACCAAGATTGGTGACTATACGATGGAAAACAAAAAATTTTCCTCACTAGAACTTGTTTTTTGACCGACCATTTCTATGGCAGCTACATGATATAGTCATCCAATTTTGATCAATTTTTCCAGTATTATATGGAAGCATGTAAAACTAATATATATATTAAGATTGGTGACGCTACAATGGAAAACAAAAACGTTTTTCTCACTAAGACTTATTTTCCGACCGATTGTTCCTATGGCAGCTATAAGATATAGTCATCCGATCCGGCCGCTTCCGACATATTAGTTGCGTGCAGCAAAAAGAAGACTCTGTGAAACAGACAGACAGACGGACAGACGGACAGACGGACAGACAGACAGACAGACAGACAGACAGACAGACAGACGGAAATGAACTCAGCTCGTCGTCCTGATCAAGAATATATATAGTTTATGGGGTCGGAAATGAATATTTCTATGCGTTACAAGCTTCTGGGCAAAATTAATATACACTTTTTAAGTGTACATATAAAGATCACGATATTTTTGTGATATCTAAAATCTAAAACTTCTTTACTAATAGTATCACACTGACATGAAAATATTGATATTATATAGAAAGAAATGCAAGACAACAACAACTATATTATATCGCTCTTTTCTTTTGGACTGAAGCACAACTATAAAAACACTTATCAGTAACTACAAAATCAATTACACTATTTTACAAATTTTTAAGATTTGGCAGCCGATCCCGATGTAAAACCGTCTGATGAGTGCGAAAATCAAGACCAAATTTTTTTAGGTGGGGCTGTTTTCGAGAAATAGCGAAAAAGCTTAATTTCGCTGTTTTGTATAGTGAGTCCCACTTTAGTACAGGCTGGCCTGAACTTTTTGCGATTGTAGCCAAGCCAGTATCTTTTTGAAAGAAGCGTCTCTTTCTACACAGAAATAAAGGTAAATTTATCCGCACGATTTCAGTGTACTCAGAAGAGTCCAATCGTGTGATTGGAAAGGCTAACTCCTTGCAGCCATTGTCGCGAAAAGCTTCCCAGTCTATAAAGAACCCATCAGTTTTTTTTCCGGGAAATAACACGGTTCCTTACTGCATGAAAAAGTATCGATTATTTAGTGCTAAATTAAACTTAAGAAGAAATTATAATATTTTTTCAAACAGTCTTAGCATATTTTAGACAATCTGCCTTGTCACGGTATAATAACCTGGTGGTTGCTTTTTTATAATCTCCGACTGCTTGAAGATATGCGACTGCTTGAAGATAGTCTGGCGGAACTCGTAATGCAGCCATGGTCAATTTGGATTGGCCTTCTTTATCAAACTGCTTGCAATATTTATTTTTCGGCGCCTTTTACGGTCAGAAATGATTGGTTTTGGGTCTCCTTTCTTCTTTGTCATATTTCTACTTTTTACAAGCTCTCGCATCGGAACAGTTATTTAACATATTCAATAGCGGTGAGATGTCAATTAAACTATTATTTAATGTAAGACCTAAAATAGCAAAGTGCGTTTATGGTTATGCACCCGTCCAAAAAGAAATAATAACGGATAAGTGAAACAAAGATAATATTATGTGCTATTTTTGATTCTCTTTCACTCCGCACATACCCTTCTTTCGCTAAGTCGTTTATATCGGATTGTACACTGGAAACTGATTTTAACGATAGAATATATATACAATATAGATCTCAGATATTTATATATTCAGAATCATAAAAAATCTGATTGTTTACTTTTTAAAGTCATATTATCAAAAACAAATTAAACCAAGCCATCGGTACATTTACAGGATACAGTCTCCCGATTCCTACCAAAATCCAATCATATTATTTTCGTAATTGCTGAGAAGATCAAAAACAAGAGTATTCTCAATAAAACCTGTTATTCGACCGATCTGTTCTATGGCAGCTATTGTATATACTATATTCATTCGATCCGGTTCTAACATATTAACAGCGTGCAGTAAAAAGAAGAATATGTGCAAAATTTCAGTGCAATATCTTTTAAACTGAGAGAATAGTTTGCGTAGATACAAACAGACGGACAGACAGAAAAAGCTCAATCGACTTAGTTCGTCGTTTTTATCATGAATATATATAGTTTATGCGGTTCGAAGCTCAGACCGGCAATTTCGATGGGAGCAATTTCGACGGGAATACTGTTTGCATTTTTGGTCGATTTGGATGGCTTTCATCAGATTCCAACCAGTTGCTGAAGCTTGATTTGACTTTGGTTTCATTCCTGGTTACAAACCGCCAAAAAAAAGTCCTTTCTTTCAAACAACGCTCTGAAACGTCAACTGTGAGGAAACGCGGTACCCATTGTGTCAACACCTTTTTAATGCCCAACTTTTTGTATCAAAATGAACAATACAAATTTTATGAAACTAGCTCCACTTCTATGCAATATTGGTGACTTATTGAACCATTTTTAACAGAAGATTGACTATTGAAGAGGCAGTCGATAACACTCTTTAGTGTTAAGGAATACAAAATTATATTTATAATAAACGAAAAACATTGGTTTTTTAGTATTCAATGAGGAAAAGCTTTAGATGATTTCCACCTCACTAACCTAACACTCAAAACACAAAAACAAAGAAATTTGGTGATTACTTTTTTCATGAATAGGAAAATCGTAAAAGAAAAAAAAAAGCTGAAGTGCAATTGACGGCATCGATTAAACAAATGGAGGAATAAAGATTCTTTGCACGAATACGAAAGATGGGCACGCTATGACGAAGGCAACGACCGTGACCTTGTTTTATGGTGAATTTTTTGGTATGAAGAAAACTAAATACAAAACATGTCTCCACACATTTATCTGTACATCTTACAACTGACAAGCAAATGTGGAACAAATCATAATTCCTGGCTTTTATCATCAAGAAGAAGAAGAAGAAGAGCACGTAACAAAACAAAACAAAAGGGAAATGCTCATTAAACAAGAAATGACAAGACATAGCAGAAAAAGTTGAAGAGGAAAGATGTGATTGTGCAGGGTGCAGGAAACGTTAGCGTTGACAAGAAAATGCACTCGCTATGCCAAAAAGGATATACACTTGACATACACTCGCACACATACACACACACACACACACAGCCATACATATGTATGTATAAAGAATACAAGCTATATTACCATACGGCTTAAAATGTGGGTGGAGAATGTTGGAGATTCTTCAAGTGTTTGCCTTTCGTTTGGCCTAAACAACAACAAACCCTACATCTGGGCGGGCACTGTTAACGAGTTCAAAGTTCAAGCGACAAATTACGGTATATACGACAATCGGTTAGAAAAAGTCAACATGAGAAAACACTCGAGAAACGTGGAACTACCCAAATAAACGGTTTAGAATTCACAGACTTTTCCAACTGCCTTCGAAATTTAAAAACAATTTATTCTAGTACCGCAAAATGTTGTGTAATGATGAGGCTTACCTCTTGTAATTAACTTGCTTGAATTGAAAAGTCTTTATAGTTCTTGATTTGATTTAATAATGAGATTCTGGCTGAGTAACTCAAATCTCTTCACCAAATTGGCTTTATCTTAATCGGCAGTGGTTTGTTAACTGCCAAATGATTCCTGCAATTGCCTTCTGGCTGGTCTCCCTTAGACAGTTTCAAAAACAAAAACGATTGTACATTTAATTAATTATTTATACAAGAAAAGGTAAACGTGCCAACATTCGCCAAACATTGCAAACACGCAAAACAACTCCAAGCAGAGCTACAACCAAAAGTCACATACCGCCGTAATCCTTGTACAATAGTGTGGGGGAGGCACAAAAAAAAAAACAAACACAGAAGAAAAACGAAAAGGAAATACCGTAACCGTAGGAAACACTTTACGATACATCGTCGTCGCTGTCGACGTCGACATCGTTTTTTGCATAATTGATTAAATGACTGGCTATATAACACGGACGGACTGTAGTACGTACACACTGCTTTCAAATTGTATGCTCCACTCACTGAGCAAGGTGTGTGATGATGTGAAGGCTGGTGGGGTATGACTTTGGCATTGCCAAGGAACCCGTAAATGAGAATTTACGGTGCTACACGGCAAGAGAAGAGATACACATATACCCGGACAGTATGTACGTACGTACGTAAGTCTCTGGAGTTCTGTCTGGGAAGTTGCATGTTAGTTATGGCGCTGGTAAATGTTGTGATTATTGGTCTAAATGAAAAATGTAAAGAGTGAAAATGGCATTTTCAGCTGCTGTTTCTTTTCTTGATGTTTGTTAACATTTGGGGGATGTGGGAGGTGGGGAACCCACCCCTTGACAATTGAAACTTTGAATTGGAAAATAATATGTTTAATCCCACTCAACTGGGAGTCATGCCCGAATGGCAGAAAGTTATATTTATGGTTTGTATCAATAAAAAACTTCGACTGTGCCGAAGTTTTAATACACTTGAAAAACTTTACTCCAACTGATTTAACCGGTAAAATATATATAGGATATAGATATCAGATATTTAAAAATTTTAAATCATTGATAATAAAAATTTGATACCATAAAAAAAATTTTTTCTTAGTAAAACACATTTTCCGACCGATCGGTCCTATGGCAGCTATATGCTATAGTGATCTGATTTTGATCAATTTTTCCAAAAATGTGTGGAACCATATAAAACTAACATATACCAAGATAAGTGACGATACGATGGAAAACAAAAAAGTTTTTCGGTCTAAGAACTAGTTCTTAGATCGATCGTTCCTATGGCAGCTATATGATATAGTCATCCGATCCGGCCGATTCCGACATATTAGTTGCGAGCAGTGAAAAGAAGGCTCTGTGCAAAATTTCAGCTCGATAGCTTTAATAATGAGGGACTAGTTCGCGTAGAAACAGACGGACAGCCAGACGGACAGCCAGACGGACGGACGGACAGGCGGAATTGAACTCAGCTCGATGTCCTGATCAAGAATATATATAGTTTATGGGGTCGGAAATGAATATTTCTATGCGTTACAAACTTCTGGGCAAAATTAATATACACTTTTCAAGTGTATAACAACACTGAAAATAACTGTATTTTTTCTAATTTTAGAAGTGGACTTAAAATAAATTTGTTCTAGTTCAAGGCCTCATTCCAGATGACACAAATTTATTTCTGTATTATACTTCATATAAATAAGACAGATTTCACAGCCTTTTAAAAGGGTTTCCAGTTTTAGTCAGATCGAGGTCAAGTTATGTTACTACCAACTTATATTATTAAAGTCCACAACAAAGAGTTATTTTCAAATAACAGTTATTAAGGGCTTTAATTTTTCCACTACGCAGACAACAGTTATTGAAAACTTATTTATTTATTTTTTGACTCTGAGTATCACAGTTATTAACGACTTTTATAATATTACTTAGTTAATAACAGTTGTAAAAAGACTTTTATAATAAAGATAATAAATAACAGTTACTAAAGACATTATTTTGAATACTCCAAAAATATCAATTATTAAAGACTTAGAAAATAACAGTTATCGAAAGACTTTTATTATTAAACTCACTAAATAAAACTCAGTCAGAGACATATATTTCTTGATAATAGTCTTCTTTATTTATCGCAGGTCATGTTAAGGTACTGCCAATGGATCATTCACGCAGAGCGCAAGCCGCTGAAGCTACATTAAATTAAAAGACTTTTATAACTTGTTTAAATAATAAAAGTCCCTGAATGTGATTTATTTCCTGAATATTATAATAAAAGTCTTTCAGAAGTTTTAATAAAAGTCTTTCGATAACTCTTATTTACCGAGTAATAAAATAAAAGTCTTTAATAATTGTTATGTTTCAAGTAATAAAACAAAAGTTTACGAACTTTTATATAAGTCTTAAAAAACTGTTTTTAAAAGAGTTTAATTGATGAGCCATTTTTATACCCTTGAATAGTATATATTTAAATTGTCACGATGTTTGTAACGCATAGAAGGAAGCATCTCCGACCCCATAGAGTATATATATTTTTGATCAGCATGACGAGCTGAGTCTATATAGTCATATCCGTCTGTCCGTTCTTCTGTTTCAATGCTTTCTTCTCCCTCAGGTTTAAGTCTATCTTGACCTATTTTTTTAAAAAGTCTTTAAAAAACACATAGGCTGTACATTTGTCAGAATCGGCTAGATCGGATGACTATATCATATAGACGCCATATCCGTCAGCCCAACTCAGATGGAAGCATTTATATTGAATTTTTCAGTGTGACCGACACTTTATAATAAATTAAATTTTTAGGGTGCGAGAGTTTTTTTTTTGATAAAAATTACTAAAGACACCGAATCCCTTATACTCTGCACTCAATGTCATTCAGCAGAGACATTTCAGCAATCAAAATTATTGGCTGAATGGTCCCAATGTTTTAATAATTCATTTTTGACCAGCATAAAAATGAATAACAAAAAGACATCGCACGAAAACGATCGCTACTAAACATTACCACAATCAGAGAAATATATAGAGAATTCTATACTTAGATCAAGAATCTTAGATGTCTTAGGTACGGTAAGTATGAAAATTATTGAACCAATAGCGAATTTCTTGATCCAAGTAAGAATTTTTCGTTCCAAGTACTCCCAAATTTTGCTGGCTCTTTGTGTTCAATTACTTTTTCTCATCCTTCTCGCCTAAAAAAAAAAACCAAATTAATAACAATTTTGGCTAAATTTTATGTACAAAATTCTAAGGAATTTTATTTCATTTGATTTATTTGAAATTTTGTTATAAAACCAATTACCAAGTAAAATCCTATCAACTAATCAAATTTGGAATTCAAGATAAAATCGTTTACAAAGCGAATACTTTCAAACTAATACTATCAGGATTTTTTTTTTTTTTAAACTTAGTACACATTTTGTTCTTCTTCTTTTTCTAATCAAACTGCTGTGAATTGACTCGTTGGTGGCCTCAGTTGGTGCTGCAAAATGCAAACCTCAAATAACAATTTCATGAACTAAACACGCACACACAACATAAACATAACTTTGGTTCAAAAAACTGCATACACAACGAGAAGGAGACATTTTTCGTTTTGTTTCTGGTGCATTTCTCGTTTGGCCTGGCCAAGAAAAACATCCGAAAAACGAAACTTTAATAAAAACATGTCAAGAGCACTTTTCGTTATACACAGAGGAAGAAGAATGAAGAAGGAGGTGGAGTGTACACCCACCATCAATGAGACGAGTTTTTCGTTTTAGACTTGACCAAGTTTGCCTGCCATATGCAATTGCCATAGATTATTTTGGTTTTCGCAACATGGACAACATGGCAAGGGCGTTGAAAATGCAACGAACGAATTTTGTGCACAGATTTTTCTTTCGTTTTTTTTTTTTCTTTGTGTATGTTGTTGTTGTTGGCTGCCGCCGCCCACTGCAATCAGAGCTAAAATAGCTAGAAGAATGACAACGCCCGCCTAGAGAAGTGGTGAAGGTGAAGCAGCAGCAGCACCAGCAACAGCAGCAGCAGCAACCCGCTGGCAGTTTTGCCAAATGCTACGTGATGTTGCCTTCACTTGGCCAATTTTGGACACGAGCCGTGTCGATGTTGTTGCCGCTGCTTTAAGAACACTTTAAGACTTGACATTTGGAGCAAGTGCCGTCACATTGAGTCTAAATATAAGGATTATACTTATACTAATCCAGACCAAGCCCAAAACAGACTCTACAATGAAGTCGGACATAATGTGGAGGCGAGCATGCGGTGACACTAATCAAATGATTGTAGCGGTGCATCGCCACAGTTTGCTCATTTATATTGAAACTTATTCGAGTAAAAACGAAATGACTTAACGTACAATCCAAACTGCAAAACACCGCATTGATTGAATTTTTAAAAGCATATACCTCGCCAGCCACTGCATTTAAAAAACATAAGCACCGCAATTTCAAATTCAGTCAGCCACAATGACTGCTTTTTAATAGAGCTTACATTGCCTATCACCACATTTCCGTACAATCCACACCGTAAAACACCGCATTCATTGCATAGTAATATTGTATACATCGTCTGCCACCGCATGCCAATAATATAAACACCGCAATTACGGTGACAGCCAGAATGACCGCATTTTTATATCACACACATCGCCTTTCACCACACTTCCATAAAGTCCACATCGGAACACCACATTGACATCATTTTACTATTGTACCCATAGTCTGCCACTGCATAAAAAAAAAAAAACACCTCGATTTCCTTAACAGCCATATAAACAGCATTTTAATAGAGCATATACTGCTTATCACCAAATTTCCATAAAATCTACACCGTAAAACACCGCATTGATTGCATTGTAATATTGTATACATTGTCTACCACCTCTCGTCAATAATATTAACACCGTCAATAATATAACAAAAACCGCAATTTAATATCAATCACATCGCCTTACACCACATTTCCATAAATTTAACATCGCAAAACTCCACATTGAGAGCATTTTACTGTTGTACCCAGCGTCTGCCACCGCATGTCAATGATATAAGCACTGTAATTACCTCTACAGCCACAATGAACGCATTTCAATATCACACACCACCTTCCTCCACATTTTCAATCATTCAACGCCATAAAACACCGCATTAACAGCATCTTACTATTGTACCCATCATCTGCCACCGCATGTCAATGATTTAAACTCCGCAAGTACCCTAACAGCCAACAATGAACGCATTTCAATATCACGCACACCGCATTTTCATATAATGCACACCGTAAAGCTCTGCATTGACGCAGCCACCGCATTTCAATAAAATAAACACATTGATGTGTTTGACGATAAGTACAATAGTAAAATGCTGTTAATAACAGCCACAATGAGCGGATTTTAATATCACACACATCGCCTTCCACCTCATTTTCAATCAGTTAATTCCGTAAAACCCCGCATTAACAGCATTTTACTATTGTACCCATCGTCTGCCACCGAATGTCAATGATAGAAACACGGTAAATACCTTAACAGACTGAATTACCGCGTTTGAATATCACACACACCTCCTACCATCACATTTTCACTTTTACTATCGTATGCATCGTCTGCCAACGCATTTCAATAACATAAACAAAGCAAATTTCCTTAATAACGAAAATGACCGCATTTCCATAATTACCTTACACCACATTTCCATACAATCCACACCGTCAAACACCACATTGACTGCATCTTACTATCATATAGCAATCGTTCATCTGATCGTGAAATAATTAGGAACCATCTGACTCTCTAATAGGTAGACTAATGTCGGATGTGGTATGACTCGTTGGGAATCTTAATATGAGAAACGGTGCAACGATATAATGCAGTGTACTTTGCGAGTGTTGGGTGAGTGCTTGTACTTTGGTGTGTTGACTTTCCAGTACACTAAGGTACAGTGCTGACGACATTCAAATGAAACGTTAAGGATTCATTTTGAACTATTTCTTTGACAAAGTAGGGTCATTCAGGAGGAGCTAGCCCCAGTAAAATAAGAGAAAGTCAGTTGGTAAGAAAATAGATACAAAAGTGTTCAAGTGTGACAAAAGGATATCTGCAGAACCAACGGAGCAACAACAAAAAACTAAAATGAAAATGACAATAATAACAATTTCCTTACGTTTCACCCTCACACCTCTGCTCTGGCCGTCTGTCAACCCTTTGCACACATTCAAGGTGAATTATGTATACAAAAACACAAGACACACCGCAGTCGCAGTCACGTCGCCAAAGTGAAAATCAAGGAAGGGTGCAATACGAACGGTAAATGCACTTTGGAATGGCAAAAATGTACTTAGGGGAGTGTGGGGATCACCATTGCTGCATTTGTTTATTAAAACTGACCACTAGGTTCTACACTTAGCTAGTGTTCCAGTAAACACAGCACAACACAACACAAACAACGTAATGGATTGGACAAATCTGTAATAAGAGAAAATGCTGACTTAAAGTAAGAAACGAATCATTATTTGGGAAACTCTTGAAATTTGAAAACGGTTCGTTTTGGGATATGTAACCGTGAGGTTTTTTTGTACAAAGTTAGGTTCGGAGAGAATTCTATAGTTAAGATTAAGTTTAACATTAACATTTACAAAATATCGATTATTTTAATTCAGGTTTAGTGAATATAGCAAATTCCCACTAACATTGACTTATGGGTATCAAAATAACAATTTCATTTTATTCTTTGTATCTATTTAGGTTTAATACTTTTCAAATATTATTAATTTATGCTTTATTCAACACAGCTTATGTAAAAACTAGTTGTGAGATTTTCTTTTTTTCCAATTACAGGGTTAAATTGTACTTGGTAAAGTTTTAGGAACTGCAAATAAAGCATTTGACATTCCAAAGTTCTTCTTGCTCTTTAGATAAAGACATTTGTTTTCCTGGGTAAAGTTTATTTATTTTAATTTATGTTCTTTATAACTACATTTTGTTGTGTAACAACATACCCACCCTGCTATATCTTCGGTTTTTAAAAGGATGTTTAAATTATACCGGTATACCGAAATCAAAACCAAGGTACCAATACGGAACTGAATACCAAAATAAAATACAGGGTAGGCCATTTACATCTGACCCATCTGACGATCCTATAACTTTTGGTGATGACAGATCGACTAATGTCATACCGCGCTGAAATTGTTCAGCTTTAAATTCAAAATAACGTCTCTATTGTGTTATTTTCCATCACTTTGGCTAATGTTCCGGACGATATGGCAGCTATTTTTCGTCGAATGTTGTCTTTGGTCTAGGGTCTTTGGCTTTGTAGCGTATACCTTGGATATTAAATGACCCCACAAATAAAAGTCATGTGGGGTCAAATCTGGTGATCTCGGTGGCCAGTCAAAATCACCACTTTTCGACCGATAATTACCACCGGCGAACGATAATCGCAATAAATTGATTGTTGCTTTAGCTGTGTGGCATGTAGCCCTCTCCTGTTGAAACCAGAAGTTATCCATGTCATTTTCAGAAATAATAGGTTTCACGAATTTCGTTATCATGGCTCGATAGCGCTCACCATTGTCGGTTGTAGTGGCTACATCACTGTTTTCGAAAAATTATAATCCAATGATGATACAGGCGCAAATACCGCACCAAACTGTAACTTTTTGGTCGTAAAAAGACTGTTCTTTAATTAATTAAGGACTTTCGATGTCATAAAATCGCCAATATTTGCTTGTTAACGACTTCATTCAACGAGAAATGTGCCTAGTTTGACACACGTTGAGTTAAGACAATTGAGAAGATATTTTTAATGTATGGCTGGACAATTTCAGCGTGTTCTTTTGTAGTGCACTTTTCCATGGAGTAAATTGTCTTCAAAGGACGCTTTTAAAGCGGTTTGACATGAGTCGATCTGTTTGCGCCTTCAAAAGTTATAGGATCGTCAAATGGGTCAGATGTAAATGGTTTACCCTGTTAGACGATAATATTGTTTAGCAAAATACAGTCGAACTTCCATAAAGCGAACCGTAAGAGGGCAAAAAAAAAGGCTATACAAAATACTCCTTATATAGAATGGGTACAAAATGGAACGAAATTGCAGTGTTCTGGATATAGAAATTAGAGGTGCGCGCGTGACGTGAATTCAGGGACCATATAAGAATAGACTGAACGAATGCTCGGTAGCGGCCTGAGTCCCGTTCATTTTCTTCGATGCTGACGGTGACTGCCTTCGAATTTTCGATTGTTATTAAAAATCGCATGCGTTAGAGCGGAGCAGCTGCCGCAAAGACATTCGAAATCAAAACAACTGCGAAGCCAGCGCCGCATAAAAGAGAGTAAAATTTAAGAGACTTGAGTGCTATCAGTTGCCTTGAGCATTAACTGTTGCGGGGGCAGTGCAAAACATATGATCGCCCATTTCATTTGCAGGCAAGGCAGGCGAGTTCGAAAATTCGAGCATCAAACCTGCGCGTTGCATTGAAATCGTCGGCAGAAAAGAGAAGCAGAGCAGAGGTTCAGTCTAGATTTATCTAGTCTGTGGTGAATTTTAACGTGTCACGGTGTGTCACGACGTGATCGTGAGAAAACACAGTCTTTCGTGCGTGAGCATCCGTGATCCATGCGTGATTCGTGCGTGTTAAAGTTATTCATCGTGAATATAAGTCCTGAAGTATTCACGAAATTTTGTTTTTATTATGTTTTATTAATAAAATTATCCCAAACTGACTTGATTTTGATTTCGTGAATACGGTGCTAGCAGCTGCTCCATTCAAAGGGCGCTGTGTGGCCATGAAACCCACGATAGAATTAAGGACCCTCCACGCAAAAATTCGGGGGTGGTTGATCATGCGTGATCATTTGTAATCTCTTCTTTAATCGTGCATGAATCGTGCATGAATCGTGCGTAACGCAAAACGCTCAAAAATTTGTGTGCGTGAATCGTGCGTTACGTGAAGGAAAAATCGCTTACGAGCGCACCTCTAATAGAAATCTTCGATGTACGAAAGTTCGTTAAAGAGAAGTTCGACCGTACTTGTTTACAAGATGTTTGGATCGAAAAATGATACACACATGTTTTTCAAGAATAATAAGAACAAGCTCGACTGTCAAGCTCAGCGCAATTATTTCTATAGCTTACGTGGGTTGCTATAAATATTTCTGGCCTATGACACTTTTAGTCTTTTTAGGACCCCAGAGTCATATGCATACAATAGTTTGGTATATGAGCGATAAGTCTTTATATAACTTCTTGTTGTACTGTCACTTTTTTTAATGTTTATATAAACTTGCAAAATTCATCTTAGCATGGAATTAAATCTTGAACGTTTTATTGCAATTTTTTCTCCCAATTTTTCCTTGTGGATTAAGTAGATAATAATGCATCGATGAACTGAAATCTTTATACGGCGAAAAAGCACCATCCTTTAGCACAGTAAAAAAACGTAAAATGATTTTTCAAAATCAATTGTTGTGCCACTAAATATTGATGCTGTACCGTGAGATTGAGGCATTCCTGGGCATTAGTATGAGGAGCATTAATAAGATTTAGCGTGATCACCTCGTGGTAAAATGTGTGTGTGTGTTAGCGTTGAATCCCAAACAATTAAACAAGCGGCCTAAAAGAGGCTCGTGTCGATTGGTGTCAAGCTGAGATCTGTTCATTTGTGCAGATGCAAGCATCTCCGACCCCATAAAGCATATATATTCCTGATTAGCATCAACGGCCGGGTCGATATAGCCATGACCGTCTATTTTAAAGCTTTATCTATTAAAGTTTATTGTATTTAATGCAGAACTGGTATCAATTGCTTTAGGTTAAATGTAGACAACAAATTTTTTGGAATCACATACATAGATATTTAAGCCTTTTTTCTAGGCATTCTTTGTTTTATCCGAAATGTCTTACTAGAAAGTCCTAAGCCCTAACCTACCACAAAAACCCAATGAAGGCGGAAGGCAAAAGGAATGTGGCACCAAATTAACATAAATTCCGTTTTGAATGTGGCGGGGGTATAGAAGTTGGTGTAGGAGGGGGGGCGGTGAGGCAAAGGTAAAAACAAAACAAAAACTACTTCTGCAACTTACAAAAGAAGTTGGAGCTGGTGGCAAAAAGTTCAACGACAGGAGCACCAGCAGACGACAAGGACGAGGACGCGGACGAATGTTGAGCCCAGGGTGCGGATGGTCTGAGGGTTGTTCAGCCTGTTTCCTATGTCTATGGAGCTCAGCTCCTCTGTGTGTGTGTGTGTGTGTGTCGTTTGCTGAACTATTCCCACAAGAAAAATCAATGGAATTGTTTGGTATATTGCGCTATGTAAGTCGGCACCCCTCCCCCGCTCGACTACATCTCCGGCTCCTTCAGGCTAAATGTGTTCTTTTTTTTTTTTTTTTTTTTGCTCTCTTGATTTGTATTTCTGTTTTTAGCCAAATTAGGCGACGACATCGACGACAAATGCTCCCACAGTCTCAGAGTTCTCTCTCTCTCTCTGTCTCTTTCTCTATTTGTCTCTGGTAATGCTGTTGACTCGAGTGACATACTTATTGATGGCACTGTGTGATGGCTTTAGAGAATGGGATGTGTGACGTCGTTTCAGCTGAATGCCAGCGGGTGGCTGGATAAGGTGGCGACATTGAGTTATTTCATAAGCCAGCAAGCAGGAATGATAGAAAGAGATAGACAGAGAGAGAATAAACGTTGCAAATAACAGCTGTTCGAGTTGGAGAAAGTAATGAACGGAAATTTGAATGGTTTGAGTCAATTGCTGGTCATTGCAATTAAGCAAAAATACAATTAAAAAGTTTACCTACGAGGGTTACTATATATATTGTATAATTAAGTGAATGAGACATACGAAAATTCAAGGAATGCTTTCGTGTGAGGGGGCAAACATTAAAGATTTTTCAGGAAAGGCATGCTTTTTAAGCTTAAGTTCCTTCTGAGAGACGAGGGATTGAATATCCGCCGGATTGGAGCGGGTGTATCTCAATGAAGTGTACTAGGCCAAGTACTGTACACCTTGTACACCGCGGACTTGCCGGTTCCAAACGCCCCAAACACATTTATAGCCTTTTATGCGGATGATAAAGCCTTCCAGCCCATCGCCAGCCGAGCGTCAGCTACCGTACAATCCTTTCTGGAAGTACGTAGGTGACCCTTTGCAACATTGCGCCTTCTCGATAAAAAAAGTTAATACTACGAGAATCAAGCTCAACGATTCAGTTATACCACATAAGCCTTCTGTCAGGTACCTGGGCTTAACCCTGTACAGGAGGCTTACCTGGTCTAACCATATAAAGCAAGCAGTAGCTCTCACCCATGCCAAAGCTGACACATTGAACTGGCTTCTGAGAGCGATATCAGGTCATCATAATAAAATCAATTAACATTTCGACTGCGTGCGATAACTCTATCAAAACAGTCTAGACAATGTAAAACAAAATCCTACGTTGTTTAACCATCTACCATCCTTCAACCATCTACAGCAGCGTTTGTCAAGAGCTAGGCGAAAAAGTGAGAAAGTATTGGTGTGCGAGTCGCATAGCGACTCTGACCTACTATGTTGAAGGCTAGGCAGCCAATGATTGGTTTTGCGGATTTTTAACTCTCTTTGCGAAGAGATCGGCATGTGTTCGGCTCGTGTCTGTGTGAATTGCGGAATGTGTTCGGCTGCCAGCAGCTATGGATGACAAACTCTGATCCATAGAGGCATTCTGGCATTCTGCAAGTTTGTTCTCAAATCAACCGTCAAACCAGCTGATACAGTTCGTCTCGCCAATGAGCTGCAGGCGGATCAAAAAGGTTCAGCCGCGGGTCGTAATCGACAAATACACTCTCACTTTTTCGCCTCGCTCTTTGTGACTAAGGCTGCTCTAGACCAACCACAGAGCATTATTATTAGTGAAAAATATTGCGACGCCTCTCAATTTGTGGCGCTGTTAAGAGATATCAATAGTTATTTATGTCTGGTTTAGTTTTATATAAATTCTATTTTGAACCAAGTAGCCTTTTAACAGTTCCTATACAAATTTTGTGTATTAATCTAGTTATCCTCCTATAAATTTTAATATTTGCGTTCGGCTTAAACAGGCCAAAACTTGGCCAAAGAAGCTGATTTAAATGCAATAAAATTTATATAATTAGAGAAAAAGTTCGGCCATATGCTAAGGATGTTCAAATACAAATCAAACAACCACACTGGCCTAAAGTAAATTATTTTTTTTAAAATATTACTATAAATCGTGAATAGTCCGACTTAAAAGTCCAATTCTGACATTTTTGGCTATAAATATTTTTCATTGGTATATAATCTGTCTCATAGACACCACAAGTTCAGAAATGAATGCCAAGTAGAGCCACTAATAGGTAAAAAGAGCATTATATTTGTTTTTCCGCCAAATCTTGCGACCAAGAACCGATGGAGCTAAACCGAAGCCAGTTTTGGAATCTGGGCAGATAACTTTATCATATTTATATACCAGCAAGGCTGGACAACACAATGTTGGTCATTTTTTTGACCTGTGTTATTTATGAACCTAAAGGTTGAAATGCTAAGTTTTTATTTTAGACCTATGGTTTCTTGGGCAAATGTTCTTAGAATTGTCCAAAGATTGCTATTCTGCTATACGCCTATTTCATTCAAAAAGGTTCATACGAAAAGTCTTGAACAATTCGCAGAGTTTTGTAATTTTGTAATAAAACCACTTCCGTTTTTGGTAACGTCACGTCAAAGCATATTTTGGCTTATATCTTTAAATTCTTAGGGTCGGTTGTTGTTAGATTTCTTTCTAAATATAATGCTACTTATTATACCCTTGCAGAGGGTATATTAAAATTGTCACGATGTTTGTAACGCAGTGAAGGAAGCATTTCCGACCACATAAAGTATATATATTCTTGATCAGCATGACGAGCTGAGTTCATTTCCGTCTGTCCGTCCGTCCGTCTGTTTCTATGCTATCTCCTCCCTCAGTTTTAAAGCTATCTTGACCAATCTTTGCAAAAAGTCTTTAAATACAAATACGCTGCACATTTGTCGGAATCGGCCGGATCGGATGACTATATCATATAGCTGCCATAGGAACGATCAGTCCAAAAACTAGTTCTAGTGAGAAAAACTTTTTTGTTTTCTATCGTAGCGTCACCAATCGTGGTTTATATTAGTTTTATATGCTTCCACACAATTCTGACAAAAATTATTAAAATCGGATGACCATAGCATATAGCTGCCATATAAACGGTCGGTCCAAAAATTAGTTCTAGTGAGAAAAACTTTTTTGTTTTCCATCGTAGCGTCACCAATCGTGGTATACATTAGTTTTATATGCGTCCACACAATTCTGGAAAAATTTATCAAAATCGGATGACTATAGCATATAGCTGCCATATAAACGGTCGTCCCAAAAACAAGTTCTAGTGAGAAAATCTTTTTTATTTTCCATCGTAGCGTCACCAATCGAGGTATATATAAGTTTTATATGCGTCCACACAATTCTGAAAAAATTTATCAAAATCTGATGACTATAGCATATAGCTGCCATACAAACGGTCGGTCCAAAAACCAATTCATGTGAGAAAAACTTTTTTGTTTTTTATCGTAGCGTCACCAATCGTGGTATATATTAGTTTTATATGCTTCGACACAATTCTGGAAAAATTTTTCAAAATCGGATGACTATAGCATATAGCTGCCAAAGGAACGATCGGTCTAAAAACTAATTCTTATGAGAAAAACTTTTTTGTTATCTATGGTAGCGCCTTTCAAAAACTGCAAGGGTATTTAAAACATCGGCGTAGCCGATGTTAGCCTTCTATTTTTTGTTTTCCATCGTAGCGTCACCAATCGTGGTAAATATTAGTATTGTATGCTTCCACACAATTATAGAAAAATTTATAAAAATCGGATGACTATAGCATATAGCTGCCATATAAACGGTCGACCAAAAACGACTTCTAATGAGAAAAACTTTTTTGTTTTCCATCGAAGCGTCACCAATCGTGGTACATATAAGTTTTATATGCTTCTACATAATTGTGGAAAAATTTATCGAAATCGGATGACTATAGCATATAGCTGCCATAGGAACGATCGGTCTAAAAACTAATTCAAGTGAGAAAAACTTTTTTGTTACCAATGGTAGCGCCTTTCAAAAACTGCAAGGGTATTTAAAACATCGGCGTAGCCGATGTTAGCCTTCTATTTTTTTTCATTGTTTTTTCAACAATTTTTTAGTACAAATGTCACGCCAGATATTTTGGCTTATATCTTTAAATTCTTAGGGTCGGTTGTTGTTAGATTTCTTTCTAAATATAATGCTACTTATTTTTCATTGTTTTTTCAACAATTTTTTAGTACAAATGTCACGCCAGATTGGAAATGCCCCATGGGCATTGCCCATATTCGACAATTTGATATAAGTTTAGAGGTTTTGTAGCCTTGGCATAAACATTCCTATCGCGAAAATTAAAATTATTATTTTTTGAAATAAATTTTCTCTCACACATATTTGTGTATTACTTTCAGAGAGTGTGTGTTTATTTATGGCAAGTTCACGATATGCACTAATCCAGGCTTAAGTCATTGATTCAATTTGTTTATGTACATTATAATGGTCTGGCTATAAATTAGCATTGACAAAAGCCGATCACTAAATGAAAATCCAATAATAAACCGCACATCTGTCAAGATCATCAATCCCCCAACAGGCCAAGCGTTACTCACCTTTCTCTTCTCTCTCTGTGTATGTCTCTCTCTCTCTCTCTTTCTACACAGCTGCTATGCTAAGCTACAGCTGAGCTTATCACGATGCTGGATGTTGTTGTTGTTGTTATTCGTGTATAAGGGGGGGAGAGGAGGTTCTACTACATGGTAGTCGAAGCCAACTCCTGCACACCTTCTACACCACACCTACACCGGACCAAATCATCATCATCATCGTCGTCATCACATGGAAGAAGGCAGTGGAAAATGTACTATAAACGGCCGCATGGGAATTTCTTTTGCATTCGCATTTATCAACAGACGAAGACAACAACAACAACGACGACGACTACTTTGGCCTCTGCTGACGTCGCAGTCGGCGCAGACACGTGAGAGCGCTTCGACTGCGCAGGCAAAAACTTGACAAACACTTTTTTTCGCCTTTTTGGTTTTTTGTTGTTGCAGGTCGGCACCAAAAAAAAAAAAAACAAAACAAAATTGCACACAGCTTTAGCAGCAACGGTAAATTTGGCAAGCCTATTTATATTGTTGGTGTGTTGGTTGTTGTTGTTGTTGCTGCTGCTGCATTAATTGTAACTGAATTGGAATTGGCCAACAGCTGTCGCGTCGCTGCTGCGCCCTGTAATGCACTTGTTGTTTGTTGTTGTTATATGCTGTTGTTGTCAGCCTTTAATTTTAATTAATTTTCCCCATTTTGTTAATCACAACATTTTTAAACTTGCACTGAATTAAACAACACACAATAACCGAAAAAAAAACAAATCGAAAAACAAAATTTTTTATTAACAAACACCCGACGCGAAACGCGGACACATCTTGACGCCACGACGGCTGGTGAGAGAAAACTGCCGCTGCTGCTGCTCTGTTAACGCCGTCAGTCACGCCACAGAAAGAGAGAGAGAGAGCGCGCACCCACTGTTCGCTCAACAGTTGTTTATGCTAACAGTTAGCTGTAAATGTTAACATGTAACAGAGACACAGGCCCAAGAGGGTGGGCTCAAAAGTAATTCAATATAAATACAAGGGCAGTCAATTTTGGAATAAAGGATAATTTTGATTGGCAAACATTTTTTATACACTTGAAAAGTGTATATTAATTTTGCCCAGAAGTTTGAAACGCATAGAAATATTCACTTCCGACCTCATAAACTATATATATTCTTGATCAGGACGACGAGCTGAGTTCATTGCCGCTTGTCCGTCCGTCCGTCTGTCTGTCTGTTTCTACGCAAACTTGTCTCTCAGTTTTAAAGCTATCGAGCTGAAATTTTGCACATAGTCTTCTTTTTACTGCACGCAACTAATATGTCGGAACCGGCCGGATCGGATGTCTATATCATATAGCTACCATAGGAACGATCGGTCTAAGAACTAGTTCTAGTTAAAAAAACTTTTTTGTTTTCCATTGTAGCGTCACTTATCTTGGTATATGTTAGTTTTAAATGCTTCCGCATTATTCTGGAAAAATGTATCAAAATCTGATCACTATAGCATATAGTTGCCATAGAAACGGTCGGTCAAAAAACTACTTCTAGTGAGAAATACTTTTTTGTTTTTCATCGTAGCGTCCCCAATCTTGGTTTATATCAGTTTTATATGCTTTCACATAATTTTGAAAAAAATTATCAAAATCGGATGACTATAGCATATAGCTGCCATAGGACCGATCGGTCGGAAAATGTGTTTTACTAAGAAAAGTTTTTGTTATGGTATCAAATTTTTATTATCAATGATTTAAAAATTTTAAATATTTGATGTCTATATACTATATATATTTTTCCAGTTAAATCAGTTGGAGTAAAGTTTTTCAAGTGTATTTAAACTTCGGCACAGTCGAAGTGAGCTTTGCCTTCTCGTTTTTGTATTATTTTTTCACAAAATTTTAATTTAATTTTGTATGTTTCGAAAGGTTCCCTTTTTCTTCATCAGTGGTTTTCTGCCTGACGGACTGCAGACAAGCAACTGCCTCCTCATGACAGGAATGCCATTACTAGCCAAAAAATTATATATACCCGACAATTGGCAAAATATTTATTACAAATACAAGACATCTGCTCAATTTTGGCAGCAGCTGATTCTGCATTTTTTTTTTCTGAAACTTAACGTGTGGGACAAGATTAACGAAATCGTTAAAGAAGTGGCAACAACAAGAACGAGGGCATGGAGATTTTCATTCCATCTGGATTTAATGTAAACTTAAAATCGAAAACAGGTACCCAGCATTAGCGAAACTTTTGTCTCATCAGCTAGAAGTTAGAGAACCTAATCTGTTTAAGGATAAGGCTAATCTAATAACTTTCGGTGTTCGACCTTTAAAATAGTAGGATATAATAATATAACCGTTACCGGAAAACAGCAATCGGCTATAACAGTTACCGTTATCGTAACCGATATTCGTTTCGGTTTTGATCTCCGTTTCATCCGGGCGAATTCCACATATTAGCAGCGTGCAGAAAAGAGAAGTTTCTGTGCAAAATTTCAGCTCGGTAGCTTAAAAACTAACGGACAGATATACGGACGGACAGACGAACGGACACAGCTCAATCGGAAATTAATATTTATATGCGTTACAAACTTCTGGGCAAAATTAATATACACTAAACAAGTGTATAAATATGGACAGAGAGCTTTTAAAAGATTCTCCTTTTTTTCTTGAATTTTTCTACTTGTTCTCTGTCGACGCAGCAGGCACAGGCAGTGATTATATAACTGGCTTTTCATCCAAAAAGGGCCAAACCGAGAGAAAAGGATTCAAACGGCGCAGTTTTTAAGAAGCTTTTTCATGGTTACTTAGACGGGATTTACACGATGAAGCAAACTTCATGAAGTTTTTCGAAAAGCTCTTGCTTGTAGGAAAGAGGTGTAGAGGGGAAAGCTACACCACCACCCCTATTTCCTACAAACAAAAGCTTTTGCAGAAACTGCATGAAGTTTGCTTCATCGTATAAATCCCGACTTACTTTACAGCTGGCGCCAATAGCTGGTGAAAGTGACCTTATGTAAAAGTTTTAAAAAAGTTTTTCGAGGAGGGATCAAACGCACAACCTACCGCGCAGTAGGGACTAGAGTAGGGTTGTTCCGGAGTAAATGAACAAAATGGAGTTGTTTACTTAACAGAACAAGTGAAAATTATCCTCTTCAACACCTTTTTTTTTGTTTCGCGACTATTGTTCCGCGACTCTTGTTCTGCGACTCTTGTTCCGCGACTCTTGTTCCGCGACTCTTGTTCCGCGACTCTTGTTCCGCGACTCTTGTTCCGCGACTCTTGTTCCGCGACTCTTGTTCCGCGACTCTTGTTCCGCGACTCTTGTTCCGCGACTCTTGTTCCGCGACTCTTGTTCCGCGACTCTTGTTCCGCGACTCTTGTTCGACTCGGCGACTCTTGTTCCTTGTTCCGCGACTCTTGTTCCGCGACTCTTGTTCCGCGACTCTTGTTCCGCGACTCTTGTTCCGCGACTCTTGTTGGTAAATTTTTCAAATGAAACTCGTTAGGTTTGGCATGCCAAAGAATTAATTTAACAGTTTTATTGTGTAACATATATTTAACATATTCTGCATTCAGATATATTTCTTGCATTGGATTAATTTAAATGAATTTGCAATTTGGAAATTTTTGTTGACTGTCTTTAAGTGTTTAAAATGTCTATCGTCGTATCGTCTTTTGTTGTCAATTCAAATAGATCCGAAAATTTAAAAAAAAAAATCAATTAACCAAAAAATTATGTTTGGTTATTGTAACGCATTATAACAACAAAATATGCCTCGTGGGGCGCGTTTAGCTGTAAAGTTAATTTAAATTTAGAAAAATTTGTCTAAGATAAACAAATTGATGTCTTACCATTAGTTTTGCTTGAACAGCTTTTTAAAGCGTTTTCCAATGCTGTTGCACAAGTCTAAAGTCACCTTAAAAGTGTCGGACGGCATGTTCTTGGAGTTGCACGACTTTTTCTTGTCCTTTTCCAGCTTAGTACTTTCAGTAGCGTCAGCAGTGCCACCCTCCAGACTTAGTTTAATGTTGTCCTTAAATTTCTTTAAAAGGCTATTGTACAGTTCCGAGCTGATCATAAAGGTGGCTGGCTGTATGTTCTTATTGTCGCTAGTCTTCTTCTCCTCCGGCTTGGCATCCTCTACAGCCTGCTTAGGCTCCTTTGCTGACTCACCCTCCAGAGTTGGTTTTATCTTCTCATGGAAATCAATTTTGAACTCCAAGGCGACCACGGGCTTGGGCTCTTCCTTCACAGGCGTAGCTGCCGGTTGCGACTGTTTCACTGCGTCCTCCTCCGCCAAGTTCAGTTTCGGTTCATCCACATTCTTTACACTTGGTGTCGAACGGAAATTGGTGATACCAGCAAAGCGGTCTTTGAAGGTGAACTTGAACAGATCACGCATGCGTACGGTACGCAAAGTTTGTACCAAGGTGGTTAAAGTATTCCACTTCGACATGGTTTCTTGATCAAATTTTTCCGGCTACTTAAGCGAAACAATAGTGTATGCTATTTTTTACAGACCTTGGAAACTATTGCAGTATTATTGATTAGGTACAAAATTGGAAAATTTGATTTTTTAGCGTTAAAAAATAGTACAAATGTTTGCTTGACGACAGACAGTTGGATAATGAATGTGTAGCCAGACGAACGGGTACAGGCAATGAAATTTGTACGAGCGGTAAAATCAACGCCTACTTCAAAGCAAAAAAAATGGGGAAAAATATATAATAAATAAATTTTTAAAAAACAATGAAAAGGAATTTTTACTTATATTATATAGGAAATTCAATAATTTAATGTACCTACAGTGAGCTGAAAAATTCTAGAAAACGCGTTATTAAATCAAGTACATAATTTCTTAAAATGTTTAGCCAAAAATGTAGAGAAAATTTATGTAACTTCGGCTCGCTCCAAGTTTATATATCCTTGCAGTTCCTTTAATTTATATAAACCTTCGGCCCTTTGCGCCCTCAAAGGTCCGCCCCTTTTTTCTCTAAAGCAGTGTAGAGCAAACAATACTATCACATTTTAGCTATGTATGTGTGCGTGGCAACCAATACAAAATTCACAGCAGTGTAGCGAGCTTACAGTGTCGGTGTGAAACGTCGCTGCTACTACGACCTTTGCCTATGCACATGCTACATGCTACATACGGACGCGCCCTACACTGCTCTAAACACACAATTAACTGCATTTACCGTTATGCATCTCAGCGTTAAGAAATTAAAAAAAAAAAAAAATACATTTATTTGTTGTAATGACGAAGCGTCGGCTCGCTAAAAGAAAGAAAAATTGGATTCTTGGTTTTCAGTGTACAAACTTTTGGCGACTTGATAACAAATTGATTATTGTTGCAGCGTATATAACGTTTTCCAAATTAATAGCCAGATTAGGATTAGCCACCTCAAATACATTGAGAATCGGGGTCAATACCTTAATCCGAGCAATATCAGCTTGAAGACGCTGCTCCAATCAGCCTTAAGCGATTCACAGCTAAAATCCATTATTCATTTGACTTCTATGGAGCATAATGATATCAATATAGATGTGGCCCCTCTCATAACGACTCAATTGGGTAAAGTTGAAAGAGCCGTAGTTAACACGTCTCGCACGCCTCAGGCCTCTGCCCAATACATAGTTAACTTCGACTTTAACCAAAATGCTGATGGCAATTTGGTGATGGGCTGAGAAACTCGACTTCATGAAGCACAGGAACAATAAGATAGCCAACTAATTGTAGGGTGGGCAAAACGAGGGCAAGTGACAACATCTACTTGTCCCAAAAAGTGTATGCAGAAAAGGTGGAAAGATCCAAAAAAATAATAAATAATCATTTTTGTTCTCCGATTGTCCATAAATCGGGGTCGTGCTCACCCCTGAGCCAGCCGTTAGTTAGCCGGCAACCGATAGATGGACTCAGAAAAATAGTCGGTCAATAACAAAATATAATTTTTTTTATCCTTTTTCACGCCCTGATAAGCAGCAGCGCAGGGCAATATATATAATCATTATATTAGTAGTGTTGGCTTTGTCCTCTAATAGTTCCCATAGTTTAGACACATAATACTCCGATATCTTTAAGTTTTCGTGAAAATAAAAATGTTAAAAAAACGAGAAGACAAAGCTAACTTCGACAGTGCCGAAGTTTAAATACACTTGAAACAGTTTTTTTCAAACGATTTAACCGGTAAAATATATATAGGATATAGATATCAAATATTTAAAATTTTTAAATCATTGATAATAAAAATTGTATACCATAAAAAAAACTTTTCTTAGTAAAACACATTTTCCGACCGATCGGTCCTTTGGCAGCTATATGCAATAGTCATCCGATTTTAATAAATTTTTTCAAAATTATGTGAAAGCATATAAAACTAATATATCCTACGATTGGAGACACTACGATGGAAACCAAAAAAGTTTTTCTCACAAAGACTTATTTTTCGACCGATCGTTCCCTTGGCAGCTATAAGATATAGTCACCCTATCCGGCCGGTTCCGACATATTAGTTGCGTACAGTAAAAAGAGACTCTGTGCAAAATTTCAGCTTGATAGCGTTAAAACTAAGAGACACTTTTCAAGTGTATAAAAAAATTGTTTTGGATGTTGTTGCAGCGGCTTTTCGTTCAATTTTTGTGCCCATCGCGCATAAAAACAAAGGTTTGACGAATTCACATATAAAATATTACTTTTCGCATGGAACAATGCTAGTTGATTAATTTTCCAACCGTACCACACTGGACGCATTTGTATGGGGAGAGCGGCCAAAAATACTTCTAGTGAACTTATCGATCTGAAATTTTTACTGTGTGGTCTTTGTAAAATAAAAACTGATATATGTAAAAATGGGCGTGGTTGGACACGTCCACGCCCACTCCACAGTGGTCGAGCTTGTATGGAGCGAGCGGCCATAAATACTTCTACTGAACATATCGTTTTAAATTCTTTCTTTAATTCTATAAAAATAAAAAAAGTAATAAAATATTTAGTGGTCGTACTTGAGCATCTTCAAAACACCGCTCCAGCACCAACGACCCTCCGACCCCAAGTAAATAAGTGGAATTAATAAGTAAAAAATGCCGTATGGAATTTGTTTCGGTATTTAGCATATTATAATTATGTATATTATTCAAGCATATCAAAAACAGATTAAATTAAAACAGATTTATGCATAGGTGGCAATTTTCTTTGGCCCGTTATAAACGGGTCGTATGTTATCTGTAATCGGTTTAACGAACCTGTATTTTGTTGCCACTCGAAAAGTTATCCGTGTATGCAAAGACGAAATTTTTGTGTCTTTATTTTTTGACTCAGCAGCTTTCTTGGATAGCTCCCTAATCGGTACGAGAGCACTTTCAATTATAGCAGGACCGAAAAATAAAATTTTATATACGGTAGGTGGAAGGTAATACCACGAATATTTAGAAGTAAGATGTTTGGCTATATTAACTGCGAATGTCTTAAATGTTGCAATATTAATATAATATCCTGAAGAAATCGCCTGCAATAATATAGCACATCTTTCAATTAGGTCTTGATCTAAGCCAGCAATTTGAGCGGTCAAGTCGGCACTATTAAAACAGCATAAAAAAGTACAGTTTAGCACAAACACAAAGAACGAAAATGAAAAACTGATTGTTGAATTCGATTAACTTCACAACTAAAAGTCTATGTAAAATTTAAGGTTAAACACGAATTAGTACTAAAAAAGGAACAAATGTTACATCAATAAAATAAAATAAACACAACATGCTAAGAACTCGCGATTTATCATTATTAGTACTGAATACTTTTCTTTATAATATTTAAACTTTCCATTGTCCAAGCACTTTGTTTTTAAAGAGAATTTTAACTTTTCGTTAGACCTTCACTTTCAAGTTGCTCACGCAGCTGCGCACAAATCAGTTTCGTTCTCTGACTTTTGCAGCTATTCTTAAATAGACCCGTTATAGTAAAGCAAAAACAAGAATACATTTTAATAGATCGACATATTCAGCCTTGCTCCCATTTTCACTTTCGCAAAAATTTTGCGATTTCAAACCGGTTTTAGGAGCAAATTTGGTCTCTAAATCGCAAAATGTTTGCGAAAGTGAATATTGGAGCCTGGCTGATTATGAGATAGTGCTGACACATTTCGAGCTAAAATTCTGACTTTGGTTTTTTTATTTTTGGCCTATGGGGCCGACCACTGTGCGTACCTTAGTCGCTGCTGTGAAGGTTATTATACCCGTTACTCGTAGAGTAAAAAGGGTATACTAAGTTCGTGCAAATGTATGTAACAAGCAGAAGGAAGCATTTCCGACCCCATAAAGTATAAATATTCTTGATCAGCATCAATAGCCGAGTCGATATAGACATGTCCGTCTGTCTGTATGAACACCTAGATCTCAGAGACTATAAGAGCTAGAGCTACCATTTTGTCAGTGTAGACTTGTATTGTCTGCACGCAGATCAAGTTTGATTAAAATTTTTGTCACGCCACCTCCCGCCCCCGCAATATGAAAAAAACCTCATATCTCCCACAATTTTGAAAATAGATTGTTCGAACCTTCTAGACATATATTTTAATCATCATTTCGCAATTCGGAATTTGGGCATGTTGTGATCTAATAAAATATTCTTAAATAAACCTTACCCTGTATAACGGGTATATCGAAGTCGAGAAGGGCCGACTTCAACTTACGCTCTCGTTTTTTCAGATTTTGGTCAAATTAGGAAAAATTGTATTTAAATAGATAATATTAACAATTGAAAACAAAAATTGTTCTCAGGCAGCTATCCGATATAGTCGTCCGTTTAATAAAACTGGATTGAGTTATTTAGTTATTATTATTATTGGAAGTAGAGTTGGGCGCGTGTCGTGTTTTTCTCGTGTTGCAACATCAGATTTAGAACACGTATTAACACGGCAAAACACGACAAAATACGATACTGCGTTTTTCCAAATTTGAAACAAACTTGATCTGCGTACTTTCATTTCAAAGCAGGTGCCTCTATCTCTTATATTTTCTGAGATCGACGCGACATATCGCCTCGGCTATTCAAGCTGATCAAAACATTATATATACTTTATGGGGTTGCAAATTGTTCCTTCTGTCTGTTTTATACATTTCCACAAACTTAATTTACTCCGTACAGAGTATTGAACCATTAGCACAGCGACTCCAAATATACGTGCGTTCCTATTTAAGTTTCTGGCCTAGGTCCCTTCTAGCCATTTTAGGACCAATTGGCCTTTTCCCAAAAAAAGTTGGGACTTTTATCGATAAAATATACATACAACTCTTTCATGTGTGACCACGTTTGATATCGATTAACGATTAATCAAAATCTTACCTCGGCAGAAAAATGGAATTAACTCGTGAAAATTTTCGTGCAATCATTTTTCACAACTTTCGACGTGGATTATCCCGACAAGAATGCAACGATGAACTTAAATCTATGTATGGCGATGAAGCACCATCCTATAGCACTGCGAAAAATTGGCTTCGCTCGAAGACGAAGGTCGTGAAGGTCGTTTAAAAACAGTCGTTGTGCCAGAAAACATTGAAGCCGTGCGTGAACTGATAATGCCAGATCGTCATGTGACATACCGTGAGATAGAGGCATCCTTGGGCATTTCTTCCACCAGCATACATTCGATATTGCATGAACACCTGGGCGTAAAAAAGGTTTGTTCTCGTTGGATCCCGCACAATTGAAAAACCCCTAAAACAAAGACTCGTGTGGATTGGTGCAAAGAAATTTTGAAAAAATATAATCGTGGTGTTTCAAAAGACGTTTATAAGATCGACACAGGTGACGAATCATGGATCTATGCTTATGAGCCCGAAACAAAACAGCAATCGACCGTGTGGGTCTTCGAAGACGAGCCAAATCCAACGAATGTCGTTCGTGGAAGAAGACCTTCGAAGCAAAAGGTCGACTGTTTCTTCGGTAAAACTGGTCATGTGGCGACTGTTCCGCTTGAGCAACGTAGGACGGTCAATTTTGAGTAGTACACCACAATTTGTTTTCCTGAAGTCTTTGGAGAAATTCGAAGAACGAACAATAGAAGACAGATCATTGTGCACCATGACAATGCGAGCTTTCACACATCAGCTCACACCAGCGCCTTTTTGACCGCCCAAAACGTCGAATTGATGGGTCATCCGCCGTACAGCCCTGACTTGGCACCCAATGACTTCTTTTTATAGTGGTCTACGATTTTCAATAAAAGAATAAAACCGTTTTTGATCATAAATATTCGCGTTTTTATTATTAGGCCAGAATTATATATAGCAACCTACGTATTTATTGCTGGTATATATTAAAAAATAAAAAAAAAACAAATATATATGGGGTCAGTGGCAGTAGGCCTTGCCCTTTGGTCAAAGCACACTATGTTCGACTCACTCTCCGGCTGAACAATTAACGGGCATTCCAATGTGTCTGGTTGTGCCGCTTGCAGACTGACGGGAAATTTCAAAAATTTCAATTCACAAAACAACAAAAAATTTACAGGAATGCGCTCAGTCACATATGTTTGTGTGTGTGTGTGTGTGTGTGTGTGTGTAGCACCTGTCCGTCTGTTTCACCTTCCGGCCTTGCAGTCTGGCCCGAGTTGCTGGCTTTGGTTTGGGCTGTTGTAACTAAGTACATACCAGGTGCATACATTGGGGTACAGGAACAGTCACTTAAACGCTTTAAGTGGTACAGTCTCGTTGTCTTGTTGTAGACGACAAAACTGAACTTGAAAAATGTAAACTACTGAGTCTACCAATAGGAATGTTCCAACTTTGACATTAAAAATATACATAATTCAAATGAATGCTGAGAACAGTTGAGAGCTTCTCTGCTGAGAAATTGTCAACCAGTCAAGAAAACCAGCTGAACTATATATACTAGTAATACAACTAGTACTTATCTGGTTGCAATAAAGTTTGACTCGGGTGAGTTCGACACCAATTATTCTTCTTTAACTAGATGTAATGCAATGGAATTCAACTGGTTCCTAAATAAGTGGTATAAAATGAGTTGAATGACTTGTCGCTATTTCTTTTTACCGTTGGCTTGCGGTCGAAATCATGGAATAGGCAAGATAAGTGTTCGTAACAGGGACCGTAAAAATCACAAAATAATAATTATTTTTGATTTTTATTTTTTCACTCAGAAAATAATCATTATTTTTTATTTTTTGACTCAAACCATAATGACTATTTTCTGAGTGAAAAAATAAAAATCAAAAATAATGATTATTTTGGGATTTCTATTTTATCGCTCAAAAATATCACTCAAGGTTCGATTACAACTTGTATATCTTTATAAAGTGAACGAATACGAAGATATAAAATCGGATTAAAAAAAATTGCTAATCATCGAGGTACGGGCCAGATATATATCAATTCTACGTCAACTGCAACAACAACTGCAAGTTCGCAAACGAGAGCATTTCGTTCTCTCGCTCTCAGACATCTTTGTTCTAAAATGCTTACTTTCAAGAAGATCTATTCTTGAATTCGATGATTTCAGTATTTTCTGGATCGAAGAAAATTCTGTCTTGCCGAACTTCTGACACGAAATCTGCTTGATATCAAGCACGATCTGTTCGATTTTTTCTCTGAGTGTACAAACAGGTACAGAGTATATTACAGTCGGGCTTGACCGACTTTCTTACTTGTTATACACTTGAAAAGTGTATATTAATTTTGCACAGAAGTTTGTAACGCATAGAAATATTCATTTCCGACCCCATAATCTATATATATTCTTGATCAGAAAGACGAGCTGAGTTCAATTCCGTCTTTCCGTTAGTCCGTCTGCCTGTCTGTCTGTCTGTTTCTACGCGAACTAGTAACTCAGTTTTAAAGCTATCGAGCTGAAATTTTGAAATTTTGCACAGTCTTATTTTTACTGCACGCAACTAATATGTCGGAACCGGTCGGATCGGGTGACTATATCTTATAGCTGCCATAGGAACGATCGGTCGAAAAGTCTCAGTGAGAAAAACTTTTTTGTTTTCCATCGTAGCGTCACTAATCTTGGTATATGTTAGTTTCATATGCTTCCACATAATTCTGGAAAAATGTTTTCAAATCGGATCACTATAGAATATAGCTGCCATAGAAACAGTCGGTCAAAAAACTAGTTCTAGTGAGAAAAACTTGTTTGATTTCCATCGTAGCGTCTCCAATCGTAGTATATATCAGTTTTATATGTTTCTACATAATTCCGAAAAAATTTATCAAAATCGGATGACTATAGTATATAGCTGCAATAGGACCGATCGGTCTAAAAACTACTTCTAGTGAGAAAAACTTTTTTGTTTTCTATCGTAGAGTCCCCAATCTTGGTACATGTTAGTTTTATATGCTATATATGACTATAGCATATAGCTGCCATAGGACCGATCGGTCGGAAAATGTGTTTTACTAAAAAAAGTTTTTTTTTAATGTATTAAATTTTTATTATCAATGATTTACAAATTTTTAATATCTGATATCTATATCCTCTATATATTTTACCGGTTAAATCAGTTGGAGTAGTGTTTCATGTGAATTAAATCTTCTACACAGTCGAAGTTAGCTTTGCTTTCTCGTTTTTTTTTGGTATTGTTTGTGTGGCACATTTTTGTTTTTTGTGAGTTACATCTTTATTTATATTGAACCTTTTCTTACAATATATGTTGCCTACTTTCTAGCGCTCTGTTAAACAATTTAAGTGCAACACAGTCGCCTTAACTCTGCATCACTTTTTGTCCAAGTTTTGACTAAGTTTTCCTTGGCTTCTGTTAAACCTTTATGTGAGTAAATGAGGCACTCATCTGGTTCATGGCTGGGTCATTTCCTTTATAAACTTCTCAAAAGCCTCAGCTATAAAAAGGAAGAGCATTATATTGATGAATTGTTTTGTGTGACAAAATTCGATTTCCCGCTTTACATACATACCAAAGCTACATCAACAAAGCGCTCAGTTGTCGTTTTGAGCCTCATCACTGCTATCGTCTTCATGAGAAAATGCTGCAGCTGCTTTTGTTCCAAACTTTGGTTCTATCACAAAAATTCTTAATTCAGCCGTAAATAAATATATGAAATATTAACAAAATATATTATTTGATGTCCGCCCCCCTCTACTTCTTCTTCTCTGTTTTTATCAACTATTATTTATATTCATTAATTTGGGTAACGAGTGGGTGGCCTACGAATACGTTGAGATCGCCTCAATGGTTCTCCTGTTGGTTGTGTTGATTCTTTCTTTTTTTTAGACTGAGTTTTCTTCTGCTGACGCTGCTCCTCCTGTTCTTCTTCTTTGTCGGATTCGACCAATTCAGTGTTACTTACTACATTGTTTTGTTCTTCTCCAGATGGTGTCTCTGATGGTACTGTATCTGGAGTGGCTAATTTAGTACCCCTGTTGAAGAACCAATTCATTCTGCTGTGTAGTTTTAGATGTTTCGTAAATGAAATGTTAGACGATCAAGGCCAGAGATTGAACTGAATATTCATAGCAAGATGAGATTAGAACTAAACGAAAAGGCAAAGCTAACTTAGACTGTGTCGAAGTTTTAAAACACTTGCAAAAGTTTACTCCAACTGATTATATATTATAAATTCAAAATCATTGAGAATCATAATTTGATCACGCTACCATAAAAAACGAGAGCGTAAGTTAATGTCAGCCCTGCTCGACTTCCATATACCCGTTACGCAGGAAGAGGTTTATTTCAAAATATATTATTAAATCACAAAATGGCCAGCGTAATTATTTGATTTGCTTAGAACTTAGTTCTTAGTTCTTCTGATCGTGAAACGGTTTATGGTGTATCGTTAAGAAATGACGGTTAAAATATATGTCTAGAAGGTTCGAACAATCTATTTTCAATATTGTGGGAGGTTTAAGGTTTTTT
Source organism: Lordiphosa mommai (assembly GCA_018904225.1). Classification (NCBI taxonomy): domain Eukaryota; kingdom Metazoa; phylum Arthropoda; class Insecta; order Diptera; family Drosophilidae; genus Lordiphosa; species Lordiphosa mommai. The sequence continues at coordinate 807,978 of JAEIFT010000047.1, forward strand.
CAAATTGCGGGGGCGGCAACTCTGCTATCGTTCATCTGATCGGGAAACGATGTATGGTGGGTCCATAAATATTGATGAGGGAAATAATACTCCAGAAGGTCAGAAGCTATATATAGACCCATTTTCCAACCGATCGGTCCCATGGTAGCTTTTAGATATAGTCATCCGATTTTGACCAACTTTTGCAGAATTGTGTTACAGCTTTTAATATTCATATCTGCTGAGTTTAAGAACGGTTTCATTGAAAACAAAAAAGTTTTTCTCACTTAGACCTATTTTCCGACCGATCGTTCCTGCATACCTATAGCCGCACCCAAATTTGGTAAAGTACGAGTAGTCAGAAAGGGAAGAGTAACAATTGGTGAATTGAGATGAAAAAGGAATCAAAAATAGGATAGGCCAGAAACAAAAGAAGAGTAACAATTGGTGAATTGAAATGAAAAGGGAATCAAAAGAGCCAGAAACAAAACAACAAAACTAGCAATGCAAAATTAACCGTTTTATTTAAATTTTCGTTTTATGCTTGGTGCAAAATGTAAAAATGCCGTTTGATTCCAAAAACCTGGAATAGGGGGAAACCGGAATGTGTGCAATAACAGGATTTTTAAATCTGACACCCCCAAGTGGACGAAAATTTGTCGAAAAGTTTAAATTGTGATCGGCTTTACTTGCAGAGGGTATATTAAAATGTTCACGTTGTTTGTAATGCATAGAAGGAAGCATCTCCGACCCCATAAAGTATATTTATTCATGACGAGCTGAGTCGATATAGTCATGTCCGTCTGTCCGTCCGTCTGTTTCTATGCTATCTCCTTTCTCAGTTTTAAAGCTATCTTGACCAAACTTTTCAAAATCTTTAAGTACACATAGGCTGAACATTTGTCGGAATCGGCCTTTAACTAGGCCCATTAGTGACTCCAATTGCCATTCACAGTTTGGAAATCACTGTCACCACCACCCACTGCCCACATTCTGCTCTCCGCACATGTACATGCAGCTCATGGGATCCCATTGGATCAGAGCATTGGATGAATCTGGAATGTGGGCATTCAAATTTGTGAGAGCCTAAGTTCCCCCCAACTGGAGCGTGAGAGAGAACCTGGATTGACCACGGATTCTAAGTTCCCCGTGGCCGTGAAAAAGCACCTTCCGAAGCTCCCCTGGCCCAGCTTGCATTTCGCGCCGGTAGACTCCACAGCGACCAGCCGTTCGTCCAAATCTCGTGTGACCCCAAAACAGCCAAAATTGGCTGAAAATTGCCCAAAAGCAATAGTGTGTGTAATTCAAAAATCTTTAAAGTAATAAAAACCAAATTTGAGAAAATCATACAAAATTAAAATCCCATAAAAACTACAGACAGACACAAAACAAATTAAAATGAATTAGAAAGAAAGCCTTTTGAAAATGAACACAGCTGATCGATAATTTATTGCTATACAATGTTTGCCATTTTAATAATGCTCCAATTTTCCATGTGATTATTAATTTCCACACACATTTTAAATTCTAAGCCCATATAAATAAGTTAATGAATTTTGAATTACCTACTTACTACACTTATGCATATGATCATTACAGTTATATATATATCACAGTTTGAGAATAATTTTGAATTGATTTTGCCAATCGGCGTTTCTATCGTCAGTTTCTTTAATTAATCATGCATATTAGGAAATCTTCCATGAATAAATTAATGTTTATAATGTTGTATTTGAATTTTTTGAATTTTCCTGTTAACATGGTGACTTAAAGGTGCAGTTGTGATGTGTTTCAAGGTGCTTCAGTGAACTTAAATGAAGGCCATAGTAGGGAAGTGAAGTCCTCATTTAGTTGTGTGTTAGATTATATCGGACCTTTAGGGTGACAGCTCTTTAGCTGGCCCTCCTGTTGTGCCTGGTCGATATAGAACTTTTGAGAGTTTAGCTCTCCGTTTAGTTTTGTAGTTTCTGTAGGGATCCTTAAATATAAATTTGTAAGCCAGAACCAAGGATACCGAAAGAGCTACTGTTATCTAGGGTCCCGCTCCGCTATACACCATTGGCTTCATATGGAAAGTGTACTGGACCTGTCTCAGCGCACCGCCGCTAGCAGCAAAACTATATCCACTACAACGACTGGAGGTTACAGTTCATATATAAAGTTCATTTTGCATTTCATTTCCGTTTGCTTGCGAATAATGAACTGTAATATGTATTGCCTACTTTTTGGGGACATACATCCTAAGGTATTACGAACTATAAATTCTTTTGCATACTTGTACGGACCTAAGGTCCTAAGTTATTAAGAACTGTCATTTGCATTGCCTACTTTTTAGGGCAAACAGCACAGAGAAGAAAGGAAAATGTGGCTGACGGTTTATGAAGGAAGCTTAAATTCTTTTTTTATTTTTGATTTTTAACATAAGACAAATCAATGCAGTCACAGAATCACTGAGCTGCCACAGACACCTGCCAGACACGAATGGTGTTGTCCGAGTAACCAGCAAACAGAGTCTGGCCATCGATGGACCAAGCCAGAGACAGGCACTGAGGTTGAACGGCCTTCGATGTGGGCGAAACGACCTCAGGGCGCAGTTCCTCCACGGCCTTCTTGCAGGCCAGATCCCAGACCTTGATGGCTGCACCATAGGCCACGCACAGCCAGTAACGGTTGGGCGAGAAGCACATGGCATTGATAATATCACTGTGCTCCAGAGTGTGCAGATTCTTGCCATCATTAAGATCCCAGAGCAAAGCCCTGAAGTCCTTGCCACCGGAAGTGCAAAGGGTGCCATCGGGAGAGACAGTCACAGTGTTCAAGTAGCCATTGTGGCCATGGTGATTGTTTCTCAGCTTGCAGTTGGCCAAATTCCACACCTTGACGGTACGATCCCAGCCGCAAGAGACAATTAATGGGTTCGAGTGATTTGGCGAGAACCGCACACAGGACACCCAATCGGTGTGGCCATCCTCCTGAACAGTATACTTGCACTCGGCCAGAGTGTTCCACAGCTTGATTGTCTTATCGCGCGAACCGGACACAATTTGACGGTTATCGGCCGAGAAGGCAACCGACAGAACATCCTTGGTGTGTCCCTCGAAGCGCTGACATGTCTTGCCGGCAGCCAAGTCCCACAAACGTAGTGTCCGATCCCAGGAGCCAGACAGAGCATAGTTGCCGTCAGAGGAGAGCACCACATCGCTAATGAAGTGCGAGTGTCCATACAGACGTTTCTGTGGATAGCCGTAGTTGGTATCCTCTTTGCGAGTCAATTTCCACACAACCAATGTTTTGTCTCGCGAAGCCGAAATAATAGTATCGGGATCCTTAGGATTGGTGGCAAGCTGAGTGACCCAGCCATTGTGGCCAATGAGGGTTCCACGCAATTGCAATGTCTCAGACATTTTGAATAAATTACAATTTGTTTAATTGCAACGGAAGCACACGTTCATATAAACTGGAAGCCGATAGAAAAAGAGTTGAGAAATGCCACTAAAGTTATAAAAATAAATTAGGAAAATGTTTAGCTGTACTTTACCCTTGGGAAATTGGCGAAGAATGAAATAATTACTACAGTAAATGTCATGAAGTAAAAATCAAAGGTGATTCAATTGCACAGCTTCGATATTCTCAGTCCGCCTGGTTCGATGATTTAGATTTGCTTCCCAACTTATCGGAATGACATGGTCGCTTTTGATTTTCTGATACAGCCAGTAATATCTATCAATAACTGTAATAAATATAAGTATTGCTGTGTGGTCCTGTTATTTGGCACTTCCGGTTGCGCTACCTTGTATTATTGTATCATAAGTAAATATCTATTAAATGTCAAACCGCTAGTATGCAATTATCGATTAAATGCAATATTTTAGAACATTATGCAGAAAATTTAAGTCATTGAAACTTGTTCTGCCAAATTGGGTAATTGTCTAGTAAAGGTGTCTTTGCACCAAAAAATTAAAAAAAATGTCCTTTTATGTACCGCGAATTATAATGAAAAAAAGACGCTCGGCTCATCGCTGGTTTCTTTTTAAAAGAATTTTTGAATATACAGCCCTTTGTCAAAAACAATGCAATATAGTGGACCTACTCCATGCACAGTGGTTGATGCCATAGGCCAAAAATAAAAAAATAAATTTTGAGCTATTCAAACGGAAACTGTTCTTACTATCAGCCAATTTTCCAAACTTTATGACGTTATACTTTTTTTTTTTTGATTCTCTAACGGGACTTTCAAAAAAGAGAGCGAAAAGAGCAAACACGTGTTTCTGTATTTGACATTTGTCAGCAGCGCAGTGCAGCTGACTAAATTTGTAAAATTAAAATGTATTATAAAACGATATTAAACTAGAAACGAAAAATACGAATATTGTACAGGGTTGCCCATATTCGACGGACCCATGTTTTTTTTTTTAAATCAAAGAAAAAAATAAAAATTTGGCGGTTGACAATCTTAATCATTTAATTTGTTCCAAGTAGATTTGTTTACATCAATTTTTGAATATGATATCTCTCAAATGGCCGCCTCTGGCGTTGATGGCGTATTGTGCCCTTTTTGCAGCATTTTCCATCGTTTTCGCCAACATTTCGGCCGGAATAGCGGCTATTTCTTCACGAATGTTGTCCTTGAGCTCTTCTACGGTCCTTGGCTTGTTAACGTAAACCTTTGACTTCAAATATCCCCACAAGAAGAAGTCAGGCGGCGTCAAATCGGGCGAACGCGGTGGCCACCACCACCACCACTTTCGACATCAAACGGCCCGGAAACAATTTCTTCAGAAAATCGATTGTTATGCGTCTTGTGTGCGGTGGAGCGCCGTCTTGTTGAAACCAGAACTGCCTCATACGCTTTCGACGAATAATTGGCATCACAAAATTGGTCATCATGTCGCGATAACGCTCCTGGTTGATGGTAACAGCATGGCCATTTTCATTTTGGAAGAAAAACGGCCCAATGACCGTTTTCGCACTAACGCCGCACCAAACTGTGACTTTTTCGTCATGAAGAGGCACTTCTTGAATCTCCTGAGGATTTTCAGTGGCGTAAATACGGCAATTTTGCTTATTTACGGTCCCATTCAATGTGAAATGGGCTTCATCGGACATGATAATTTTGTTCCAAAATTGCTCGTCATCTTCGGCCATTTCGATGACTCTTTGGGCCCATTCCAATCGACGAGGCTTGTCCGCAGGCAACAATCTTTGCGTCAATTGAATTTTGTACGGAAACAAATGCAAATCAACGCGAATAATCCGTTGTAAAGTGGACCGAGCCATGCCCAACTGCTGAGAACGGCGTTTTTGGGATGTTCTTGGGGACCTCTCAACACTGGCTCGTACGGCAGCGATATTCTCGGCCGATCGCCTTGGTCGACTTTTATTTGGCCTCTTCGGATTAGAAAGAGCCTTTTTTAAAAGCACGTTGAGTTTTCACAATTGACTTGTTCTGTTAAATGTAAATTTCAACTATTTCAGAGCGCTCGCGTGGCGTGTATTGTTCCATGGTAAAAATCTGCTTGGACTGACGCTTCAAACGCGGTATGTCATTAAGCGATCTGACATCTCTGTCAAAAGTTATGGCGTTGCCAGATGGGTCCGTCGAATATGGGCAACCCTGTACATAAAGGTATGAACTTTGTTTTTGCAATCAAACGTATAAATATTTCGTGTTGTGTTTTATGAAAATCGTTGTTAAATAAGTGCGTCTTTTTTAGTTCGTATTTTTGGAGCATGACAATGTTTAGGTAAAGTTTTAAGTGTTTCCCTCCGCTCGCCTCCCAACGAAATGAATATCCCGTTATTTATCAATATTTCAAGATTATAAAAATATTTAGTTCAGCTGCAGCAACCTGCAGCTGCACATGTGGCATTAAAAAAAGTAACCTAACCTAAATTTTTTTCCTAAGCAGTTAATTTAGTCTGTAATGTTGTTGTTGCCGCTTTGCAACTTAATATGGTTGATGGTAATATTTGTAATGCTTTAAGTGAATCAACATCCTCAAGATGCTAAATATGCTATGCCAAGCCGACAGAAATGAACGACTTAGAAAATTGTTTAGAAGAAGAAGTTCATGAGGAGCGATTTGAGTTTGGATTGTTTCCACTACATGCGTACATTAGATTTGTTTTATTCACTTATCATACAGTTTGGATGAAAAAATATGGCAAATCCGATCACAAGAGGCCAAACAGAAGATTTCAAAGAGAAAATAAATTATTCAACTTGAGTTCAGGGCAAAAATGGGTCTGATGGTATATAAAATTTAAACTGGAGGCAGTGGAACATCGAAAGATGGCAACACAGCAAGAAAATTTTTCAATAATTCTGATACATCTGCCGATATTACGGAAATTGATAAAGACCTTATAACACTGTTCAACAGCCAAAAGTATCCCGAACATTTTTAACTAATTAATGTTCGTCTACCCATGCTGAACACGAGTTGATATGCCAAAGTCATATCTTAGTTTCCATTTCCAAGAAATTGCGGAAAAAGCATATTTTCGATTTTTTGACCTATTCGAATTTTTGGAGGCCACACTAACCATAAGTTGATGGGTTTATGAAGCCTATTTGATAGTAAACATGTTAACGCAACTGAGAAAAATCAAACACGCGGTAAAAGTAAAGCCAAAAGAGTGGAAAATTGCCTCTGAAGTCAAGTTTTTCTATTTTTATAGCGTTTTTGTCAAACTAAATCATCTGCTACAAGCCAGTAGATTGGTTTGATATTTTTTGCAACCACATTATCATATAGTTTAACATATGCACTAATTATGACAATTTTGCTGAATTTATGACAGGTACATTGGCAACGTAAGAGCCTTTTTTAACCGAAAATCAACGTTTCATTTTATGGGAGGACAACTAGATTCCAACCCAAAATTTTTATAGGAATTATCAAAAGGCTACTTGATATAACATTGGCTTAAGTAAATATTAATCCAAATGTAGACTTATAACATTCATGGAATGCTTGGTTAAGTTTTGCTGGTTGTGGAAGCATGACGGAATTATAAAAAAGTTAAGTTAAATTATATGAAGCTAAAATAAATGAAGGTATTTTCGACGGACCTCAAATAAGAAATTTATTCAATGATGTTATAGACTCTTAGAAGGCAAACAAAAATTATAAATTTATTTTAAAATAAAAATCTATTTTAAAAAAAGAGAAGAAAAACGAGCATCGAAAATAAGAGGAGTGAAAATTATTCTCAGCTTAATTAAAATATGTTATCATCATTTCAAAGTCTGGGTTGCAATATGTCCTTAAAAATTCTCTTTTTGCATTTCTATATGGATGTTATTGGGCCTAAAGCTTTTCATTTACTTTGAAACAATTTTTGAATTATATATGCAGAACCCCAAAAGTAAAAAGAGGATTTTAGAACAAAACAGCAGTGGCAGTCCAAGTTTGCAGTACAGCGTAACAAAACTGTTCAAATCACTGTAAGCTTATTTAAAATTGAACAATCTTTTTTTGGCATCATAAAACAAATTTACTTACTTTCACTATCTTAACGTAGCATTCCATGAATGTTATTAGTCTACATTTGGATAAAAATTTACTTAAGCCAATGTTATATCAAGTAGCCTTTTGATTATTCCTATAAAAATTTGGGGTTGGAATCTAGTTGTCCTCCCATAAAATTAAATGTTAATTTCGGTTAAAAAAGGCTCTTACGTTGCCAATTTACCTGTCATAAATTTAACAAAATTGCCATAATTAGTGCATATGTTAAACTATATGATTGTGTGGTTGCAAAAAATATCCAACCAATCTACTGGCTTGTAGCAGATGATTTAGTTTGACAAAAACGCTATAAAAATAGAAAAACTTGACTTCAGAGGCAATTTTCCACTCCTTTGGCTTTACTTTTACCGCGTGTTTGATTTTTCTCAGTTGCATTGACATGTTTACTATCAAATAGGCTTCATAAACCCATCAACTTATGGTTAGTGTAGCCTCCAAAAATTCGAATAGGTCAAAAAATCGAAAATATGCTTTTTCCGCAATTTCTTGGAAATGGAAACTAAGATATGACTTTGGCATATCAACTCGTATTCAGCATGGGTAGAGGAACAGTAATTAGTTTAAAATGTTCGGGATACTCACAAAAGGTCTCATTTTGTAGAACTGTGTAATCAGAGTCTTAATTTTGTTGTAAGCAATATCTTCCGGCTACAGAATAAATCAAGCAAAATTTGGGGACTATGCTCTTAAAGCAGCTGATTAACAAGTATCCCTAGTTTTATCTCCCCCTATCGGTTCAGAATGTTTTACCTTATGTTTCCAATATTATAAAACATTCCTTACTATCGATTGGAAAGCTTTCCGAAGAAGCCGCAGAGGCAAGAATTAAGTATATTGAAAAGTTTCGATTGCAACCTACACGCAAAATTTCACGCGACGCCTCAAACACAGACTTGATAAACAGATTGCTTTTAAGTTTTGATCCCTTTATAAATGGACAAACAAAACTTATCTCCAACCAGAAGTCACCGCTGTTAGAATCAACTATTAATTTACTCGATGAGACAACATGGTTTTCTATTTTTCTGTTTTCAAAATCTTTTTGCAATTACGCCCATATTTTCGTATTATAGTTCTAACTATGCAAAGAACTTACAATAAAAATTTCAGCCCGATATGACCACTAGAAGTATTTTTGGCCGCTCTCCCATGTAAGTCCAACCACTGTGCCATGGTAAGAAAAACAACCAAATACCATTACATTTGAGTCTTCATGTTTAATGATTTTCGCATTGTATTTTGGATAGTTTTCTGAGTTAAGAGGTCTTCTGACGTACACGAAACATAAAAACTTAACTCTCATCTTTCTATAAAATATTCCACCATTTTTGAGCTGTCCAATTTCGTTGTTGCTTTACGAATTTCATGCGCTTACTAATATGTCTGGCTTTTAAAAGAGGGGCTTTTCTTATTCCTACAGATTTTGGAATTCTGTTCGCTGGATCATGTGTGAACTTTTTGCACTGACGCAGTTATATTTAGGAACTTTTTGAACACAGGTGCAGCCTTAAAATGATCCCTGTTGCCCTCGAGGAACAATTAATTTTGACGTGAAACTGGGTCAGGAATCGCTTTTGTGCAATTGTTTCAGTATTTTATTTGTAGTTTATTGCGTTCCGTTTTATTTTATTTGAATACCCAACCAATCAAACAACTTCTCTAAAGGATTTTGCAATCAATATCAATTTTTTTTTTTTTGTAATATCGCTTTTTTCTAAACTGATGTGTTTTCCTCGAGCCTTGGTATTGATTTACCCTACTCTTGATGATCAAAATAATAAAATCTCTTAACCACGAGATTTTTATAAAAGAAGATGAATGCGAAAGTGGTCCTTTTATTTTTTTTTTGCTATTTTTTAGCCCATTATCCATGAAAAAAAAAAAAAATTTTGGAAAACCATTTCAAGGGCAGATCTACTTGTTTATTTTTGGGAGAATATTAAGCAATTTTACAAATATAAAGACTAAAAAAAATCGCAACACAAAATATTAATTTTTGAACAAATGAACACTTCGGTTAAAGTGGTCCTAATATTTTTATACCCGTTACTCGTAGAGCAAAAACGGTATACTAAGTTCGTGCAAATGTATGTAACAGGCAGAAGGAAACAATTTGACCCCATAATGTTTATATTCTTGATCAGCATCAATAGACGAGTCGACGAGTCTGTCCGTCCGTCTGTATGAACACCAAGATCTCAGAGACTATAAGAACTAGAGCTACCATTTTTATACTCTGTACCGAAGGTACACAGAGTATATTGGGTTTGTGCAAATATATGTAACAGCCAGAAGGAGGCATCTCCGACCCTATAAAGTATATGTATTCTTGATCAGCATTAAAAGCCGAGTCGATATAGCCATATCCGTCTGTCCGTCTGTCTGTCCGTCTGTCCGTATGAACGAAGAGATCTCAGAGATGGTAAGAGATAGAGGTTTGAGTTGTACGGAACATATATTTCTTATACTTGCAGGCAGATCAAGTTTAGTTTTAATTTTTGCCACGCCCCCTGCCTCCCCCGCAAATTAAAAAAAACTAAATAACTCCCACAATTTTCAAGATAGATAGTTCGAACATTTTAGACATATATTCTACTACTTATTTTGAATCGACCCGCCATACATCGTTTTTCGATCAGATGAACGATATTATAGCTATACGTAAAAGAAAATAAAAACCAACGACAACAACAACTCCCTAGCGATTGGTAGAACTTACGAGAAAGAGAGAGCGAGAAGGCAATAGCTAACTGGTAATTTCCCAATTGGACCTTGCTATGAGAGGAGCGATGTAATTGAGATGGCCTGCGGTCAGAAATCACGCGTGATTCCCGCGTGACTAATATAGATACGTTTATGTTAATAGGAAATTAAATACAAATTTTATAATTTTACGAGTTATGTACTAGTGTAATTCTACTCATCATTACTTATCGAGCCCCCATACATCGTTTTTCAACCAGATGAACGATAGTCAAAAGAGATGCCACCCCCAGATTTTGAAAAAACCTCACACTTTAAAGTTATTAGTTTCGTACAAACATGTACAGAGTATATTACAGTCGGGCTTGACCGACTTTCTTACTTGTTATACACTTGAAAAGTGTATATTAATTTTGCCCAGAAGTTTGTAACGCATAGAAATATTCATTTCCAACCCCATAAACTATATATATTCTTGATCAGGACGACGAGCTGAGTTCATTTCCGCTTGTCCGTCCGTCCGTCTGTCTGTCCGTCTGTCTGTTTCTACGCGAACTAGTCTCTCAGTTTTAAAGCTATCGAGCTGAAATTTTGCACAGAATCTTCTTTTTACTGCACGCAACTAATATGTCGGAACCGGCCGGATCGGATGACTATATCATATAGCTGCCATATGAACGATCGGTCTAAGAACTAGTTCTAGTGAGAAAAACTTTTTTGTTTTTTATCGTAGCGTCCCCCAATCTTGGTAAATATTAGTTTTATATGCTTGCACATAATTTTGAAAAAAATTATTAAAATCGGATGACTATAGCATATAGCTGCCATAGGACCGATCGCTCGGAAAATGTGTTTTACAAAGAAAAGTTTTTTTTATGGTGTCAAATTTTTATTATCAATGATTTAAAAATTTTAAATATCTGATATTTATATCCTATATATATTAAATCAGTTGGAGTAAGTTAGATTTGCCTTCTCGTTTCAGTATCGTCTGCATGCAGATCAAGTTTGTTTGAAATTTTTGCCACGCCCCCTCCCGCCCTTGCATTATGAAAAATCCTCATATCTCCCTCAATTTAAAAGTTAGTTTATTCGAACCTTCTAGATATCATCATTACTTATCGATCCGACATACATTTCCCGATCAGATGAACTATATTAGAGTTGCCACCCTTCCGATTTGGAAAAAGACCTCATATCTTCCACAATTTTGAAGAAAGATTCCTTGAACCTTCTAGGCATATATTATAATCATCATTACTTATCGATACACCATACACCGTATCACGATCAGATGAACTATCGTCTAGTTCTAAGCAAATCGAATAATTACGCTGGGCATTTTGTTATTTAATAATATATTTTTAAATAAACCTTTCCCTGAGTAACGTGTATATGGAAGACGAGCAGGGCCGACTTCAACTTACGCTCTCGTTTTCCAACTGTAGGTATCATTAAACTGTATTTACAAGACCAGATCTCTTATAGCCTGTTTATACTAGGGGTTGCGTCTTGCGTTTTGGCGTATTGCCCAAGACGCGTCTTTTCCATGTAAAAAGTATAGGGCCCTAGTGGTGACAAAAAGTGGCGTCTTGTACGGACGCCGGTTTCGATTGCAGAGTTTATTCGATTTTTTGGGATATATTCGATAATTTTAGCCCATTTCTGCCTATCATTCGACTATCGTTTTCAACTATCACCACTAGCACAACAAAAAACAGCTGTGAAAGTTTTGCCGGGAATAAATAAAAAAAAAGTTGTCAAGTTAAATTGGAAAAATTTGTAATTATGGCTGAAAAAAAAGGTAAGCAAGTGTTTTATTCTCTTCTCAAATTAACTTTGAACACATTGTAGGCTCGGAAAAGAGATTTCAGTGGACACCCGATGCTACATACACACTCCTGGAGATGTGGGAGGAGAACATGGATGGAATGTTGCTGCAGACATCCCCGCCAAATCCATAAATTGCATGATCATAGCATCATTTTTCTCCATGGCAGATAATAAATAAAGTTCACTTGTATTCATTCTGTTTTTTTTTTATAATTTTTCTTTTGCTTTCAACAAAACCAAAACAAACATCAGCTGTTTCGTTGACGATGGACGCAGGACGCAACCTAGTGCCAGTATAAACGCCAATTCAGAGTTATTGCGTCAATAACGATTTCGATCGCAAACTCAGCGTAGTATAAATGTAGCATTAACTGAGTTTTCGTCAGACCTGAGTGTCAAAAAACTCAGCTGAGCACCACAGTTTGGCTTTTACACACGTCTGAGAAGCGCAGTTGAATTAGTTAAAGAACCATTGGTTCGTTGAAATTATTTTGTTCAGATGAATATCGTGACATTGCTTTGTTTATGAAAAAGATAAAGAATTTTAACTGACATGAACTAAGAGGCCTAAAAATTAAGATTTCGGTCCAATCAAGTGAAATACAAGACGAAATAACCATGGAACCCAACAAGAATATACAAAACACAAAAATTCAACCCATTAAAATCTGCTCTTAAATGTGGGCAGGAGGAATTACATTTAATTAACAATTGTTTTGAAATACACAAAAAAAAAAAAACTGATAGTCAAAAATCGATAATAAATGTGTATCGCTTGTACAAAAATCCAGGAAGTGGCAAGGCCAGCACACTGGAATTTTACAACACTATGAAATGACTGATGACAGCTCATCTGAGCGCTCAGGTCAATTAGAATCGGTTCTTTTTCATCTGATTTCTCAGCTGAACAGTCAAATGACAACGCTGACGCCTTTTTACACGGGCAGACATCAACTCAGACGAGAAATCGGGTCGTTGCCCAATCAAATGAACGATAGTCGAGGTATAAGCAAAACAAATAATTATGCTGGGCAGCACCGGCCTTAACCGTGATGGGCAGCACTTAAATAGTTTTAGTGTTTATTAGTTTTATACAAATTGTGGCAGATGCAGACTCTGTACAACAGAGTATATACACATATATTACAATATATATATAATCAATATATATACACAATATTTATTATGTTTTAAATATATTTAACAGATCTTTGTTGAATAAAATTAAATAAATAAATGAAAATGTCACATTTAGCCCAAATAACCGTTTTGCCATACCAATGGCCTCCGCTATGTTGTGCCCTAGATACCAATTTGAATTTTTGTATAATTGAAGCCGTATTTGAGCCCATCCCCCCCCCTTAGCTGGGCCATAAAATGGCATTATTCGAGTAATGCATTTACCATACACTCGCACACATTTCCAACATTTTGTGATATGGCAGGACATTTGGGAGATTGTGTGTGATGGGAAATGGGGGTGATGTCATTTCAAATCTCGGTATTCATTTTCTGTTTGATTGAAACTCTGATTAATTTCAGCAGTTGCCCGTCGTCAACGTAACTTGGTCTCCCGTTTGCTCGTTGGCTCGTCTGCTCCACTCACGTTCCATTGCCCAATTCTCGCGTGCGTTGGCGGCTGCAAAAGCTACACTAATGGCACACACTCACACACAAACAATAACACATACATCCTGCCACGCTGCCATCTATCCTTCCCTACATTGTCAACACCTTTCCTGGGCACATGTGTTGCATACGCCTGGTTTTCATTTGTAATGAGTGTCGCACGTACAACGCATTGGTTACACCAACGAAATCATCGCCAGCCATCCGCCACACCTGTGAGGGTGGGTGTTGAGAACAATCTGTCATATGTAAGGGACCTACGCTGAATAGGTCGGGGAATTCATGTGATTTCCCAAAAAAAAAAACAAAATAACAAAAAAAATTACAAGTAGCTCTTTCTGCTCTTTTGCCTATTTTATTATTATCACTTGGCACGTCCTTCTTATTTCTATGGTTTATAGTTCAGTTGGCTCCATTGCGGTAACAGGACACACACACACAAACAAACACACACACAGTATTCGGTATTTCGCTAAACTTTTACGCGACAGGCGTTGTTTATGAGCGCTGCGTGATCACATTTATTCCGCCATAGCAAGAAGTTGTGGTTGTTGTTGCCAGTAATGGTTGGTGTCTTAGCTGTACCTAACATTTATTTAGCTACATGTACCTATACAATGTTACTTACTTGAATGTAGGTACTTGTATTCATATACCTTCGACGCTTAAAAAAATCAAAAAATTTGTTTCTCTAAATGTACATACTTGTGGTGTTTGGGAGTGCCTAGTTTTAGGGACTACCTATGTAGATACTAATTTTGTGTACGTTTTACCCTAAGGTAAGGAACTAGGTACTCAAATTATTTATAGCTAGTTTTAAAGGCTTTATTTTGAGAAATGTGCTTCAAAAGCCGACGTAGTACACTTTTCGCTAAATGTACCTTCATGTACCTAAGTCTATCCACGTTTACTTCTGTTTCATTCATGCTGCAAAAGTTATATATATGTACATATCTAAGTCTTCCCACGTGTACCTAAATATATTTATGTTTATTATGTATCTGCATGTACCTAAGTCTATCCACTAGACCGATTAGTCAAAAATTCCACATTATTCATTGTACCTAAGTGAACCCAAATGTATCTATGGCTATTCCCGTGCACGTGAATGAAAATGATCAAATTCTACCTAGAAGTGCCCACATCAAAGAACCATCGTTTCTTCAAAATTTAAAAGTGTTGTGCTTAGGTGTACTAACATGTACATAGAAAAAGTTACAAAATTAAGTGTACCTTACACAACATTAATTGTACCCATAACATACCATTGTTGCTTTTAAAAATACAACATACATTAAAATAAAGTGTACCCACATGTACGGACTTGTACCTAAGTTTCGAAATAAATCACATCTATTAAACATTTAAGTACCTACTTGTACCTTTGAGTAAGTGTGCCAAGAGATTGAGAAAAGCTCGGCTTGGCCTTTTCTTTGGGGCTGTAACAGCCAATTTAACTTTTTTTTTTGCCTTTATGTACCCACATGTACCGAAATGCACCAACTTGTACCTATACATTATACATTTAAATACCTAAGTGTACCTTTATGTACCTACATGTACCGAAATGCACCAACTAGTACCCATCGATTAAACATTTAAATACCAAAGTGTACCTTTATGTACCCACATGTACCGAAATGCACCAACTTGTACCTATCGATGCCTCAAAAATCACAACATCCATTGACATCCCATCCATTAACTTCTACTTCAACTTCTACAACTGAGAATCCCGTATGTTTTGCTGCATCCTCCTCGTATTATGTTAAAAGCTTGTAAGTCCTTGTGGCCATAACAAAGTTAAAAGCAACTAAAATAGACACCTGGGACAACTTCAACGCGACTGCAGGTGCATTTGCCCGGCGAGTGGATGGGCCCCGGCTAAGTAAGTACAGCTCAGCCTCGGCTCAGTGTGGCCAATCCAGTGCCACAAAATTTATTGACTTTGTCGTTGTTGGTTGTCGTCGTCTCCATTGTCGTCCTTCCGTTGAAGCTGAAGTTGAAGTTATGTGCGCCGAGTTGGGTCCGTTGAAGCTGTTGCCTGTCCAGGTGCTTGGCCTGTCTTAATAATTTGGCGTCTTGCTAAATTAAAACTGAAGTCCAGCCCCATAAATCTGCCAGAGTCCTTACTGTTTGCTAGATGGCCACTGGGATGGTTGACGATGATGATGATGTTGATGCTGCTGATGATACTCCAGTTTTACCTCATGTTTTGTCCGGCATTTACAAGCGGCTGGGTGCTTCCTGTTCTTTATGAGCACGTATAATCACTTGGTCAACTGGGCCAGTGCCTGCGCCTCCATCCTGCTCTCCTTTTTTGCATTATTGTAATTGCAGTGCCACACTGAACTGGGGTGGAGGAGAGGGGGAAAAATAGGACCGGCCTGTCGTGTTGAAGTGTCCTCGCTATGTGATCCTTGTCTACTCGAATGAATGCTGATGCATCAAGTGTTATGGGTGTTAAATCACAAAAGAACCAACCAATGACAGCAGTCAGGTGAGCCAGCGTGGTGAGCTGAAGTATATACTGCTCAGTCTACGTCTGAACTCTTAATTAAGTCAAGCGGATATACCAGAAATGTCTCCAACCGGACAAATAGTCGGCAGTGATTCAAGCTTCATTCAGGATACAGTTGCAGTACAGAATTCACTCTGAGAAAAATCCAAGTGTGGATGTTATTGAATTGGAAGAGACTTAAATAAGGAAAGATGTAAAAATGAGGAAGAAAGAACGAAGGAAGGAAGAAAGGAAGGAGGAAGGAAGAAGGAAGAAGGAAGAAGGAAGAAGGAAGAAGGAAGAAGGAAGAAGGAAGAAGGAAGAAGGAAGAAGGAAGAAGGAAGGGAGGAAGGGAGGAAGGAAGAAGGAAGGAAGGAGAAGAAGGAAGGAAGGAAGGAAGGAAGAAGGAAGAGGGAAGGAAGAAGGAAGGGAGGGAGGGAGGAGGGAAGGAGGGAGGAGGAAGGAAGGGAAGGAAGGAGGAGAAGAAAGGAAGGAAGGAAGGAAGAAGAAGGAAGAAGGAAGAAGGAAGAAGGAAGAAGGAAGAAGGAAGAAGAAAGAAGAAAGAAGAAAGAAGAAAGAAGAAAGAAGAAAGAAGAAAGAAGAAAGAAGAAAGAAGAAAGAAGAAAGAAGAAAGAAGAAAGAAGAAAGAAGAAAGAAGAAAGAAGAAAGAAGAAAGAAGAAAGAAGAAAGAAGAAAGAAGAAAGAAGAAAGAAGAAAGAAGAAAGAAGAAAGAAGAAAGAAGAAAGAAGGAAGAAGGAAGAAGGAAGGTGGAAGAAGGAAGAAGGTGTTAATCAAGAAAATTGAGGGAATAACCGAATAAAAACGAGATTAAACATCCATCAATTGCTGACAAATAACTTTCTTTCATCTCTTTATTCTTAGCAATAATGCAATGCATAAAATATCACCTGGATTGAGTTGTACAATTCATCACTTTCAGTCACTTCTTGGTACAGTTGCGTTTGCTAATGTAGTACAATCTTTATTTTTTATTTTTGTTGTTGTTGCCCTTCGTTGACTATAGGAGCGGACTAATTTCTCAAGCAAGACGTTTGCATAATGTAAATCCCGTGTAAGAGCCCACACATAACTCACGGCAACACACACACACACACACATGTAATAAAACATGTTCCTTTCTGTTTTTTTTTCTTCCCCATTCTGTGCTGGCTAATGACACGCCCACACATATGAGGGTGGGGGGTCTGGATCCATAAATTCAATTCAATTCGACCAGCAGCTGCAGTTGAGTTCAGTTTCAAGTGATTTTGTTAATGTAGTTCAAAGGCAACTGAAAATGGAATGGAATGGGAAAGGGTTCTTCTAAAGGCCACAATTCTTAAGTGCCTCAGTTTCGGTGGTGGGTAGAAAGCAGGGGGGAGTGTGTCCTTTTCTTATGCTTGATCTAATAAATTTTCACTACGCGAAAGCAAGGGGCGTGTGTGTGTGTGTGGTGGGGGGACACAGATTTTTGAATAATATTTCACTTGCAGGTGAAATGTATCATGTGTGTGAGTGGGAGTGCAAGTGTGTGTGTAATTGTCTGAAAAATTACCATGTCTACATGACACGCACCCACGCACGCTTTAGCATTAAATCACATTTGCCAGGTACTAGCCAAATTATTGCACTCGGTACAAGATTCGGATAAGGCATCAAAGAGATGAGAAGCCCAATGACTCTTAAATTAAAGGTAAGAGCAGTTTGATTTAGAGATGAGATGAAACTTTGAGTACAGGGGTAAATAAAAATAACTGAAATTATTGCTCTCAAAATATGTAGAAAATCGCCCTAAAAGTTTAAACAGTCATTTTACAAAATGTATTACTTCAGTTTTCTTAGCTTCTTTTTAATTATACCTAAAATCTTAAGAAAATTAAAAAGTAATCTGTTTTGTTTGAACTTGTATTTTATTACCTAAATTCCAAGTACAAAATGCTTTTTTTTTTTTTTTTTTTTTTTTTTTTTTAGTTTAATTTAATTTAATTTATTATTTTTAAAGTTTATAACACTAGTCACAACATATATCAAACAATAAAGACATTAAGAATTAAACCTTAAGTAGAACATATAATTTATTAATTTTTTTTTTTTTTTTTTTTATTTAAAGATCGAACTTTTCGGCAACCAAATGATCGAGCTTGACGCTCGATATGTATAAAGCGGATACACTGCTTTTCCCACAATTGGAGAAAACACACAATTTCCCACAATTTAAAAGGTATTTATCGAACAAACATACATTGTTTACCGATCAGATGAACGATAGTTAAGTTATAAGCAAAAACAAGAATTACGCTGGGCAACACCGGGCGCAACTGTAATGTTGAAAGTAGTTATATACAAACTTTGGCAGCTACAGCTACGTATATTTACATTCGGGCTTGACCGACCTTCTTACTTGTGTTCCTTTTTTTTTTGCTTCTGGCCTCATAAAATTAGTATTGCACACACACAGGCCCATCTCAAAGCCCACTCATTACTCACAGCTTTCACTTTTGTTTTCCTTCTTTTTTTAATAAGCTGCCGTCGCTCACATCAAAAAGTCAAATTCAAAATTAAATTTCCCCATTGTCTTGGCCAACCTCATCGCTTCCTCCCGCCCCCTCCCACCGTCCGTTTTTTATGTTGACTGACTTTAATGAAATTAGATTGATTTTTATGCTGAGGTCCGGCCTGTTCTGGCATTCCTGCCATCCCGCTGCCACTCCTCATTTCCATGACGTTTCAATTTTGTTTTCTTTTTTTTACGGCTACTTATTCATCAAGTTGAGCGACTGACTATATAATTTAATTTTTTTTTGTGTGTAGTAAAAATAAATTTGCGCTTTTTTTCAGTTTTTACGACTCGGCAGCAGGTGAAAAGATACGGTAAATTAAAGTCCTTGCACAGTTAACACTTGAGCAAATTATTAAACTTTATTAACCTCTCTTACATATGTGTGAGTGTGTGTGTGTGTGTGCGTGCTGTCTGCCTGGCCAAGCCATAAATTCTGTTCGCATTGCAAAGACAAAGAAAATGTACACACGCCCCATTGCCTCGTCAACATATGGAAGGGTGGGAGAGAGGGGAAGGGGGTGTGTGCCTGGACCAGCTTCAGCTGCAGCCAATTGGTAAACGCCAGCCACTTGTAAATTATGGCCAATGTCGCCGCCGTCGAAAAGGCAGAAAACAAACTGTACAAATTGCGGGGGGAAGGACACATTTGTTGTCCTTTAAATTGTAACAGTTTGTTTGCCAGGTGGAAGCAAAAGTATTAAAATCTAATTCAATTCGACGTGAAGATCAGCTGGGCACAAACCAAACAAAAACTACAATTCAGCTTAATAATGCAAAGAAAAGCACTAAAACGTTTGCCCAAAAGTAGGCAATATTTTATTGTTAAATTTTGGTTGAGTCCGCAAAAATTAAATATCAATTGGTTTGAGGGCAATCAAAAATGAATTACGTTTGTCTTTAAATCCACCATTTCCCGACATTGGGGGTTGGTGAATTTTTCCAACTAAGAAAATATTATAAAGAGACGACTGGAAATCTGAAGAAGACAGCCAACCTCGCCGATAAGAAAGTTGGGAGACTTCTAAATCTGCGCTGCATGCGGAACCAGCTCGTTTTTTTGTTGGTATATTTGTTGTTTTAATTTATCAAAACATAACTAACATTACCACGAGCCGGCTGAACTTACTATCTAAAGAAATTCCGGTAGACACTTTTAACAAAATAATAAACGCAGGTCGAAATATTTATTGAATTTAACTGAGAATCATTTTTTTCGGATAATAAAAGAACATTGAACATTCCCAAATTCGGGATATTTTTAATTATTTCATGTATAAAGCTTACAAGCCGAACCAATGTTTTGATTCATTATGGTAAAATGTAACATTTTTCAAATGAAAACCACATGTTTTAATTGTAAAACGAAACTTATTTAATATAAAAGCATACGTTTTATTGAATAAAGTAATATTACAACATTTTTAAGTCATACCGTAAGCTTTTAATTTTAAAACGATTCTTATACAATATAAAAACCAAAACAAAAGAATGTTTTATTTAATACGACACTTAAAAATATACTATATAAAATCAACAATCATATAACACAAATCGCTAATCGAAATTATCTGCTGAATGGCCACATTGGTAAAACTTTTTTTTATTTAAAAACGAATATTTTTCAGGGACCGTAACGATTATAACTTAAATCAAATAAATCTCTTGATAATAATTATTACTTTATTTTTTCCAATTGCTCATGACATAACTAGTAATTTTTATTATTTTTTATAACTCAAGAAATAACAATTAATTTTTGAGCATCAAAATAAAAATCTAAGATAAAAGTTATTTATGGATTTTAAAATAAAACTCAAGAAATACCGATTATTAATGGATTCAAAAAATAGAAATCTTAAACAAGAGTTATTTAAGGATTTTTAAATAGAACACATGAAATAACTATTATTTTTTGAGCATTAAAATAAAAATATGAACTAAGAGTTATTTAATGATTTTTAAATTAAACTTACAAAAAACAGATTATTTTTTGAGTAAAAAAATAAAAATCTAATATAAGAGTTATTTAATGATTTTTAAAAAATAATGATTATATTTTTATCAAAAAATAAAAATAAAAATCTAAAATAAAAATAGAAGGCTACGCCGATGATTTAAATACCCTTGCAGTTTTTGAAAGGCGCTACCATTCATAACAAAAAAGTTTTTCTCACTAGAATTAGTTTTTAGATCATTCGTTCCTATGGCAGCTATATCCTATAGTCATCCGATTTTGATAAATTTTTCCAGAATTGTGTGGAAGTATTTGAAACTAATATATACCACGATTGGTGATGCTACGATGGAAAACAAAAAAGTTTTTCTCACTAGAACTAGTTTTTGAACCGACCGTTTATATGGCAGCTATATGCTATAGTCATCCGATTTTGATACATTTTTTCGGAATTGTGTGGAAGCATATAAAACTAATATATACCACGATTGGTGACGCTACGATGGAAAACAAAAAAGTTTTTCTCACTAGAACTAGTTTTTGGACCGACCGTTTATATGGCAGGTATATGTTATAGTCATCCGATTTTGATAAATTTTTTCGGAATTGTGTGGAAGCATATAAAACTAATATATACCACGATTGGTGACGCTACGATGGAAAACAAAAAAGTTTTTCTCACTAGAACTAGTTTTTGGACCAATCGTTCCTATGGCAGCTATATGATATAGTCATCCGATCCGGCCGATTCCGACAAATGTGCAGCGTATTTGTATTTAAAGGCATTTTGCAAAGTTTGGTCAAGATAGCTTTAAAACTGAGGGAGGAGATAGCATAGAAACAGACGGACAGACGGACAAACGGAAATGAACTCAGCTCGTCATGCTGATCAAGAATATATATACTTTATGTGGTCGGAAATGCTTCTTTCTATGCGTTACAAACATCGTGACAATTTTAATATACCCTCTGCAAGGTTATAAAAAAAAGATCGATAGGTAGTGATGATTAAAATATATGTCTAGAGGGTTCTAAATTATCTATTTTTAAGATTGTGGGAGATATGAGGTATTTTTCAAATTGCGGGGGTGGCAACTTTACTATAGTTCATCTGATCGAAAAATGATGTATGGCGGATCGATAGGTAATGATGATTAAAATATATGTCTAGAAGGTTTGAACAGTCTATTTTCAAAATTGTGGGGAGATATGAGGTTTTTTTCAAATTGCGGGGCGGGAGGGGGCGTGGCAAAATTTGAAACAAACTTGATCTGCCTGCAAACAATACAAGTCTACACTGAAAATTTAGTAGCTCTAGCTCTTATAGTCTCTGAGATCTAGGTGTTCATACGGACAGACGGACAGACGGACGGACGGACAGACGGACAGACGGACATGTCTATATCGACTCGGCTATTGGTGCTGATCAAGAATATATATACTTTATGGGGTCGGAAATGCTTCCTTCTGCCTGTTACATACATTTGCACGAACTTAGTATACCCTTTTTACTCTACGAGTAACGGGTATAAAAAGTCAAGAAACAGTGCAATTTCAATGAAAGTATCCTCAAAAATACTTTTTTTTCTACACCAAACGGTGAACCATTCTCAAAATTTTGTGGATCCCTCTACACAAGCACACACACAAAACATAGAAAGGCTGTGGCGGGACGAGATGGCCGAGTTGCCTCATTTTGGCCGAAAAAAAATTCACTATCCAGGATATTTGGCCAAGTTTATGTTTTATAAACGATTCCCAAGTCACAAGGATAGGATCCATAACATCTTCCTGGCTATTGGTCAGTTATATAATCCCGAAAAAGAAAACATCGTTAATGATATTCATTTTGCTGAGGTGAGTAATGTAAAATGTGCGCCGCAGGCGAAATTTTTACTTTATTTAAATACTCAATAACCTCTATATTCATCAAAGACAAAAATTTCGACACCGTAAAATTGCAATTCGTGCACTCCATTTTGATTAGAATTATTGAATGAACAATAAAAATCCAATTAAATTTGAATTAAATTTGACACATTGCTCAAAACACAATATGTTTTATTAGGTAAAAAATCAAATTTTCAAAATTCGTTTAAAAAGAAACCATGGATGACCCCCGAGTTTTTTCTGCATGAAAATTCTTCATAATTCGCGATCTATCGAAGGGAATTTTTTTGGAATTTTCTGAGAGTAGGCCGCTATACTAGACAATTACCAAAACTTTATCAGTGAATAAAAATCTCTGAAGAGTATTTAAAAACGAGAGCGTAAGTTAAAGTCGGCCCTGCTCGACTTCGATATACCCGTTACTCAGGATACAACATGTCCAAATTGTGGGAGATATGAGTTTTTTTTCCAATGGGAGGCAACTCTACTATAGCTACCTGATCAGAAATTGGCTGACGATGGTATTTTTAAAATATATGTCTGGGTTCAAACAATCTTTTCAAAATTGTGGGAGATTGGGTTTTTTTAAATTGCGGGGCGTGAACTTTTCTATCGTTCATCTGATCAGAAACGATGTTGGTGGATCGATGGTGATGATTAAAATATGTCTAGAGGGTTCGAATAATCTATCTTAAAAATTCTGGGAGATATGAGGTTTATCCAAATTGCGTGGGTGGCAACTTTACTACCGTACATCTGACAGGGAATCGAAGTATCGGATCGATGGTAATCGGATTAAGAATATGCCTAGAGTTTACAGTCATTTTCAAAATTTGAAAGATATGGGATTTTTTCAAATAGCGGGGGCGGCAACTTTGATCGATAGGTAATGATGATTAAGATATATGTCTAGAAGGTTTGAACAGTCTATTTTCAAAATTGTGGGAGATATGAGGTTTTTTTCAAATTGCGGGGGCGTGAGGGGTGTGGCAAAAATTTGAAACAAACTTGATCTGCGCAGACAATACAAGTCTACTGAAAATTTGGGAGCTCTAGCTCTTATAATCTCTGAGATTTAGGGGTTTATACAGAGGGGGGGGAAGAGGGAGGGGGGGGGAAACGGGGGCCCGGGGGCGATGTCTATATCGACTCGGCTATTGATGCTGATCAAGATATATATACTTTTGGGGTCGGAAATGTTTTTTATGTTACATACATTTGCACGAACGTATTCCCTTTTACTCTACGAGTAACGGGTAAAAAAGGGTAAATGTTTAGTATGTAACCCTTACGCCCAAATAATTTTTTTTTAAAAGCCTTTGATGGTCCGCGAATTATCAAGAATTATCGTGCAGAAACTATTTCCCGGACAGACATGGTTCTTTTTTAATTCAATTTTAAAGTTTGCGCTCTTGCCCATACAAAATATATATTTTTTTTTTATTTTAAATATAAATTTACTGAGCATTTTTTATTAGTTTGACATTTACCTTCTTTTTATTTGATTTGATTTTGATTTCCACTATGAAAATTACGCATGACATTAGATAAAACTTTTCTGAGCTCTTTTCCACACCAGCAATATGAGGTAAAGTTCAAGGCGCGTTTTTATACCCTTGCAGAGGGTATATTAAAATTGTCACGATGTTTGTAACGCATAGAAAAAAAATTTAAAAAAAAAATCGCGCGATTTTTGTTTAAAATTTTTTTTTCCCTGCGGCGCAATCCTACACTTTGTTTTCGTCTGTAGTGTATTATTAGCTTACCTCCGAGAAATGGAAATCTTCATTAATTAAATTTTCCTTCATTGGATCATAAAGACGTCCAATGGCCAGGAAAATCTCATGTATTCTCTCTCCGTGTGTTTCAAAAGACTTCAGAAAATTAAACTTGGCCAGGTATCCCAAGTAGTGACCCTTTTTGCGGCCAAAACGTGGAATGCTCCCCTTCACATCCCGCCAGAGCCGTTCAATGTTTTGTGTGTGGGCTTTTGATTCCGGGTCCACAAAATTTTTAGAATGATTATCAGTTTGATGCACGAAACCTTCATCCTCAAGGCAATTATAGTCAGCAATTACAGAGAAATTAATTACCCAATAGAAATTATATTCTGAAAGCATATGTGATCAACATATATTTTGTTGGGGCAAAAACGCCAACTTTAAAATTCAATTAAAAAAGATCCATGTCTTTCCGGGAAATAGTTTCTGCACGATAATTCTTGATAATTCGCGATCCATCGAAGCCTTTTTAAAAAAAATTATTTCGACGTAAGGGTTACATACTAAACATTTACCAAAAAAAAGGTTATTGGATTTCGCTTAATTTATTTTTACAGATTTTTGTTACCGTTTTAATTACAGAGTCTGACTATCGAGCATCAATATCGAGGCCTGTTTTGAGGAAAGGCAAGTACAATATATTCTTCGCATACACAAAAAAAGTCATCTGAAAAAACTTACCTAAATTCCAATATTTACAGACACTATTGAATTTATTGACACATACTGATATGGGTATATATTTCTATATTTCTGCTATATATATTCTTCTAATAATGAAAACGCGAATATTTATGATCAAAAATGGTTTTATTGTTTTTCAAAGTATTCTCCAGAAAGATTTATACACTTTTGCATGCGCTCAAACCAATTGTCGAAGAACTTTTTCCACTCCAATTGAGACACATCCAAAACATGGTTTTTGAACTCTTCAACAGCATCTTCTGGCGTCGAAAATCGTTGACCACGCATTTTTCCCTTGATGTGCGGGAATAAAATGAAGTCATTGGGTGCCAAGTCAGGGCTGTACGGCGGATGACCCATCAATTCGACGTTTTGGGCGGTCAAAAAGGCGCTGGTGTGAGCTGATGTGTGAGAGCTCGCATTGTCATGGTGCACAATGATCTGTCTTCTCTTGTTCGTTTTTCGAATTTCTCCGAAGACTTCTCAGGCAAACAAATTGTGGTGTACCACTCAGAATTGACCGTCCTACGTTGCTCAAGCGGAACAGTCGCCACATGACCAGTTTTACCGAAGAAACAGGAGACCATTTGCTTCGAACTGCTTCTGCCACGAACGACTTTCGTTGGATTTGGCTGGTCTTCGAAGACCCACACGGTCGATTGCTGTTTTGTTTCGGGCTCATAAGCATAGATCCATGATTCGTCACCTGTGACGATCTTATAAGCGTCTTTTGAAACACCGCGATTATATTTTTTCAAAATTTCTTTGGACCAATCCACACGAGCATTTTTTTTTGCGATTTTCAAATTGTGCGGGATCCAACGAGAACAAACCTTTTTTACGCCCAGGTGTTCATGCAATATCGAATGTATGCTGGTGGAAGAAATGCCCAAGGATGCCTTTATCTCATGGTATGTCACATGACGATCTTGCATTATCAGTTCACGCACGGCGGCATCAATGTTTTCTGGCACAACGACTGTTTTTGGACGACCTTTACGACCTTCGTCTTCGAGCGAGCGTCGCCCGCGATTGAATTTATTAAACCAATTTTTCACAGTGCTATAGGATGGTGCTTCATCGCCATACATAGAATTAAGTTCATCGTTGCACTCTTGTCGTGATAATCAACGTCGAAAGTTGTGAAAAATGATTGCACGAAAATTTTCAAGAGTTAATTCCATTTTTATGCTGAGGTAAGTTTTTGATTAATCGTTAATCGATAATAAACGTGGTCACACATGAAAGAGTTGTATGGATAAATCTCACGGATAATTAATGAGAACAACTTGTGTAAATTATTTTGGAATATGTATTTTTAAATAGCAAACAATTGGCCCAAAGCGATTTTTAATTAATTACAAGGGAATATTTACAATGTTCCCGGAGGAAAACAAAGTCTTTGTAAGTATGGGCCATTTATGCCCCTCAAAAGAAAATATTCCCTGAGCTTTCTGATTCTGTTAAAAAAACTAAAAATCTGAACTATAGCAAGTAAAAGATGATACAGAAGAACTTGGAGAAACTCAGCAATATCAAAATCTTTTTTTGTATGGCCGCATCTTAAAAACGCTCTTGCACCTGATTTGGAAATTGTTTTTATATTTTGTTTGTGTTTTTTAAATCGTTTCTTTAAACTCATCTGTCATTAAATAATGCGCCTTTTTGAATCAGTGTCCTATATATTTACTTCTTCTGAGTTTGAATCAAGCGAGATTATTAGTCATTACATTTCATTGCTAATAGTCTTCCTCAGACTCTTGCTTCGATTTATAAATTTTATTCAATTTGCATGGCACCATTCCATCGAGTCATACCCGTCATTTCATAGTCTTCAGCCTGATTATGCACTTAAAGCTTAGGTGAATGCCATTAAGCTGGCCGCTAGACTTAGAGCCATTTAGAACTGGGAATTGGGCTAAAATTGCATTGACCAGATTTACCCATGTCATGGTTGATTGTTTTCGATGCCACAATAGCGATGCGCTCTCAGTGGAGAAATAACATAGTTTGGTTTGTCCATTTTCCTTGAGAGGGAAAAGCGCTTTTTTGGTGATGTGGATGTACGAGAATTGTATGTAGTATGCATGCATTTGGCATTTTGTGGTCACTTTGTGGCATTCAAATGCATTTTCATTCGATTGCTAAACGTTTTTGTTCGCCGCTTTGTCCATCGAAATGGTTATGTGTGTGTGTGTGTGTGCTTGGTATTTTGACCAATTGCGATGGGGTAGCCAACACAAGAATGCCTCTACCATTGAAATATTTGCATGATATGTTGCTTAAGAGTAGGCCCCAAAATGAATTGAGCTTAAGATTAATCGCAAGTTCAACATAAAGTACAAAAAGTGCTTTTAAATTTAACTTAAATGTCCGAACTCAAGAAATAAAGGGGCTAGTACAGTTGTTGTGAAGACCACCATGATAAAGCTTCGAAGAATGTACACACTAATCTTTCTATATTATACTAGACATTCGAAATATAGATCTATACATATAAAAGAGTTCAGCCTGACTGACTGATTGGTGACCGTCGCACAGCCCAAATCGTTAGAGATAGCAAGCTGAATTTTTTACTGTAGTTTCATCTTACTCCGATTACTCCGAAAGTGAGTACTAAAGCGGGGTTTTGGAAAATTACGCCGGGAAATGTGGAAAATTCACACAAAACTGTTGTATGAAACTTTTTTGTTTATCATCCGATCAGCTCCAAACTAATTTAAAAAAAAATTGAAATAAAAATTCAACAATAGCTGCATACCAGTTTTCCAGAAAAATTAACCCACTACACCCCCATGGATGGAAAAGGGGTTTAGCGATTAGTTCTAAACTCATTTTTTAAGATAATCATACTCAAATTTGAAAGTTAGTCCCAAATGTTCTACCTATCGCTTTCGAAACGACCCAAATCGTATGGGAATAGGGTCGTTTTTGGGACCAAAAGCGATTTGTAGAACATTTAGGAGTGACTTTCAAATTTTGAAAAGTCATCCCCCAAAAATACGAAAATGGTCGGAAGACTGATCTTTTGTTTTTCATCCGGTCAACTCCAAACTTATTTTCACATTTTGGAGAAAAAAATTTTCCTCCATTCGACCCAAATTCTTTTTGAAAGGTCTATCTAGAAATTTCAATAAAATTGAATTCACTTTTGTTGGAAAGATCCTCACACATATTTCAAGCTGCATTTACAAAAATATGAAACACATTACTTTGAAATTTTGCAAAAAATATTCCACGAAAGTCGGAAAATGGACTGAAAACTGATGTCTGGTTATATATATTTATAGCATTACATTTATTTTTTCTGACTTAACTTATTATCACCTTCCCTCAGTCCAATGCAATTTCATAGCAAAAGATATCAAAATCGTATTTATTCTTGAATATTTTTCAATTTATTTCCCCCGCTCCAATACCCTACCCGCAGTGAAAAGCAACCACTCCCCATTTCTCCCCATCTCCGGTTGGTTTTTCAAGATTAGCAAATTATTTTTCTATTTATTTGGCCAATTCCATACTTTCAAACCAAAGACCGGCTCGAAAAAAAAGTTAAGCCACCCATTTTCCCACCTTGAGGATGAATTTCCCAAAATGAGAAAATTATTTTTCATTTTATTCGGCCCATTGAGCGTTAAACAACCGAACTTCATTCGGATTGGTTTACAATTAACGATAGGCCCTGAACCCAAACAGACATACCCTTTTCCGAACTTGGGGGCAGAAATTCCAAAGCTGAGAAATCACATGTTTAATTTTTTTTCCATAATGTACTCACAATCCGAGTTTAAAGTCTATCGGACGAAAAATTGATTTTCCATACAGAATTTTCCAGCCATTTTTCTTGTGGGCGGATTTTCCAACATCAGAAAATCAATTGTCAAATTATTTGGCCTACTATCATCACAAACCGAGTTTGAAGTCAATCGGATGAAAAATAGATTTTTCATTATAGAATTTTATAGGCATTTTCCTTGTGGTTGGATTTTCTTCCATCGAAAAAGCATATGCCTAATTAATTTGCATACTATCCTTACCAACCGAGTTTAAAGCCAATCGAATAAAAAATTGCTTTTTCCATTTAGAATTATCCTGGCATTTCCGCACTTTTCGGGCGAATTTTCCAACATAAGAAAATCGCATGTATAATTATTTTGCTTGGTATACTTCAGGGAATAATACCGGAATCGGAACCGTTAACCGAAATAAACCGCTTAAAGCCAGGTGCCGGTATCATACCCGGAACCGATATTAACATTTTTTTGAGAACCGAAAACCGTTCACCGTTAAAGTACGAACCGAAAAAAACCGAAACCATACCGGTACTGTTTCGGTTTCTTATTATTTATTTGATTGATTTATGATTATTTTAAATATATATTTCAACTGGTAAAATCGCAATACAGGAAAAAGGTTGACATTTTAAAAATTCGCCCTCAAGAATAACCAGAATCATATTCTCTTTTTAAGATACATAAGATGCCGGAAAAAATTTGTATAAAGCGGAAAATCTTTTATTTAGTAAATATAAACTCTGTAATTAAATGAAAAGGATTTCTAAGTCTAAAAAAAGGCTATAAATATAGAAATGTTCGAAAGATAATATTAATTTTAAAAATTAAGTTTCTGGATTTTAATCAAATTTCGCCCCGAAAAAAGCCGTCGTCTTATAGTATGGGTTCAAATCTATTTAAATCGCTAAAGCTCTCTTTTTTTTTGGCAGAGATACGCTTTCAAAAGAGTGGACTATTTCGAACCATTATTAAGAAATTTTTTTTAAGTTTATTAGAAATGGTCCTAAGGCGACTTTTTTGTGGGCGACATAAGAATAGCGAATTCCTCAATTCTAGGTTGTTCTAGAAATCGGTTTATTTAAAATATATAAAGTTTTAAAAATATTCTTAGAACACAATTTTTTAGTTCTTTACCATCCATTAATTTTTTGGATAGCTTAAAATAATTTTTAAATAATACTTACAAATAAAAATCTGAGTACCGTATCGGAACTGAAAACCGAAATAGAACCTTTAAACGAAATGCCTGGAACCGAAATCGGTACCGGAACCGATATTCGTTTCTGGACTAATCCCTGCTATCCTTACAAACCGAGTTTAAAGTCAATCGGATGAAAAATAGTTTTCTCCATAAAAAATTGTTTGGCCATTTCCTGAAGGGGCGGATTTTAAAAAATCGGGAATCGAATTTCAAGTCAATCGGAAGAAAAACAAAATTATCCCCATAAATGTTTTTCCGGAAGTTTTCCACTCCTTGCGGGTGGAATTTTCCAAAACCCCGCCTTTGTTTCTACTTTTAATACATATGGAAACTTCTGTGAAAGTTTCAGCTTTCTATCTTAGTCAGTCAGTCAGTGAGGATAAACTATTTGATATATATAAAGATAAATATATCTGGTCTGCAGTGTTGAAGAGTACCGAGGTATTTGTACCTAGGTACATACCTAGATACAAATTTGGTGTACCTTTTACCTTAGCTAGGTATTTGAAAGATCGAGTACCTTTTACCTTACCTAGGTCCAAATTTTCATTTACCTTCTCCAAGGGTAAGGGACTAGGTACTTTAATTTCTAAAAGAATTATAATCTCAGTAACACCAACAAAAAGCTTATGGAACAATTTTGTACAGAATAGCAAATTCTACGGGACTTTATATTTGTTTGTAAGAAGTAAAGGTAAAGGTCAGGAACTGTTTCTGAACTAAATCAATCTGATACTGCGAAGACCAGAGGCCGGAATAATGTGAACTGTTCCCGTTTCCAAATTCGATCAATCGGAATTGGTGAAGGTTCTCATTTTCAAGAAAGAATTAGACGGTTTGGTTTATATATTTTGCCCACAAGAGAGTCGGATAAAGATAAATGGGAACATTTTCCAATTCCGATTTCACATAATTTGATCAATATGGAAACGATAACAGGCCTGAATATTTTAAATTTGGTCGAACCAGCGAAAGGTCATAATTTTACAAATTTGTATATTATTTAAGTCCATGTGACCAAGTGCTAAGAGATCTTAGGTCATTTTGTAATAGAAGCACTTGAGGAAAATCATTAATGAAAAGAAGGAATAATAGTAATGAAACGATATGACTCCCTGTGGATTCCAAAAAGAAACGAAATCGAATTCTGACACGGTTGACTTAAATCCCACTTGGTGGGATCGATGAAATAGTGAATAATGCTGGATGAAAGACACACTAAGGGCCGTTTTCTTCATGTTTTTGAAATCTAGGTGTATACTAAGAAGAAGATTGCCTAAATGTATGTTGCTTAAACAAGGCATAAAAGTTGGCAACATTCATTTCTTATTATCCACCTAGATTTAAAAACATATTCAAAGAGTCGAAGGTGTGCAATGTAATACCATTTTGTTAGCCCCAGTTGAAAGAATTTTTAGAATTCTAAATAAATTTAAATGTGACAAGAAAATAAAATATAGCTTTAAATAAATTTAAATGTGACAATTTTCAACTTTCTTGTTGGATTGAGGATACATTTTTCGAGTTCCTGTTAATTATCGATTTGATTACTTATTACAAAAGTACCTTTTTAGTACCTTTACACTTACCTAGGTACTAAAAAATTCAGATACCTTTTACCTTACCTAGGTATAGTTTTAGGCATTTACCTTGTACCTGTCGGTTTCTATCGAGCTGAAATTTTGCACAGAATCTTCTTTTTATTGCACGCTGCCAATACGTCGGAATCTACCACAGAACCGAACGGTCAGTAAATGGGGATTTGGCAGTTATAAATATTATATGATTTCAAATAGTTGTGCAGATTTTGATCAAAATTGAATGACGATATCCCCCCATGGCCCATACGTCCTTGCAATTGGTACACGCCAAATTGACCCTTGCTTTTCAGCAACCTGGTTCATCTGTATAATGACGATAAGTGTCGCGGTTCGGCTGGCCATGTTTGCTCATTGTAAAAGAGTTGGCATTTTCCTTAAATTATGTTGTTGGAATCATTAAGAAATCCTTACTCCTGGACTCAAATCCTTTGTTGAAATATCTTTGAACACCGACTTTAAAAACCCAATAACCAAAATAACACGAATTTGGGTTACGGTTTCAATTATTTTAATAAACAATAATATACGAATTTTTATTAGTTTGCAGATATTAGCAAATACGCTTCAAAGAACTTCCTCTTTAAAATCTGATGCTATGTTTCTGCACTAATCCTGGCATTGTTTTACAATAAATTGAATTGAAATTCTATTATGCCAATATCAATGCAAAATAATTGAACAAAATGTGTGCATTTCTCATGAGTATGTGTGCATATTGATTCAGGTCATGCCCAAAGTAGCATAAATATTTACTTAAGCACATTAAGTTGATTTGTTGATTGATTTCAAATTAATTTTGCCATCAAATAAAACAGTCTCTGGGTAGGGGTAAGCCTTTTGGCAATGGCAAGAGTTTCTTTTGCCATACACACACACACACACATGGTCACAAACCATAACTATACATGTAATTAGCGCACACAGATGCATAAAAGAGAGAGAGAGAGAGATAGAGAGAGGGAGAGTGTTAGGTGGGCTGCCAATGGCATTTTGACAGACGTTTAGACCCCAAATGTGTGTGTGTGCATGAGTGTGTGTGTGTGCGGCTAATAAGATTACAAATTATTTCGGCTAATTGCCACTGACATAACTAATAACAACTGCAGCAAAGCTCAAACTAAGCCACCCCTGCCTACCCATGCTCAGCTCATATCCATTCCTGCTCTGCTCACGTAGTAGCTTAAACTCAAGAGTTCTCTCTGTGAAGTGGCCGTGTCGTAGTGGTACGTGTTGCTTACCCGACATTTCCGCTGGCGCCTAATTGTATGCCATAAAATAATAATTACATGCTATGCATATGCACAACGTGAACGATTCGGAAACGCTGGCTCACACCCAAATCGTATACTTCGACTTCCTACATCTGCTTCACAAAGATTTTCCGTTTCACTAAACTTTGGCTGAGATGAGGAAAAGTTTTAACCAAAGGGGGAATTTTGCTAAATGAAGAATTTCACACCGAAATATTAGCCTCTATACAAATTCCAAAATTTAACTTATTCATATTTGTTAATAGATTAAGTACACTCGGAAAAAATTCGAAATTTTGTACTTGAATCAAGTATGAAAATATTTAACTCAGGAGCAAAACTTGTACTTCAAGTACGATTTGTTTTCGAACCCAATATACCTGATTTTGATTAAGTTCATTTCGAAATATTTTAAGAACTGTTTGATCATACATTTGGGTCTAAACTCTTTAAACAAAAATTTGCATTTAATTTAAGTAAAAAAAAAAAAATAAAGTACGAAGTCAACTCCTATACATTCTTAAATTAAAACAAGTAAGAAAGTCGGTCAAGCCCGACTGTAATATACTCTGTACTTGTTTTAATATAACTTGCTGCCCATCACGATTACGAATATATGAGATTTTTTTTCAAATTGTGGCGATGACAACTCTACCATCGTTCATCTGATCGGAAAACAATGTAAGGGGGTTCGATAAGTAATGTTGAGTAGAATATATGTCTAGAAGGTTCAAACAACCTACCTCTAAAATTGTGGAATATTTGAGGTGTTTTTTAAATCATGGGGGTGGCAACTCTACTATCGTTCATTAGATCGGAAACGAGGTATGGGTGCTCGATAAGTATTGATGAGTACAATATATCTCTAGAAGCTTTGAAACCTAACTCCCAAATTGTGGGATATTTGAGGTATTTTTCAAATTGTGGGGTGCAACTCGCATCGTTTATTAGATCTGAACGATGGGATCGTAAGTATTGATGAGTACAATATATCTCTAGAAGCTTTGAAACCTAACTCCCAAATTGTGGGATATTTGAGGTATTTTTCAAATTGTGGGGGTGGCAACTCTACTATCGTTTATTAGATCTGAAACGATGTATGGGGGATCGATAAGTATTGATGAGTAGAATATATGTCTGGAAGGTTCGAAAAAACTAACTACAAAATTGTGGGATATTCAAGGTATTTTTATACTATGTACCGAAGCTACAAAGAGTATATTGGGTTTGTGCAAATGAATGTAACAGCCAGAAGGAAGCATCTCCGACCCTATAAAGTATATATATTCTTGATCAGCATCAACAGCCGAGTCGATATAGACATGTCCGCCTGTCCGTCTGTCCGTCCGTCCGTCCGTCTGTCCGTATGAACGCTGAGATCTCAGAGATGGTAAGAGATAGAGATTTGAGATGTATGGAACATATATTTGTTATACTTGCAAGCAGATCAAGTTAAGTTTTTTTTTTGCCACGCCCCCTGCCTCCCCCGCAAATTGAAAAAAAAAAACTTAATATCTTCCACAATTTTGGAGTTAGGTTGTTCGAACCTTCTAGACATATACATACATTGCTTTCCGATCAGATGAACGATAGTAGAGTTGCAACCCCCGCAATTTGAAAAACACCTCAAATATACCGCAATTTTGGAGTTAGGTTATTTGAACCTTCTAGACATATATTTTACTCATCATTACCTATCGAGCCCCCATACATTGTTTTCCGATCAGATGAACGATAGTAGAGTTGCCACCCCCAAAATTTGAACGAGAGCGTAAGTTGAAGTCGGCCCTGCTCGACTTCGATATACCCGTTACTCAGGGTAAGGTCTATTTCAGAATATTTTATTAGATCACAACATGCCTAAATTGTCTTTTTTTCCAAATTGCGGGGGTGGCAACTCTACTATAACTCATCTGATTGGGAAATTATGTATGGCGGATCGATAAGTAATGATGATTAAAATACATGTCTAAAAAGTTTGATTAATCTATTTTCGAAATTGGGGGAGATATGAGGTTTTTTTAAAATTGTTGGGGCGGGAACTTTTCTATCGTTCATCTGATCAAGAAATTATGTACAGCGGATCGATAGGTAATGATGATTAAAATATATTTTTAGAAGGATTTAACAATGTATTTTCAAACTTGTGGGAGATATGAGGTATTTTTCAAATTGCGGGGGCGGTAACTCTACTATGGTTCATCTGATCGAAAAATGGTGTATGGCGGATCGATAGATAATGATGATTAAAGTATATGTCTAGAAAGTTCGAACAATCTATTTTCAAAATTGTGGGAGATATGAGGTTTTTTTCATATTGCGGGGGCGTGCTAGCTTTTATAGTCTCTGAGATCTAGGTGTTCATACAGACGGACGGACGGACGGACAGACCGACAGACAGACGGACAGACGGACAGTCGGACAAGGGCTATATCGACTCGGCTGTTGATGCTGATCAAGAATATATGTAGGATTGCAAGAATATCCCTAATGCAAAGTTGCATGAGTATCGCTAACACGTCGGTTGAAGCAGCGAGTACTTGCAAAGTTAGAGGGAGCGATCGAGCAGAACAGAGAGAGAGTAGGGTTTGAGCTGCTGGAGTGTGCGGTTGTGTGTTCTCGCGTAAACCTTTAAGTGACTACAAATGTATATGTAAACTTAATCTAAACTATAAACTATATTAATAAAGAATAATCATTACCAGTAAGAAGAACAAAAGAAGTGAGTGATTATTTGGGAAAAGAGACTCCAGTGACCCAACGTCCTACAAATTTTGGGGGCTC
This sequence comes from Lordiphosa mommai, assembly GCA_018904225.1. Classification (NCBI taxonomy): domain Eukaryota; kingdom Metazoa; phylum Arthropoda; class Insecta; order Diptera; family Drosophilidae; genus Lordiphosa; species Lordiphosa mommai. The sequence goes on from JAEIFT010000047.1 coordinate 843,656, forward strand.
AACCGGGATGTGTACAGAAACATTATTGCACTTCAATCGCTAAATTGTTGTTGCATAATTATCACCAAAACACAAAAACTTAAACCCGAGGAGAAAATTGCGAAATTCCTAGAACTCTAGAAATTTCTGTGAAAGTGAGCGAGACAACAAATCGAAATACACACAAAAGGTGGTGATTTCACAATCGATGCCAGCATTGTGAAATTCGATGAGAGAGCAAGAGAGCAACACATTCGCTATGAGCGTGCATGTGTAAGCGAAGGCGAAACCCGAAGAAGACGAATGGCTTAGAGAGGAGTTCCAGAGATCTGCAGAGGCACAACGAGAGAAGTTGCACACGAGGCGAGCAGATGCAAATAAATCCTGGAGTAGGCGCTAACCATTCCAACGAGGCATTTGCGGAAACTTAATGAGGAGCCGTAGAGAAATCGGCAAGTCAGCATCAACCTAAAGACAGCCGTAGAGAAATCGGCAAAGAGGCTGCAACTAAGAGAGGAACCGAAGAGAAAGCGGCAAATCAACGAGGAGCGACGTGCGTAGCAGTGAGTTTCTGAGAAAAGACGAAATAGGCCGAAAATCATCGTGACGAGGGAGAGCGGAGAGAAATTGCAAATTTGGTATACGTGACCAGCAAGAGGCGGCCAAATCAGTGTGACCAGATCAGCAATCGAGAGGGTAACGTAAGAAGACATCGTAAGACGTAGCATATGACTTCTAACCGTAAGCAGCAGTTACATAACAGAGCCATTGCAGAGGGATGTTAACGCAAGTATACGTAACAGAGTTGAAAATTAATTAAACTGTTAAAATAAAAACTTTATAAGCGTTATTTGTAAGGAGAAGACTAATTAACACAGAGATCGAGAGAGTTTGCTTAACACTAAAAAAAATTTAGCATTGAAAGAGAGAAAAATCCCATGCGCAGATCAGAGCTATTTTGTTGAAATTGTCATTTGTCATTGTCAAATATATTCAGTAATGTGAACAATATTTAAAGAGATTAAAAGATGTTCTTTGCCTAAGAAAATTAGGTGAAAGTATATAAGTTAAATATAACTCAAACATTAATTTAAGTTTCATAAATTTATATATTTTCCTTATGTTACACAACGAGATCACACAACTGACGGTGGTGGGCTTAAAAGAAAAACTAAAAGAGCTGGGATTACGTGTAAAAGGGAATAAGGCAGAGTTACAAGAAAGACTCATTTCTTATTTTGAGTTAGAGGTTGTAGAGGAATCATTTTACGAAGAAGCGAATACTTCTGTTGAGAACGTGGCAGAAACCCAAATCACAATGGCGTTCACACTTAAAGATATTCGGGATTCGTTATCAGAGTTTGATGGTAGCAGCCAAAGAGACATAAACGAGTGGCTAGCTGATTTTGAGGGCATTGCTCAGACCGTGCAGTGGAATGATCTGCAGAAGTTCATTTACGGCAGGCAATTGTTAAAAGGTGCTGCAAAGTTATTTGTCAACAGTGAGGATGGACTTAATGATTGGAGTACACTCAAAGCTGCTTTAGAGGACGAGTTTACAATAAAGTTGTCAGCGAAACAAATCCATAAGCAACTTGAGAACAGAAAGAAAAATCCAAATGAGAGCTTTATTGAATACTTTTACCACATGAAAAGTCTAGCCAAGAAGAGCAGTTTAGATGAAGAAAGTATTATCGAATACATAATTGAAGGTATCCCTGACTCAAAGCAGAATAAAAGTGTGTTGTATCAGGCAACAGACTTTAAGGAGTTTCGAGAGAAACTTAAAACTTATGAGAAAACTTGTTCAAGTCATGAGTCAAAACCAAAAGCGCGGATTGAGAAGGACCAACCAAGAAGCAAGACAGATGATTTCAAGTGTTATAGGTGTGGCGGAAAGAATCACATTGCCAAAGACTGCAAGGAACAGGATATTAAATGCTTTAAATGTCACCAACAGGGCCATAAATCTTTTGAGTGCGATACAAAGGGTACCAATAAAGAAGTTAAAAGGGAAATTGTGAATTACCAGCAACTGACCCAAAAGGTGTTGAATCAAAGTCGTAAAGATATAAAAATAGGCAACAAAGTTATATCAGCACTGTTTGATTCCGGAAGTGACATTTCCACAATAAGCGAGAGTGCGTATAAGAGAATTTATCCAGTTCCATTACAACCCGAGGTTAAAGAGCTATGTGGTATAGGACGCAAGAAGATTTATACGCGAGGTTTTTTTAAAGTTTATACTGAGATAGATGGAATACCGATTGAGATGTGCTTCCATGTCGTTCGAGACAAAGATACTCTGTTCACGGTAGTAATAGGAAGTGAAATCCTTGAGTTTGTGAACGTTACCATTGGACGAAGTGGCGTATTCTTTCATAGAGTAGAAGAGACAATCGCGCGGACCAATAACAAAGAGAAAGAGAATTCAGAGGTTCAGAATTGTTCTCATGAAGATATCGCTCACTATAGTGATTCTCATGATCTCATTTCTTTATTCTCAGACACGAAAACACCTAGCGAAGAGAGACCGAATACTGAAAAGGGAAAAGTAAATCAGCAAGTTCGAGATTGGGTAGATGAAGGAATCATTCATCATAATGTTTCTGAAGTCGCAAAACCTAAGCTAATTGATTTAAAGAAAGGTGGCGAAATGAAGCGATGCTGTAACCATAGAAATCAGAGAACCATAGAAGAAGAATTTCCCAAAGCCCGTTATAAAAAGGTTGATAAAGTTCAACAGTTCGTCGGTGAGCCAGCACTGAGAGAAATTAAAACTAGATCAGATCACGATAAAGACAACCCGGTTATATGGGAAAAAGAGTTGGCGAATGAGCTACAAGGAGGATATAAAGAGTTTCGTAGAACAGGCAAAGGTAGCCAAGTTAAATTTAAGAAGAAAGAGTTATTTTCTAAGTTAAGGCGAGACAGACAAACGGTTGATGGTGAGTTGGGAAACGCGATGAAGTGGTGTCCATCATTCGGGACGAATGAGGCTGTAGGATGGCCGAATGTAGGATTGCAAGAATATCCCTAATGCAAAGTTGCATGAGTATCGCTAACACGTCGGTTGAAGCAGCGAGTACTTGCAAAGTTAGAGGGAGCGATCGAGCAGAACAGAGAGAGAGTAGGGTTTGAGCTGCTGGAGTGTGCGGTTGTGTGTTCTCGCGTAAACCTTTAAGTGACTACAAATGTATATGTAAACTTAATCTAAACTATAAACTATATTAATAAAGAATAATCATTACCAGTAAGAAGAACAAAAGAAGTGAGTGATTATTTGGGAAAAGAGACTCCAGTGACCCAACGTCCTACATATATATACTTTATAGGTTCGGAGATGCTGTTGATGTCTGTTACATACATTTGCACAAATCCAATGTACTCTTTGTACCTTCGGAACAGAGTATAATTAGAGTACATAAAATAAGTACAAATTGTTTTTTTGTTTAGGCCCATAAAATTCTTAATTTCTATTTGTTCCTAAAACAAGTATCAAATAAGGCTGCAGAGATTTAAAAACCATGAATTAAGCAAATATTACTTCATTATCAAATGATTGAACAGTTGGGAATTTTGAAATTAATCCATTAAATTTTGGACTTAAATAAAAAAGCGTTTCAGTTTAAGTTTTTGCATGCTCTGTTCCTACACTATTTGTGCTCATTTTGAATTCAATGTTCTCGGTTATTTCTCTCTGTGCATTGTTTGCCATATTAACGAAATTTGAATTTGGTTTGTGGTTTTTAACCGACTTCAATTTCTTCATTGAATTTATTTAGCCCACTTGAAAATTCATTAGTGATTTCCAAACGAACCAAACTTTCTTTGTTTTTGTTCCTTTTTGGCCAACATAAAATGTTTATGGTCTGCGTCTAATTAGAACGCAAAAACTTTCGCAGAAGGTGGCTGAACTCGTAAAAAACTCAAGCCAAATGGCCGCGCGACATATTGAATTAAATATTCAATCATAAGAAGCAAAAAGCAAATGTTCCCTAGGCAGCTCCGCCTGCTCTATCCGCCTCAGTCTCTTTGCGTTTCGCTCACAAGTGACATTTTATGGCGTCAGCTGAACTTGATAGACAATTTGGAGTGCGTCATAAACATTTACCGTTCGACGTGAGCCTCCTCCGTACGTACTTAGTTATGTCGAGAGGAGGCTGCTGCTCCATGTTGTGTGTGTGTGTGTGTGTGAGTTTAACATAAATTAACTGCTACATGCATTGATATGGAAGATGAAGATGAGCCAGAGCATGAGCCAGAGCATAAACATGGGTCTGATGTTTGACATTGTCTTTGGCTGATAGAGGACGCAATCAAGTTGATAGGTTATGTCGAGAGAGCGTAAAGAAATATTGCCGATTTAACTTAACTAACGAAAACTGACACACACGAGGGCATAGTGAAAAGTAAGGGAACTAGCTGGGTTATATCCGGTTCGAAGGACCAAAAAATAATACAGTAAAGCAAGCACAACTTGATGGTTAAATTTAACTTAAAAGTAATAGAACTTACCATGATTTGCTGTATAATGCGCAATATCCCAAATGTTCACAATTAAAATTGAAAACTTACCACAAATGAACTCAAAGGACACAAATCAATATTTCTACTGATTACTCTACTTGAGCTGAAGAAATAAGTTCTGTTATTGCAATTTGTATGATTTCAAATTCGAAATAAAAGTACAAATGGTTTTTTTTAGATTTTTTATTGTTTAGTAGCTTGGACTGTTAATTAGCTTGCCTAGCATATCAGGCTGTTTCCTTTAATGCTCCCTTCGCATCTACAACTGCCATCCAATATGAATTCAGCAGCATCTGCAATTAGGATAAAATATGAACATCTTTAAATGTACAGTCAAGTCAAGAAAGTGTTTTCAGAAAGAAAAAATTAACATTGTGGTACTTTTTTGGAAAACTGCTGGTGTAGTGGTACAAAAGAAAGTACAAGAAAAAACAGGAGCAAGGACTACTAACAATTTGTCTATTTGGTGGCCGAAGAGAACAATTAAATTCATATCCTCTTATACACTGCCCGACAACTGATTTGTGCCCCCTCTAAAACTGCAGTGTAATTACGAATAACACTGAACTTTAAATATGCATTAAGCTCAGTATTTTTGCATTAGCATCAAGTTCTGAATGTGTACCGTTACTTTGTTTTGCTACTTTCTTTGAAGTGTGCCAAAATAAGCTTTAAAATAAGCGAATCCGAAAAGGCCAAAATAAGGGCTTATAAAGAGTGTGGCCAGTCCATCAAAAATTTAAAAAAAGGAGTGTGTTTCATGAAACACACGGAACGAGCGAAGCTCATTACGAATAAAAATCGGAATCACAATAAGAATTCTTGCATAAAAATATAAAAAAGATATTTTATTATTATTATTTTATATAAAATGGTGTGAAATAGTGTACCTGTACCAGTCCCAAATCCGTGACCCCAAAAAGCAATGATCAGGCCTCTGATCCCAGATTCGAGATCCACCCCTGATCCGAGATCCCTAATTCCTGATCCCAGAGCTCAGATACCTGATGCCAGTTCCCTTATCCCAGATCGCAGATCCTAAATCCATCCCGCATCCCAGATCCCAAAAACCAGATCCCAGATCGATAATCTTAGATCCCTAATCAATGATCCCGGGCCCCTGATCCTAGATCACAGATCCGAAATCCATCCCTGATCCGAGATCCCAAATCTCAGATCACTGATTCCATATCCTTGATCCCAGATCCCTGACCCCAAAAATCAGATCCTTGATCCCAGATCCCTAATCAATGATCCCAGGCCCCAGAGCTCAGATACCTGATCCACTTCTCTTATCCCAGATCATAGATCCGAGATTCATCCCTGATCCCTGATTCCAGATAACTGATCCCACATCCCAGATCCCTGTATGTGTGTGCATGGTTGCGCTTGCTTGTGCTTTTTCAATGCAAACGAATATCAGCACAAATAAAAACAAAACGCAAAAACAAAGATAATCTCTCGCAAAAAAGTCAAATTTTTTCTCGTTTTATCCCCCCAGCCGAACGTCTGTTAAAGAGCTTCGCTTTTAAAAATCAACCGCAGCCGTAAAGTTATTTACTTATTTTTATGTATTGAGGATGACTATGCAAAAAAGAAAAAAAATAATAAAATATAAAATAAAAATATACGCGTCTAATTCACGCGACTCAGCCGCCGAAATTTAGGAAAAACAACGGTGTTAAGGCGTGCGTGCGGACTGTGAAAAGAATTATATCTTATTTTGAACATTAAAAACGTCAAAAAAAAAAAAAAGAAATAGAAGGCTAACATTTTTTTTTTTTTTTTGCAGTTTTTGAAAGGCGCTACCATTGATAACAAAATAGTTTTTCTCACTAGAATTAGTTTTTAGACCGATCATTCCTATGGCAGCTATATGCTATAGTCATCCGATTTCGAAAATTTTTTCCAGAATTGTGTGGAAGCATATAAAACTAATATAGATTGGTGACGCTACGATAGAAAACAAAAAAGTTTTTCCCACTAGAACTAGTTTTTGGACCGACCGTTTATATGGCAGCTATATGCTATAGTCATCCGATTTTAATAAATTTTTCCAGAATTGTGTGGAATCATATGAAAATAATATATACTACGATTGGTGCAGCTACGATGGAAAACAAAAAAGCTTTTCTCACTAGAACTAGTTTCTGGACCGATCGTTCCTATGGCAGCTATATGATATAGTTATCCGATCCGGCCGATTCCGACAAATGTGCAGCGAATTTGTATTTAAAGACCGTTTGCAAAGTTTGGCCAAGATAGCTTCAAAACTGAGGGAGGAGATAGCATAGAAACAGAAGTACAGACGGACAGTCGGACGGACGGACAGACGGAAATGAACTCAGCTCGTCATGCTGATCAAGAATATATATACTTTATGTGGTCGGAAATGCTTCCTTCTATGCGTTACAAACATCGTGACAATTTTAATATACCCTCTGCAAGGGTATAAAAACACTTGTAAACAAACTTCGAAAGACGCAACGACTCGATTTTTGCCGAGCGAATATGACCTGGTTCAAGGAATGACTGAAGACGGAAAAAATTTAATTTCTATGGTCCCGATGACTTTGCTTACTTTTTTTCATGATCTTCGAAAGGAAGAGCTTACTTTAGATCGACTGAACAGCCGTATTGGTGCTGATATGGTTTGGGGTACGATTACATACTATGGCACCATTGAATTGCAGTATGTTACTCCTCGTACGAATGCCACAACTTACAATGGTATGTTAAACTGCCATCAAGGATATTTTTGGGTCCTTGACATGCAAATTTCAGCTGGATAACGCCCCATACTGCAAGATTCGTTAAATCTAATCAAATGTCCGAAAAAAAGTTTCGAATTTTGTATGTTAACACAGTGCGACAAAATCCATTTTGGTAAAACACATGAACGGGTCCAATAAAAGGTTAAACTAGAGCCCTCAGGGGCAACGCCTTATACCCAGTTTTTCCATTCCACGTCAAGTTCGCGTTTAATGGGCATTTTTATACTAGAAACACACAATTACAACATTTGTTGCTTCTTAAAAAAAAGTAGGAGCATAAATTCTGAAAATTCACCAAAGATCCAGAGGGTCACTACAAATGTCATAGAAAATTCCCACCTCCAATGGATTTCAAACTTTAAATCTTGATTATATGAAAAACCACACGATAGAATTGTCTAAGGTTTTTTAAAATAATTAAGATACTGACCAATAAAACGTGTCCCCAAAAGATGGCAATATTCGAGGAAAAACCGCGATATTGGGTACCACATTTGACCGTACCCATGAACAAGTCCATATGGGCAAGAAACTAGAGATAAAAATAGACCGAACTGCATTTTCAGTTTTTCTAAATCGAAGTATTCGCGGATTTTTTGCTAACTTTTATACAAGCAGCAAGCAAGGAACAACATCAGCCATTAAGAGTATTTCCTCTGACTTTAAAATTGTAAGTTTAATTATACACGTCAAAAACATCCATTCCAATATGAAAATGTATCACGAGGATTGAAAAATCACACAGCGGGTCGCTAATAAATTTAACAGTGTCGGCAGAATATTTCTTCAAGTTAGACTTGTTAGACTGACAATTTTTTAAAAAGTCTACCTGCTGCTGCTGTGGTTATAAAATCCGATTAAACAGGGGGTAAAAATTCTACAGAGCAGACATAACAATAATGATATAATTTAAACTCTTAAGACATATTCTCCAGACTTCTTCATATACAAATGGATGGTATAAAGTAGCGGTGGGTATTAACTGCAACAACAAATAGTTTTTGTCTTCACTTTCCAGCGATCAGCAAAAAGAGGGAATCATTTGTACGCTAAGAAAATCATATAGTATGTAGTTGAAATTGTTTTTTAAATACACACAAATATTTTTTGTCGCTGAGACGCGGTGCGACTCTCTCTGTTGCTTCATAAGACAAGACGCGAAAGGGTAAATGCATTTAAGTGCTTCTTGCGCCGAATACCGGGCTGTGATGCAGTGGAGCCCATAACTGGTAGAAAGCATAGAGAATAACACAAAAAAATTCGTAGTACTCAATGGTATTCCTCATTGCTTAGTCGCCTAATAAATTTAAAAAAAAAAACAAAACCGCAAGTCTTTTTTAAAGATGTGCTTTAATTGCATTAATTCAAATTTTGATCTCTAGTTTTATGAGTCAGTATCTTAATTAATTTTAAATCGAAGACAATTTTATCATGTGGTTTTTCATATTATCAAGATTCTAACAATTTTTGCAAATTGCAGCCATTTTTTTAACTTGGTAATAAACATACAAAAAAAATTTCCAAAAAATATAAAACCTTCATAATAAACCCAAAGTTGGTCAAGTCTTGTCTTTGCGACTTAAACAGTGCAATCCAGCGGTTTGACCATTTACAGTTGTCATTTTCTCCGCTTGCATTTTTTTTTCAACTTATAAATGTTTCATTATGTTTTATTTTATAGATTTAAGATATGCCCAAAAATTGGTCCAACAATGTTGAGAGAAGAATTGTGGCCAGCTAAAAAGTCGGCAGCTGGCAAATTATGGCCAAGCAGCATCATAAAAAGCATATTGTTTTTTGGGTTTTTTTTTTGTTTTTCTGTGTGGGGCGGCGGGGGTGGGGAGTGGCTATCCAACCAGAGCCACGTTGATGCCGCTGCTGCTTGTCAATAATGTCAACAATGTTGTTTGTTGGTCCATAAATTACAAACGACAACAACAATGGCAAAGGTCTGCTTCAGTCGCCCTCTCTCTCCCTCTCTCTCCCTCTTGCTGACTACATGGCCAGAGGGAGTTGAACGTTTTATTATTGCAGCTGGTGTCCGCTTTAGAGCAGCAGAAGATGTTGTACAAAAAGTGGACAGTTGCCGCTTATTTTATGGCTGGTCAAATGTGACTTGCCTTCCCTTCCCTGACAATGAAAATATTTGTTGATTTCATTACATTGTGTTGCATACTTTTTGGCTCAAAAAAGTACCCCGAAAATAAATGAGATTTTTAAATTCTCCCCCTCCTTCAGCCCCTTTCTAGGGTAGACCAAGGCAGATTAGCTGTCTGTCTGTCTGTCTGATAAATCGACAAAGCTCAACGCCTCTGCCCTGGCCCCGCTCTGCATTCCATTCTAAACCAATAAAAATCATATTACGCATACGCCACCATAACCAGCGCTGAGAGAGAGAGAGAGAGAACGAGTTGGGTTAACCCCAGACTGACATCAAAATGCATCAAAATGTTGCGCTAAACTTTATTCACAGTCAGCCACTGTCTCTGGCTCAGCCGCCGCCGCAAGGCAATGAAATATGAAATATAAAATGCATTTCACAAAAAGCGCAAAAATATGAAGAAAATGTCTGAAAGGAGGTGGGCGGACTGCTGACTGTCTAGTATTTGTGTTGCAAACAGAATGCAGAAGCGTGGAAAGAAATATGATAATCAAAGCTCACAAACACACAAACGCAAAGGGGGTAAGAAGGAGTGGGCAAATTTTAAAGCAAAATCAACGAAAATTGTATGCCCTTGAATAAAGGCGGAATTTGTGTCTTATTGTTGGGCTTAGATTTAATATAATTGAATTTAAACCATAATACTCCAATCGAACTATGAATCCAACCTTCGACATTGACTTTGTCAAACTAACTTATTTGTCTTTGGTAAGTCGTAGGGGGACGCAATAAAAAAGCCAAATGGAATTACTTTTAGGAAACCCATTGAAGTTGACGCAGCGCAATTGGCTGACTACTTTAAAGACCTATTAAAACCGGACATCCCTGCTGATACTCTACACTTCATAAGAGACGAGTCACCTGATGGATTAATAAATACGGAACTACCCTTTTAGTGGAGCACTGTTTTGCCTAAAGTGAGTATTTTTTACGTTGCTCAAAACTTTAAGCGCGTTTTTCGCAAAACCACGTTTTTCGACCTTGATTGCGCCAGATCTACTTAACCAATTTTGATCAGCCATATTGCAATCGACGCAGAATTGATGTAATTCTAGCCCGTAGCTCAATCAAGAAGAAACACATTTTTTTTACTATTTTTTTACACTGAACTACAAAAATAAAACTTGAAAAATTGAATTACTTTTTTTAAGTTGTCGCCAAATTTTTATAAAAATATTTAAACACATGATTGAAGTACGGGCCAGAATTACAATAATTCTGATCATAACCTCATTTACCGTTTTCAAATCCGATAACCTGGAGTACCTGAATCAGGGCTAACACCTCTACACATTTTTTTTGAGACCATAATTGGTAGGCCGATAACTCTTTGAACAGCCCTCGAATTTTAAAATTTTTTTTTAAATTTTTTATGTTATTAATAAAAAACACATAAGAAACTGAAAAAACTCTTATGGTTTTCTCTTCAGAATTTAAAACAAGAAGGTAAAGCTAACTTCGACTGTGGCGAACTTTTAATACACTTGAAAAAGTTTACTCCTTCTGATTTAACCGGAAAATATATATAGGATATAGATATCAAATATTTAAAATTTTTAAATCATTGATAATAAAAATTTTTTACCATAAAAAAAAACTTTTCTTAGTAAAACACATTTTTCGACCGATCGGTCCTATGGCAGCTATATGCTATAGTCATCCGATTTTGATAAATTTTTTCAAAATCATGTGAAAGCATAGAAAACTAATATGTAGCAAGATTGGTAACGTTAAGATGAAAAACAAAAAAGTTTTTCTCACTAGAATTAGTTTTTTGACCGACCGTTTATATGGCAGCTAATTGCTATAGTCATCCGATTTTGATCAATTTTTTCGGAATTGTGTGGAAACATATAAAACTGATATATACTACGATTGGAGATGCTACGATGGAAATCAAAAAAGTTTTCTCACAAAGTCTTATTTTTCAACCGATCGTTCCTATGGCAGCTATGAGATATAATCACCCGATCCGGCCGGTTCCGACATATTAGTTGCTTGCAGTAAAAAGAAGACTCCGTGCAAAATTTCAGCTCGATAGCTTTAAATCTGAGAGACTAGTTTGCGTAGAAACAGACAGACGGACAGACAGACGGACGGACGGACAAGCGGAAATGAACTCAGCTCGTCGTCCTGATCAAGAATATATATAGTTTATGGGGTCGGAAATGAATATTTCTCTGCGTTACAAACTTCTGGGCAAAATTAATATACACTTTTCAAGTGTATAAAAACGATAAAGCAGAGCTAACTTCGACTGTGCCGAAGTTTTGATACACTAGCAGAAGTTCACTCCAACTAATTTAACTTGTATAATATAAAGGGTGATTTTTTAGCTATTATCTTTTTGGCAACACTGGTTTAAACAGCTCACGCACGTTTCGTATTTTGTTTCACTGTCAAACATCTTCAGTTTGGTCTATAGTTTAACCAGGAATCGTCTTACAAACGAAAAACGCTTGCAAATTATTGAATTTTATTATCAAAATGCTGATATCTAGCTCTTAAAATATAGATATCAGATAATTTTAAATTCAAAATCATTGAGAATCAAAATTTGATCACGTTACTATAAGAATAAACTTTTTTTGTATAATACATTTTCCGACCGATCGGTCCTATGATCGCTATATGATATAGTCATCCGATTTTGATGAAACCTTCCAGAATTGTGAAGAAATATATAAATCTAATATATTTAAAGATTGGTGACGCTACTATGGAAAACTAAAAAGTTTTTCTCACTAGAACTAGTTTTTGGACCGACCGTTTATATGGCAGCTATATGGTATAGTCATCCGATTTTGATAAATTTTTCCAGAATTGTGTGGAAATATATAAAACATATATATACCACGATTGGTGTCGCTGCGATAGAAAACAAAAAAGTTGTTCTTACTAGAACTAGTTTTTGGACCGATCGTTCCTATATAATATAGTCATCCGATCCGGGCAATTTCGACAAATGTGCAGCGTATTTGTATTTAAGGACTTTTTGCATAGTTTGGTCAAGATAGCTTTAAAACTGAGGGAGGAGATAGCATAGAAACAGACGGACAGACGGAAATGAACTCAGCTCGTCTTGCTGATCAAGAATATATATACTTTATGTGGTCGGAAATGCTTCCTACTATGCGTTACAAACATCGTGACAGTTTTAATATACCCTCTGCAAGGGTATAAAAATTGATTTTTTCGAAATATTTTTGCTTGTAGCATTTCAACTACTAAACCGATTAGAAAATGATCTTTAACTAGATTATTAAAAATTGCATACCCTTTAGATTAATACCTTTGCTTAACTCCATCTAAATTTTCTATCTCGAGAAATGTCATAAAATGAAAGGGTACCTTCCCAAAAAACTATACAAAAATCTAACTCAAAAACGTATCCATACAAAAATTTTTAAATTTCATTTTTGAGTTCAACTTTCTAAAGTACATAAGAAAAAAAGTACATAAGCTTCAATCGGAATTTATTTTTTTTTATTTTTGTAAACTAGTGTTATTGAGATCTTGCTATCAAGTAAACAAAAAGACAGAAATTCAGAATATTTTTTATTTTTATATCTTTAACTTTATTGCTTTTCTATTTAATTTTGACAAAACATACGCCGAACCTAGGTTCAAACAAAAACCTTTTCGCAAAAACCTTGAACATCCGATTTCTGAACCATTGGGAAATTTTGGTTCGAACCCGCGGACTGGACCTCCACAAAATATTTTTGGACTTGCAGCCCTGATATTTATATATTAAAATGTAATTACTTGATTAAGAAAATATTTTAAATAAAGAAAAAACGACCACTACTTTTATCTCAATCTCGCGACCTTGGACTTAACACAACTGGAATGTCGTCTCATCGAGATTACGTTCTATATATATTTCTATACGCTGCTTGTCACATTTTCCATAAGTCCCATTCAAAAAATATTCTTTTAACCATTTCCCATATCCTTTCATGCGATGTCATAGCCATGATACCCGCTAAAACGGCTCTCCACTAACATTTGCTCAAAGCGCAGGCAAAATGTTTATCCTTTCAGTTTTGGCGTCGACATCGTTACATAGGAAATGTTATTGTAAAATGTTAGTTTTGTTATGCAAACACACACACACAGTCACACACACTCGGGCAGTATGAATAGTCAAAGTCGAAGTCGGCCATATGTTCGCCTCAACTTTATCCCACAAAGCATTCGAATGGGAGTGGCAGTTGAAAGCGCTAATGGGAATTTGTGTTTTGACTGCCTGCTTTTTGCATCGCTCCCGGCACGTCCTGCACTTTAAGCTGCCATAACCGGCAAAAGACACAAGCCCCGGCAAATGCAGTTTCAGTTGCGTAGGCAGCGCCAGCGGCAACCGCATCAGCCACAGCAGCCAAATCGCGCCACGTTCAAATTTTTATGCACCAAATCGTAAAGTGGCAAGAGAATGCAGAGAATTGCCTGCAAGTTTGCCACATGTTGGTGGGGTTACGAAAAAGTTTTGCCCCCCCCGCCACTTTCGCCAACAAAAAATTACGCATACGCCCAGTTAAACCCGCCAGCAAATTCCTATTTTGCTTATTTCTGTATTCTTTTTTTTTTGTAATATCCTAAGCAGCAACCACAGATACGGATAATTGTGCTTGAAAGTTGGCAGCTGACAGTCAATTTTTCCCTGAACAGACACAAAAATGTATGAAAGTATGTTGATTAAATTTAAAGAAATGTTTTTAGGAAAGGGTAAAAAAATAAGAAGATGAATTTATTCTTATTGGCCTATGGCAGCTATATGCTATATCCATTTGATATTGATCAACATTTTCAGAATTGTGAAAATGCATATAGAATTAATAAACACTTAGTTTGGAGACGCTATCATGGGCTAGTTTAGGTTGGATTGATAGCAGAAGGGGGCAAAGGAAAAAGGAGAGGGGTACCCGAAAAGATAATCTCCCTCATTAGAGCGACATACGACACCGCTCAGAGCAGAGTGGCGTCCGGCTTTGTCTCCCATCCTATTCATAATGGCATCAGGTGGTCAATGGCAACAACCCTGCGGCATCTGGATTATGCAGACGACATTTGCCTTCTTGCGAACAGACTGAGCGACCAGGTGAATAAGCTTTCCAAACTTGAAAGCTCAGCTAAATTGGCAGGCCTTAATATTAATACGGCCAAATTTAAATATCTCAGCATCCGTTCCGGACAATCGCAGGCGCTGGTTTTGGATGCACAGTCGATCGAACAAGTCCAGCATTTTAGTAACCTTGGCAGCGGAGTTGCGGTGAATGGAGATACCGAATTCGATGTAAAGTCGCGCCTACGAAAAGGTAAGGGAGCATATGGGATGTTGTCAGCAGTTTGGCGAAGTTCAGCTTATTCACACTGCAGACTGGTTCCGCTTGTATGGAGCAGCGGCCAAAAATACTTCTAATGGAGGTACAGGGCTAAAATTTCGTCCAAGTCTCTAAAAATATTTTAAAAATATAGTAAGAAGATGAATATGATTGACCCTTCCCCTACCTCCTCCCACCCACAACTAGAGGGCTAAAACTTTGAAAATGGATCGACTTTGCCGAAGTTTTCTTACACTTGAAAAACTTTTCTCCAACTGATTTAACCGGTAAAAAATATGTAGGTTATAGATATCAGATATTTAAAATTTTTTAATCATTGATAATAAAAATTGTGTACCATAAAAAAAAACTTTTCTTAGTAAAACACATTTTCCGACCGATCGGTCCTATGGCAGCTATACGCTATAGTCATCCGATTTTGATAAATTGTTTGAAAATTATGTGAAATCATATAAAACTAATATATACCAAGATTGGGGACACTACGATAGAGTTTTTCTCAGTAGAAGTAGTTTCTATTGGAGCTATATAATATAGTCATCCGATTTTTATAAATTTTTCCTGTATTATGTGAAAGCATATAAAACTAACATTTACCAAGATCAGTGATGCTACGATGGAAAACAAAAAAGGTTTTCTCACTAAAACTAGTTTTTTGACCGACCGTTTCTATGGCAGCTATACGATTAAGTGATCCGATTTTTAAACATTTTTCCAGAATTATGTGGAAGCATATAAAACTAACATATACCAAGATTAGTGACGCTATGATGGAAAACAAAAGCAATTAACATTTATTAAATTAAAAATCTATCAATGGTGTTCAAAATTTTTTTCTAATATTTTCCAAGAGAACATACATATATCGACCAATGTTTTCAAACTTTAAAAAGGTCTTAAAACATGTTCAAGATATCATTTGTACGAGCATTTTCCTCACTAGAGTTTATTCTTTCTAAAGGCCTCATTCCAGATGGCATTAAAATTTATTTCGCCACAATATAAATAGAAACACTTTTGAAAAGCTCTTAAAGCTGTCTTATTTATATGAAATACATTTTTATGCCATCTGGGATGAGGGCTTAAACTAAAAAGTTAAAAGAGATGAACAGATTTAGGAAGAAACATTATTTAAACAGAAAAAATCCGAGATATCCCAACTGATGTCAGAAATAGGTCGATTTCCCATTTTTCCCAAATCAAGTACGAATAGATTTTCCAAATCCCTGAATTCTTGTCTTGAAAGGGCTCAAAATAGGTTTATTTCAAAAACACGGGATTGATTTAAGCATTTTTTTTGTGCGACCTCTGGTTTTGAATGTGAGCATAGGATAATTTCTTTGCAACCGAATTACAAAATTTCTTATCCGATTCGAATTAAAACTTAAAAAACAATCTTTTATTTTTGTCTAAGTAAACCGAGACTCAAACAAAAACCTGGGGTTCAGGGGTTTCAGGACCGGTCCGCGAACCGAACCTCTTCTAAAATTTTACAGGTTTGCAGCCTTGATCTTGACCAATCTTTGTAAAAAGTATTTAAATACATGTAGGAGGCACATTTGTCGGAACCGGTCAGATAGTTCAAAAAAATTAACTACCGGTCAAAGAGTGTATATTTTAAACAATTTAGTATAGTTCAAACACTGAGACCTATTTCATTAGTTTATTTTTATGACTAGTTCATTTGAACTAGTTGACCAAATTCGGCACAACTCTACTCTATTTTACTTACACACACATATAATTTCCAGTTCATAGCTTAAAAAAATTTTTGATTTAGTTTTGAAACACTTTTGAATCGATTCAGCGGGATTGGAACCGGTCTTGAACCAGTGAAATGTCTTTCTCTATGTAGCTTACCTAAACACCAAATCTCAAGTTTATAACTTCAAAACTTCTGAGATATGGCTCCGAACTAGAGGTGGAAAACTATCGATGGCACTATCGGCACTATCGATGGTTGGGCGCTATCGAGACGCCATCGATAGTAGCCCTCTACTATCGATAGTTTTAGATAGTTTATCCACAAGCTTTACACATCACTAAATGGGTAGCTCTTAAAAAAAGTACAAATAATTGCACTTAAAAAGTTATTTACCAAATTTAAACTCATCAGAGTTGATTAGTCAAATTAATCTTAGTGTTTCATTTAAATAGACTCGTAACTTTATCCCCTAATCTCTAAAACGTTGTACTACTAACTATGCTTTGCATGCATGAGCCGTTTCGTGTCCTTTTGTGCTAATTACAATAAACTCTTCCGAGTAATTAGCTTAAAAGAATTTCCTTTAATGTATTGTATATAGCTCGTAGTTTGCCTTAATTTAGTGTTTTCCTACGCGCTTTTTTGTGTCACACGTTTGTGGCTGAGCACCACAGTCGTTTCGGCAGGAGGTGGGCTGCTATTTTGCCTGGGGTTCACGCGTAACAAACTTCGGCTTGGTGACGCTTGGGCCACTTGAAGGTTCAAAAAATTCGATTTCCAGAATTATTTAAATGCAAGCATCAGAGTTTCTTAAAAATGATATGGCATATATGTAATCGGAACCCACAGCCTAATATTAATGCCAAAGTTGAAACCAAAAGTGACGGAAACCATTTTTGAAGTTCGTTAATTAATAAATTATTTAAAATTTCTGAATTTTTAAGTATGAGCGTTTAAATTACCATACTATCGAAAACTATCGTGAACTATCGATGGTTTTTAAAAAACTATCGTTGACTATCGATGGTGCTGACTATCGATAGTTCTCCACCTCTACTCTGAACCAGTATTGAACTGGCTCAGTGTATTCAGAACCGGTTTTGAAAGAGTAAAATTTCATTTACACATTACATTTTATGTGCATGCCTTCAATCATTTCTGAGATATGGCTTTGAACCACTCTAAAACCGGCTCAGCAAGTTAGGAAACGGTCTCGATCAACTGAAATATATCTGTCTCCATATAACCAAGAGATCGAGAGAAGCTCGGCTTGGCCCTTTGGGGCTGTAACAGCCAATTATAGTTTTACTATATAACTAACTTACACACAAAGTTTCAAGTTCATAGCTTCTACAAATTTTTAAGATATGTTCGAAGCAGGTCTCGAACCAGTAAAGTATCGTTTTATGGACTGTTTTACTTGTTTTTGTTTCCCACATTCAAAAATTATTCTTAAAAGAAATAAAAAGAAGACTGTCGATTCGAAAAGGAACAATTTTTTGAGGGGTTATAAACGTGACCTATAAGTATAAAAAAGTGCATCTATGTATTGTAGAAAACAACAATTATTGCAATGTAAATTTAGTTGATATAACACCATTTACCTTGAAAAGATCTTTTAAAATGCTAATGGCACATGGAAAAAGAATCGAAATGCTTGCTGATGAAATAAAAAAGAACTCTTAAAGTTGCGTATTAGCTATTAATATGTTTTTTATATGCTTGTCTGGGTTCGTTTTTCTCTGTTTTTGATTATTTTTATGATGTTTTTCAACAAAAGTCATAGACTGGATATAACAACAAAAGGCATTGCATACTTCACGGGTGCCTTATCAAATATTTAACGCGCTTTTCATTGTCTCGCATTGCCCCTCTCTCTCTCTCACTGTACTGATGTCTGTTTTGTGCTGTTGTTGTTGTTGTTATTTATGTGCATAAATTTTATTACACATATGCTTTTGTTTATGCGACTCAACAACGACAATGGCCAACAAAAAGTTAATGCAACATAAAATTTCGCTTTTTTATTTTATTTATTTATCACACATATTTTGTTTGTGTTTTTTTTTTTCGTTTCGCTCTCGAGGGCAAATAACAAAACCCACAACAACAACAACAAAAAAATAGAATAAAATCAAAGAATAATAAAATACGAAATAAAACAAAACAATTCAAAGAAAGTGTGAATACGACTAGCTAATACCCCTTGTTAAGCTTATCAACTTTAAAAAGAATTTAAATTCAGTTTTGGATCAGATTTTGTTACCAGATGAGAATTCGAAAAAGGCTGATACTCTGGCTGAAAACTAAGATAAGGATCCCTGTAAGCATTTTAAAGCGATGCCCAGCCCAATATACCTTGAAAATTATTCTAAAAAGAATAAAAACTCTCGCAATAAAACTGCTGCACACATGGCACAGGGCATAAACCACAGACATACGCCACGCCCCCACACACACACACACATATATCAGAAATATGCTAAATCAGCATATTTGCGAGTTTATTTACAAGGACATTTATAAAAATTTACGGCCTTTGCCGTAAATTGCAGCCGCCGGGCAGGTCTTAAGATTTATGCCCCGACGATTATATCAACAAAAAAAAAACAAAAACAAAATACAAGCGACCCCCTTCAGAAGCCACAGCCCTTTCCTTCGTCAGCGATTTCTCACATAATTCAAAAGTTGTTGGCAAACATAAAACGAAAGGGTTCGAGTGGTGGGGGGAGTTGCAAATTTTATTTTCAACACGTTAAACATATTAGTTTTTGACTGTTCTATGTAAGTAGAAGAAAACTGCAAAACGTACAATAAACGAAGTTTTCGAAAAATTATAACTTTTGATACAAGTTGTTGCAGCCTGGATTTTGCAATTCATAGCTGTCAAAAGCTAAAACGTAGACTTACAAGTGGTTTGCATTGATTAAGATATATAAAAGTCGTTTAAATAAAATAAAATAAACAAAAGAGAGATAACAATAGGCAAAGTGGTTCAGTCAAGTGAAGAGGTGGATGTGATTCTAAGTGGTTTTCGGGTGCTAAACACGAATCTATTTGGTATAATCCAGCATTTTTGGTAATTTGAGCCAAAAGATTGTTAAAACAATAACAAACAATAACAAAAATTAAGACATGTGGTGCATTTGAAAGGCGCACCGCGTTGCAGCGACAAATAAGTATGCTTGTATGTGTACACCCAGAGAAATCTAGCACGATTAGGCAAGACTGAAATCGGCTTCAATTTAGTTTTTTTTTGTCTTGAATTTTCAAGAAGAAATCTGCTTGAAATCGAGAAGACTTGTGCGCTCGATTTGAGTTTGGTAGCAAGAGAGGTGAGGCGTTTAAAACGACAGCAGTTCGTTCTCTCGCTCTCTGGCAACTTTGTTCTAAAATGCTTACATTCAAGAAGATCTATTCTTGAATTAGAGAATAAATCATGCTTGAAATGAAGCCGACTAAATTTAAAACCGAGCAGATCGAGCTTCAAAAATCATTATTAATTTCAGTATTTTCTTTATGTATCCAAGAAGATTCTGTCTTGCCGAACTTCTGACACGAAATCTGCTTGATATCAAGCACGATCTGCTCGCTTTTTTCTCTGAGTGTATACTTTAGGAACTTGATAATAACTGAAAGCGGAACTTGATGTAAAGATAATACGAGCATAGCTTATACACAGGAAATAAATTCGAGATTTTCATACAAAAATCAATCCTAAACGATGCACAGTGGTGCATCCCGTCAAAGTTGACCTATTTATACCCGTTACTCGTAGAGTAAAAAGGGTATACTAAGTTCGTGCAAATGTATGTAACAGGCAGAAGGAAGCATCTCCGACCCCATAAAGTATATATATTCTTGATCAGCATCAATAGCCGAGTCGATATAGACATGTCCGTCTGTCCGTCTGTCCGTCCGTCCGTCCGTATGAACACCTAGATCTCAGAGACTATAAGAGCTAGAGCTACCAAATTTTCAGTGTATACTTGTATTGTTTGCAGGCAGAACAAGTTTGATTCAAATTTTTGCCACGCCCCCTTCCGCCCCCGCAATTTGAAAAAAACCTCATATCTCCCACAATTTTGAAAATAGACAGTTCAAATTCTCTAGACATATATCTTAATCCTCATTACCTATCGATCCGCCATACATAATTTTTCGATCAGATAAACGATAGTAGAGTTGCCGCCCCCGCAATTTGAAAAATACCTCATATCTCCCTCAATTTTGAAAATAGATTATTCGAACCCTCTAGACATATATTTTAATCATCACTACCTATCGATCCGCCATACATCGTTTCCTGATCAGATGAACGATAGAAAAGTTCACGCCCCCGCAATTTAAAAAATACCTCATATCACCCACTATTTTGAAAATAGATTTTTTGAAACCTCTAGACATTTATTTTAATAATTATTACCTATCGATCAGCCATACAACATTTCCTGATCAGATGAGCTATAGTAGAGTTGCCTCCCCCGCAAATTGGAAAGAAACTCATATCTCCCACAATTAGGACATGTTTATATCCTGAGTAACGGGTATATCGAAGTCGAGCAGGGCCGACTTTAACTTACGCTCTCGTTTCAGTTTAAAAACGGGAAGACAAAGCTAACTTGGACTGTGCCGAAGTTTTAATACACTTGCAAAAGTTCACTCCAACTGATTTAACCGGTAGAATATATATAGGATATAGCTATCAGATAAATCATTGATAATAAAAATTTGAAACCATAAAAAAATCTTTTCTTAGTAAAACACAATTTCCGACCGATCGGTCCTATGGCAGCTATATGCTATAGTCCTCCGATTTTGATAAATTGTTTGAAAATTATGTGAAAGCATATAAAACTAATATATACCAAGATTGGGGACGCTACTATAGAAAACAAAAAAGTTTTTCTCACTAGAAGTAGTTTTTTGTCCGACCGTTTCTATGGGAGCTATATAATATAGTCATCCGATTTTTATAAATTTTTCTTGTATTATATAATAACACATAAAACTAACACATACCAAGATTAGTGACGCTACGATGGAAATCAAAAAAGTTTTTCTTACAAGAACTAGTGGTTTGACCGATCGTTTATATGCCAGCTATATGATATAGTCATCCGATTCGGCCGGTTCCGACATATTAGTTGCGTGCAGTAAAAAGGAGACTCTGTGCAAAATTTCAGCTCGATAGCTTTAAAACTGAGGGACTAGTTCGCGTAGAAACAGACAGACAGACGGAGAGATAGACGGACAGACAGACGGACAGACAGACGGACAGACGGACGGACGGACAGGCGGGATTGAACTCAGCTCGTCTTCCTGATAAGAATATATATAGATTATGGGGTCGGAAATGAATATTTCTATGCGTTACAAACTTCTGGGCAATATTAATATACTTTTTGCAAGTGTATAAAAAACACTCCATTTATAGCTTATATTGTGCGCTTTCAGGTAAAATATCTCGAAAACTAAGTAACGTATAATTTTTTTTTCCAATCGTACAATTTTTTTTCAATTGATTGATGTATTTATTACAGGGACCGTAACGATTATAACTTATATCAAATAAATCTCTTGATAACAATTATTTCTTGATTTTTGTCCAATTGCTCATGAAATAACTATTAATTTTTAACTTTTTTTAAAACTCAAGAAATAACGATTAATTTTTAAGCATCAAAATAAAAATCTAAGATAAGAGTTAATTACGGATTTTAAAGTAAAACTCAAGAAATACCGATTATTAATGGATTCAAAAAATAAAAATCTTAAATAAGAGTTATTTAAGGATTTTTAAATATAACACATGAAATAACTATTATTTTTTGAGCATTAAAATAAAAATCTGAAATAAGAGTTATTTTATGATTTTTAAATTAAACTTACAAAAAACAGATTATTTTTTGAGTAAAAAAATATAAATCTAATATAAGAGTTATTTAATGATTTTTAAAAAATCTAAAAAAATAACGATTATTTTTTGATCAAAAAAATAAAAATCTAAAATAAAAATTATTATATGATTTTTATTTTTTTCCTTAAAATAAAAATCAAAATCAAATAACAGCTTTTTTAGAAGATGTATGTGGCCATGATTGCATATGGGTATAAACTGAAGGTACAGCAACCACTCAAGCCAATTTTAAAGAAAAAAAAATTGGTCACAAAAATATTTTCTACGTTTATTTCGTTTTAGTGTTTGTCTTGTGTGTAATCAGAGTCCAATACGTTAGCACCTACGCTACCGATTTAAAAAAGGGAATTTTCATGGTTTCACTAATGACTGGTTTTTTTCAAAGTCATCAAAACATAAAAAAAAATTTTATTTGTGTTAAATGTTTACTAGTTTCTGTTTGTTAACGACTTTTCTAATTAATAAAACTGAGGTATTATAAAAGAAAATGGAGGACAACTTACCACCGACGTTTAAATACCCCTGCAATTTCTTTAATTTTTATAATGTGAGGTTTTCCCAATTTTGTAACAAAAATTTTATTCGCTTAATGCAATGCAAGTTGAACAATTTCCTAAGCTGAATAGATTGCGCCTTTTCTGTGTCCATTTGGCTGACCAAGTCAATACTCGATTGTTGTATGGGAGCTATTCGATATATCAAAGAGGCAATTTATATAAGATGCCGCACTTCATACAAACTCCCAAATTTTTTATTAAGGAATTGCTGCGATTTCAACGTGGCCTAGCCAATCCAGTGTCCAATCGATTTGTGTGAGACAGCAAACGCTCTCTATAACGATTTGAGTACGCCGCGATGCTTAAACAAACAGTGGGAGTTCCCAAATCCCTGTAAATAGTAGAATTGCAAGCAAAGCCGTACTCACATCTTAATTCTTTCAATTGTGGGATTGTACGCCGTCCCCTAGCACCTAATTAAAAAGTCTGATTTTGGCTTTGAGGGACAGATCGCTCTCCGCCGAAGAAGCCAATCCATTTTTCGAAGTTTTAAGCGGGCAGAGCTACAGACCCTTTAAAATGGGGACAGACGGACTCAGCTCGTTGTCCTGATCAAGAATATATATAGTTTATGGGGTCGGAAATGAATATTTCTATGCGTTACAAACTTCTGGGCAAAATTAATATACACTTTGCAAGTGAATAATTATCATTGCGACCAATTTTTTTTTTTTTAAATTGGCTTGAGTGGTTGCTGTACCTTCAGTTTATACCCATATGCAATCATGGCCACATACATCTTCTAAAAAAGCTGTTATTTGATTTTGATTTTTATTTTGAGGAAAAAAAATCATATAATAATTTTTATTTTAGATTTTTATTTTTTTGATCAAAAAATAATCGTTATTTTTTTAGATTTTTTTAAAAATCATGAAATAACTCTTATATTAGATTTATATTTTTTTACTCAAAAAATAATCAGTTTTTTGTAAGTTTAATTTAAAAATCATAAAATAACTCTTATATCAGATTTTTATTTTAATGCTCAAAAAATAATAGTTATTTCATGTGTTATATTTAAAAATCCTTCAATAACTCTTTATTTAAGATTTTTATTTTTGAATTCAATAATAATCGGTATTTCTTGAGTTTTATTTTAAAATCCGTAAATAACTCTTATTTGTGATTTTTATTTTGATTATCAAAAATTAATCGTTATTTCTTGAGTTTTCAAAATATGTTAAAAATTAATCGCTATTTTTGAGAGTTATCAAAAAAAATTCAGAAATTTGTAAATCATGGTGCAAATGGACAGATATGCCATCTGGGATTTGATTGGTATATTTTCCACTCTCATAGAGTGATTATGAGCGAATGATTTTTTTGATGAAAAAAAAAAATAATCGTTATTTACGGTCCCTGCAAAAAACAAGTAAGAAAGTCGATCAAGCCCGACTGTAATATACTCTGTACCCGTTTGTATATAACTAATAATTTTAAAGTGTGGGGTCACACAATTACGGGCAGTGCTGCCCAGCGTAATTATTTGATTTGCTTAAAATTCGAATATCTTTCATCTGATCTGGAAACGGGTTATGATGGATCGATAAGTAATGACGATTAAAATATATGCCTAAAAGGTTCAAACAATCTGTCTTTAAAATTGTGGAAGATATTCGATTTTGTTCAAATTGTGGGGGTGGCAACTCTGCCATCGTTCATCTGATCGGAAAACAATGTATGGGGGTTCGATAAGTAATGACGAGTAGAATATATGTCTAGAAGGTTCGAACAACCTAACTCCAAAATTGCGGGATATTTGAGATGTTTTTCAAATTGCGGGGGTGGCAACTCTACTATCGTTCATCTGATTGGAAAACGATGTATAGGGTTCGATAAGTATTAATGAGTAGAATATATGTCTAAAAAGTTCGAACAACCTAAACCCAAAATTGCGGGATATTTGAGGTGTTTTTAAATTGCGGGGGTGGCAACTCTACTATCGTTCATCTGATCGGAAAACTATGTATGGGGGTTTGATAAGTATTAATGAGTAGAATATATGTCTAGAAGGTTCGACAACCTAAACCCAAAATTGCGGGACATTTGAGGTGTTTTTCAAATTGCGGGGGTGGCAACTCTACTATCATTCATCTGATCGAAAAACGATGTATGGAGGTTCGATAAGTATTAATGAGTAGAATATATGTCTACAAGGTTCGACAACCTAAACCCAAAATTGCGGGACATTTGAGGTGTTTTTCAAATTGCGGTGGTGGCAACTCAACTATCGTTCATCTGATCGGAAAACGATGTATGGGGGCTCGATAGTTAATGATGAGTAGAATATATGTCTAGAAGGTTCGAACAACCTAAGTCCAAAATTGCGGGATATTTGAGGTGTTTTTCAAATTGCGGTGGTGGCAACTCTACTATCGTTCATCTGATCTGATAACGATGTATGGGGGTTCGATAAGTAATGATGAGTAGAATATAAGTCTAAAAGGTTCGAACAACCGAACTCCAAAATTGTGGAAGATATGACGTTTTTTGCAATTTACGGGGGAGGCAGGGGGCGTGGCAAAAAAAAAACTATACTTGATCTGCCTGCAAGTATAAGAAATATATGTTCCATACACCTCAAACCTCTATCTCTTACCATCTCTGAGATCTCAGCGTTCATACGGACAGACGGACAGACGGACATGTCTATATCGACTCGGCTGTTGATGCTGATCAAGAATATATATACTTTATAGGGTCGGAGATGCTTCCTTCTGGCTGTTACATACATTTGCACAAACCCAATATACTCTTTGTACCTTCGGTACAGAGTATAATAATATGAAGCCTTTATTTACGATTAGTTTGATCATCTATTGCTATATAATATTATATAGGCGGCCTTGCCTTGTTTAAGTTAATTAAAGTCCCGAACTTCGGATTAAAATTTCAAGTACGAGTCGAACCTAATTGTATTTTAGTTTCATAAAATCAGGAATCTACCATCAACTGACTTTTATTGGGATTGATTTAAGTCCGGATATCTTTTTTCGACTGTCTAGGCACTATATCATTCTGGAACTGTTCATTTCTACTAAATCTTATATTAGAAGAAACAGATTTAAGTGTTGAAAATGCTCTTACAACTAAGGTAGAAAAATATTTTTTAAGACCTTTCCAAATTATTAAATTATTTTCGATGTATGTTCTCTTGGGCAATTTTCGAAGGAATCTATAACATTATTGACCGATTTTATATTTCACATCGGTTCATTGCTTTCTATTGTTCTTATAAACTTCCCTTCTTTACAGTCAGTCGTAAAGTCATTTAAAGTTAAATTAACCATATCGAGACTTTCTTCCGGCTAAAAAAAATTAATTAATATCTTGAACCGAACTTTTTTTTTTAATAAGTGGCTTGGTTTGGGTTCAGGTTCGAGGGATTAAAAATGAAGAAAGTTCGGTTCATGGTCTGGTTCGGCCAATTCAAGAAGCCCGAACGATTACAGACCGGTTTGCAGCCTTGATTCTATTTAGTTCGCAAATCAACGAAATTCAAGCTTAAAATGTTTGAAAAATTAAAGATTTTTTGATTATCTACCGGCTGACCCTTGAATCAAGTGAAAGTTGTCTCAAACTTCATTATGTAAGGATTTAAATACGAGTAACGACTAGAGCTGTAAAACTATCGACGATATATCGATAATATCGATGGTGGCTGTGCTGCGGGTCATCATCGATTGTTTTTTCCACCATCGATACATCGCAATGTTGGAAAAATTTGCCCCAAGAGTAGGGAAATGCCTGGAAAATTCTATATGGTAAAACCTATTTTTAATCCGATTGACTTCAAAATCGTTTTGTGAACAGAAAATATATAGACATATATAGAAAATAATTATACATTAGATTTCTCGGTGGTGGAATTTCCGCCCACAGGCAAGAATAATGGTGGGCGTATTTCGGTTCAGTGACAATGGCTATTTGTGAGTCGATCTGAATAAAATTCGTTTTGTAAGCTCTAGGGTCAGAATGAATGGAATCTCGTGTTTTTATACTCTGTACCGAAGGCACACATCATCATCATCTTGATCAGCATCAACAGCCGAGTCGATATAGCCATGTCCGTCTGTCCGTATGAACGAAAAGATCTCAGAGATGGTAAAAGCTAGAGGTTTGAAGTGTATGGAACATATATTTCTTATACTTGCAGGCAGATCAAGTTTAGTTTTGATTTTTGCCACGCCCCCTGCCTCCCCCGCAAATTAAAAAAAACTGAATATCTTCCACAATTTTGGAGTTACGTTGTTCAAACCTTTAAGATATATATTCTACTCATCATTTCTTATCAAGCCCCCATACATCGTTTTCCGATCAGATGAACAATAGTGGCGCTATATGTAAAAGAAAATTTAATGCAACGGCAACAACAACACTGCAGCCACTTACGAGAAAGAGAGAGCGAGAGGGCAATAGCTTACTGGACTGCGCCGCTTTCAGTTTCCCCCTCCCTTCTTTCCAATAGATTGTGTAAGTAGGCAAAGACGAAGTATGAGAGGAGCGATGCAATTGAGATGGCCTGCGGTCAGAAATATGATAGATATGATTATAGGAAATTATATACAAATTTTATAATTTTAAGAGTTATGTATTAGGGTAATTCTACCCATCATTACTTATCGAGCCCGTACATCGTTTTTCAACCAGATGAACGATAGTCGAAAGAGTTGCCACCCTCAGATTTTGAAAAAACCTCACACTTTAAAGTTATCAGTTACATACAAACTGGTACAGAGTATATTACAGTCGGGCTTGACCGACTTTCTTACTTGTTTTATTTTGGGAAGTTCACTGCAAAGGTCGGAATTTTCTCATTTCTAAAGGTCGGAAAATGGTTGGCGGGGGTGGTATCATTGCTAAACGTTTTTTTCATCATTTTGGCGGCTATACTGATGGTGGCAAAGCAAAGCGCGCCGGATTATTTGCATATATACTACATATACTAGTATATGTATTGTTATTCACAGACTCATTTCTTGGTATACCCAAGCTTGGTGGAAATCGCCATGCGCTACCTCTGCGTTCTGGCATCCTCTACCGAATCAGAGAGAATGTTTAGCAAAGCTGGTCAAATAATATCTGAGAGAAGGACATCTTTAAAACCAAAGCATTTTAACATCCTCTTTATGCTTAACAAAAATCAGTGGCTGCAGGACTGAGTTTATTTTTTTTTTATCATTATGTTCCTTAAAGGCTAGTATCCACCACTGCGGAAAATTCCTGTCAGGAATTTGCTATTTATTAAAAGTGTGTGGAACTCAACTAAAACAGTGTGACCAGAAACGGTAAAAAAGACCAAGAAAGGTAAAAAAGGCCTAAACGGTGCAAGGTCACACTTATTAATCTGTTGTGTTTTGTAAGGCGCTTTAATTTAAATAAATTAAAATTATGAACGAAATGGACAATTCGGCCTAGCGACTGCATCCCACATATGTGCAGCCTTTGTAGGAGAATGTAGCATCAGAAACCGTAGACAGATATGGCCTCTTCAGCCACATTGTCCACACATTGGTCGCTTGAAAAAAAGCCGTAGAAAGCCGTAGGGCTCTAGATAATATCCAAAGTAGAAAGTATGTAGATGTGTGCACGGGCCGAGTAAATCGATCCGGGCTTATTACGGGGCTGGGCCAAACCACAAAACGACGAAGCCCAAAAAATACCCGGCCCTCTAGTGATAGCCAATTAAAGCCATTCGTGGTCGTATACCCCAAAGGATTCCCTCTAATATATTCAAAATAATACTAAGAACTTTGTCAACTGTACAGCCAAGTATCTTGGCAAGATGAATTTGCTGGTGTGCAGCAATAATAAAATATCAAATTATTTGATATAAGATAACGATATAAACATTCTCCATTGTTTGCTCTCCAGCGTTGGAATTCCTCAATACATTTTTATTGTTTTGCACCCAGCATTTGCCTCCATCTTTTCGCCCATCACGTCAAAAATAATTGTAGAAAATATATTCCTGTGTTGTGTGTCAGAATTTTTAGCATCCACACACGCAAACGATAGGCCAACTATCGATAACAAACTGTGGATTTCGTTCATGTTGCTGGATACCAATGACAGGAAAAGGTAAACAAAAAATTCCTGGCACAGTTTTTTTATATGAAGTATGCCAGGAATTTTTTGTTTTCGCAGTGCTGGATACCCGGCTTTACATCATCTTCCCAAAGAACAGATGATCTCACTTTTTTATTTAAATTATAATAATTTTTAATAATTAATATCAATATTTCCATCAACTTTCCGAAGAACGGATAATCCCGAAAACTGTTTATTTATTTTGTAATCATTATAAATCAATAATATTAATATTCTTAAGTACTTCCCGAAGAACGGACACAACAACATTTTTTTTTTAATTTGCAGTCTTTATTAATCATTAATATCGAATAAAAATTAAAAAAATTTAAGTTGCTTTCAAACTATTATTTTTTGCCCTTTAAAAAAGTACAAAATGTGATTTTATTTTTGCCGCAGCTGTATATATGTAATGCAACCTGAATTGTTTAAACAAAATAGGTTTAAAAAACAATTTAAAAATTTTTATAAAAAACTTTTTTTTAGGTCGATAATATCGAAATAATCGATGGTTTAGACTATCACTATCGAAACTATCGATGTTTTTACAGCTCTAGTAACGACTAAAATTGTACAATTTTTTATGATTAAAATCAGTGAATGTATTAAAAGTGCTTTGACAATCGATGGTAAATGTCCATTATAACCAGGGATTTATCCCATTTATTCCGGTAGCGGTTCCCGTACGTACCGAAATGAGAATTTCGGTTAAAGGTTCTATTTCGGTTTTAGGTTCCAAATAGATACTATTTATTTACTACCTACAACATTGTAATTTATTTTTGGTATCCAAAAATAACGATACTGCATTGTGATTTTTTATTACCTTTTTTTGACGTTATTTTAAGACAATGGGCATGCTAAATTCTGAATTATATACGTGAACCGTCGAATTCGATACATAATACCCCTATTTAACGAGGCAACCGCACTTTTCACTCTAAGTTTTTAATTAATTATTTTCAACTTGCATTGGGTTCCTTTGCTTTGTTGTCATATACAATGGCTATATTTGTTTTTAAAGCTCTTATAATTTTTCAGATTTTTAAAAAATGTGAAAGGTGGTTACAACCTACCGGTTAAAACGCTAAAAGCAGTACATTGCAATATTATTATGCAGGCCAATAATGATGACAAAATACAAAATATGCTGTTGGTAAATCTATAAATCCACTTATAATTTTTCATATTTTTAAATTTTAAAAGGTGGCTTAAAAACTTTACAAAATAATTTAATATTCAATTGTTACTGAATTTAAGTGCTCTCAGTATTTAAGTCATAAATTTTAATTTGATGAGAATATGAATTTAAAGTTGCAACGCAATAGCCTCTTTATTAATATACAATCTCTAACTTCAATAGTTACTGTTTTTACTTTGCGTGTCGCTGTTGATTGGAGCTCTCCCCTCTAGATTTTTTACCGTTAGTCTAGTCTTCAACAATGAAACATCGAAAATTACTTAAAAATGAAGCTGAAGCAAATTAGTTTGCTGATTGCCTAGGAACAAGAATTAAAATCGGCGAATCGCGGACTGCATTTTAAAAATCTTAAAAATTATAAGATCGGTTTATAGATTTTCCATATGTATATTTTGTATTTTTTCAACATGATTGGCCTGCATTATAATATTGCAATGTACTGCTTTTAGCGTTTTAACCACCTTTCACATTTTTTAAAAATCTGGAAAAATTATAAGAGCTTTAAAAAACCATGGCGAATATACCCACAAAAAAGCAAAGTGGAACCCCAATTGCAAGTTGAAAATAATTAAGGTTAAAAACTTAGCGGATTTATACAAGTCGCGGTTTGCCTCGTTTAAATCAGGGGTATTATTGTATCGAATTCCGACGGTTCAAAGTATTTATTTAGAATTTTTCAGAATTTTAGCATGGCCCATTGTCTTAAAACAGCTAACGATCAAAAAGTTTAACTCTTCATTAAAAATACACCATGAGCGCTAGGACAAAACCAAAGATGGGGAAATTTTTGTTAGATACCCAACTTTGAATCTGCATACCAAAAAATTTATTTCGGTCAAGGGCCGCTGCCCATGGGAATCCGGCTACGCCCTTTATTTAAATCAGATGACTATAGCATATAGTTGCCATAGAAAAGGTCGGTCAAAAATCTAGTTCTAGTGGGAAAAACTTTTTTGTTTTTCACCATAGCAGTAACAATCTTGGTATATATTAGTTTTAAGTGCTTTCACTTCATTCTGGAAAAACTTATCTAAATCGGATGACTATAGCATATAGCTGCCATAGGACCGATCGGTCGGAAAATGTGTTTTACTAAGAATTGTTTTTTTATACCCTTGCAGAGGGTATATCAAAATTGTCACGATGTTTGTAACGCAGTGAAGGAAGCATTTCGGCCGGATCGGATGACTATATCATATAGCTGTCATAGGAACGATCGGTCCAAAAACTAGTTTTAATGAGAAAAACTTTTTTGTTTTCCATCGTAGCATCACCAATCGTGGTATATATTAGTTTTAAATACTTCCACACAAATCTGCAAAAATTGATCGAAATCGTATCACTATAGCATATAGCTGCCATAGGAACGATCAGTCTAAAAACTAATTCTAGTGAGAAAAACTTTTTTGTTATCAATGGTAGCGCCTTTCGAAAACTGCAAGGGTATTTAAAACATCGGCGTAGCCGATGATAGCCTTCTATTTTTTTTTTTGATAGCGTGATCAAATTATGATTCTTAATGATTTTGAATTTATAAATATCTGATATCTATTTTCTATATACATTCTATCCGTTAAATCAGTTGGAGTGACCTTTTGCAAGTGTATTAAAACTTTGACACAGTCGAAGTTAGCTTTGCCTTTCCGTTTAGTTCTGATCTCATCTTGCTATGAATATTCAGTTCAATCTCTGGCATAGATCGTCTAACACTTCATTTACGAAACATCTATAACTACACAGCAGAATGAGTTGGTTCTTCAACAGGGGTACTAAATTAGCCACTCCAGAAACAGTACCATCAGAGACACCATCTGGAGAAGAGCAAAACAATGAAGTAAGTAACACTGAATTGGTCGAATCCGACAAAGAAGAAGAACAGGAGGAGCAGCGTCAGCAGAAGAAAACTCAGGCTAAAAAAAAGAAAGAATCAACACAACCAACAGGAGAACCATTGAGGCGCTCGCAACGGATTCGTAGGCCACCCACTCGTTACCCAAATTAATGAATATAAATAATAGTTGATATAAAACAAAGAAGAAGAAGTAGAGGGGGCGGACATCAAATAATATATTTTGGTTAATATTTCATATATTTAATTACGGCTGAATTAAGAATTACTGTGATAGAGCCAAAGTTTGGAACAAAACCAGCTGCAGCATTTCCTCATGAAGACGATGGCAGTGATGAGCCTAAAAACGACAACTGAGCGCTTTGTTGATGTAGGTTTGGTATGTATGTAAAGCGGAAAATCGCATATGTTCAAAAAAGCAATTTATCAATATAAAACTCTTTCCATTTATAGCTGAGGCTGTGTGCGAAATTTATAAAGGAAATTACCCAGCCATGCACCAGATTAGTGCCTCATTTACTCACATAAAGGTTTAACAGAAGCCAAGAAAAACTTAGTCTAACAAAAATAAAGAATTGTGTTCCAGACAGAAAGAGATACAGAGTTAAGGCGATTGTGTTGCACTTAA
Source organism: Lordiphosa mommai (assembly GCA_018904225.1). Classification (NCBI taxonomy): domain Eukaryota; kingdom Metazoa; phylum Arthropoda; class Insecta; order Diptera; family Drosophilidae; genus Lordiphosa; species Lordiphosa mommai. Next base: position 876,395 of record JAEIFT010000047.1, read on the forward strand.
ATTGTTTATCAGCGCGCTGAAAAGTAGGCAACATATATTGTAAGAAAAGGTTCAATATAAATAAAAATGTAACTTACAAAATGAAAAACAAAAAAAACAAAGCAAAGCGAAAACAATGCGCACAAACTCAAATAAATATTTCAGCTCAAAATATTTCCTTTTCTATGCTCTCTTGTTTTTTTTTGGCTTCTTTGTCCAGCTTTATTTTGAGCAACCGAAAGTGAGTTGCCGCTGGATGGGATGCGGGATGATGCCTGGCTTATGCCTGGCTGTTGACAACAGCAGCGGCAGCAGCATTTGAATGTGGGACAGCAAGCAGAGTAAGCGAATCGCCGCCAAACGGGAGAATAAAGTATTAAGATATTTGCTAAAAAAGTCAGACACAGTGGTTGAAAGACGATTGTAAAGTGAGTCCAATTAACAGGGGCACAAATTAAACAAATGTTGGAAATGGTTTAGTTTAGGGTAGGGATGTCAATATCGTATCGATAAATCGATATATCCCGTCCCGATTCCGAACGCAAATTTTTTTGAAATGGTCGATAATTATCGATTAATATTATATTATTAATATTGTTTATAATCAATATTTTTTAAAGATATATCAATAAATTTTAATAAGTGAAATTGAGAAAAAGTATAATTTCTCGATAATTTCTGACATGACGACGTTTGCCCTGATTTTAACCCATTCCTCACCACAAATTCGGTAATTATTTTTCCTCGATGGACCGCGAATTACGTGTAGAAATTAATGAGGAGCCAGCCGTAGATCTTTTTTTCATTGAATTTTTAAATTTGAATCCCAAAAAACATGTCTCCATTTATAAAATGTTATATTCTTAAAAACTGTTTTGACAATTGTGAATCAATGTTAATAAAGGCTTTTACCAACAACCATCCCTCCCTCCTCCTATCAGAATGACTTATGACTTTGATTATGACTCCCTAATCCCAATCCTGCGTACGCCCTTGAGCTAAGTTCCAATTTTTCATGAATAAATATTATATTCAAAAAAACTATTATTTGACTTACTTGAGTCCTGCACAAACGAACGCCTTGAAATGGGCATTGTAGCTGCGCTTGTAGGGCTGATGCATGGCCAGTATCATGCCGACAGCGCTGAGTAGACTCTGCTTGGCCGTTACCGCCTGTCCATCGACTATATCCAGCTGAAAGCTCTGCGACAGCTTGCGTGCCGGCGTATTGTTATATTCCTCGCCGTTCTTCAGCTGATAATACTCCTGAATTAGCTCCCAGGCGTGCATGGCTCGTCCAAGTCCAAGGAATTGCGACTCTGCGGATACAGTCGGTGTCACACGTTGGGTACCCGGATGAAGACAGCGCATAAACGGTACCATTAGACTGCTGGCCGCCGATTCGGCTGGTATGCGTAATCCGTGCTGAATTAGCTGTTGCAATGTACGGGCGAAATTCTTACGCACCACCGTGGTCAGTTCACGTCCAATGGTGGCAATTGAATCGCCACGCATATTTACAATGCGACGACTCAAGGTCTTGTCCTTGTCCCAGTCGAAATTCTCATAATTGTTGGCGTCATCGTCCGAGTCAGAGGAAGCTGTTCCAAAGCCAGAGTTGGTGGCATAGGGTGTTAGCTCGTGGCTAGCTATAGCAGCAGCCACAGCGCGTCTGCAACGTGGCGGTATGGTGGTGAGTGCTCCATTCTGGGCATTAATGGTTGCGCTATTCGATGAGGAACAGGATGCGGCTGTTTGATGCTGTTGCTGGCGTATAGCTCTTTTGATGTTGGCCAATTTTTCGCGATCGCAGCTAAGTGTGGCAGCCAGAGCGGCCACTTCCTGTATATCCACCTCCAGTTGAGCACGAAGATCGCTGAAAGGAGAGGAGGGCGGGGTAAGTATTTTACTTGCGTTAATCTCAGTTTTGAACGGTAGATGGTGCCTAAGGACCAAAAAGCTAAGAATCGTTTAAAATCGCTTTAAGCCGAAGCTACTTCGATCGATAACATTTGAAGAAGCTACAGCAATTTTAAAAAGAAAAGAAACTGTGAGCATTTTCGTCCTATTTTGCTATTTTGCTTCCGAAAAAGAATAAGCGCGAACAAAGTTCGAATATAAGCATGCAACGTATACGGTACCGATGTAGTAAGTTAGCGTTCCGGAGTTTTAGAGGTGAAAAACGTACCATGCAATACTTCAACGTTCTTGAAGCCAGGTTAAGAACTGTGCAGACTGGTGGAAGGTGGCGAAGGAGATATGAGGAGAATCTTTTCAAATCGTACCAAACATTATAGGACATCAAATCGCAACTTTCGCAATTTAAATGCCTCTTATACCCGACCCAGAACTTATTAGACATATACCATGCATACAGCGTGATAGATGCAAACATAACTACAGATGAGATACGAAAAGTCCTTGGAAAAGCAAGAAATAACAAAGAGACATTGGCGGAATTCCCTATAAATTTTTTAAGAACGCACCGCCGAATTTATTCAGCTGCAGATGCAGGTGAAACGTTCCTTAACACAATCATTTTCGAAATTTTCCAAAAAGAGATATTGGATGTGTTAGCAATTGCAATTGAGTGCGTTTATGAACGTAAATGCTAAAGATTTAATGGGAGTACTTCAGGAACGAATATCAAGAATGGAATATAACAATTAGGAAACAATATTCCACGATTGATAATATTTACAACTTGGCCCGTATTATAAACATATAGTTTTCCAAAAAATTAGAAAGTAAATGCTTTCTTGGTCGATTTTAAGGCAGCCTTCGATTGGGTACCCAGAATCTAAGAAGAGAATCTATCTAACAATGTCATCAACCTTATTGAAGCAGAGTATTATATGTAGTAGACACTAATGTAAGGGTGCTCATGTATGCTGATGATATTGTGCTGCTTTCAGATGGCATACAGGATCTACAAGAAATGATAGATCAGTTCGAATTATAATGCAAGAACCAAGGCTGCAAACCTCGAAAATTTTTGAAGAGGTTCGGTCGAACTTTCGAACCAATCGAAAATCTTTGGGTTCGGTTCGGGGACCGGTTTCAGGATCCTCTGAACTCCAAATTTTGGTTCGAACCTTGGTTCACTTAATATTATTTAATAATATTAATAATTATTTAATAGTATATAATAATATTATAATATGTAGCTTGTTTTTCCGATTAATTTATACTTTTCATTGGTTTGATCATATATGATCCTATAATTTACGAGACATTGGTCAAAAGTTCCTTCAAGTTAAAAAAAAAGAATAGATTTGGTTCCTACCTTTGGATTTCAATTTCAAATAGGAGTCGAACCTGATTGTTTTTTAAACAAATTCGAAAGATTGAAAGAATCTTTATCCTACTAGAAAATCAAAAAATCCTGCACCGAGATTTTAATAAGTACGAAATAGCAATGTCATAGCGAAAGAACGAAATAAGAACCGAGAGTGAGTTTGCCATTTTTTCTCGGCCAATTGGAAAAGTAATACTTTCGTACTTGTTTTGATAAAATTTGGGATCCACCTTTACCTATCATTGATTGGGATCTTTCGTTATATCTTTAGCTCTTAGATTAGAAGGAGCAAAGTGGAGTATGGAGTTAGTGGAGCGAAGACCTTTCAAAAATTTCATAACATTTTCGATGTATGTTCTCTTGGAAAATTTTCATTGGAATTTATAAGATCATTGAAATTTTTTATATTTGATATTTTTTCATTGCTTCCTATTATGCTAATAAATTTCCCTTCTTCTTTCACTTTAAAGTTAAATTTTAAATAATCATATCAAGAATTTCTTTCGAATTCAGTTTCGAGGGACCGAAAATGTAGAATGCTCGGGTCATGGTCCGGTTCGGGCAATTCAAAAGACCCGAACTGAACCGGTTATTAGGGATTTGGTTTCGGACCGGTTTGAAGCCTTGGCAAAAACTAGAATACGCAAGTAAATCTCGACAAGTCAGAGATTATAATTTTTAGAAGTGGTTTTACTGTGCCTTGTTAAACAAAATCAGTTTTGTTATCTAGCGGTAACATTTACTGGAATTAATGTAACGTGACAAAATTTTGTGGGCAAAAGCTATGTCTCACTCAAAGCGAAATGAATGCATTTTCTAGTAAGTCGATCGACCCAAGCGTATGCTGTACAAGTGTGAGGTTACGAAATGTCAAAAGAGATCGACAAGCTACAACGCTACTTCTTGAAAATAGTCTTAAAGTCTGATACAATACCAAACTACGCTGTAATGCTTGAAACAGGAGCTGAGGACAGTAGCTTCTATACCCTAAGCTTGACTCTCTCTCTCTTTTCATATGACTCGATAAGACTACCAAACTGATTGTCTAAAAAGATGCTGGCTGAAAAACTTTTCTGGGCAAGTAGACTTACACGGATTGAAGAGGAGATTGGAATAACTTTTGAAGATTCCTAGCATAAGCAAACAAACCTGGGAACACAAATGTATTGTATGCTATACAATCTAAAATTCAAATTCAGGAGCGAAATGTCGGATAAAGCTGCATCTAGCCAGACTAGGTTTTACAAATTTTTTTTTAGCCTGCAGAAGGAGTCAAGGATCAAAGTATAATATCAGTTTTGATGAAGGCACTGACTTTCTTGCCAACCCAAAAACTTTCTTACTCATTTTTTATACCCGTTACTCGTAGAGTAAAAAGGGTATACTAAGTTCGTGCAAATGTATGTAACAGGCAGAAGGAAGCATCTCCGACCCCATAAAGTATATATATTCTTGATCAGCATCAATAGCCGAGTCGATATAGACATGTCCGTCTGTCCGTCTGTCCGTCCGTCCGTCCGTCCGTCTGTCCGTCCGTCTGTATGAACACCTAGATCTCAGAGACTATAACAGCTAGAGCTACCATTTTTTTAGTGTATACTTGTATTGTTTCCACGCAGATCAAGTTTGTTTCAAATTTTTGCCACGCCCCCTCCCGCCCCCGCAATTTGAAAAATACCTCATATCACCCACAATTTTGGAAATAGATTGTTCGGACCCTCTAGACATATATTTTAATCATCATTACCTATCGATCCGCCATACATCATTTCCCGATCAGATGAACGATAGAAAAGTTCACGCCCCCGCAATTTGAAAAAAAAACTCATATCTTCCACAATTTGTGATCTAATATAATATTCTTAAAAAAAAAACCTTACCCTGAGTAACGGGTATATCGAAGTCGAGCAGGGCCGACTTCAACTTACGCTCTCGTTTCTATCTGCTTTGGGCTTCTTTAGCTTTGGTTCTTCCCTCTAGCTGACTCCTTTTTCCTCCTTTAAAAGTCTGCTTATAGACTTTCTCCCTTCTTTCAGTTATCTTCATTTCCTTGACCCTATTTAGAGTTCATTCCTTTTTTGAATGTTCTTCTACCTTTTTTTTTGACTCTTCTACTTTGTAGCTTTCTTCTAGCCAACCCTATCCCATACTCACCCCCAGTGATTGCCCTTGTGCGTCTTCTTCAGTGAGTTCTGCTGGAAATCGTCCTGTCGTTTGGCAAAATGCGTTGTGGCAAACATCTGCATTAACAGCGACGCCTTGTCCAGTAATCCATGGGCCTTGCTGTGCAGACTCTCCCGTGGTCCACCACACTCGGTGGGCGTAGTTGTGGCGCTTGTGGTGGTCACCGGCAGGTTTGATGATGACGCCACCTGGAAACGGGCCGTCTGTTTGGCCGCATAGCTATTGTAGGCACCGCTGAGTAGTTTCAACTTATCCCCGGTACTTCCGCCGGCTGCATCACATTGCAGAAAGGCTATGAAACGCTCCAGATCGGTTATCTGGGTTTTCAGCTGGGCCACCAACTGCTCCTTCATCTTTAGAGGACCCACGAATTCGCCTATGGCATTGTCCACCTGATGACGCAATTGATCCGTGCTGAGTGTGGGCAGATCCTGTTGTTCCACCTGCAGATTTAGCTTGGTGCGCAACTCATCTAGAATGAATTTTTGTTTTTCGAGCAGCATATGCTGTGGCACTACACCCGGAGCACCGGCCTCGTAGGCCAGCTGCTCTAGTTCCGTAAGTTGAGATTTGTGATTTTTATTTTGATGATCAAAAATTAATCGTTATTTCTTGAGTTTTAAAAATATGTTAAAAATTAATCGTTATTTTTGAGAGTTATCAAAAAAATTCAGAAATTTGTAAATCATGGTGCAAATGGACAGATATGCCATCTGGGATTTGATTGGTATATTTTCCACTCTCATAGAGTGATTATGAGCGAATGATTTTTTTGATGAAAAAAAAAAAAATAATCGTTATTTACGGTCCCTGATTTATTAAGCTAATATTACAATTTTACTGTTGCTTTTTGTTTCTCCAAATAAAACTATTTAAAAACTGTCAATATGTTCATTATTTTTCAACTTTGATGTCTTAGTAAAACACATTTTCCGACCGATCGGTCCTACGGCAGCTATATGCTATAGTCATCCAATTTTGATAAATTTTTTCAAAATTATGTGAAAGCATATAAAACTAATATATACCAAGATTGGTGACGCTACGATAGAAAGCAAAAATAATTTTCTCACTAGAACTAGTTTTTAGACCGACCGTTTCTATGGCAGCTATATGCTATAGTCATCCGATTTTGATAAATTTTTCCAGAATTATGTGGAAGTATATAAACCTAACATATACCAAGATTAGTGACGCTACGATGGAAAACAAAAAAGTTTTTTTAACTAGAACTAGTTCTTAGACCGATCGTTCCTATGGCAGCTATATGATATAGTCATCCGATCCGGCCGGTTCCGACATATTAGTTGCGTGCAGTAAAAAAAAGACCCTGTGCAAAATTTCAGCTCGATAGCTTTAAAACTGAGAGACTAGTTCGCGTAGAAACAGACAGACGGACAGACAGACGGACGGACGGACAAGCGGAAATGAACTCAGCTCGTAGTCCTGATCAAGAATATATATAGTTTATGGGGTCGGAAATGAATATTTCTATGAGTTACAAACTTCTGGGCAAAATTAATATACACTTTTCAAGTGTATAAAAATACCTCATATCTCCCACAATTTTGACAAAAAATTGATCGAACCTTCCAGACCAGAGCTGTTAAAGATTTAAATCATTTTTGATTTTAAATCTTAATGATTTATTTGCATCTTGATTGATTCAATTGAGATTTAAATCATCAAGATTTAAATCTGATTCAATCATGAAAGATTGCATAAAGTTGATTTATTATTCATATTGATGCAATCTGATTGTAAGTATTTTGATTTAATTCATTTGATTTAAATCATTAAAGATTTAAATTTTTTAAGATTTATTCATTTGATTTAAATCAAACTTTTGAAATCATTTGTGATTTATTTTTTTATAGATTTAAATCATTTTTGTGATTTAAATCATTAAAGATTTAAATCATTTTGAGATTTAAATCAGTAAAGATTTATATCATTTTGAGTTTTAAATCATTCGAGATTTCAATATTTTGATTAAAATCATTAAAGATTTAAAATTTTTCATTTAAATCATTAAGGAATGCAATATTTTATTTAAATCAAATGATTTAAGACTTTAAAATTTAAATCTTGAATATTTAAATCTTCAATGATTTAAATCAAATAATTTAAATCTTCAAAGATTTAAATCAAATGAATTAAATCAAAATATTTACAATTTTATTGCTCCAAAATGATTTTTAAATCTCCTTAAAGCAATCTTCAATGATTGAATCAGATTTAAATCTTGATGATTTAAAGCTGAATTGAATGAATTCTTTATTTTTCAAATCAAGTTGAGATTGAATCGTGATTCAATCTCGAAATGATTGATTCATTTACAGCACTGTTCTAGACATATATTTTAATCATCATTACTTATCGATCCGCCATACATAATTTCCCGATCAGATGAGCTATAGTAGAGTTGCCTCCCCCGCAATTTGGAAGAAACTTCATATCTCCCACAATTTGATCTAATTAAATATTCTTAAATAAACCTTACCCTGAGTAACGGGTATATCGAAGTCGAGCAGGGCCGACTTCAACTTACGCTCTCGTTTTATTTATGCCGGTGTTGAATTAAGTGAGTGATATATTCTTGATCAGCTTCAATAGCCATGCCCATCTGTCCGTCTAAATCTCAGAGACTATAAGAGATAGTGTTACCATTTTTGCAGTGTGAACTTGTATAGTCTGCACGCAGATCAAGTTTGTTTAAAATGTTTGCCAAGTCTCCTTCCGTCCCCGCTATATGAAAAAACGAGAAGGCAAAGCTAACTTCGACTGTGCCGAAGTTTTAATACACTTGAAAAACTTTACTCCAACTGATTTAACCGGTAAAATATATATAGAATATAGATAACAAAAAATTAAAAATTTTTAAATCATTGATAATAAAAATTTGATACCATAAAAAAACTTTTGTTAGTAAAACACATTTTTCGACCGATCGGTCCTATGGCAGCTATATGCTATAGTCATCCGATTTTGATAAAAACTTCCAGAATTGTGTTGATACATATGAAACTAATATATACCAAGATTGGTGACTCTACGATGGAAAACAAAAAAGTTTTTCCCCCTAGAACTCGTTTTTCGACCGACCGTTTATATGGCAGCTATATGCTATATTCAACCGATGTTGATAAGTTTTTCCGCAAATATGTAAAATCATCTAAACCTAATATATACCAAGATTGGTGACGCTACAATGGAAAACAAAAAAGTTTTTCTTACTAAGACTTATATTTCGACCGATCGTTCCTATGGCAGCTATAAGATATAGTCATCCGATCCGGCCGGTTTCGACATATTAGTTGCGTGCAGTAAAAAGAAGACTCTGTGCAAAATTTCAGCTCGATAGCTTTAAAACTGAGAGACTAGTTCGCGTAGAAACAGACAGACAGACAGACAGACATTCAGACGGACAGACGGACAGACAGACGGACGGACGGACGGACGGACAAGCGGAAATGAAATCAGCTCGTCGTCCTGATCAAGAATATATATAGTTTATGGGGTCACAAATGAATATTTCTATGCGTTACAAACTTCTGGGCAAAATTAATATACACTCAGGGAAAAATGCTGTGAAATTTTAATATTTTCACGTTGACTTAAATATTTTTGCCATTGATTTTGCGTTAAATATGGAATTCGTTAATCTGAAGTGCTTACACTTTAAATCGAAATTAAATATGAAAATAGTCAAATTTAATAGTTTTCATATTAAATATAAAAAGACCAAATTATTAAATTTAACAAAAAAATATTTAATATTAAATATTTCATAATAATTATGAAATATATTCATATTAAATTTAAATAAATATAATATTTAACTTTAATATACTTTACAGTACTTTAAATTTTTTACATATTCAATATAAACACCATTTCATATTGAAATAAACATTTTCCAACTTTAATTTAAAAGTACCCCCCTCAAAATAAATATAGTTTCAATTTAATCTAGCAAGTTTTTAGCAGACTCGGGGTCAAATAAGTTATGCATAACTGTAAAAAAAGTACACACAAAATACACAATGAGGCTGTATGGAAAACCAGACAGCTGTTTCGGAAGGTTCCACTATTCTTCAACATTGGTTTTCTGCCTGATGACACGAAGCAATGACAGCCAATGACTCGAATGCCATAACTGGTTGGGGAGCCCAAAACCAGCAACGTGCAAAAACCTTTAACCATTTAAAATTTTAAAATAAACATACAAAACATTATTATTTAAGATGAGAATTTCCGTCTGTCCGTCTGTTTCTATGCTATCTCCTCCCTCAGTTTTTCACCAACAATTTTTGCAAAAATTTAAATACGTCTACACTTTTTGATTTTCAAAACTACCTTTTGTGACGTTTTCCATCTTAGCTGCGTTATATATTGTTGTTTTTCAAAAAATACCAAACTCTTAAACCTAGTTCCACAAACAAAAACTTTTTGTTTTCCATCGTAGCTCACAATCGTGGAATTATATTAGTTTTATTCTCACAATTCTGAAATTTTATCGAAATCGATGACTAAAATCTATACTGTCATGGGACGTCGGACACAAACTCTCTAGGGAACACTTCCACGTAGCGTCACCACGTATATATTGATAGCTCCACGCTCTGGAAAAATTAAATGATGACTATAGCAATGTGCTATAAACGGTCGTACCAACTAGTTTGTGCTTTTTTTTTCCAGTTTCCCATCGTATAATAAGTTTTTCTTCACCTCATATATCACGTCATAGCTATACCGGGCCTACAGAACTTTTTGTTTTAGCTCGTATTTAGTTCATACTCGACAAAAATCGGAAAAATTGATCGAAATCGAATTTGATATGGAAATCGGAAAAGTAATTGTAATTTGAAGGCAAAAATTCGGCTCTTTAAAATCAAACTAATTCTATTGAAATGTCTTTTTACATGGTAGATTACGTATATTCAAAATTGAAAAAATTTTTGCGTATAGTTAAAATATATATTTATGATTTTAATCTGAATACAGCAATATTTAATTTTAAGTGAATTTTACTTTGATTTTACTATATTCATATTAACTTCAGTGGTTAAGAATGTTTTCAGTTAAATCAAAGCGCTTTCTATTGGACTTTAATACATTTGCTATTTGAAAACAGCATAGTAAAATTAACTATGATTGTATTAATTTTTACGATTTGTTTTTTCTCTGGGTGTACACTTTTAAGTGTATAATAACTCATATCTTCCACAATTTTGGAGTTAGCTTATTCGGATCTTCTAAAGAATTATTCCACTCATCATTATTTATCGACCCACCATACATCGTTTTCCGTTTAGATGAACGATAGTAGAGTTGGCACCCCCTCAATATATAGAAGTCGGGCAGTCCCGACTTTAACTTACCCTCTGGTTTTTTATTGTATTCATATTATGTATATTTATAACTTTTAAGAAATAACGGGAGTTATCGAATTGTCACAAGTGCAATACGCCCGCGGGGGCTATTTCACACTCATAAGTGGCGTTATCACACTGGGCGTTATTGCATTTAATTCAGTGCAACAGTTTTGGAGTATTTGCCTACATCTGGCTAAAACTGGTACGCAGCACTTTTAATTTTGCAGAACAAGTTCCAATGACTTAAATTTTCTGCATAATGTTTTAAAATATTGCATTTAATCGAATTTTGCATACAAGCGGATTGACATTTAATAGATATTTACTTATGATACATTTTGTACAGTTATTGATAGAAATGACAGTCTGAAAATCAAAAGCGACCATGTCGTTTCGATATATTGCAAAGCAACCCTGAATCATTGAACCAGACCGACTGAGAATATCGAAGCTTCGCATTGAGTTACCTTTGATTTTTACATCATGACATTTACTGTAGAAATTATTTCATTCTTCGCCAATTTCCGAAGGGTAAAGTACAGCTAACAATTTTCCTAATTTATTTTTATAACTTTAGTGGCATTTCTCAACTCTTTTTCTGTCGGCTTGCAGTGCATTTTAACGTGTGTTCCCGTTGCAATTAAACAAATTGTAATTTATTCAAAATGTCTGAGACATTGCAATTGCGTGGTACCCTCATTGGCCACAATGGCTGGGTCACTCAGCTTGCCACCAATCCTAAGGATCCCGATACCATTATTTCGGCTTCGCGAGACAAAACATTGGTTGTGTGGAAATTGACACGCGATGAGGATACCAACTACGGCTATCCACAGAAACGTCTGTATGGGCACTCGCACTTCATTAGCGATGTGGTGCTCTCCTCTGACGGCAACTATGCACTGTCTGGCTCCTGGGATCGGACACTGCGTTTGTGGGACTTGGCTTCCGGCAAGACCTGTCAGCGCTTCGAGGGACACACCAAGGATGTTTTGTCGGTTGCCTTCTCGGCCGATAACCGACAAATTGTGTCCGGTTCTCGCGACAAGACAATCAAGCTGTGGAACACTTTGGCCGAATGCAAGTATACTGTTCAGGAGGATGGCCACACCGATTGGGTGTCCTGTGTGCGTTTCTCGCCAAATCACTCGAATCCAATAATTGTCTCTTGCGGCTGGGATCGCACCGTCAAGGTGTGGAATTTGGCCAACTGCAAGCTGAGGAACAATCACCATGGCCACAATGGCTACTTGAACACTGTGGCCGTCTCTCCCGATGGCACCCTTTGCACTTCCGGTGGCAAGGACTTCAGGGCTTTGCTGTGGGATCTAAATGATGGCAAGAATCTGCACACTCTGGAGCACGGTGATATCATCAATGCCATGTGCTTCTCGCCCAACCGTTACTGGCTGTGCGTGGCCTATGGTGCAGCCATCAAGGTTTGGGATCTGGCCTGCAAGAAGGCCGTGGAGGAACTGCGCCCTGAGGTCGTGTCGCCCACATCGAAGACCGCTCAACCCCAGTGCCTGTCTCTGGCTTGGTCCAACGATGGCCAGACTCTGTTTGCTGGTTATTCTGACCACACCATCCGTGTCTGGCAGGTGTCTGTAGCAGCTCAGTAAATTTGTGACTGCATTGTTAAAAACCAAAAATAAAAAAAGAATTTAAACTTCCTTCATAAACCGTCAGCCACATTTTCCTTTCTTCTCTGTGCTGTTTGCCCTAAAAAGTAGGCAATGGAATGACAAGTCTTACTAACTTAGGACCTTAGGTCCTTTCAAGTATGCAAAAGGATTTATAGTTCGTAATACCTTAGGATACATGTCCCCAAAAGTAGGCAATACATATTACAGTTTTTTATTCACAAGCAAACGGATTACAGAAAATATGTTATAGGAAATGGAAATGTTTTACAATTTTTTAATTACTGCAAATATCGGTTAATGCTAAATTGCATCAATATAATTGAAAACTCTCTTGGTGATGAAGGCGCATCTTGACATATACTACCGTCTCTGAAACACAGGATAAAGGAGATTTAACCCATTTTTTCAAAGAGCCGGATAAATAATTTAATTAAATTTTACTGCTAAATGTTGCATATAAGCGAAGTAGACTCTTATTATCTGCAAGCAGATCAAATTTGTTTCAAACTTTTGCCACGACCACAAGACTAAAACGTACATACATACAAAAGCAACATCAACAAAGCACTCAGTTGTCGGTTTTCGTCTCAACACTGCCATCTGCTTCATAAGAAGAACCAACTAATTTTTTTCTGAAAAGTGAAGCTTGTTTACGTTAATTAAGTAATAGACGATTTCTAGCAATGAACTGGAAATTCATAGCAAGACGAGATCAGAACTAAATACTAAAAAACAACATATATGCAAACATAGTTAGAGCATAGCAGCACATTTGTTTTTGTGCAGCATTGAGAGTTCGGCCGCCCAAACTGATCGGTCGCAAAATGTGTCTTACTGAGAAAACTTATTTGTTTTTAATGGTAGCTTGATCAAATTTTGAAATCAACAATCAGTTTGTTAATGATTCTAATTTTTAAAATATCAAACACCTATATTCTATTTATATTATATTGGTTGCATTAGTTGGAGAGAGCTTTTGCAAGTGTATTAAGGGGGTCTTTTACCTTTGAACAAGATTTCTTTGTTTTCCATTATTATTATCGCTTGACCTTTTCTCTTTCATCCACTTTAAACCATATTCAAAAAATCAAAATAGTTTAGCAGATATATCCATTTAGTGGAGCAAAGTTCTTGCTTAAGTGAGTATTTTTTTATTGCTCAAAACTTTAAGCGCGTTTTTCTCGAAACTACGTTTTTGGACCTGGTAGTCATGATTGCGGCAGTTCTACTGAACCGATTTTAATCAGCCAAGTTGCAACCGACGCATAATTAATGTTATTCTGGCCCGTGCCTCAATCAAGAGGAAAAACATTTTTTACTATTTTTTTCACACTAAACTACAAAAAAAAACTTTAAAAATTCGATATATTTTTTTTAAATGGCCGCCAATATTTTTTGAAAATTTTTTTTTTTAAGATTGAGGTGCGTTTCAGAATAACATCAATTCTGATCATAACCTCATTTACTGTTTTTAATTCCGACAACCTGGAGTCCCGGAATCATGGCTACCACCTCTTCACTGATTTTTTGAGACCATAATTAGCAGGCCGATAACTTTTTGAACAGCCATCGAATACAAAATATATTTTTTTTGTTAATTAAATTAATTAATAACAAAAAACCAAATTGAAAAAGCTCTTATGAATTTCTCTCCAGAATTTTTTTAAAATACACTCAAAAACCCTGCCCAAATTTTTACAGAATTTAAATTATAACTTGGCAGGGACCGTAAATAACGATTTTTTCTTTCATTTTTTCATCAAAAAGATCACTTACTTATAATTATAATCACTCTATGAGAGTGAGAAATACTCCAATACAATCCTAGATGGCTTATCTGTCTATTTGCACCATTATTTAAAAATCTTCGACTTTTTTTTTAATAACTCTCAAAAATAACGATTAATTTTCAACAATATTTAAAAACTTAAGAAATAACGATTATTTTTTGAGCATATAAATAAAAATCTCAAATAAGAGTTATTAAAGGATTTTTAAATGTATGAAATAACTATTATTTTCTGAGAATTATAATAAAAATTTCAAATATGTAAGATGTATTTAATGATTTTGTAATTAAGCTTACACAAAACCGATTATTTTTTGAGCAAAAAAAAAATAAAAATCATATATAAAAGTTAAAAAATGATTTTTAAATAAATCTGTAAAATAACGTTTTTTACTTAAAATAAAAATCATTTTCAAAAATTAATCGTTTTTTTGTAATAACTCTTTGTGATTTTTATTTAAATGCTCAAAAAATAATAGTTATTTCATGTGTTATATTTAAAAATCCGTAAATTAGTGTTATTTATGATTTTTATTTTTTTTTACCCATAAACAATCATTATTTCTTGAGTTTTATTTAAAAATTCATAGAGTTATCTCTTGTTTTAGATTTTTATTGTTATGCTCAAAAAATAATCGTTATTTCTTTAGTTATTAAATAATGTTAAAAATTAGCGGGAAAAAATCAAGAAATAAGTATTATTAATCGATTTATACAAAATAAATTATAATCGTTACGGTCCCTGTAATTTGGTTGTATTGAATATTTTTTTTTTTTTTATTTTGTTAGAGATTAAATTTTACCTTCCTAGATTTTGTATTATTTTGTATTATTTCTGAAATTATTTAACCTTTTGGAATTTATAAAGAAAACAATTTTAATTTAATGAGGGAAAAAATAAACCTTAAACCATGTAAAGTAAACAGGCACATGATTTTCAAGGCAGGTTAATAAAAATAAAACTGTGCAGCTACTTAGGACATAGGCTAGCAATTCTTGAAATAGTCAAAAATGTACTTATCCCAAAACAGTTAAAAATCGAATATTACTGGATTTAAAAAATCCTACATGAAATGAGCTTTTTGAGATTGGATTAAACATTTTCCTAGTTTTATTAAGTTGTTTTGGTTTATTTTGAATTTTTTATAAATTGGTTGATAGTTTTCAAAATCAATTTCAGTTCAAATGTTTGCGTTGATTATTTTTCATCTGCACCACCAATTCTTTTTTCATATTCCCATACTAACGGCAATGGCAACGATTTATCTTGTACTTATCCAATTAGAAAACATTTCCATCAGTTCACCTCCCCCACCATAATTCTCTAGCTGACTTAAGTTTCACTTTGCAGCGACCTTTTCATAAAGTCAATGCCGTCTGCCTGCAGTTGGCTTCCATCATCCATCATTGAATGCTGCTGGTGCTGGTGCTGCTGTCATGCTCCATCTTCATCTTCAATCAATTGTGGATGCTGGCACCCCTGCCATATACACACACACAAACACACACACACTCTGTTCCATTGGTTGTTGCACAAATATCATTGGCGTTAATCCTTTTCTACATCATCAAGCAATTTCATCAAATAAATCTAAAGTGATTTGTATTTGTCACACAGTTTTCAACTGCTTCGTCTCGTGCACACGTTTCGCTTCGTCTGTTTTTAAATGTTGTAGCATTCCTTTTTTTTGTCAGTTGACTTCTCGCTGATTGACTGCCGCATCCCCTGCACAACATCCTTGTGCATTTTATGCCGTGTGCTTGCTGCATGTTTACTTTTGCCACTTTTCTCTGATTCACTGGATTGGTGATTGAAAATTTAGTTATCAGCTGATCCAATGAATACTGCCACCTTCTCCCGTTCTATAATTGCACTTTCTGTAGTATTTGAAAAGGTCGTAGTTCAATGTTGAATAATTAACGTTGATGGCAAAAGTGTCACCATGTCAGTTCATATTAGGCCAGCCTTAGCTAACGGATTTGGTTTGTTCTAGCCATGTCAACGCTGCACTTAAATGATAAATACTTTAAACGAAATATTGGCTAATTTTTGTTAAAAAATTGCAGTAGTTTATGAAGCTTTCGATTAAAAAATTGTCTACTATTTAAATTAAGAGATAAAAAACAACGAATTGGGGAAAATATCAGGAGAGGAATAATTTTGGCGGTATATATATTATAAAATTAAATACCATTTCACATATTAAATTAAATACCATCCCGTCCCACAGGAACCAAGCAAAATTTTAGGGTGCATGAGGATTTGGGGATATCAAATAAGTCATGTCCCGTCACGGGAATTTTCAAATGATTCGCATTCATTTTGGATCACGCTGAAGTTCAACGAGTTTAAAGTAAAAATAGTTTTTCATTTCCCCATTATTCGACCTTGAAGCACTGTTAATTAATTTATTTGGCCCAAATAGCTTACACACCGAGTTATATATAAATATATCTGCTTCTATTGTGGACTTTTCATTGATTATTGAATTATAAGCAACCTTGACCTAGACCTTCATCCATCAATGAATGCCGACCCCCACTCAACCTTCCTCATTCCGACCTTGGGTATGGATTTTAAAAAATTAAATAATTGTTTTTCCAAAAGAAACCGAATTTCACATATGCATATCTGCTCAAAACATACACTGAGAAAAAAATCGATCTAAAACCATGATTGAAAATCTCTATTTCAAGAAGCTTGCAATCTACAAAAATCCAGATAGAAATACCTTTAACTAAGATTTATAATCACAATAACAAGATTTATCATTATCTCTGTATGTTTTAATTTTGAACAGAAACTCTTTTTGTATGTTAAACAAAATAAGTTTTCATAATATTTATTAGCTTCTAAAGACCTGATCTCAGATGACAAAAATTTTATTTTCGTCCAAAAGCATTCTGATTTCAAAGCTCTAAAAAAGTGTTTCTATTCATACGTAGGTTGCTATATATATTTCTGGCCTAATAATGAAAACGCGAATATTTATGATCAAAAATGGTATTATTGTGTTTCAAAGTATTCTCCAGCTAGATTTATACGCTTTTGCATGCGCTCAAACCAATTGTCGAAGCACTTTTTCCACTCCGATTGAGACACCTCCAAAACATGGTTTTTGAACTCTTCAACAGCATCCTCTGGCGACGAAAATAGTTGACCACGCATTTTTCCCTTGATGTGCGGGAATAAAAAGAAGTCATTGGGTGCCAAGTCAGGGCTGTACGGCGGATGACCCATCAATTCGACGTTTTGGGCGGTCAAAAAGGCGCTGGTGTGAGCTGATGTGTGAGAGCTCGCATTGTCATGGTGCACAATGATCTGTCTTCTCTTGTTAATTTTTCGACCAGTTTTACCGAAGAAACAGGCGACCATTTGCTTCGAAGTGCTTCTTCCACGAACGACTTTAGTTGGAATTGGCTCGTCCGCGATTATATTTTTTTAAAATTTCTTTGCACCAATCCAAACGAGCCTTTTTTTGAACGATTGTCAAAATGTGCGGGTTCCAACGAGAACAAACCTTTTTACGCCCAGGTGTTCATGCAATATCGAATGTTTGCTGGTGGAAGAAATGCCCAAGGATGCCTCTATCTCACGGTATGTCACATGACGATCTAGCATCATCAGTTCACGCACGGCCTCAATGTATTCTGGTATAACGACTGTTTTTGGACGACCTTCACGACCTTCGTCTTCGAGCGAGCGTCGCCCGCGATTGAATTCATTAAACCAATTTTTCACAGTGCTATAGGATGGTGCTTCATCGCCATACAAAGATTTAAATTCATCGTTGCACTCTTGTCGTGATAATCCACGTCGAAAGTTGTAATAAATGATTGCACGTAGATTTTCACGAGTTAATTCCATTTTTCTGCCGAGGTAAGTTTTTGATTAATCGTTAATCGATATCAAACGTTGTCACACATGAAAGAGTTGTATGGAGCTTTTATCGATAAAAGTCCAATCTTTTTTTGGGAAAAAAATAAAATTGCTAGAAGTGACCTAGGCCAGAATCTTAAATAGCAACCCACGTATTGTCAAACTAAAATTATTTTTATTTTAGGAGATTTTGCAAAAACAACAACATGCTGACTCAAACCCGCAACATCTGTATTCTAGGCAACGGGCTTGCCACAAACCCAACGAGGCCTTCAATGATCTGTGAGCTTAACATATGACTGGGTTTTGCTTAAACGGTTTGACTTTATAAGGGAAATGCACAAATATTTCCGGGTTACTAGATCAGATGTCGAAAGTTAAGCGATTTGAATCGGACTGATCCAAGCCAACTAGATTTGATGCGTACTGTTTTCCGTCCATATAATCTAGTAAGCAAACAAATTGTTGTCACTTCACATATAAATTCATTCAAGTTTAGTTTAGAAATGCAGTCGTTTGTACAAAAATCTCTAGAGATTTCTAGGACACACCTGATAATGATCTTCAGATATTAGCGAACCTCGAAAAATCAAACCAACTGAACAAATTTTAAAAATTAATTTTAGATGTTTAAAAAACAGACAGTTTCATCTTAAGTCAAGAGCGAACCACCTTATTAATCCAAGATACGCTAATCTAGAAAAAACGATGATTATATTCTTGCTTAAAGATACTTCCATCTCTTTCGAATTTTAACAAAGTTTGATATTATAATTTTGATTTTATTCTATCTGTGTACGTTTGGTCTTGAACCCACCACCGCGCTACCACTTTCCGAAATTGGCAGTGGATTTTCGAATATTTTTAAAACATACAGCTTTCCACCCAAATTCCAAACATATATTTGCTCAAAAATAGCGATCTTCTGGCGTCGCACAGTGGGGTATTTATCCCCTAAACTGTAGATTAATTCAAACATTTTTTTTTAAGATTTGGTATAAATTATTTAAAGCAAACAAAATGAAATTAATTTCTACAAAAAAATACTTCTTTATGTTTGATAGATGCTGCACAACGTAAAGTTTCGATTTCATTCTTAGTCCATTCGAGGGATAGAATTTTGTGTTGTTAGTGCATTTAGCGGGTGGTTTGTCTAGAAAAATGACCAAGTAATTAATATATATTTTTATACCCTTGCAGAGGGTATATTAAAATTGTCACGATGTTTGTAACGCATAGAAGGAAGCATTTCCGACCACATAAAGTATATATATTCTTGATCAGCATGACGAGCTGAGTTCATTTCCGCCTGTCAGTCTGTCCGTCCGTCTGTCCGTCCGTCCGTCTGTCCGTCCGTCCGCCTGTCCGTCTGTTTCTATGCTATCTCCTCCCTCAGTTTTAAAGCTATCTTTACCAAACTTTGCAAAAAGTCTTTAAATACAAATTCGCTGCACATTTGTCGGAATCGTCCGGATGGGATGACTATATCATATAGCTGCCATAGGAACGATCGGTCCAAAAACTAGTTCTAGTGAGAAAAACTTTTTTGTTTTCCATCGTAGCACCACCAATCGTAGTATATATAAGTTTAAAATGCTTCACACTATTCTGGAAAAATTTATTTAAATCGGATGACTATAGCATATAGCTGCCATAGGAACGATCGGTTTAAAAACTAATTCTAGTGAGAAAAACTTTTTTGTCATCGGCGCAGCCGATGTTAGCCTTCTATTTTTATATTTTAAGGCCTCATTTCAGATGGCTTAAAAATTTATTTAGTGCTGAAATAAAATAAGACAGCTTTTCAAAAGCATTCAACTTTCATAGTTTTTTAAAAGCGTTTCTATTCATATGAAGCATTGTGCCGAAATAAATTTTATGTCATCTGGAAAAAGGCCGATAATTTTACGAGAAGAAACAAAATTTTGTTTAGATTGAAATAAAAGGTTTTGTTTCATTTTGTAGACATTTAGTTGAGAAGGACACGGCCGCCTGCAATTAATTTTTTATACACTTGCAAGTGTATACTAATTTTGCCCAGAAGTTTGTAACGCAGAGAAATATTCATTTCCGACCCCATAAACTATATATATTCTTGATCAGGACTACTAGCTGAGTTCAATTCCGTCTGTCCGTCCGTCTGTTTCTACGCGAACCAGTCAAATTTTGCACAGAGTCTGCTTTTTGCTGCACGCAACTAATTTGTCGGAACCGGCCAGATCGGATGACTATATTATATAGCTCCCATAGGAACGATCGGTCTACAAAATAGTTCTAGTTAAAAAAACCTTTTTGTTTTCCATCGTAACGTCACCAATCTTGGAATATGTTAGTTTTATATGGTTCCACATAATTCTGGAAAAATTTATCAAAATCGGTTGACTATAGCATACAGCTGCCATAGGATCGATCGTACTGAATGGACAAAACTCATCAGATAGACTTCAAACTCGGTTTGTAAGGATACTATGCAAAATAATTGGACATGAGATTTTCAAATAATGGAAAATCCGCCCATAAAGTCGGGAAATTCCCGGAAAATTCTTCATGGAAAAAACTATTTTTCATCAGATTGGCATCAAACTCGGTTTGTAAGTATAGTATGATAAATAGTTAGGAATGTGATTTTTCGATGGTGGAAAGTCCGCCCGTAAAGTCGGGAAATTCCTGAAAATTCAATATGAAAAAACTGATTTTTATACGATTGACTTTAAAATCGGTTTGTAGGGATAGTATACAAAATAAGTTGACGAGATTTTCCAATGTTGGAAAATTCTCCCACAAAGAAAATGGCCGGAAAATTCTGTACGGAAAACACTATTTTTCATCCGATTGACTTCAAACTCGGATTGTAGAGATAGTATACAAAGTTAGTTAACATGAGATTTTCCGATGTTAGAAAATTCGCTCCAAGAGTGGGGAAATGCCTGGAAAATTTTATATGGTAAAACCTATTTTTAATACGATTGGCTTCAAAATCGGTTAGTGAACACATTATAGAAAATAATTAGACATTTGATTTCTCGGTGTTGGAATTTCCGCCCAAAGGCAAGAATAATGGTGAGCGTATTTCGGTTCAGTGACAATGGCTATTTATGAGCCGATCTGAATAAAATTCGTTTTGAAAGCTCTAGGGTCAGAATAAATGGAAACACGTGTTTTTTTATTTCGGGAAGTTCACTGCAAAGGTCGGAATATGGAAACTTTTTTTTTTTCATCATTTTGGCGGCTTTACTGATGGTGGCGAAGCGAAGCGCGCCGGGTTATATGCTACTAAATATATATAAAGTTTATGTAAAATATGATTTTTAATTTTATAAACATACCAAACATAATTCAATTTTGCAGAATTTGATCCAAATCGGATGAATATATCGTATATTGGCTTAACTACTTAGCATTGTTTGTATGAAAATTTTGAAAACCTCTATTTATATAAATTATTAAAATATTAAGGGTATTGAAACTTTTTCCTCCTTTTTCCGTTGAATTTATAAAATTTGTTCAAAACCTATTTTTTTCAGTGTGCTTAACTTTTATATGATGAGTGTCTTTAGCCTTCTCTTCCTGCAACCGACTTACCTAACTCGTTCGTACATGGCATACATTCAGTTGCATCTCGTGTGCTTTATGAAGCAAATGATTGCGTGCTCAGTGGAAGTGCAAGTACACGCACATACATATACACATACAGGTGCAAGGCTTAGTCTGATGACAAGGAACACAAGATTGCTTTTTAAGCCAAGCGGCTGGACGGTGCAGTTATTTAGATTAGGTCATAGCAGAGCTTACATATAATCCGCCGCAAAAGGGGTTTAGCATATGCTATATACTGAATCACTTTTATATATAAATACTTACTTCTTTAAAGAATACAAGCAGGTACTTCGAGCCAGCTAACAGCAGTTTTTGTATTCCTTAAGCGTAACGGTAAATGAATTTAGCACCGAATTAAAAA
This sequence comes from Lordiphosa mommai, assembly GCA_018904225.1. Lineage (NCBI taxonomy): Eukaryota > Metazoa > Arthropoda > Insecta > Diptera > Drosophilidae > Lordiphosa > Lordiphosa mommai. The sequence goes on from JAEIFT010000047.1 coordinate 898,507, forward strand.
AATTACAATAAGTAGCCTTTGCTGACCTAGATTGAGATTTTCCTACTTTCTGACTTGTTTCTGCTTAAATAACTTAAAGTTCAGAAAATGTCAATTATCTGCTGTCCACTTAAGCCCAAGCATCGAACCCTTTTGCACCCATCTTTCTCCTTCTCCTGTTGTTGTCCCAAATAAGGAAAAACTTTTGCCTTTTTGATAACAAAACAATTCAATAGCCTACAACAACGCCTGCTCCTGTCAATTTATAAGTTCATAATTTAAGCTAACAAAGCCAAATACCAGATCGAAGTCAATCAGCTATATAATACATATGTACAATATACACACTATATATATAAAGTGGGGGGAACGGATACGAATTGGCTCGTTTCATGCTTTTTTAATATCCGTTTCATGTGGATTTATGCGCATCAAGTTCACGCTGAGCGACGGCACATAAATTTCATGGCAATTGAAGCACACCAACAACAACAAATGCGGAAAAAAGGGTTAACTGAAACTAGATGGCGAGAGTGAGGACCGAATGGGGCTTAGTCCAAATTGACTAGTGGCATTTTTCAAAGTTTTTCCTTTTCAAACCGTTCGCTTATTGATGCCGCCTGACCAACTTCGATTAATTTATAGCGATAAGCATTTGTGTCCTCCTCCTTCCACACTCCTCTCTCTCTCCTTTGCTCATAAAGTGTAATTAAAGTGGCTGATGTCTGATTAAAGACATCAATTTTATATAGCTGGAAGGTAGGGAAATGGGGCTGCAACTCAATTGCCCATTGGCGGAGCCAATTTTAATTAAAAAATAAAAAAAAATGCCCTCCTCTCTGTTTAACCCTTTCGCTGTTCCTTTACCTTGCAATTGCAGTTTAATTGGTACCCATTCGATGGACACCCAGACGAGAGAGTGGTATGTAAATTTTGTGTAAAAAAGTTTATGTAGTCTAGCACCAGGCAGCAGCAGCTCAGCAGCAATCATATTAAAATGGATTCATGGTTGGACCATTGTTTTTTGTTATATTTCTTTTTAAATTGATTTTTAAATGAAACACTTCTTCGATCAACAATTATTCAATAAGGATAAAACTCTCGATTCGAGTTATTTAGCTTAAATCTTCGAAAAAGAAATTTTAATTAAAAAAAAGAGTTAAAAATTCGTGAAAAATCAATTCCTTAAATCATAACCAACCAGATCCGCAAAAAGTGTTAAAAAGGTTTAATTAATTTAAAGTGTTTTACTTTAAATTTGAATGAATAAAATACCCACCTAAGCAAATTGTTGTCTGAATACAAAATATTTCACCCGGCTTTTTCTATAATCTGTTTTAAGAATTTCCAAATCGGTGCAAAAAGAAAAATGTTATGAGAATTTAAATTTGGGCATATTTTGGAAAAAATGAAGAAAACATTTCATCGATAATATCTCGATAAGAATACAATCGATTATTATACTCTGTACCGAAGGTATGGCAGATTGATAAGTAATGATGATTAAAATAAATGTCTTGAAGGTTCGAACAAACTATTTTCAAAATTGTGGGAGATATGAGGTTTTTTCATATTGATGGGGCGGGAGGGGGCGTGACAGAAATTTGAAACAAACTTGATCTGCGTGCAGACTATAAAAGTCTACACAAAATGGTAGCTCTAGCACTGATAGTCTTTAAGATCTAGATGTTCATACAGACAGACGGACATTTGCACGAACTAAGTATACCCTTCTTACTCTACGAGTAACGGGTATAAAAATGGTAATATTGAAAAATATTCTTGCTTGACTTGGCAACCCTAAATACATTTTTTATGTCAATGCTTACTGCGGTTGGTTTGCGCATTTGCTTAGGTTGGTTTGCGTATTGGCTTTGGTTGATTTGGCAAAATCAATTTACAAAATATGAGCGGTTTGAAACCAACCAAAAGAGAATTTTTTTGACACCAAAGAATTAAAATTCGGTTGGTAGAGATTTCTGTGGCACCCCCAAATGTAGAATTAGCACAATAATACATTTTCTATGAAATATTTTAAATATTAAATTCTTTTGTTAGAGACATTTTGAAAATTAAATATGCTTTTTTAATTTCAATTACCAATTACACACCCAAAACAAGTAAGAAAGTCGGTCAAGCCCGACTGTAATATACTCTGTACCTGTTTGTACACCTAATTCTGTTTTTACACGGTTTTGAAATAACACGGTCTAAAAAAAACGGTCTTTTAAAAATTTAGTTAGGGAATTCCCTATAACTATTAGCTAAGTCGGCGTTCTACATTACAGATTGTGTTAAAGAAAAAATTTAAAAAGCACTAGAAAGAGAGATTAAGAGTTTATAAGCAGATAAAGGAACTTGAACCATCTACATCCTCTCAAACAAATCGTGTTAAGAGCTATTTATTTTCAGCAAGTACAGGATGGTTAAAAGGATTTCTGCAAAGGAACTCACTCCATAATATAACGATCAAAGGAGAAATTGCTTTTGGAGATGAGATGGTTGCGCAAGCTTTTCCGCCAAAACTTGCAAAACTAATTGTGATGGAGGTCAAGATCAGGTCTTCAATGCAGACGAATCAGGTCTATTGCGGAAAAATTTCCTAGTCTCACATATGTAGACAAATCCCAACAGAGTGATGATGTGATAGAGTCACATTTTTATTTTGTAGCTTAGCAATGCTTTCAGAGACCGTTTTAGTTATTTTTGATGTTTTCTTATACGGCAGACCGATCGTTTATATGGCAGCTATATGATATATTCATCCGATCCGGCCGGTTCCGACATATTAGTTGCGTGTAGTAAAAAGAAGACTCTTTGCAAAATTTCAGCTCGTTAGCTTTAAAACAGAGGGACTAGTTCGCGTAGAAACAGACAGACAGACAGACGGACGGACGGACAGACGGAATTGAACTCTGCTCGTCGTGATTAAGAATATATATAGTTTATGGGGTCGGAAATGAATATTTCTATGCGTTACAAACTTCTAGGCAAAATTAATATACACTTTTCAAGTGTATAATAACTTTAAAGTGTGGGGTCACACAAACGGTGCAAGTGCTGCCCATCACGAAAACGGGCAGTGCTGCCCAGCGTAATTATTTGATTTGCTTATAACTCGAATATCGTTCATTTGATCTGGAAACGGTGTATGGTGGATCGATAAGTAATGACGATTAAAATATATGCCTAAAAGGTTCAAACAATCTGTCTTTAAAATTGTGGAAGATATTAGATTTTTTTTCAAATTGTGGGGGTGGAAACTCTGCCATCGTTCATCTGTTCGGAAAATGATGTATGGGGGCTTGATAAGTAATAATGAGTAGAATATATGTCTAGACAGTTCAAACAACCTAAGTCCAAAATTGCGGGATATTTGAGGTGTTTTTCAAATTTGGCAACTCTACTATCGTTCATCTGATCGAAAATCGATGTATGGGGGCTCAATAAGAAATGATGTGTAGAATATATGTCTATTTGCGGGGGAGGCAGTGGGCTTGGCAAAAATCATTATAATAAACTTGATCTGCCTGCAAGTATAAGGGATATATGTTTCATACACTCCAAATCTCCAGCTCTTACACCATCTCAAAATCTCAGCGTTCATACGGACAATGCTAAATCGTCTCAGCTATTGATGCTAATCAAGAATACATACGTATACTTTATGGGGTCGGTGATGCTAAGTGGGTTGCTATTTAAGTTTCTGGCCTAGGTCATTTTATTTGATTTTGTGCGCATTGTTTTCGCTTTGCTTTGTTTTTTTATTACATTTTTATTTATATTGAACCTTTTCTTATAATATATGTTGCCTACTTTTCAGCGCGCTGGTAAACAATTTAAGTGCAACACAATCGCCTTAACTCTGTATCTCTTTCTGCCTGGAACACAATTTTTTATTTCGGTCAGACTAAGTTTTTCTTCTGTTAAACCTTTATGTGAGTAAATGAGGCATTTATCTGGCACATGGCTGGGTCATTTCCTTTATAAACTTCGCACACAGCCTCAGCTATAAATGGGAAGAGTTTTATATTGATAAATTGTCTGTTTGACCATATTCGATCGCTTTACATACATACCAAAGCTATATCAACAAAACGCTCAGTTGTCGTTTTTAGCATCATCACTGCTATCGTCTTCATGAGAAAATGCTGCAGCTGGTTTTGTTCCAAACTTTGGCTCTATCACAGTAATTCTTAATTCAGCCGTAATTAAATATATGAAATATTAACCAAAATATATTATTTGATGTCCGCCCCCTCTACTTCTTCTTCTTTGTTTTATATCAACTATTATTTATATTCATTAATTTGGGTAACGAGTGGGTGGCCTACGAATCCGTTGCGAGCGCCTCAATGGTTCTCCTGTTGGTTGTGTTGATTCTTTCTTTTTTTTAGCCTGAGTTTTCTTCTGCTGACGCTGCTCCTCCTGTTCTTCTTCTTTGTCGGATTCGACCAATTCAGTGTTACTTACTTCATTGTTTTGCTCTTCTCCAGATGGTGTCTCTGATGGTACTGTTTCTGGAGTGGCTAATTTAGTACCCCTGTTGAAGAACCAACTCATTCTGCTGTGTAGTTATAGATGTTTCGTAAATGAAGTGTTAGACGATCAAGGTCAGAGATTGAACTGAATATTCATAGCAAGATGAGATCAGAACTAAACGGAAAGGCAAAGCTAACTTCGACTGTGCCTAAGTTTTAATACACTTGCAAAAGTTCACTCTGATTTAACCGATAGAATGTATATAGGATACGTGGGTTGCTATTTAAGTTTCTGGCCTAGGTCACTTCTAACCATTTTAGGACAAATTGACCTTTTCCCAAAAAAAAGTTTGGACTTTTATCGATAAAAGCTCCATACAACTCTTTTATGTGTTTGACGACGTTTGATATCGATTAACGATTAATCAAAAACTTACCTCGGAAGAAAAATGGAATTAACTCGTGATGCTCGTGCAATCATTTTTTACAACTTTCGACGTGGATTATCACGACAAGAGTGCAACGATGAACTTAAATCTTTGTATGGCGATGAAGCACCATCCTATAGCACTGTGAAAAATTGGTTTAATGAATTCAATCGCGGGCGACGCTCGCTCGAATACGAAGGTCGTGAAGGTCGTCCAAAAACAGTCGTTGTGCCAGAATACATTGAGGCCGTGCGTGAACTGATAATGCAAGATCGTTATGTGACATACCGTGAGATAGAGGCATCCTTGGGCATTTCTTCCACCAGCATACATTTGATATTGCATGAACACCTGGGCGTAAAAAAGGTTTGTTCTCTTTGGATCCCGCACAATTTGACAATCGCTCAAAAAAAGGCTCGTGTGGATTGGTGCAAAGAAATTTTGAAAAAATATAATCACGGTGTTTCAAAAGACGTTTATAAGATCGTCACAGGTGACGAATCATGGGTCTATGCTTATGAGCCCGAAACAAAACAGCAATCGAACGTGTGGGTCTTCGAAGACCAGCCAAATCCAACAAAAGTCGTTCGTGGAAGAAGCACTTTGAAGCAAATGGTCGCCTGTTTCTTCGGTAAAACTGGTCATGTGGCGACTGTTCTGCTTGAGCAACGTAGGACGGTCAATTCTGAGTGGTACACCACAATTTGTTTGCCTGAAGTCTTCGGAGAAATTCGAAAAACGAACAAGAGAAGACAGATCATTGTGCACCATGACAATGCAAGCTCTCACACATCAGCTCAAACCAGCGCCTTTTTGACCGTCGAATTGATGGGTCATCCGCCGTACAGCCATGACTTGGCACCCAATGACTTCTTTTTATTCCCGCACATCAAGAGAAAAATGCATGGTCAACGATTTTCGTCGCCAGAAGATGCTGTTGAAGAGTTCAAAAACCATGTTTTGGGGGTGTCTCAATCGGAGTGGAAAAAATGCTTCGACAATTGGTTTGAGCTCATGCAAAAGTGTATAAATCTTGCTGGAGAATACTTTGAAGAACAATAAAACCATTTTTGATCATAAATATTCGCGTTTTCATTATTAGGCCAGAAATATATATAGCAACCTACGTAATTTCTGCCTGTTACATACATTTGCACGAACTTAATATCTTTCCAATCATTAATTAAGGAGGTAACCTTCCCTCCTTTAGCGAAATCTACTTTAGTACCGAATTTCGATTCCTAATTTAAATAATCTCTCAATCAACAATTTCATATACTATAATTGCTTCCCATCTTACATAGAATTGAATTAAGAATAAGTTCATATGCCATTTGGATTTTGACAACAAACTTCAACTTGAACGTTTCGTCTACCATCCATTCATATGTTTGTATGACCTCCTGGGGGCAGCTGATGCTGTGTAGCTCCGTTCATATTCATATTGCTAGTTTTCAAATAATTTAACATGTTTCCATGCCAATAAATTCAATTGTCTTTGCCTGTAAGTGACATCTGCCATTCCCCCCGCCCACCGTCTTAACTCTTGTTGCCAAAAGCGTTTGTTCCGGCCTTGACTTGGAACTCCTTTTTGGCTGGCATATTTGATTTTGTAATTTGCATTTGATAAGCAACCAGAGGGTCTCCGGGCTGCCTTTGTCCTTGTCGGCTTTTTGTTTTGTTTTAATTCCATTTGAGTTGAGCTATCCGTTTTATCCATCTGGGGGAGGGGTGTGTTTTGCCAAACTTTTGAGCAGGAAGTAAAAATTGTACCTTGGGGAGAATTCAAATAAAATTTTGTATTTTTTTATTTTTGTGTATTTATTCATGTATATATATATTCAATATAGTTTGCAAAATAAACGAAACACAGGGAAGACGATGAAAAACAATTTTTGAGAAATAATAATATTATTGCCTAATTTGTAACATTAAATGTGTATTATGGAAACAGAAACAGCTATCACAATTTGGTCAAAATGTGTGCCAGCACAACAACAAGGCAAGAATCAAGCAAACAAATAACTAAATTTAATAATACATATTTTAATATAATTTTTGTTACACTATTATTTAATCGTTAACTGTTTTTTAACTATTGCTGAATTTCCTTGAGTGCGTCAATTAACTTTGATCCTTGAGGTGATTTCGAAAGGGCGAAATATTGAAATATGCTGTCCGTAGATAGTAAGGGGGTGTGTGGGGGAGGTAGATAGGTATTGGGCAGGGGGTGTAGGGACAGCATATTTCTTATACAAAAACTAAAAAATTAAACCTTATAAACATATAGTTGTATAATAGGTTGTACTTTGGGGTCAAGTTGGGAGATGGGGAAAACTGGTTGACACCATTTTATTCTAAATTTGTTCGGTTTTGCTTCGAGCTTGGACATTTAGCTAAATATTTGAGCCAAAGGTATAACATTAGGTATATTTCTAAACATAAAGGGTGGCGCAAAAAGTAATTATCTTTAATTTTAAATTAATTTAAAACCAGAACCGATATTCCGATTTTTTTTTTTGAGAATTGGTATTAAAGAACCCAAATTCGGTTCAAAACCGGGTTCCAATTCTGTTTAAAAGGTTCAAGACCGATTCCAAACTAGATTAAACCTGGTTCAGAGTCATCTCTTAGAAATAATTTGAGTAACAAACTGCAAATTTTATGAGTATTTTCAAAAGATTTAACTAAGAAAAATGCACCCCCAAGAGATGAAAAACTTTTGGAAAAATTTAAAAGGGAAACTATTTTTTTATCGAATTAACTTCAAACTCGATTTGTAAGTAAAGTATGCAAAATAATTTGCCAATTGTATTCGTTACCGGTTAGAAATAACGGTTATGGTTTCAGTTGAATAAAGTCTCGTAGAAGTGCATTAAGAGCTTGCAAGACGTGCAAAAAGGTTTGACCGGCACTCACTTGGGAGTAGAGGTGCGCGCGTGAGCGATATTTCCTTTACGTAACGCACGATTTATGAAATAAAAATTTCTTGACGCACGATTCACGAACACAATTTTATAAAGGCGAATTTTTGCATGAAGATACCATGCTTCTTTCATGGGTGTAATGGATACACTACACCTTTTGTACAGAGCAGCTGCAAGCAGCGGATTCACGAAATCAAAAGCAAATCAATTTTATGAATAATAGCTCTGGGGCTGATTTCGTTTTGCTTTCTAGTGTGACCGTATTCTTCGAAGAAAATTAAGAGACCAAACTTGGTGATTGTTTACATTCAGCTTTGTAAAGCTGCGAACATTATGAAACTATATGCTCTGATATGAAACTATTATTTGAGAGGCTGTCAACAAGCCTTTGAGCCTTTGTTTACTACAGCGATAATTGTCAATCAGCTGTATACGAAATCAAAATCAAATCAGTGCGCAAAACAGGTCGTTCCGTCAACAGATTTTGATTTGCTTTCACGAAATCAAAATCAAAAGCAAATCACTTTCAGGAATCCCTCTATTATTATTAATCAAATATAATAGAAACGCACGCACGAAAGGCTGTGTTTTCTCACGATCACGTCGTAAAACATCGTGACACGTTTAAATTCACATCACGCGCGCACCTCTAGTTGATACCCTTTGTCCCTCGAGGGGATAGGTTAGGTTGCGATGGCAGAGAGCGACAAGTCATTCCCCTCCTGGGCCCATTGCGATGCCATATATGATCTCGTTAACCCTATTAATCCTGGATACAGAAACATTGTGTGGACAGAATGAACCTAAGAGCTGGGATCTCTAGCTCGGATATCTAAGAAAGGTGGAGCAGGAGAGGTTGACCAAAAATCCTTAGAATTTTTCTACTCAGGGCAGAGAAGTTGTTGTACTGTTTCCTCCTATTCTTCATAGAAGTCATGGTGTGTGACGCCAAGGCGAGCAGCAAGTCTGCCAATAAGGCCGCGACCTGTCAGGTCACGTAAAAGTGTGTTGGAACGTTTAAGGTCAAATGTGGAACACGTAAGTCTCAGTACGACGCAGTGTTTTGGCTTTTGTGTGAAGTTTAAAAGTCGCCATAGGCATCTCTATCGTGCTCTTCTCTGAAAGGAGCTCGTTGGTAGTACCTGGTTTGGCTAGTTTGTCTGCAGTCTCGTTTCCGTCTATGTTCCGGTGCCCAGGCACCCATATCAGGTGAATACTTAAGTGTCGGGCGATCTCGTTCAGGGATAACCGACATTCAGTGAGCGTTTTGACATTGTTAGTGTGGGAGTAAAGTGCCTTTAAAGCGGCTTGATTGTCCGCGTATATGAAAACGTTTCCTTCTTTGATCGTGAGTGTAATAAGGTAGGTGGAGGCTTCCGCTTGGAACACACTTGAAGTCTAGGTTAGGAAAGAAGACCTACTTTTCGTTGAGCTCGAGAGGAAGAAGATTGTACATCAGGGATGCCCATAGCCCATACATATAACGAAAAACATTTGCTAAAGGACAACAATCACAAGAAGAAGATGGAGAGAAACCGGTTATTACCCGCTGCTGTGTGCCTATAGCTGCGCGCATTGCAAGAACAACTGAACTGTTAGAGCATAGGCTTTGGGCAACCCTGTTGTACATCATCGATCTACTTATCAATTACCAAAGATTAAGACCTATCAGTACCATCCTTTACAGTCTTCTGTCTTTTTTCTTTCTAATGGCAATTTCTAATTTCCTGTCCTCTCTTTCTCATTTTATTACTTTTCTAAGTAGATGATTTGAGAAGTTTCAGTTCCCCCGAGTCTGACTACGAATCAGTTAAATTTCTACCAGGGACGGAACATAACAGTTATTTTCATAAAACTCTTATTGATATAAAACAATGAAGCTCATATGGCAAAATTATTTTAAATACACCAAAACGTTTGTTTTTCTTTCCGCCATCGATATTTTTGCTTACTTTTACGGTCAATAGAGTTATTTTTAATCGTTATAATAAAACTCTGTAAATAACAGTTATTAAAGACTTTTTTAATTACACAGTTAACAGTTATTTGAAGACTTTTATAGTTAAACTCATAAATGAGAGGTTTTTAAAGACTTTTATGAAATATTAATTGTTATATATTCAATTAATAAAGACTTTTGTATTATAACTTAGAAATAACAATTATTAAAGACTTTTATTTTATTACTCAGAAATTAAGAGTTATCGAATGACTTTTATTAAAAAATTCATTCAGAGATAAAATTCTTTTTATTTTTTATAGCTTTAGCTGTTTTCTCTCTGCGTGAATGATCCATTCGGTATACCTTATCATTACCTCCGATAAATATAAGAAGACTTTTACATTGTGATTTAAAAATATAAGTTTTTGACTGAGTTTTATTTACTGAGTTAAATAATAAAAGTCTTTTGATAACTCTTATTTTCTGAGTAATAAAATAAAAGTCTTTAATAATTGTTATTTCTGAGTAATAAAATAAAAGTCTTTAGTAACTGTTATTTGTTGACTATTTTATAAAAGTCTTTCTACAACTGTTATTAAGTTAGTAATATAATAAAAGTCTTTAATAAGTTAAGTTTTAAATAACTTTTTTTGCGGAGTAAAAAAATTAAAGTCCTTCATAACTATTATTTGAAGCCTTAATCATTACAACTCTCAAAATAACTTTTAACTGTGAACTTATAAGTTTTAACTGTTACCGTCCCTGGCTTCTACTGGTTTTAGATTCTTAATTAAGAGTGAGGTAGACATTCAACGTTTCCTATATTGAAATTTGGCGGTCCTAAGAACGAACCGACATCAGAAATGAGTTTTCAACAATGTTGGCGTTGCCGTACCTTAGTTTACCCGTTTGAAGTACATTCCAGTCAAATGAGGGAAAGTTTTCTTCGAAGCATGGGCTTCCAGAAATACCATAAGGCTAGTTTTATTCACCTAGATTGAGATTTCAGGAAGCTTAGAGCGACTCGAGATCGATAAATGGGTTTTTTACATTTTTTGGGGTTGCCATACGTTTTGAAATCTTTTAATAATTACTTTTTGGCCATACGGACTTCTATTCTTCTTTCATTAGCCTAAGTTCAGAAGCTAAAATACTTTGATCAAACTAGGGTTAGGATTTTATTCCGCGCTTATCTATTTTTTAATTTGCTTTAAAGAAAGCAAAACAAATCGTGAGGTGGATATTAACACTGTCCCTCAGGCTTCAACTAGCCCGTTTTTGTGGGTGCTTTCTTAACATTCTCACTTCCAAAAAATCTCACTTTCTGCCATATCAACTTCTATTCATACCATTTTATACCTTTGACAAACATCTATTGTGCAATGGAACATAAACTTGTGGGATAGTTCTTACATACAATATGGTGTTATATAGTGTGGGGCGGTGTTACGCGTAAGTATGTATATAGTGGGGTAAGTATGTATGCCTAATGTATGATTAAGATACTGGTTACTTGGTAAACTCCTCGACGACAACAACTACACTTAGTTTTACGTACTAACAAACAAACGATCTCTTGCTCTCTCGCTCTAAAGCCTGTTCATCAGCTCATTCTATCCCTTTCCTATTCAATTTGTTTGGTTTGATGGTAAGGGATGGTTCAATGGATCGGGTGGGATGGGGGGGTGCGCGCGCTACCAACCGCTACTACTGCTGCTCTACGTGCTACGTCCGATTTGCAACCAGGCGAGCAACAACTGCAAGGCCGGCTGGAGCAGCACCAGTTTTCAGATATCAGCATTTATATTGATGCGAGTCAGAAACTCGCCCTGCGAATCGGCCACAGCGCGTATTATCTCCAGCAACAGTTCGCGCGACAAGCTGGCAATTTTCGGTAAACGTGCCACTTTGGCAAAATCTTTGACAATCAATTTTAAGGCATACTCCTTGATGTCATAGATTTTGGTGATATCGGATGCCTCCAGTGTTTGTAGCACATTCTCATAGGTGATATTATGTTCGAGCGAATATTTGCAGAATGCATGCAAACGATTATTGGCCAGGCCATAAAAACAGGGTGCCTGGAATAGATATAAGGCATCCTGAGGTGGCATTTTGGTTTCGCCATAATAAATGTAACGTAACAGCGAATGGAAGGCCTCCAGTGAGGGTGAAATTTCGCCAATTTGTATCTGGAAAAAAAAGAAAGAAATTTATATAAGTGAGAAGAAGAAAAAGAATAATTAAGCAATTAACTGGTCTAAAAAAAATGCATCACCAATTTTTAAGCCGGAGCACAGTGGTGTAGTTTTACCCTAAACTGTAGATTAATTTATCTACCGGAATACAAATTATAAGCAAAAGCAAAAACACGCAAACAAATCATGAACGGGATACATGAAATATATAAAACTCACATATGGGTACAACACGTTAATATACAGATGGGAAAACAATTATAGGATAGAATTATATTTGTCTAATTGATCAAAAAAATAACAGTTTTGCGATTTTTTCAAGTCTTAATATTTTTAATATTGCTTAGTATTCCCCCAGTATGAAAAAAGTAGAACTGGCCTTGAAATGGTTATCAATATTTGGTTTTTAGTTTTTTATAGATAAAGAGCGAAAAAATGGCAAAAAAATAATAGAGCCACTAATGCATTCTTCATAGAATCCGCAGAATTTCTTCGATAAAACGCACATGGTTAAGAGATTTGACTTTGATTTTATTATTTTGATCATCAAGAGTAAAGTAAATCAATTCCAGGGTTCGTGAAAAACACTGGAGTTCGGAAAATCGCGATATCATCAACAAAAATTAATTTTGATTGGAAATTCTTTAAAGAAGCTGTTCGATTGGTTGGATATTCAAAAAAAAATGATTCGGAACGCAATAATCTACAAAGAAAAGACTGAAACAAGTGCAAAAAGTTTACACATGACCCAGAGAACAGAATTTAAGAACCCGTGTGCCTAAGATAAGTCCCTCCGTTATAATCCAGACACCTACTAATCGCAACAAGTTCGCAAATCAACATCTAAATTGACAATCCCAATAATGTTGGAATATTTTATGAAAATATGAGAGTACAGCGGGGTCCCAAAAGGGCTGCTCTACAATTGATAGCATTTGGAGTGCAAACGAAAACTTTATATGTTCTTTATCGTCTTTCGAGCTGCGTTTGATACGATAAACAGAAAGACACTGTTATATAAGCTCAGCATTATAGAAAGAATGCAACAATAACAACTGTGTGGAATGGGTGTCAATTGTCAGAGTGGTTTAAAACCATACGAATAAGGCAAGGATGTATTATGAGCCCATTGCTCTTTGCGCTTTATATAAACGATATTCAAGATGTACTAATGTACGCAGATGACATGGTGTTATTAGCTGAAAGTCCAAACGAAATGCAGAATATGTTTGACCAGGCGTCCCAATATTGCAAACAATGGATTCTAGAAGTCCACGAAGACAAATCAAAAATAATTACCTTTCTAAAGATAATGTTTATGCTGCCAGCGAACATTACAATCTATGCTCTTCACCTAGAAACAGGACTGTCAACAATATACCAAAAAACTCTGCTAATTGCAGAGTTTTCATCAGAAAGAGCCAATACCTTACGAAATGGGCCAGACTTTTTTTAACTACCTGTGTCCACACATGTGAATTAGGAAACCAACATTAGTGGAACACGTCACAGAATTTAGTGAGAATGGACGCTCAACATTGCAATATAATTGTCTTAATAACAATTTAGGAAGTAATAATTACTTAAACGAAATGTTTTTACTTGGATACAGACCGCACATCACGGATAACATCTGCACCTTATGCAATATGCAGGCAAGAAATGATACAGCACACGTCATTGCTAGATGCCCCATTCTGACTGAATTCAGAGTAAGTCACTACGGAAGGCCAATCTTATCAGACGTCGGATGTCTTAAATGTACTAAATGGAAAAAAGTGGTTTGGTTCTCCAAAGTTGCACCAAGCTACCGAGCTAAAATAATTCAAGAAAACTTTTAAATAAAAAATTTGATATAAATTTATATACACTCCCCACCAATAGAATAGGACAATTGAAAGGCGATACACACAGTGCGCTTACTAATGAAGAAAGGCGACTTATATTAAAACGAGAAGGCAAAGCTAACTTCGACTGTGCCGAAGTTTTAATACACTTGAAAAACTTTACTCCAACTGATTTAACCGGTAAAATATATATAGGATATAGATATCAAATATTTAAAAAAAATTAAATTACACTAGTTTACAGCGAAAAAGACCCATTGAAGTCATTATTTTTTAATGATGTATTTTGGAATGCTGAACTCAAAAATGAATTTCAAAATTTTTTCTATGGATTCGTTTTTGAATTAGAATTTTTTTTTAGTTTTTCGGTAGGTACCCATACTTTCTAAACCATATCTCGAGTTACAAACAACTAATGGAGTCAAGCAAGGGATTAATCAAAAGGGTATTCAATTCCTAATAATCTAGTTCAAGAACATTTTACAATCGGTTTTGTAGTTTGAAAGTTAGAAGTAAAAATATTTCAAAAAAATGATTTTTTTCTCAAAAACGTGAAAAATTTGATTTCCTAAAATCTTTGAATGGTTGAAAATTATTTTAAAAAAATTGTTTTTTGTTTTACAAAGAATATGAGGTATTGATGACGAAAATCTGTGGATAAATAGCGAAGTTGTGAGCAATTTTGTGAAAGTACTAAGAGTCAAATTTGACTATTTTACGTGTTTATTAAAAAAATTTTTTTACTTCGCTTTTTGCTCAATGTACGAGTTCCAATAGAAGCCAAATCACAGGAAAAACATTAAGAGCAAGGCCAAAAACGAAAAAAAATAAATATATTTTCTAATAAATACATAAACACTAAAATTTGACTGTTAGTAATTGTACTCAAATGCTCACAACTTTATCACAACTTTATCCATAGATATTCTTTATCAATACCTTATTTTCTTCATAGAAGTGCTATTTGTAAGAACAAAAGAAAAAAACAATTTATTTTTATCAGTTTCAACCTTTTACAGATTTTAGGAAATACAATTTTACACGATTTTGAGAAAAAAATAGATTTTTTCGAAATATTTTTGGTTGTAGCATTTAAACCACTAAACCGATTGGAAAATGATCTTCAACAAGATTATTTAAAATTGCATACCCTTTAGAATTATTCCTTGCTAGTCGATATCCAAAGTTTCTAACTCGAGATATGTCTTTAAATGTAAGGATACCTACCGAAAAAACGAAACAAAATTCTAACTCAAAAACGTATCCATACAAAAATTTTTGAATTTCATTTTTTAGTTCAGCATTCCAAATACATCATAAAACAGAAAGTAACTTCGACTGTGCCGAAGTTTTAATACACTTGAAAAAACTTTACTTCAACTGATTTAACGGGAAAAATATAAGATATAGATATCAGATATTTAAAATTTTTAAATCATTGTAAATTCATACATAAAAAGTAAAACACATTTTTCCGACCGATTGGTCCTATGGCAGCTATATGCTATAGTCATCCGATTTTGATAAATTTTTTCAGACTTGTATGGAAACATATAAAACAAATATATACTACGACTGGGGACGCTACGATAAAAACAAAAAAGTTTTTCTCACTAGAAGTAGTTTTTTGACCGACCGTTTATATGGCAGCTATATGCTATAGTCATCCGATTTTGATAAATTTTTTCAGAATTGTGTGGAAACATATAAAACAAATATATACTACGATTCGAGACGCTACGATGGAAATCAAAAAAGTTTTTCTCACAAAGACTTATTTTTCGACCGATCGTTCCTATGGCAGCTATATGCTATAGTGATCCGATTTTGATACATTTTTCCAGGATTATGTGGAAGCATATAAAACTAACATATACCAAGATTAGTGACGTTACATAGGAAAACAAAAAAGTTTTTCTAACTAGAACTAGTTCTTAGACCGATCGTTCCTATGGCAGCTATATGATATAGTCATCCGATCCGGCCGGTTCCGACATATTAGTTTAGTTGCGTCAAAAAGAAGACTCTGTGCAAAATTTCAGCTCGATAGCTTTAAAACTGAGGGACTAGTTGGTTGACGGAAATGAACTCGGCTCGTCGTCTTAAGATATATATATGTTTATGTGGTCGGAAATGAATATTTCTATGCGTTACAAACTTCTGGGCAAAATTAATATACACTTTCATAAAAATAACAGCTTGAATGGGTATTTATTTTTTTTTATTTTTGTAAACTAGTGTTATTGATAATAATAATTTGATACCATAAAAAAAAACTTTTCTAAGTAAAACACATTTCCGACAGATCGGTCCTATGGCAGCTATACGATATAGACATCCGATCCGTCCGGTTCCGACAAGAATATATATAGTTTAAGGGGTCGGAAATGAATGTTTCTATGAGTTACAAACTTCTGGGCAAAATTAACATACACTTTTCAAGTGTATAAAAATAGAAGGCTAACATCGGCTACGCCGATAATTTACATACCCTTGCAGTTCCCGCTTGGGGCATGACGGCAACATGACGGGTGTGACAATCCCGCGGACCTCAGTTAAGGTACTCCCTGGACCGAGTCTGTCGGGACAAAAAGGGAGAAGCCCACTGAGCTTATCGGTACTACGGGAAAGGATTCGTAGTGGTTGTGAGTTGATACCTACATCGCGGGTAAAACCCTTCGGGGTTTGACGTGGAGTTGCGTATCAACCGGGTGCTGGGACCCAGAGAACAGCAGAGGTTTTAGGTCGGCCTCGCCCCTCATCAAGGGAGGACTGTACGCCCGACAGTGTGCAATTCAATTGGTACCTGGGGGACTCCGGTCTTCTGGGTGCGCTAGTCTGGCGTTACCAAACCAGGCTCATTGTATCATTACGCTCTTTTCAGAGCGTATAGGGTACCGTGGGATTAAGCCAACACGGCAGGTACTCACGTTAAGCATGATGAACTTTAATATATTTGCAGTTTTTAAAAGACTTTATCATTGATAACAAAAAAGTTTTTCTTACTAGAACTAGTTTTTGGACCGATCGTTCCTATAGCAGCTATATGATATAGTCATCCGATTTTGATCAATTTTTCCACAATTGTGTGGAAGCATATTAAACTAATATATAACACGATTGGTGACGCTAAAATAGAAAAAAACGAGAAGGCAAAGCTAACTTCGACGTAGAAACAGACGGACGGACAGACGGACCGATGGACATGGCTATATCAAATCAGCTCGTCATGCTGATCAAGAATATATATACTTTATGGGGTCGGAGATGCTACCTTCTATGCGTTATAAACATCGTGACAGTTTCAATATACCCTCTGCAAGGGTATAAAAAACGTTTAATTCTTTCGACCCTTTGTCAAAAATCAGAACACAATTTGGTTTTTAAGGCAGTTTCAGAACTATGCGTCACGTTATTTCGAGTGCTAAGCATATAAAAAGATAAACGAGAAGGCAAAGCTAACTTCGACTGTGCCGAAGTTTTAATACACTTGAAAAACTTTACTCCAACTGATTTAACTAGAAAAATATATATAGAATATAGATATCAGATATTTAAAATTTTTAAATCATTGATAATTAAAATTTGATACCATAAAAAAACTTTTCTTAGTAAAACACATTTTCCGACCGATCGGTCCTATGGCAGCTATATTCTATAGTCATCCGATTTTGATAAATTTTTTCAAAATTATGTGAAAGCATATAAAACTAATATATACCAAGATTGAGGACGCTACGATAAGAAACAAAAAAGTTTTTCTCACTAGAAGTAGTTTTTTGACCGACCGTTTATATGGCAGCTATATGCTATAGTCATCCGATTTTGATAAATTTTTTCAGAATTGTGTGGAAACATATAAAACAAGTATATACTACGATTCGAGACGCTACGATGGAAATCAAAAAAGTTTTTCTCACAAAGACTTATTTTTCGACCGATCGTTCCTATGGCAGCTATATGCTATAGTGATCCGAATTTGATACATTTTTCCAGAATTATGTGGAAGCATTTAAAACTAACATATACCAAGATTGGTGACGCTACGATGGAAAACAAAAAAGTTCCGATCCGGCCGGTTCCGACATATTAGTTGCGTGCAGTAAAAAGAAGACTCTGTGCAAAATTTCAGCTCGATAGCTTTAAAACTGAGAGACTAGTTCGCGTAGAAACAGACAGACAGACGGACAGACAGACAGACGGACAGACAGACAGACAGACGGACGGACAAGCGGAAATGAACTCAGCTCGTCGTCCTGATCAAGAATATATATAGTTTATGGGGTCGGAAATGAATATTTCTATGCGTTACAAACTTCTGGGCAAAATTAATATACACTTTTCAAGTGTATAAAAATCATGAAGAAGCCACCTCTTAACCCGGCTCGAATGCCACAACGCCTCAGTTTCGGTCTGGCACATATGACGACGAATAAAAATTTAATGTCGATGGTCCTGATGGCTATTGCTATTAATTCCATGATCTCCGAAGAAAAACTCATTATTTGGACCGACCACATATCAAAATTGGGGATGTAATGGTCTGGGCAATTCGTATTATAACGCCGGAAAATTAACATTTTTGTGAATTACGATAAATGTGTTGTCTTTCAGTGGTATAAATATTGAAAAAGTCGGTTTTATACTTCTATAACCTTTTTAGACCTCAGCCGTGGATTTACAAACTTAATAAGTATTACAGCCCGGATTGTTTAAACTTTTATAAAGAGCCAAAATGTGAAGCTATTAAGCTGCCCGATTTACTCTCCGCAATTAAACATCATCGAAAATGTCTGGTTATGGTTGACACGTCAAGTATATGGATCAGGACTACAATATTCAGTTATACCTGAACTAATCTAAACCATATTATCAGCTTAAAAATCGATATCTTTAATTTATTTGAATTTTGAATAAATCCCTTCCAAACCGGATGTGTGAAGTTTTGGAACAGAAAGGTGGCTCAACACACTTTTAAAACTTTTTTCAAAATCTAAAATACTTCAATTACCTTGAACTTAAGCAGTATGTGTGTTCAGAATTCTCTAAAATAGCTTTTTCGTTATATGTTATTGGCGCAAAATTAGGACCCCGAATTTGTTAGCTTTTTGGTAAAAAATTTTTTGTTAATACTTAGTCTTAGTTAATACTCGCTTAGTCTTCCTTCAGGATATGTTGTAACAATCAAATGACCTTTACCTAAACAAAAAAAATTAAGCCTCTAGCTTGCTTGGTTTGGAAGCATTGGTCAATAAAAAAACAGACATAAGGGGTGTCCTATTCTATTGGTGGGGAGTGTATAGTTGGTAATAAAATATGTATATTAACTAACGGCTTATTGCAATGCTGAAATCCTAAATAAAAAACACACTACGCACTTTTTGCATTTATTGGGCATTTCCTTTCGTCGAACGGCTGTTATGTGCGCCACTGTTGGCATACCTGCTATTGATAAATTCTGCACAAACTCTACAGTAAGGCCTAAAAGAGGACACACGTTCCTCCATTTAAAAAACCTGTATTCTGACAACACACAGCTTTCTTATCCTAGCCACAGGAACAAGCCCCTGTCAAACATAAAGAAACGAATCACACTATGGAGCTGACCAAGACTTTTTTGAAATGGTTGAATGTTTTTCTTTTCTTGATGGCTTTACCATGATTTGATTAAGCTGCAAAAATTGCTAAAAAATTAGGAAAATGTATGTCGAAAGTGAGAACAGTGTGTGAGCAACTGAACAAAAAAGTGCAAATTATAAACAACTTAACAGTAAATGTTAAATCTACAGACTACGGACTCACATTGACGGTATTATCCGGTGGCATAAATGAACGGAACATGCCTTGGAAATAGGTACAACGTGATGATAATACAGACTTATGCGCTGGTATCACATGATCCTCCAATATGAGGCTAATATCGCAGAAATCTTTGCCAGTTGTTTCCAGGAATGTGGATAAATCAATTTCCAAAGTGGTGCCTGGAAAACACACACACATTTAACAAGTTTTAGCAAGAGCAAATTGATCAAAAGAACTTACCTATGTTGGACTCGAAACTGGTGTCCATTACCAACTTGCTGGGATGCAGACGTTTGCGTATAATCTCCACCAGCAGTGGCTTATCCAGATCACTAAACTCACTGGACATTACCACTTCGGTGAAGTTCTCCTCTTTGATAATAAACTGCATGCAGTGATCTTTGATGATTTTGATGCTGTGTACAAAAAACTTGGATAAATGAATACAAACTCCCTAAACTACACTCACTTGCTGCGATCCGCATTATACAGGGCCTCCAGCACATTGATTTTATTAATCTTATAATCCAAATACTGTATACAGCCGTGCGCCAGGCGCGGCATGGTAAACAATCCAGCCAATTGATAGATATCCGTTATCAAAATGATTATATTCTTACTGTACGTATCCTTCAGATCAATGCGATCCGTATATATGTAGTTCAGTATGATGTCAAAGGCCTCGGGCGTGGCATGTGCCAAACGTACCTCCAGCATGGGCGCCCGATCGCCGCCCACTCCGGTATTCAATGCCTGTGCATCCACCTGACCCACACCATACAGCTTCTCCAGCTGCTGCTGACGTGCCTCGCGCGCTGCAAAAATCTTATTGCGCAAATATTTGGAACGAGCGGCCACAAATGCTATGTGCGCCAAAATGTGCACCTCCTCCGCCCCCACCACAAATTTGATATCGCAGAATTGCTTCTCCTGAAAGAATTTACCAAAATCATCGCGCAGCGTGCATTTCGGATAGCTGGAGAACTGAAAGCGATAGGTATCGCCGCGCCGCACGCTATTGTCCACGGTGCCGCCAAAGATGTACATGGCATCGCATATAACGGCCGAGGCATGAAACACCCTACCCGATGGCACATCCGAATTCTGTTCCGGCTGTATGACCGACCACACTTGCGAGTCCAGATCATAGCAATGCAAATCATTTGGCAAAGTGGAATCGGCCGAACCACCGAATACATACAGAAAGCGATCATGATGCACCATGGTGTGACCATAGCGACGTGAAGGTGGTGCCGAGGTGGCACCCCTTAAAACGGGCTCATTGGAAATGCGTCGCCAGGTGCGGGTCTTAAAATGAAACTCAAACAAAGAGTTGGTTATCTGTAGGCCGCTCTGACCGGAAAACACATACATGGCATCACGGGCCACGGCCACCGGGAAATTGCAACAGGTCGGCGGACGGTCACCCTGCTGTTCCACCTCCTCCCATTGATGATTCTCGCCGGTAAGGTTAAGGGTCCACATATCGTTGAGCCGGGCATTGCCATCATAGCCGGCATAGATCCACATTTTGTTGTCATAGACAGCGGCACCATGGGCGGAACGGGGCACGGGTTGTCTATAGAGAGGAGAGAGAGAGAGTGTTGTAGTGTATTTTATTTATCCGCCGATGTTTTAAATAGCCTTACAGTTTTTGAAAGACGCTACCATTGATAACAAAAAGTTTTTCTTACTAGAACTAGTTTTTTTACCGAATGTTTATATGGCAGCTATATGCTATAATCATCCGATTTTGATACATTTTTCCAGAATTGTGTGGAAGTATATAAAACTAATATATACCACGATTGGTGATGCTACGATGGAAAACAAAAAAGTTGTTATACCCTTGCAGAGGGTATATTAAAATTGTCACGATGTTTGTAACGCTTAGAAGGAAGCATTTCCGACCACATGAAGTATATATATTCTTGATCAGCATGACGAGCTGAGTTCATTTCCGTCTGTCCGTCTGTTTCTAAGCTATCTTCTCCCTCAGTTTTGAAGCTATCTTGACCAAACTTTGCAAAAAGTCTTTAAATACACATAGGCTGCACATTAGTCGGAATCGGCCGGATCGGATGACTATATCATATAGCTGCTATAGGAACGATCCGTCCAAAAACTAGTTCTAATGAGAAAAACTTTTTTGCTTTCCATCGTAGCGTCACCAATCGTGGTATATATAAGTTTTATATGCTTCCACACAATTCTAGAAAAATTTATCAAAATCGGATGACTATAGCATATAGCTGCCATAGGAACGATCGGTCTAAAAACAAATTCTAGTGAGAAAAACTTTTTTGTTTTCCATCGTAGCATCACCAATCGTGGTATATATTGGTTTCATATACTTCCACACAATTCTGAAAAAATATATCGAAATCGGATGACTATAGCATATAGCTGCCATAGGAACGATCGGTCTAAAAACAAATTCTAGTGGGAAAAACTGTTTTGTTATCAATGGTAGAGCCTTTCAAAAACTGCAAGGGTATTTAAAACATCGGCGTAGCCGAACTATTTCACTAGAAATAGTTTTTTGAACGACCGTTCCTATGGCAGCTATATGATATAGTCATCCGATCCGGCCGATTCCGACAAATGTGCAGCCTATGTGTATTTAAAGACTTTTTGCAAAGTTTGGTCAAGATTGCTTTAAAACTGAGGGAGGAGATAGCATAAAAACAGACGGAATGAACTAAGCTCGTCATGCTGATCAAGAATATATATAGTTTATGGGGTCGGAGATGCTTCCTTCTATGCGTTACAAACATCGTGACAATTTTAATATACCCTATGCAAGGGTATAAAAAGCACAAACAGAAGAGGGCCGAGATGACTGCCTTGAGGAACTCCAGAGGTCACAAAGACCGAATTAGATGTGTAATTATTAAAGATGACTTTTTGAGTTCTATTTAGGAGATACGATGAAATCCATTTCGGAAGCCCTAATGAAAACCCCAGGAGTCGCAATTTCAGGATCAAAAGGATATGGGAATCACTTTCAAATGCCTTACTAAAATCAGTAAATATAACATCAGTTTGTTTGCCAAGAGTAAAACTATGAATTGCTGTTGAGGTAAATTAAAGTAAGTCTGTAGAATTGGATCGGTTTTGAACAAAACCATGCTGATACGGAGAAATTAGAGGACAACAATAGTGTTGAAGCTGAGATGTTATTAGTTGTTCGAAGAGTTTAGGTATAGCAGAGAGTTTCGCAATTCCCCTATAATTGGAAATGTCAGACCGTCACCCCTTTTTATGTAAGGGCATTAAAAAAATTTCTTTCCAAAGTGACGGAAATACAGATTGCTCAAGAGACTTACAGAAAAGTATATTCAGTTGGAAAAACAAGTAAGAAAGTCGGTCAAGCCCGACTGTAATATACTCTGTACCTGTTTGTATATTACTTATAACTTTAAAGTGTTACTAAAATCGGTCACAGAATCTGTGCAAGTGCTGTCCATCACGATTACGGGCGTAATTATTTGATTTGCTTAAAATTCGAATATCGTTCATCTGATCTGGAAACGGTGTATGGTGAATCGATAAATAATGACGATTAAAATATATCCCTAAAAGGTTCAAACAATCTGTCTTTAAAATTGTGAAAGATATTCGATTTTGTTCAAATTGTGGGGGGTGACAACTCTGCCATCGTTCATCTGATCGGAAAACGATGTATAGGGGCTCGATAAGTAATGATGAGTAGAATATATGTCTAGAAGGTTCGATCAACCTAACTCCAAAATTGCGGGATATTTGAGGTGTTTTTCAAAGTGCGGGGGTGGCAACTCTGCCATCGTTCATCTGATCGGAAAACAATGTATGGGGGCTCCATAGGTAACGATGAGTAGAATATATGTCTAGAAGGTTCGAACAACCTAACTCCAAAATTGTGGAAGATATTATGTTTTTTTCAATTTGCGGGGGAGTTAGAGGGCGTGGCAAAAATCAAAACTAAACTTGATCTGCCTGCAAGTATAAGAAGCTTATGTTCCATACACTTCAAAGCTTTATCTCTTACCATCTCTGAGATCTCTTCGTTCAAACGGACAGACAGACGGACATGGCTATATCGACTCGGCTGTTGATGCTGATCAAGAATTTATATAATTTATAGGGTCGGAGATGCCTCCTTCTGGCTGTTACAAACATTTGCACAAACCCAATATACTCTTTGTACCTTCGGTACAGAGTATAAAAAGGATGATCAAATGATAGAACAAAATAAAATATAAGTATACACGAGAAGGCAAAGCTAACTTCGACTGTGCCGAAGTTTTAATACACTTGAAAAAGTTTACTCCAGCTGATATAGATATAGATATCAAATATTTAAAATTTTGAAATCATTGATAATAAAAATTTGATACCATAAAAAAAACTTTTCTTAGTAAAACACATTTTCCGACCGATCGGTCCAATGGCAGCTATATGCTATAGTCATCCGATTTTGATCAATTTTTTCGAAATTATGTGATAGAATATAAAACTAATATATACCAAGATTGGAGAAGCTACGATAGAAAACCAAAAAGTTTTTCTAACTAGAAATAGTTTTTTGGCCGACCGTTTATATGGCAGCTATATGCTATAGTCAGCCGATTTTGATACATTTTTTCGAAATTATGTGAAAGCATATAAAACTAATATATACCAAGATTGGAGACGCTACGATGGAAAACAAAAAAGTTTTTCTCACTAGAAGTAGTTTTTTGACCGACCGTTTATATGGCAGCTATATGCTATAGTCATCCGATTTTGATAAATTTTTCCAGAATTGTGTGGAAGCATATAAAACTAATATATACCACGATTGGTGACGCTACGATGGAAATCAAAAAAGTTTTTCTCACAAAGACTTATTTTTCGACCGATCGTTCCTATGACAGTTATATGATATAGTTATCCGATCCGGCCGGTTCCGACATATTAGTTGCGTGCAGTAAAAAGAAGACTCTGTGCAAAATTTCAGCTCGATAGCTTTAAAACTGAGGGACTTGTTTGCGTAGAAACAGACAGACAGACAGACGGACGGACGGACAAGAGGAAATGAACTCAGCTCGTCGTCCTGATCAAGAAAATATATATAGTTTATGGGGTCGGAAATGAATATTTCTATGCGTTACAAACTTCTGGGCAAAATTAATATACACTTTTCAAGTGTATAAAAATGACAGTTTTAAAAAGGACAGATATATCCGGAAAAAAGACAAATTGGCAACACTGAGTTGCGGCAATACCAACAGCAAAATCAGCTGAGGTAGCAGTTATGGATGCAGCAGCAGGAACAGCAATGGGTACCGCAGCAGAGACTACAGCAAGTGCTGCAGCAGGAGGAAACACAGCGGCTGCTGCATCAGCAACAACATCATGAGGTATAGTAGGATTCGTAGCACAGTAAGGACCATAACTTAACAAAACATTTATTGCTCACAGATTAACAAAGGAAATTTGATACACAAAAGTTTCTTAAAATATAACTATCTTTTCTTCATCCTACTTCTCCTCGTTCACCATATTGGGCTTGACCAAAGCACGCATCCAGCTGCTAGCCAAACAAAGCAAGGGATTCACCACATCACGTGGCGATCTTAAGCTAATTTCGCTATACTGCAAACTTCTTCTTTGCATGACCTGAATCATGCGTTTGGCCTGGATGTTTCGTTGTCCATTCTGGGTTACTCCGCACAGCATAACCGGTATATTGGCACATAGGCGCAACAAATCACGATGCCACATGGGCACCTGCTTGTAGCTAATACGTGAACTCAAATCAAACAATATGATGGCACAATGGACATCATATAGGTCAGTGAAATGTCCATCTATGGCTAACTTTGGCATTATAAAGCGTAAATCATCATTAAGGAGTAGCAATTGATGCGTTTTGATATGCTTTCGTTTGGTTAACTTGGCATTTAATTGGCGTTTGATATAATTTGTCAAACTCGCCGTGCCAATGAGTCCACAATTTAAGGTGAGTTGATGCTGATCGTCGGCCGCCATTGTAACTATGATATATCGATAATCGATTACTCACCTGCCCGAGAATTTCCATTCCACCCACATGGCGCTAAGGAATTTGTATTCAAACAAATCATTCTTGTTGGTCAGATTGGAGTTGGAATGAATGTCACCGGTGTAACCGCCAAATATAAACATTGAACTGCCCGCCACCACAGCGGAATGATGATAACGCGGTGCCGGTGGTGTGCCAGTGGCACAGGCACGTCCCCAGGATTTGTCTTTGACCCCGAAACGTATGAGATCGTTGAGCATATTTTTACCATTGTCACCACCAAAAACGAACATGGCATCCTTGTAGGCCACCACTGTGTGTTTGCTGCGCCTATAAACAACAAAAAAAAGATTGATTGAGTCAACGGTTTTGGGTGCCTTAAGTGGGGTTCCACCTACTTGGCGCCCACAAATTCGGCACACTCCAACATGCGCGTCCATTGATGGGTGGCCGTGTATGTGCTAAAATCCACATTGAGTGCATTACAACTATAGCTGCCAGGTGAGATGGCCTTGGTGCTGCCATTGCAGCTGGCCCCATCTCCATAGGCCAGACTGTTGCTGCAATTGCTGCCAGTTTGAGCACCGCGCGTACTGCGCATGGAACTGGAGGTGGACATTCCCAAATGGTGGCGTATATGATGCGCGTCCAGACAGCCAGCCGTGGAGGCACTTTTGCGTGCCTTTAGCCGTTTGCTTGACAATTTCGAATCCCTCGAGAGGTAGGCCTCTGCGGTGGGAAAAGAGTGCTGCTGCTGCTGCTGTAAGTTGGCCACACAGGCCTGACAATAAATGGTGCCCGTTCCTGCTGGTGTGCTGCCACCACTGCCACTGCCACTCCCTGACCCAGTCCCTGCTCCGGCCGCGCCAACGCCTCCGCTAATGGATTTTAGCATTAAAGCATTACAGTTTTAACGAAATTGCTGTCGGTGGCTTAGTTAATTGGTATCCAATTCTCCTGAATATACTTTTCCCTTGGTTTTATTTGGCGTCCCCGCTGATAGATATAAATTGGTGTGCCCGTACGTGAGAAACATTAAAATACCGATGGTGCAACAAAAGAAGTTGTAACAAAGACATTCTACGTTTATGCGTCCGCGCAAATCATGAATAGTCGCAATGACTCATTAAACAATATAAAATTAGAATTAATGTTTGAATTTTAAATTAAACGTGAAACGAGGGTAGTTTAAACAGTATTTCATGAAATGCACACAAATACGAATAAAGTGAAAGAATATTTGAAATATTAAAAAGTTAACTCGAAATATATAATTACATTTAGTTGAAATTTTCGCAAAATCGATTTTATTTTCGTCATGTTCATGTATTCAAGTAAACACTCTGAAAATTTCAAGATTTTTTTTTAGTTAAACGCATAATTGTATCAACGCTATAGAGCCTTTAAAACTAGTAACTGATACTTTAACCTTGTTTTTCTCAAAACTGTGTTTTGAAAGTCGGTGACCAAGATTTCTTGGAAACGGCTGAACCGATATGTCTCAACTTTTTACGCAGGCTTTTGAACTATATTTTCAAGTATTTAATCAAAGCTTTTTACTACCGATACAAATTTTTTTATACACTTGAAAAGTGTATATTAATTTTGCCCAGAAGTTTGTAACGCATAGAAATATTCATTTCCGACCCCATAAACTATAGTCCCTCAGTTTTAAAGCTATCGAGCTGAAATTTTGCGCATGGTCTTTTAACTACACGGAACTAATATGTCGGAACCGGCCGGATCGGATGACTATATCATATAGCTGCCATAGAAACGATCGATAAAAATCTAATGAGAAAAACTTTTTTGTTTTCTATCGTAGCGTCCCCAATCTTGGTATATATTAGTTTTATATGCTTTCACATAATTTCGAAAAAAATTTTCAAAATAGGATCGATCGGTCGGAAAATGTGTTTTTCAAAGAAAAGTTTTTTTTATGGTATCAAATTTTTGTTATCAATGATTTAAAAATTTCAAATATCTGATATCTATATCCCATATATATTTTACCGGTTAAATCAGTTGGAGTAAAGTTTTTCAATTGTATTTAAACTTCGGCACAGTCGAAGTTAGCTTTGCCTTCTCGTTATATAAAATATACTACCAAATTGTTATTTAATAAAAAAAATTTTTAGATAAGTAGGCCTAGACCGAAATCAGTTTGCTTGAGCAGACAACATAAGCTTTCAATTCATTCGTTAGTTGGCACTCGAAGGGTGCACAACAATTTTTTTCTTTAATTATTTCTTTTACTTTGGGTTTTCCTAGGGCCCGATACATTGACCACATTTGGTGTGTAATTTTTTTCTTATTTTATTTATTAAATTTTGCATTCGACTTTATAAATTTCCTGGCCTTCGAGGTTCTTTATTTACTTTTAAATATTTAAATCGGGTACAATCGTTCTGACATAAAAACAATAAACCAGCGAAAATTATTTTAATTTCTTTATTTATTTATATTCATAAACAAAAGTTGTTCTCTATTTTTCAAAACCACAAGATATCAGCACTTGGATTTTTTTTTTTCAACGGAATAATGTTTATTAAACATAAGAAATTGAGAATGTGTAAGTTAACATAGCAAGAACTTAATAAAATATTAAAATTCATTAAAACGAGAAGGCAAAGCTAACTTCGACTGTGCCGAAGTTTTAATACACTTGAAAAACTTTACTTCAACCGATTTAACCGGTCAAATATATATAGGATATAGATATCAGATATTTAAAATTTTTAAATCGTTGATAATAAAAATTTCATACCATAAAAAAAACTTTTCTTAGTAAAACACATTTTCCGACCGATCGGTCGTATGGCAGCTATATGCTATAGTCATCCGATCTTGATAAATTTTTTTAAAATTATGTGAAAGCTTATAAAACTTATATATACCAAGATTGGGGACGCTACGATAGAAAACAAAAAAGTTTTTCTCACTAGAAGTAGTTTTTTGACCGACCCTTTATACGGCAGTTATATGCTATAGTCATCCGATTTTGATACATTTTTTCGGAATTATGTGAAAGCATATAAAACTAATAAATACCACGATTGGTGATGCTACAATGGAAAACAAAGAAGTTTTTCTCACTAGAACTAGTTTTTTGAACGACCGTTTATATGGCAGCTATATGCTATAGTCATCCGATTTTGATAAATTTTTCCAGAATTGTGTGAAAATATATAAAACTAATAAATACCAGGATAGGTGACGCTACAATAGAAAACAAAAAAGTTTTTCTCACTAGAACTAGTTTTTGGACCGATCGTTCCTATGGCAGCTATATGATATAGTCATCCGATCCGGCCGGTTCCGACATATTAGTTGCGTGCAGTACAAAGAAAACTCTGTGCAAAATTTCAGCTCGATAGCTTTAAAACTGAGAGACTAGTTCGCGTAGAAACAGACAGATAGACGGACAGACGGACAGACGGACAGACAGACAGACAGACAGACAGACAGACAGACGGACAGACAGACGGACGGACAGACGGAAATGAACTCCGCTCGTCGTCCTGATCAAGAATATATATAGTTTATGGGGTCGGAAATGAATATTTCTATGCGTTACAAACTTCTGGGCAAAATTAATATACACTTTTCAAGTGTATAAAAATCAATAAACTTTCTAAGATTCTTCCACCTTTTTATTTTCACTATCCGAAATTTCAACAATTATAGACACATTGTTTAACTATTAAGATACTCTGGATCTCGTTTTTAACCGATCCACCAAGTTTCAGAACGATCAGACGAACGATTTTCGAGTGAAGGGCAGCATTAAGAATTGTAAACAGCAGCCACAATACTTGCAGCAACGGAAATTGGCAGCACTTTACACAATTCGTCTGGCTCCACATTTAAATGATATTAGTTAGGATGAGTTCACATTGTTCGAAAAACGAGACATGACAATAATCCATCATTATACACTTGAAAATGTATATTAGGGAGTACCTAGGTATTTGTACCTAGGTACATACCTAGATACAAATTTTTTCATTTACCTTCTCAAAGGGTAAGGGACTAGGCAATTTAATTCCAAAAAGAATTATGGTCTCAGTAAAACCAACAAAAGTTTATGGACCGAATTTGTACATTTTGTACAAGGTAGCAAATTCTACGGGACTTTAGAGGAGCGGGGTCAATCAAAAGATATCTATCTCTGGTCATAAGAAGTAAAGGTAAAGGTCAGGAACTGTTTCTGAACTAAATCAATCTGATCCTGCTATAGCTGATACTGCGAAGAGGCAGGAATAATCTGGTCTGTTCCCGTTTCCGAATTCGATCAATCGGAATTGGTGAAGGGTCTTATTTTCAAGAAACGATTAGATTTTATATATTTTGCCATGAAGAGAGTCGGATGAAGATAAATGGGCACATTTACGAATTCCGATTTCACATAATTTGATCAAAAGGGAAACTGGAACAGGCCTGAATATTTTAAATTTGGTCGAACCAGCGAAAGGTCATAATTTTACAGATATTTATATTATTTAAGTCCATGTGACCAAGTCCTAAGAGATCTTAGGTTTTTTTGCAATAGAATCCGAGAAACTGGAACGTCAAAAGAGGCACAGAGATAGCGTATAGTCATAATAGTTGGAAATCTCTTGAGGAAAATCATTAATGAAAAGAAGGAATAATAATGGACCGATATGAAACTGAATTAAATCTCACTTGGTGGGATCGATAAACTAGTATATAATGCTGGATGAAAGACACACTAAAGGCCGTTTTCTCATCTTCATGTTTTTGAAATCTAGCCTAAACGAGGCCTAAACGTTGGCAACATCTCATTATCCACCTGGATTTAAAAATATGTGCAATGTAATACCATTTTGTTAGCCCCAATTGAACGAATTTTTAGAATACTAGGTGAATATACAAGAAAATAAAATATAGCTTCAAATAAATTCAAAATGTTACAATTTTCAACTTTCTTGTTGCATTAAAGATAAAGCTTTCGAGTTCCATGTATTCGTCTTAGAATTTTCGATTTTATTACTTATTACGAAAGTTCCTTTTTAGTACCTTTACCTTTACCTAGGTACTTAAAAATTCAAAAACCTTTTACCTTACGTAGGTATAGTTTTAGGCATTGACCTTGTACCTTACATAGGTAAAAATAATGAGTACCTTTCCAATCACTGTATGTAACGCATAGAAATATTCATTTCCGACCCCATAAACTATATATATTCTTGATCAGGACGACGAGCTGAGTTCAATTCCGTCTGTCCGTTCGTCTGTCCGTCTGTCTGTCTGTTTCTACGCCAACTAGTCCCTCAGTTTTAAAGCTATCGAGCTGAAATTTTGCACAGAGTCTTCTTTTTACTGCACGCAACTAATATGTCGGAACCGGCCGGATCGGATGACTATATCATATAGCTGCCATAGGACCGATCGGTCGGAAAATGTGTTTTGCTAAGAAAAGTTTTTTTTTATGGTAGCGTGATCAAATTTTGATTCTCAATGATTTTTAATTTATACATATCTGTTATCTATATCCTACATATATTCTACAGTTTAAATCAGTTGGAGTGAACTTTTGCAAGTGTATTAAAACTTCGGCACAGTCGAAGTTAGCCTTGCCTTCCCGTGTATTATAGTTTGTTTTTATTTTTTAGACATTTTTATACACTTGAAAAGTGTATATTAATTTTGCCCAGAAGTTTGTAACGCATAGAAATATTCTTTTCCTACTATATATATTCTTGATCAGGACGACGAACTGAGTTCATTTCCGCTTGTCCGTCCGTCCGTCTGTCTGTCCGTCGAGAAGACCATCACGACTTGTTTTGAGTATTTAGCCTAAAATAACCTAGAAGCCTGGAAATTTCAGTTGGTTAGTTTTACCAACAGCAATTTTTCGCGTGAAACAATTCATTTCTTGATATTTTCTTGCATTATATATTTGTACTAGAGGTGCGCGCGTGAACGATTTTTCCTTCACGTAACGCAAGATTCACGAAATAAAAATCTCTTGACGCACGATTCTCGCACCCAATTTTTAAGCGTTTTGCGTCACGCACGATTCATTCACGATTAAACGAGAGGTCACGAATGTTCACGCACGATCAACCACCCCCGAATTTTTGCGAGGAGAACTTTAATTTTTTCATGGGTGTAATGGCCACACTACGCTTTTTGTATAGACTAGCTTTAAGTAGCGGATACACGAAATCAAAAGCAAATCAGTTATAGGAAAATTATTATTAATCAAATATAATAGAAAAAAAAGTTTCTGACTTCTATTCACGATATATAACTTTAACACGCACGAATCACGCACGGATCACGAATGCACATGCACGAAAGTCGTTGTTTTTCTCACGATCACGTCGTAAAACATCGTGACACACCGTGACACGTTTTAATTTACGTCACGCGCGCACCTCTAATTTGTACTGTTATCGCTATGCGAGTACCCCGCATAAACGTGGCCAGTGTTGCAAAATGTCTAATTGAACTTGCGTATGAACAATCAACACGAAAAGAAAGAAATCGCCGCCGGAATTTATAAATAAACAAAAACAAACAGTTTGTTGTGCTTAAACGGATTTCACACAGAAAGCTAGGGCACGCACCGGACAGACAGCATGGCCAGCGGGTCAAGGACCACAACATTGCCACAATCCAAGGAGGCTCTACTCAAATCCTACAATGCGCGTCTCAAAGACGATGTGCGTAGCATGCTGGAGAACTTTGAGGGTAAGAGGGAGTAGAGAGAGGGCCTTAGGATTACAGCTGCTCCAAGCCCTCGGCTAGGTTTTGTCTCTAAGCGACTTAGCCAGGCCAGCTAGCGCTGCGACACAGCCTGCGGCAGATTTTGCTTGTTGGCAAATACCATGACCACACACCGATTGCAGCTCGTCGCTGGTCTCGCTTCTGAGCGGCGGCATCCACTACAAATATGGTGAAGTAATAATAGCCGCCAATATGCCAGACGGTTAAGCGTGTCCACATTGAAGCCAATTGTGGGTTTGTTGGTAACCTTAAAGCCCAGCTTCAGCTTATATAGTGTAGTAGTCTTGCCCGCCTCTCGCACATCCTGCCCGGCACCAAACTGTTTGAAGAACTAAGGCTAAGGATTGATCCATTACAAAAAACCCAATATACTCTTTGTACCTTCGGTACAGAGTATAAAAACCCCAAAAACTCAATTCGTTTCCTTTGACATAAACAGCCAGGCCGGCCTACCTTGGAATACTAACCAAAACCTTGATGATAGTTTCTTCTTTTTTTGATTTTTACAGAAATACTCAAACTGGCGCGTCGCGAAAGCCACAGTCAGATCTCAAAGACGACACAATGCGAACAGGATGCACTCGAGATGCAGGTGCGAGCCGCCAATATGGGTGAGTCCAGAGGTTTAATATACATTGGGCATACCGTAGAGACTTGTACTTAAGGTAAATAGATAAATGTGCAATGCATTTCATGACATTTATTTTCCAACCGTACTTTTTTAATTTGTATCATATTTTTTTAGTACTATCCAAAATTATATAAACGAATTCGGTATTATTATATCATTTAACAAAAAAAAATATTTTTATATTATTGACATAGAAAATTGGTATATGTGCAATTTGTAATTTAATTCAAAAATATTTAATAAGGAACTTGTATGAAGGATAATGAAATATCTAAATAATTAATGGCGTCTCCCTTATAATGATAAAGCTTCTGCAGACTGAGGGGCGTTCCATCTACCAAGTTTTGAAGCGTTGATAGCTCAATTTTGGCCCATTCTGCGACGATGACTTCCTTTATGTCCTTTAAGGTATCGTACTGCTTAGTACCATCGTCAACTTTTGCAGCAAAGATGCCCGCTAGATCTAAAAGCAGCCCCTATCATAAGCGATCCTCCGCCATGGTTCCGCTTGTAACATTTTGTTTGTTTATTTGTTGAAAAAAAGTCGACAAATGGTGGCTGTCAACCAAAAAAAGAAAAACTGAATACGTTATAAAAAGGCTTAATGAACTAAGAAAGCCTAACAAGGAAAATCTAACAAAATTACAAATCAACTAGTAACGACTCCGACACGGTGGGGGAATTTTATTTGCCCGTCCGGCCAGCTATGCCCCAGTTCACAGCCAATTGAAGCCAGAGACGTTACTACACCTAACACAAATTTAAATAGTATAGAAGTCGAAAAAGAGAATAGTGAGGAAAAAGAAAAAGAGGAGGCTTAAAAATATGGTTACAAAATCATAAACACAAACAATAAATAATCAATATTATAGAATGAACAAAAATAATATAAAATAAAACAATAATGAAAATGAAATTTAAAATTAAAAAATTTAAAAAAAAAGGAAAAAATTAAATTAAATTAAATATAATAAAAATAAAATTAATATAAGCTAAAATAAAGATGAATTAAATCATCCGGAAAATCTCTGACCCGGTGGGGGGAATATTTATTAGCCGGTCCGGCAAGCTAGGCCCCTGCTTCTGCTGGATGTGGTCAGAGATTTTGCCGGAGATGTGCAAAAAGAGATAACTTTATGGAAAAGAGAGAGAGTTCTGTTGAGAGCAGGTGATAAACATCATTATAATTTTGACATAAAACCCGAAAACGGTTGTGCTGTGCGTAGTCGGTTGTGCATCTAGGCAAGATTAAAGGCAAATAATTTCTAGTTGGTCTAGAGGGAACAGAGAAGTTAAGGCGACCTAAGAGTTCAGAAGAGTCTACATCACCGATAATTAACTTATGAAGAAAAGAAACGCCTAGGACAGTTCTACGGTTAGCCAACGATGGAAGGTCAATAAGCAAAAGCCTACTAGAATACGATGGCAACCGAAGGTTGGGATCCCAATTTAAGCCGCGGAGGGCAAAAAGCAAGAATTGCTTTTGGACAGACTCAATACGATCCATATGCTTTTTATACTGCGGACACCAGACGGATGAGCAGTATTCAAGCACCGGGCGAACTAAAGATGTAAAAAGAACTTTTGTTGTATAGGGATCATTAAATTCCTTCGACCAACGCTTAATGAATCCAAGTACACCATTCGCCTTATTAACTATACAGGATATATGATCATTAAAGCTTAATTTGCAATCAAAAATAACTCCAAGATCAACGACAGTTGATATTCGTTGCAAGGGTTCATTGCCAATCGAATAGGAAACTAGCGAAGGTTTGCAACGATGAAAAGACATAAACATACATTTTGCGCAATTAAGAAATAAATGATTAACCAAGCACCAAAAATGAAGCGAGTTTAAATCATCTTGCAACCTAATAGAATGCATCGGGTCGTTGTAAGATAAAATGAGTTTAACGTCATCGGCATACATAAGTATCCGAGAATGAGATATTGTCGAGGGGAGATCATTAATAAAAAGAGTGAAAAACAAAGGGCCGAGGTGGCTTCCTTGAGGTACACCGGATGTTACGTAGACAGGTTTTGAAATATTAGATCTGAGCAGAACTTTTGAGTTCTATCTTTTAAATATGAAGAGATCCAAAAAAGAAAAGGGGAGGGAAATCCAATACGATCAAGCTTAAGGAGGAGGAGATCATGGTTCACGGAGTCAAAAGCCTTACTGAAGTCAGTGTAGATGACATCAGTTTGGCATTTCATAAGGAATCCATCGTTAACTAATGATGTAAATTCAAGCAAATTGGTCGTAGTTGACCGACTCTTTACAAATCCATGCTGAAAAGGTGACAAAACCGATTTGCAGTAATGCTGCAATGTAGAGGTTATAATTTCTTCAAACAACTTAGGAATAGCAGATAATTTGGCGATACCTCTACATGTTGCCCGTGGATGACGCGGATCCCTCCAATATTTGTGATGGTTGTCTGGATCGTCCAAATTGAATTTATTTTCATAAAAAAAAATTATATTTTCATGCTAGACGTCCTAGAACTTGTATTTAAAAAAAGACCATTTGCGCATTTTAAAGACGTTTCGTTAATCAATGTTTACCAACTTTCTTTTTTTTTATACCCTTGCAGAGGGTATATTAAAATTGTCACGATGTTTGTAACGCATAGAAGGAAGCATTTCCGACCACATAAAGTATATATATTCTTGATCAGCATGACGAGCTGAGTTCATTTCCGTTTGTCCGTCTGTCCGTCCGTCCGTCCGTCTGTCCGTCTGTTTCTATGCTATCTCCTCCCTCAGTTTTGAAGCTATCTTGACCAAACTTTGCAAAAAGTCTTTAAATACAAATACGCTGCACATTTGTCGGAATCGGCCGGATCGGATGACTATATCATATAGCTGCCATAGGAACGATCGGTCCAAAAACTAGTTCTAATGAGAAAAACTTTTTTGTTTTCCATCGTAGCGTCACCAATCGTGGTATGTATAAGTTTTATATGCTTCCACACAATTCTGGAAAAATTTATCAAAATCGAATGACTATAGCATATAGCTGCCATATAAACGGTCGCTCAAAAAACTAGTTCTAGTGAGAAAAACTTTTTTGTTTTCCATCGTAGCGTCACCAATCGTGGTATATATTAGTTTTATATGATTCCACACAATTCTGGAAAAATTTATCGAAATCGGATGACTATAGCATATAGCTGCCATATAAACAATCGGTCCAAAAACTAGTTCTAGTGAGAAAAACTTTTTTGTTTTCCATCGTAGCATCACCAATCGTGGTATATATTAGCTTTATATACTTCCACACAATTCTGGAAAAATTGATCGAAATCGGATGACTATAGCATATAGCTGCCATAGGAACGATCGGTCTAAAAACAAATTCTAGTGAGAAAAACTTTTTGGTTATCAATGGTAGCGCCTTTCAAAAACTGCAAGGGTATTTAAAACATCGGCGTAGCCGATGTTAGCCTTCTTTTTTTTTTTTTTTTTGGTCGTTGATGTACAAAGCGCAGTACGTTCAAGTGGCCCAAGCGACACCAAGCCGAAGCTTGTTACGCGCGAACCCCAGGCAAAATAGCAGCCCACCTCCCGCCCAACCGACCGGGGGGCGCTGCCACAAACGAGTGACTCGAAAACGCGTAGAAAAACACGAAATTAATGCAAACTACGGGCTAAATACGTTAATATAGAAGTTTTTATAGCAAAAATAGAATCTTCTAAACTAATTACTCGAAAGAGCTTATTGTAGTCAAAGCATAGTTAGTAGTACAACGTTTTATAAAGTTACGTGTCTTAGACAGACACACAGACACAGGAACACTAAGATTAATTTGACTAAGCAACTCTGATGAGTCGATTTCACCATTATTTAGTCGATGTATAAAGATATCACCAAGCATAACTCTTCGGTTAATTAAGGAGGGAAGGTTTATTAAAAGAAGTCTACTAGAATACGATGGTAACCGGACCTCAGGACTCCAAGTCAAACCACGAAAAGCAAACAATAGGAATTGTTTTTGCACAGATTCAATTCTATCTTGATTGATCGAATATTGTGGAGACCACACACATGAACCATACTCAAGAATTGGACGGACAAGAGAAGTATAAAGAATTTTGGTCGTATAAGGATCATCAAATTCCTTAGACCAACGCTTAATAAACCCAAGAACACTTCTGGCCTTACTAACAGTAGCAGTTACATGAGAGTCAAATTTAAGATTATGATCAAGAATTACCCCCAGATCATTTACTTCATTGGCACCATCGTTTATCAAGCGTGTATGTGACCAGTTGTGGTAAGCTTCTATAAAATGTCATAACCTTACACTTCGAACTATTAAGGTTTAGGAGATTGAATTCACACCATGATTGAAATGCATCCAAGTCAGTTTGCAAATGATATCGAGATGCCAAATCTTTATATGTTAAACAAAACTTAACATGATCAGCATACATAAGGACTCATGAATGAGTCAGGACTAAAGGTAAATCATTGATGAATAGAGTAAAAAGCAATGGACCCAAGTGACTACCCTGGGGTACTCCAGAAGTAACTTGGATACACTTAGAATATGAATTTCGAAATAGAACCTTTTGGGTTCTAGCACTTAGGTACTGAGAAATCCAACTAAGAAGATTAGTGGGAAATCCAATCAGGCTCAGTTTGTGAAGCAGAAATGCGTGGATTACAGAATCAAATGCCTTACTAAAATCAGTATAAATGACGTCAGTTTGCATTTTACTTAAAAACCCTTTTATCACTAAGGATGTAAACTCTAAGAGGTTAGTGGTGGTAGATCTACGTCTCACAAATCCATGTTGGAAAGGTGAAATAATGGAACTACACAAATGTTGCAGTTGAGATGTTATAATTTTCTCAAAAGTTTTAGGAATTGCAGACAACTTGGAAATACCCCTATAGTTTTCAACATCGGACTTATTGTCCTTTTTATGAAGAGGAATGATAAAAGATTCCTTCCATAACATTAGGAAGGAAGATGACTCAACAGACAATTTAAATAATCTATGGATAGGCTTACACAGTGATTCAGCACAGTACCTAAGGACACAACTCCATCTGGACCAGGTGCGTACACAAGTTTGATTGAGCTAAGATTGCAAAGGAGCGAACTTTCAGTTATAACGGGGCTAAAAATGCAATTTGATATGGATATGATTGATTCGCACTGATATGTGAGGTTAACATTTTCGTTCATAATTTGGCATACACTTTTCCTGGTTATAGTTAATCCGAGTTTCGCTTTGATTTTGGTGCATCTCATTATGTCTTAAGTTTCTAACTGCCGCATGTGCCGTTTTGTCCGTTGGCTGATAGAACTTAATTTACCAAGGCGACGATTTATGTGGTAACCGTCTGGTTCCTTTAGCAATTTTTAAATAGTATTTCGATGTCGATTCATTAGGGAAGCGATTTGACCAGTTTTAATGCCGGCTTTATTCATTCCCTTGATCCTTCTCTTTTTTTTTCTCCACGTTGCATTTTCAACTAAAAACTGAATTTTTCTTTGACTGCTTAGCTTTACTGTTTTCAATAAGTTCTTAAGTAATTACCTATTATTTTTCTCACTTTCTCTGATAAGATGATCACGCTGTGACTCACAAGACATAAATAAATCACTTTGCACATATCTCAACTTTCTATGAAAAGTAGGACTTAGAGATGTAATCTCAGCGAACGGAACCACAAATAGAATTCAAAGAAAACGCAAATTTTTATTAATTGAGCACAACCATAAGAGATAAAAACCGCATAAACAAAACAAACTAAAAGTTGTTACTTTTTAAGAAATATTGTACATACTTTTTGCACATACTGCTGCGAAAAAAAATAATAGGATCACCCTCACAAGCAAATTTTCCAAAGACCTCATAACTTCATTTGTAACATTTGAATACGTTTTAAAAAATTATGAGAGGAAAAAAATCCATGGTTTATTTACCGTTTTCAACAAGTTTAAGGAATTTTATGAAAAAATTAGGGAAATTAGGCGAAAACGAGAAGGCAAAGCTAACTTCGACTGTGCCGAAGTTTTAATACACTTGAAAAACTTTACTCCAACTGATTAAACTGGAAAAATATATATAGGATATAGATATCAGATATTTAAAATTTTTAAATCATTGATAATAAAAATTTGATACCATAAAAAAAAACTTTTCTTAGTAAAACACATTTTCCGACCGATCGTTCCTATGGCAGCTATATGCTATAGTCATCCGATTTTGATAATTTTTTTCGAAATTATGTGAAAGCATATATAACTAATATATACCAAGATTGGGGACGCTACGATAAAAAACAAAAAAGTTTTTCTCACTAGAAGTAGTTTTTTGACCGTCCGTTTATATGGCAGCTATATGCTATAGTCATCCGATTTTGATAAATTTTTTCAGAATTATGTAGAAACATATAAAACAAATACATACTACGATTGGAGACGCTACGATGGAAATCAAAAAAGTTTTTCTCACTAAGACTTATTTTTCGACCGACCGTTCCTATGGCAGCTATATGCTATAGTGATCCGATTTTGATACATTTTTCCAGAATTATGTGAAAGCATATAAAACTAACATATACCAAGATTAGTGACGATACGATGGAAAACAAAAAAGTATTTCTAACTAGAACTTGTTCTTTGACCGATCGTTCCTATGGCAGCTATATGATATAGTTATCCGATCCGGCCGGTTCCGACATATTAGTTGCGTGCAGTAAAAAGAAGACTTTGTGCAAAATTTCAGCTCGATAGCTTTAAAACTGAGAGACTAGTTTGCGTAGAAACAGACAGACAGACGGACAGACGGACGGACGGACAGACGGACAGACAGACGGACGGACGGACAAGCGGAAATGAACTCAGCTCGTCGTCCTGATCAAGAATATATATAGTTTATGGGGTCGGAAATGAATATTTCTATGCGTTACAAACTTCTGGGCAAAATTAATATACACTTTTCAAGTGTATAAAAATCATAGGACCACTTTTCAAATATGCACTTTAAATTACAAAAATCACTTAAATGATTACTGAAAGATAATTGTATATGAAAGCTAAGATTATTTAATAAATTTAATGTTTATTTGCGTTGCCTTTATTGGCTATAACGGCTGCGCAACGTCTTGAAATCGATTCTATTAAGTCCTGGCACCGTTTTAGAGGAATCTTGCTTCAGGACTTCTGAAAGACTTCCCATACTGATCCGGTGCTGATTGGCTTAACTGTAGTAACTGCCTTTTGACATTAGACCACAGATTTTTGGTGGGATTGAGGTCTGGTCACTTTTACGGTAATTTTTCTTAACCATTCCTTTGCTATTTCCTGGGATCCTTGTCTTGTTAGAAGACCCAAACTAGCGGCATCTTATATTCTGTGATAGGACGCATCAAATATCAAAAATATGAACGTATACATGTTGATCCATTATGGTTTTGATACAATATAGTGAAATTACTCCATAGTAAGAAAAACATTTAAATACCAATACATTTGAGCCTTCATGTTTAATGATTTTTTTAGTGTATTTCGGATTGTTATCTGAGTTTAGAGGACTCCTGGCGTATAAAAGAGAACTTTTTCCACGAAACATAACAACTTTACTCTTATCTTTCTATAAAATATTCGAACATTTTGGGGATGTACAATTTAGATGTTCCTTTGCGAATTTCATGCGTTTACTAATATGTGTGGCTTTTAAAAGAGGTATTTTTCATGGGCCACCGGGTTGAATGAATTCAATTCTGTGCTCTGGGTCATTTGTGAGCTTTTTGCACTGACGCAGTTATATTTAGGTCCTTTTTGAGATCAGTTGCAGCCTTAAAATTATCCCTCTTGCCTTCTAGGATTAGTCTTTTGACGTGAAACTGCGCCAGGAATCGCTTTTGTGCACTTGTTTTAGTCGTTTCTTTGTAGTTTATTGCGTTCCGTATTATTTTATTTGAATACCCAACCAATCGAACAACTTCTCTAAAGGATTTTCCAATCAATATAGATTTTTTTAATGATATCGCTAAGTTCCGAACTCCAGTGTTTTCCACGAACCTTGGTACTGATTTACCCTACTCTTGATGAGCAAAATAATAAAATCAAAGTCAAATCCATTAACCTCGTGCTTTCCATCAAAGTAATTCTGCGAAATATAACGGTTTCTATGAAGAAGAATTTTTAAGTCCTTTATCCATAATCAAATAAAAATCAAAATATTGAGACCAATTTCAATTAGGGGAATACTAAGCAATATTAAAAATAACAAGACTTGAAAAAATCGCAACACTAATTGTTTGTTTTTGATCAATTGGATAAGGTGTCATAGTGGTCCTATTTTTTTTATCCCAACTGTATATCAATTGCCCTTAGGTATATAAGCTACGAGGGTGGTACCAAAAGTCTTTAATTTATTTCTGGTTAGTCAATTTTCAAATTTTGGATGCAGAAACTTATTAAAATCTTTTTAAGATGCAATTTTTTTGTTACCTTGTGAGTAATGAGAGGCACTCATCTGGTGAACAGCTTTCATATTTTTAAAATTTTGAGTTAACATACAATATTTGAATTTTAAAAATGTTAAACCTTGAACCCACATTTTCCAACTTGTGGGGTGGAATTTTCTAATATGCCATCTTAGTGCTAACTTTCATTATTGGATCTACCATCCCTTTATAACCGTAGGATTTATCTTAGTGTGATTTTCCTTCATAAGTTACTGTCAGGTGAAGTTGACTCAAGCACTCTGCTTAGCCTTATAAGTTTTGCAGTTCCGGCAAGTGTAACGAGGAATTATGTCCCGATTTATTTACATCCTTGTCTTACAAACTATGCTCATCATGAACCCTTTCGTAACCTCTGTCTTAATTACAATAAATACTACCATATTTTCTCATTAAACTCTTCTTTGTTAGATGTAAGGAATAGTCTAATGTCTAATCTTAATTCTTAAATCTTCACTGTAAAGTTTGACTGAGCCTAGTTGAACTATAAATAAATAAATAAAAAAAAGCCAGTTACAAATAGAAACTTTTGAACAAATTTTATCTTTCTTTGTGTTGAGGCTGTGCGTTGATTTTGCACATAATTCGAGTCAGAAAAGTCCTTATATGTATTACTAGCATATAACCCGGAGCGCTTCGCTTCGCCACCCCACCCCGCAGTGAAATATCAACCACTCCCCATTTTTGCACATGTTGGGTTAGTTTTAAAAATTAGAACATTATTTTTTATCTACAATATCACAGTGCTACAAATTTCAATAAAGTTCAATAACCCGGAAAATGACCTAGCGTACGCTGTAGAGGAGGTCGAGTATAGCACTTCCTCATACTTGGTTTCTCTCGGGGACCCCCAAAATCTGAAGATATGGTCCAAAAACTGTTTAGTGCTAATTTTTCTTATATATATTGAAATAATTCGCGAATGGACCGTCTGATTATTTATTACCTTGTTAATTCCTATAGCGACGAGAGGAATCTAATATATTATATTCAGTGGTTTTTTAGATTTACCGCGATGGCTGAGAAATGCGGGTTACAAATCTGGTATTTTCATTTTTTTTTTTTTTTGTGAAATTTGTACTTTGATGGCCATTGGTTTCACATAAATATTCTACATGATTTTTTCTTGTTTTATTATCAAAGTCCATTTCATTTTACTTTATACAAAGGTTGTCCCGACGAATTTGGTTACCGTTTGAGGACGTTATTCGCAAATTTTGAAACATACTTCTGCTTTTTAGTATTTATTTTTAATGTGTTAACAGTACAACTTTTGAATTAACATCATTGCCCCTAAAAGTATACTTTTTTACTATGTGGCGGGAAGTTTAAATATAAATAAAAAACATATACTTACATGAGCCGGCTAACATCTACTGTAAAGCACAAATATGTTTAACTATTTTGGGACCAAGATTACTTATGTTCGAGTGCTGTTACCCTGTTAGCCAAGATAATTTCCAATTGTGCCAACAATTTACCCATCTTAACTGAATTTTTTGAGCCAAGAGCTGCAAAGAATTTCCCCAAAAAAATTTTTTCATACAAGGCAGGTACGCTCTAGTGTTCACAAACCGAGTTTGAAGTCAATCGGATAAAAATAGTTTATTTCATATAGAATTTTCCTTTCGTGCCGATTTTCGGGAAAGTCGCATGTCTAATTATTTTGCACTCTATAATTACAAACAGAGTTTAAAGTAAATCGGATGAAAATATAAATTTTTCAATAAAGAATTTTCCAGGCATTTTCCTTGTGGGCGAATTTTCCACAATCTAAAAATCATATGATTAATTATTTGGCATACTATCCTTACAAACCGAGTTTGAAGCCATTTGAATGAAAAATTTGTTTTTGCATATTGAATTTTCCGGACATTACCCGTTTTTTCGGGCGGATTTTCCAACATCGGAAAATCTCGTTCCTAATTATTTTTCATTCTATCCTCACAAAACGAGTTTAAAGTCAATCGGATGAAAAATGCTTTCTCCATTTGAATATTCCGGCATTTTCCTTGGAGTTTCCACCAACAAAAAATCACATGTCTAATTACTTTGCATACTATCCTTACAAACCTAGTTTAAAGTCAATCGGAGAAAAAATGCTTTTTTCCATATCGAATTTTCCGGGAATTTCCAGACTTTTCGGGCGGATTTTCCAACATCGGAAAATCTCAAGACTATTTATTCTGCTTACCATTCTCACAAACCGAGTTTGAAGTCAATCGGATGAAAAATAGTTTTTTCCATGAAGAATTTTCCGGCCATTTTCCTTGTGGGCGGATTTTCCGAAATCTGGGAAACGGGTTATTTCGCTTACTTTACTTACAAACCAAATTTCAAGTCAATCGGATGAAAAACAAAATTTTCCCCATAGTAGCTTTTCCGAAAGTTTTCCACCCCTTAGGGGGAATTTTCCAAAACCAAGCCCTAGAGCCCACTATCAACTAATATGGAAACTTCTGTAAAAATTTCAGCTTTCTATTTCTTACCGTTCAGGCTCTGCGTGGATTGCCAATCAGTGAATCAGTCAGTCAGTGAGGAAAAACTTTTTTATATGTAGAGAGATGGTAACAGCAACGGTATAGCTAATATAGTGTACACTTGAACCCACATTTTCCAACCTGTGGGCTGGAATTTTCCATGCCATCTTAGGGTAATTGTCTAGTATAGCGGCCTACTCTCAGAAAATTCCAAAAAAATTCCCTTCGATAGATCGCGAATTATGAAGAATTTTCATGCAGAAAAACGCGGGGGTCATCCATGGTTTCTTTTTAAACGAA
The DNA here is from genome assembly GCA_018904225.1 of Lordiphosa mommai. NCBI lineage: Eukaryota > Metazoa > Arthropoda > Insecta > Diptera > Drosophilidae > Lordiphosa > Lordiphosa mommai. The sequence continues at coordinate 942,803 of JAEIFT010000047.1, forward strand.
TTTTGAAAATTTGATTTTTTACCTAATAAAACATATTGTGTTTTGAGCAATGTGTCAAATTTAATTCAAATTTAATTGGATTTTGATTGTTCATTCAATAATTCTAATCAAAATGGAGTGCACGAATTGCAATTTTACGGTGTCGAAATTTTTGTCTTTGACGAATTTAGAGGATTAGAGAATTTTTCAAAATTTGTTTAAAAAGAAACCATGGATGACCCCCGCGTTTTTTCTGCATGAAAATTCTTCATAATTCGCGGTCCATCGAGGAAATTTTTTTTTGAATTTTCTGAGAGTAGGCCGCTATACTAGACATTTACCCATCTTAGTGCTAACTTCCGTCACAAATAGAAACTATTGTCAAAATTTCAGCTTTCTAGCTCTTACCGTTGAGGCTGCGCGGGGATTTCGCACATAATAGTCCTTAAGTGTATAATAGAATAGTAACTACAAGGTTATTCCACCATATTTCAAGCTCATCTTCCTTTCTCTCTCTCTCTCTCTTATTTTGCAGTTCGTGCTGGGGAATCGTTAATGAAGCTGGTGGCTGATCTTAAGCAATATTTAATACTCAACGATTTCCATTCCGTCAATGAGGCCATCACGAATAATTCGCAACTATTTCGCGCCACACAAATCGAGTGCGATAAGAAGCTTATGAAACTGCGCGATGAAATGGCCATGGACCTGTACGATCTGGAGGAGGAGTACTATACGAGCATTTTCAAGTAGCCTTAAGATCGATAGTTTAACATATTTAATTTGAAATGAGGATTGATTAATTAAACTTAGGATAAACAGTCTAAAATTCAAGATTCTACGTTGTGTCGAATTCCAGCGAAGCGGATGACAACGAGCCATTGTCCGGGCACAAATCGTTCACATTATCGACTATGTCGCCGGTGTAGAAGAGCACGGCCTTGGGCACAATTTGAGTGCGCAACAGATAGCCCACCTCAAAGTCATTGCCCAACACAAGTTTGGTCTTCTCATCGGCCAGCGAGAGATCCAGAGCCTGCGGTGGTGAGAAGAAGCGAAAGAAGGATTCGCGTGGCATTACCTTGTGTACAGAGCGGGCGCCCTTGCGTGGACGTTTATGCTCCACCGTTTGCAGCGTCAGATTGAAACCATCGCGCCAATGTATATTACAGCCCTCGCAACGCACAATTTCTGGTCCCTCGAACATGAACGGAAAATCGTCATCGGCCTCGTGGCGCAGATAGTACTTTTTGGTCAATCGCAGCGACGAGGTATGCAAATACTCATTGGGCTGAAAGCTAAAATTGATTGTATAACTATTCGGCTCATATGTAAGGCGTACATCCTGCAAACACTCAAGCAGTGGCTCATCATGCTCCTGCACCAGATCCGAGATTAAGCCCACATTACGAAAGACTGTCAGCCAGAATCGTGGCACACCCAACGCCTCAATGGGCATGGCTGGTATATGATCAATCAGCTGTTTAAACTCATTGCTGGCCTTAATCTCCTCGAGCACCACATCGGGCTCTTCGTGCCAATAAGGTGCAACAATGGGAGGTTCCACAGCACCCACCACAATCTCTCGTCGGGCATCAAAGAGCATACAACTCTGGGCATAGAAACGTCTCTCCAGCTCGTATACCTCACGGAAGAACTGTTCGGAAATCTTAATCTGTTGCATTTGGTTATGTTTGAGTGCCAGTATACGATTATGCACAGTTTTGGGCAAATGCTCGACCATATGCTGTAGGAAAGCCTTACGACTTCTGGCGGGCATATCGGCCGGACACATAATCAGATTGGAAATGCCACCCGGACTGCGACTGCGACTTCGTCTGCGAGCGGTGGTCAAGGGGATTGTGTCGCTGGTTTTTAAAGGCTCACTAACAACTGTTTCTTCAGTCGCCTCTAATATGGTGTCCCCATTGGTGTTGTTGTTGCTGTTGCTGTTGGTATACATACTGACAATTTCTAAAAAACGGCAAATTTTGATTAGATCTCAGAGTCTGAATATGTTTTATTTTTCAATGCTTTCTTTTCTCTTTGACAAATTAACGAAAATAACAAATATTAAACTTTGATTCTAAAGAAGTTTCAGAGAACAAAAACATTGTTTTAAGCAGGGAATTATACCGTAACTACGACCAAATAAATCACGTACCGGAAACGATATCTATCTAATTACAAATTAGAAAAAAGACATTTTAATAAAAATCAGGCAACACGAATCAAGCAAAGTTACAACTTAGACAGTAGTTTCCAAATGAAATGACATTTTGTAGTACAAAGGGATTTGCAAAATTACATTCGCACGTTGTAGAAAAATCTTAATGCAAGCTGAGTGTGCGACACAATTAGATATATGTTTTGCCGACATTGGAAAATTATATCAAAGCTATAATTGCAGAAAAAAAAGAGAAAAATAATGTTTCCAAATTTTTCATTCGGTCTGGTGGTGAAGTAGATTCCCCCACTCCCCCTTTAAGCTATTGCTGTGGCTTAGGCTGCAGAATATATCAATTGACGGCATTTAGAAGGAACCGGAACCGATATTACAATTTTTTGAGAACCGAAAACCGTTAACCGTTATGATAGGAACCGAATGAACCGGAAACATACCAAAACGCTAGTACCGCTACTGTTTCGGTTTCTTATTATTTATTTTATTGAAGTTTTAATACACTTAAAAAAACTTTACTTCAGCTGATTTAACCGGTAAAATATATATAGGATATAGATATCAGATATTTTAAATCATTGATAATAAAAATTTGATACCATAAATAAAAACTTTTCTTAGTAAAACACATTTTTCGAGCGATCGGTCCTATGGCAGCTTTATGCTATAGTCCTCAGATTTTGATAAAATCTTCCAGAATTGTGTGAACGCATATAAAACGAATATATACCAAGATTGGTGACGCTACGATGCGAAATAAAAAAGTTTTTCCCACTAGAACTAGTTTTTTGACCGACCGTTTATATGGCAGCTATATGCTGTATTCATCCGATTTTGATAAATTTTTCCACAAATATGTAAAATCATCTAAAACTATTATATATTAAGATTGGAGACGCTACAATGGAAAATAAAAAGTTTTTCCCACTAAGACTTATTTTCCGACCGATCGTTCCTATGGCAACTATAAGATATAGTCATCCGATCCGGCCGGTTCCGACATATTAGTTGCGTAAAAAGAAGACTCTGTGCAAAATTTCAGCTCGATAGCTTTAAAACTGAGAGACTAGTTCGCGTAGAAACAGACAGACAGACAGACGGACAGACAGACGGACGGACGGACAAGCGGAAATGAGTTCGGCTCGTCGTCCTGATCCAGAATATATATAGTTTATGGGGTCGGAAATGAATATTTCTATGCGTTACAAACAAAATTAATATACACTTTTCAAGTGTATAAAAAGTGTCTAAAGAGACAAAAAAAAACTTTCCTTTAGTAAATATAATCCCTCTAATTAAATGTAAAAGATTTCTCAGTCTTCGAAAAAATACTCCCTTAAATATAGAAATGTTTGTAATATGGTGATAAAAATTTTAGAAAAAAAGTTTCTTGATTTAAATTAAATTTCGCTCTCAAAATATTATTTCCTATTTTAAGAAAGATTCGTTTTAGTGTTTAGAAAAATGTAATGAAAGGAAAAGCTCAGGCAGATTTTAGGTTTCCAACTGTTTTAGAGCGTTTTTAGAGCTGATGCACCCGTATAAGAATTTTACCAGCGTGTTATGGGCTGTTTTGAACCCTGGTCTTATAATATGGGTTCAAATCTATCCAAATTGCAAAAAATATACAGCAGATTAAAGAACCTATTATTTCGAACCAGGGAATAATATCGTAACCGGAACAGGAACCGTTAGCGGAAATAAACCGTTTAAGGCCACGTACCACTAATTCATATTAAATCTTATATTAAAACTTTTTTGAGAACCGTTAACCGTTATAATAGCAACCGCAAAAACCAGAACCATACCGAATCGCTAATACCGGTACTGTTTCGGTTTCTTATTATTTATTTTACTGATTTATGATTATTTCAAAATATATATACACAATATATATATCCAGAAAAAGTCTTATATTTTAAAAATTCGCTCCTAAAAAAAAACAAGAATTAAATATTTTTTTTAAGATATATAAGATATTGGAAAAAATGTTCTTAAATGCGGTAAAACTTTTCTTTGAAAATATTAACAATCTAAATATGTAACGGATTTCCAAGTCTTAGAAAAAATACTCCCTAAAATATAGAAATGTTAGAGAAAATATTAATATAAATTTAGGAAATAAAGTTTATTCATTTTTATGAAAGTTTGCCCTCAAATTATAACTATTATTTCCTATTTTAAGAAATTTTTCATTTAATATAAAGAAAAATGTAATGTAAGAAAAAAATAGAGCGTTTTTAGAACTTCAAATTGAACTTCAAATCTAACCAAATCGCGAAAGATCTCTATTTTTGTCTGGGATACAGAAGATTTAAGGGCTGATTATTTCGAAAATAATAATTAAGAAATCTTTACTGCCTTTCAGAAAGATTTTATATGAGTTTATAAGGTTAAACTTACAATTTTCTCTGTTATTTATAAGGTTACGTGCAGATAGTTCTATGTGGAAGATGAGAAATCGACCCTGAGGCGAACTTGTCTGGGCGACAAATGAATAGAGAATTTTGTATATTTTAAAAAACATTTTTTCTGGCATATTCCATAAACACAATTTTTCAATTCTATTACATTCATTAATTTTTTTGGATATTTTGAAACAATTTGCATTTTTGAATATAAAAAAATTACTATGTACCGGTACGTAGCTGTATACCGAAATAAAAATCAAGGTACCGTATCGGAACCGAAAACTGAAATAAGCTGAAACTCAAAATATATCACTTATAACAAAAATTATCATTTCGGTACGTACTGGAACCGATATTTATACACTTGAAAAGTGTATATTAATTTTGCCCAGAAGTTTGTAACGCATAGAAATATTCATTGCCGACCCCATAAACTATATATATTCTTGATCAGGAGGACGAGCTGAGTTCAATTCCGCCTGTCCGTCCGTCCGTCCGTCCGTCTGTCTGTCCGTCTGTCTGTCTGTTTCTACGCGAACTAGTCTCTCAGTTTTAAAGCTATCGAGCTGAAATTTTGCACAGAGTCTTCTGTTTGCTGTACGCAACTAATATGTCGGAACCAGCCGGATCGGATGACTATATCATATAGCTGCCATAGGAACGATCGGTCCAAAAAATAGTCTTAGTTGGAAAAACTTTTTTGTTTTCTATCATAGCGTCACTAATCTTGGTATATGTTAGTTTTATATGCTTCCTCATAATTCTAGAAAAATGTATCAAAATCGGATCACTATAGCATAAAGCTGCCATAGAAACGGTCGGTCAAAAAACTAGTTCTACTGAGAAAAACTTTTTTGGTTTCCATCGTAGCATCATTGATCTTGGTAAATGTTAGTTTTATATGCTTTCACATAATACAGGAAAAATTTATAAAAATCGGATGACTATATTATATAGCTCCCATAGAAACGGTTGGTCAAAAAACTACTTCTACTGAGAAAAACTTTTTTGTTTTCTATCGTAGCGTCCCCAATTTTGGTATATTATTATTATTAGTTCTATATGCTTTCACATAATTTTGAAAAAATTTATCAAAGTCGGATGACTATAGCATTTAGCTGCCATAGGACCGATCGGTCGGAAAATGTGTTTTACAAAGAAAGGTTTTTTATGGTATCAAATTTTTATTATCAATGATTTAAAAATTTTAAATATCTGATATCTATATTCTATATATATTTTACTGGTTAAATCAGTTGGAGTAAAGTTTTTCAAGTGTATTAAAACTTCGGCACAGTCAAAGTTAGCTTCTCGTCGTTTTGAGATTAATCCCTGCGTTTTAGGCGTCTAAACCGATCTTCCTGAAATTTTCTCAGTGTATTCATGCCGATCAAGAAAGAGAAATAGGATATGTCCCCCCCAAGTCTGTGAGCCGGTTTGAACGCGGCTGAAACCGGTATAAAAGTAGTTTAGAGCGATATCTCATAAATTATTCAAGCTATGAACTTCGGTGTGGTGATTAGATAGGCATTTCACTGGTTCAAGACCGGATGTCGAACCCATTAAACCGATTTAAGATTTTTTCAGAGTAGAGATGGGCGCGGGACGGAATTCCGAAACTTAAAAGATTTATTTTCAGTAAGAAATCACATGGTAATTTTGTAATTTAATAATTAAAAATTCATCTTGTGACGGGTACCGCGGGACACGTGGGATTACAGAGATCGGATGAAGCAAAAAGTTGTCGCATACAAGAAATTTGTAGGAGGTTTTTCCATTGATTTTAAAAAGCGTTGATTATAGTTGTTTCCCTATTAGGTTACTATTTAAACAAAATTTTATTTTTTCGAAAAAACTTTATTATTTACAAAAATGCGAGCGAAGCCGCTCATATAAGCTAGTTAAATATGTTTAGAAAACTGAAAACTGTTTTAATTGAAACCGAAAAAGAAACCCCGAAAACATAACGCAAAGATAATACCGTTTGTGTTTCGGTTCCCAATTAAATTTTTATGACCCATTAGTGTATTATTTTTCGAGAGCTACCAATTGAATTTCTCAGACATTATGTTGCCCACCAATCACTGACGCTTATCAGAGCCCATAAATTGACATTGCGTCAGGTCAGGCCTGTGGAGAGAAATCTCTTTTTTAGCTCTAGCTTATTTCTTAAGGTTTCCAGCCTCGCGTGTCCCATTGTATCCCTATATCATTATCATCGTTGCCACTTGACTTTACTTATCAGTTAACACACACAGCTGCAGATAAACTAACTTGGTCTAATCCCGTACCCACTCCCTTGGTGTTGCTCGACGATAAGGTAAGAACCATTGTCTTTAACTTCATAAATCTTGCATTGGAAATACGCAACGACGTAACAGTCAATGTCACTTGATAAACGTATTGTGTGAGTGTACTTATATTTATTGATAGAAAATCCAAAATATTTTTGCTAATCTTATCCAAAATCGTTAGTTTACAAGTGTGTGCTACGTCTCTCGTCAAGTTTGCGCCGTAAAATCCATCAAATAGCCGAATGCTAATTTATTTTTGAACTAAGTATTTCGCAGCGATTTCCGGTACACACTCGGAATAAGCAAAGCTTGATTGGGCGAGGGCTGCTATGAACTCAAATTTCGTGCCCACCCCCGATACTGTGCCTGAATTTTAATTCACCTTTTTCAAATTAGACAAGGTAGCCCACGTATATGCATACTGATGCATGTGCATACCCCTGTCTATATGTTTATGTATGCATATCTCCGCTTCGACTAGCTCTGGGATATATGATAAATATCCACATACAAATTTACATTTTAAACTCCAGTTATCTTTGGTGCGCCAATACTTTTAGGTTTTAGCCGGGTATCCAGCACACTGTTTTAATGGCAAATTCCTGCCAGAAACTTTCCGCATTGGTAGATACTCGATTTTATTTGAACTTATGCTTGTAAATTGAAAACCTTGAGGAAAAAAAACAGACGCCAAACGCTATCCGCAGGTCCCATAGTCGAAACCGGTACCGTTAGTCCACAACAAAGATATAGCTAGAAAATATGGCAAATCATTATTTCAAGCTCCATGTTAGATTATCAGCAAGCACTTACCTCAGCTTAGATATTTTCGAATTTTGCCCATATTGTCCTTTAAAAAACGAAACGAAAAATTGTAGATCAAAATATTTGTTAGCTGTTAGCTAGGCGAGATCTGAATAGAGAATGAAAAAAAGTGTAGAAACAAAGCCCCAAATCATTTGAATGGGTAATCAGGGCCTACTCTAAAAAAGGAAAATGGAAAATAAAAACGAAAATAAAACATTTGACAACTTACACCGTGTGACATTAAAAAAATATCTTTGAAGTGACCTATTGTACGCTGTAGATGATTTCCTCATACATGGTTTCTTCAATACACCCCCAAAATCTGAATTTATGGCCCAATTACCGCTTTTTGCTTATTTCCCTCCAATAAGACCTGCGAAGTAAGTACTTTAGCTTACTTCACCATATATTACGTCAAGGTGGAACGTAAGTCGAGTGTGAGCAAAATTATTAAGAAATTACACTAAATCTTAAATTTAGTGGTATTTTTCAATTACCATTGCGATGGTCACACTACACGATTGGCAATCTTGTTGCTGTTTTTAATTAAAGATAAGAAAAATTAAGATAAGAAAAAAAAGTGAAGGCTTTTTTAAATGAAAAAGTTACATTGCCTCTCTTACATTGTCTCTTGTTCCGTAACTCTTGTTCCGTGACTCTTGTTCCGTCACTCTTGTTCCGTGACTCTAGTTCCGAGACTCTTGTTCCGTCACTCTTGTTCCGTCACTCTTGTTCCGTGACTCTTGTTCAGTGACTATTGTTTTGTGACTCTTGTTCCGTCACTCTTTTTCCGTGACTCTTATTGCGAGACGCTTGTTCCGTGACTCTTGTTCCGAGAATTATGTTCCGTGACTCTTGTTCCAAGATTCATGTTTCGAGACTCTTGTTCCGTCACTCTTGTACCATGATTCTTGTTTCGCAACTATTGTTCCATGACTGTTGTTCCAAGACTCTTGTTCCCAGACTCTTGTTCCGAGACTCTTGTTCCGTCACTTTATCACTACGTATGCAGTTCAATGTAAGGAAATGCGGCACCCATCGGACAGTTTGAACTCATCAATTGTCAATAACGATCATTTTTTATTATTCAACATTCATTGATTCATTAATGGATCGTCTATAAACTTCAAATGGTTGTCATAGTCGGAGATTCAGATTTACGACCGAGCCATTAATTAACCCATAACCAAACTGTTTACTGCTCCAAAGAAAGGGGGAACAGGGCGACTGATAAAGCTTATCACCACCAACAAACAACTCGAACTGGCCCACAAAATCGGCAATCGAAGATACTGACAGATACACATACATACATACATTTATATAGAAGTCTAGTGGCGATTTATGCACTGCTTGAGTCGCTCAGTCACGTAAAGGTAGCCAACGACACACCAACACCATGTTCATCCTAACGGGAATCTGTTTAGCCCTGAGTTTGGTTGTGGCACTGCTTAGCCTGTGCATTTTACTGCTATCCCGCAAACCGCCCCTCATCTTTGGCAAATATCCGTGCAAGGGACTCTTCTATAATGTGAAATTTGGCATAGCTCTGCTGGTGTTGCATCGCTTGCGTTATCGCATCTATAGACGGAATGAAGAGATACTTGGATCGGCCGAGCACTTGGCCGCCATGGATCGGCCTCAGCCCTTGACCAATGATCCCAAAAGTTACGATGTGGTTAGTTTTATGGCTGCCAATGCGGAGGGTCAAAAGCTGATGGTCAGCCTGGAACGACGGCGTCGGGGAGTGCTCAAGGCAGCACTGTATTTGTGGCTACCCGGTGAGGGTCTGTACAGTTTGCCCAAGCTACCGGATATGGCTTACTTCACCACAGATGGCAGTTCCGAGAGTAGCGAATTCCAGGGCAATGGCTTTCACATCTATCCCGAGAAGTCGATGCATGTTTGGCGCCTTAAATACAAGGGCACCTTAAGACAGCAGACGGAGGAGCAGGAAGAGAAGCAGTCCGGACTGATATCAGTTGAGTTGGATCTAAGTTTCAAAAGCTCTGTGGCCCACTTTGATTACAATCGTGATCTCAGCTCTTCCCTGATAGCCGATTCGGTGGCACGCGAAGCCTGGAACGATCGTTTTTATGGCCTACTCAAATCGGTGGGACACATTCTCGAGAAGCGTAAACACTATGAGCAGACGGGTGATCTAACGGGTAGCCTGGTACTGAACGGCAAACGTCAATTGAGGCTAAAGTTGCGCGGCAGTCGTGATCATAGCTTCGGTACCGAACGCTGCTTGAGCTCCATCAATCGTTATGTGTACTTTGCCCTGTTTTTGGACGACGGCACTAGCCTAGTGGTGGGCAATCTCAGTCAGCCGTCGTTCTTCCTGTCCTCCCTAAAGGTGGGCTATGTGTTTACACCCAAGGGTGGCTATCAACCCATAACGAGTACCAATTTTGAGTTGTATTCGTACGGCGAGAAGGGTGTACCGCCTCAGCATCAGAATTTCATTGTTAACACTGCAGAACGTGCATATTTGGTGCAGATACGTGTGGAGGGGATCGCCGTACGTTATGTGGGTGGCGATTGGGAGTCCAAGGTGTACAATCAGTTTGTATCGTGCACTGTCAATGGCATATCGGGGCAGGGACATGCCGAGTATTTGTATAGACATAAGGGCGGTAGACCCGAATCAGTGGCATCCCAGGATCCGGATTGGTATCAGTGCATCAAACGATTTGAACGCAGTCTAAGCAACATGGAGCATATCGCTAATGAGAAGGACTTTATATTCTAAGTGTTAACTGTGTGATATGTATATATTTATATATTTTTTTTTTTTGTACCTAGCTTAAGATAATTGAATAAAAATATGTAAAAATATATTTTTAAACATTTGTTTAGAATTGTTAGACCAAAGTCCACGTAGAGATACCAGTTGAAGTGGATCCGCAAAAAGCGTTGTGCTTGAAGCACTTGAGGAACGCGCGCAAGTGTACGAGGGCGGCCAATAAGATAACTATTTGATGAAAGCGATGTTAATTAGAAGATTTCGTAAATACCCTCTGCAAGGGTATTGAAATGAACACAAACGGACAGACTTTAAATAAGAATCGCATTTTCTGAGCGTGTTCAACTGATGCCATTTAAGACCCTTACAAAATTTTAAAACATTTATCGATGTATGTTCTCTTGGATAGTTTTTTTGAGGGAATCTTTAACTTAATTATCAGTGTTTATATTTGATATTTGTTCTATTGCTTTATATTGCTCCCATAAACTTGTCGCTTAAGCAATCAGACGTTGAGCCATTTAAAGCAGGGAGAGAACAAATGAAGAGGACAGAAAAATGTGCTCATGTTGGTGAGCAGACATAGTCGACAGTGTCAAACAGGAATGTGAAAACAGGAATGCGTCTGTTTCTATGCTATCTCCTCCCTCAGTTTTAAAGCTATCTTGACCAAACTTTGCAAAAAGTCTTTAAATACAAATACGCTGAACATTTGTCGGAATCGGCCGGATCGGATGACTATATCAAATAGCTGCCATAGGAACGATCGGTCAAAAATAAGTTCTAGTGAGAAAAACTTTTTTGTTTTCCATCGTAGCGTCACCAATCGTGGTATATATTAGTTTTATATAGTTTCACGTAATTCAGAAAAAATTTATTAAAATCGAATGACTATAGCATATAGCTGCCATATAAACGGTCGGTCCGAAAACAAGTTCTAGTGAGAAAAACTTTTTTGTTTTCCATCGTAGCGTCACCAATCGTAGTATATATTAGTTTTATATGGTTTCACACAATTCTGAAAAAATTTATCAAAATCGGATGACTATTGCATATAGCTGCCATATAAGCGGTCGGTCTAAAAACTAGTTCTAGTCAGAAAAACTTTTTTGTTTTCCACCGTAGCATCACCAATCGTGGTATATATTAGTTTTATATGGTTTCACACAATTTTGGAAAAATTTATCGACATCGGATTTGTTATCAATGGTAGCGCCTTTCAAAAACTGCAAGGGTATTTAAAACATCGGCGTAGCCGATCCTTTCTTCTTTGGTTTGAAGCATCAAAATCATGTATTAGTTTATTATTATTGTACTGTAAAGAAATCAGGCACATATATCAGACCGATTAGACGCTACAGTGATATATGCCAATTAACCTGCAGGAAATGCAGGCCAATCCCAGTCGAAACTACAAGAGGAAAAGTCGTCCTAATTGGATTTCGGGGTAAAAGTGGACTGCCCCAAGCAGGGCTATGTAAACACGAATGATGGAAACACATCCCGAAGATTCTTTAACAACGATAAGGCAACAGCTCATATACCTGAAAAGGTTTAAGGTCATTCTCAATGTCTTAAGCTGTGTTGAAAATGTTGATGGAACATGGAAAATATGTCATGGAGTCAAGAAATTTATTATGTGCAAAATACCCGAAGGCAAAACTAACTTCTACTGTTCATAAAACATTGGATCATAGTGAGCAGCTAATACAACGACAACTTTTATCGATGGGAGTGAGTCAAAAGTAGCCGAAGAATCTAAAAACAAGGACTACGAAAGGCCTTGTCTACACATTGTCGGCCTTCTCTGAACCTTGTATCTCATCTCTCAGACACATCAGAACACTCGACGCATTAGCCGACGAATATTCACCAGAAATATAAGATCTATTACATACTAATGATATGAATACCTATATTGATAACATTTTAAAAGAAAAAACGAGAAGGCAAAGCTAACTTCGATTGTGCCGAAGTTTTAATACACTTTACTCCAACTGAAAATATATATAGGATTTAGATATCAGAAATTTAAAATTTTTAACTCATTGATAATAAAAATTTGATAAAAAAAACTTTTCTTAGTAAAACACATTTTCCGACCGACCGTTCCTATGGCAGCTATATGCTATAGTCATCCGATTTTGATAAATTTTTTTAAAATTATGTGAAAGCATATAAAACTAATATATACCAAGATTGGGGACGCTACGATAGAAAACAAAAAAGTTTTTCTCACTAGAACTAGTTTTTAGACCGATCGTTCCTATAGCAGCTATATGATATAGTCATCCGATCCGGCCGGTTCCGACATATTAGTTGCGTGCAGTAAAAAGAAGACTCTGTGCAAAATTTCAGCTCGTTAGCTTTAAAACTGAGGGACTAGTTCCCGTAGAAACAGACAGACGGACAGACAGACGGACGGACGGACAGACGGAAATGAACTCAGCTCGTCGTCCTGATCAAGAATATATATACTTAATGGGGTCGGAAATGAATATTTCTATGCGTTACAAACTTCTGGGCAAAAATAATATACACTTTTCAAGTGTATAAAAAGCTATTTGCCCACTCCCCTCCCCCAAGATAGCTCTAACGCTGAGGGGGAGATAGCATAGAAACAGACGACGGACAGACGGACCGACGGACATGGCTATATCGACTCAGCTCGTCATGCTGATCAAGAATGTATATACTTTATGGGTTCTGAGATGCTTCCTTCTATGCATTACAAACAACGTGACCATTTTAATATACCCTCTGCAAGGGTATAAAAACGTGTCTAAGCGGAATTTAAAGCCGATCGGATGGAAAAAATATTTTCACAATTTAAACTTTTCGACGAATTTTCGTTCACTTGGAATGCCAGATTTCAAAATCCTGTCATAGCGCCCATTCCGGTTTCCCCTTATTCCAGGTTTTTGGAATCAAACTGCATCCTTACATTTTGCATTGCTTGTTTTGTTTTTGTTTGTTTCTGGCTTATCTTATTTTTGATTCCCTTTTCATTTCAAATCACCAATTGTTACTCTCCCTCTCTTGACAACTTGTACACTGAAAATGCACCTGCCATAGGAACTATCGGTCGGAAAGTAGGTCTTAGTGAGAAAAACTAAATGGAAAAATTTTTTGTTTTCCATGATAACGTAATTAACTCAGGAATTATTAATATTAAATGCTTTTAAACAGTTCAACTACATTTGGTTCTGATCGGATGACTATAGCTGTTATAAGGCCGATCTGTCGGAAAATGTGTTTTACTGGTTTTATTTTTGATAGCGTGATCAAATTATGATTCTTAATGAATTTGAATTTATAAATATCTGATATCTATTTTCTATATACATACATTCTATCCGTTGCATTATAATATTGCAATGTACTGCTTTTAGCGTTTTAACCACCTTTCACATTTTTTAAAAATCTGGAAAAATTATAAGAGCTTTAAAAAACCATGGCGAATATACCCACAAAAAAGCAAAGTGGAACCCCAATTGCAAGTTGAAAATAATTAAGGTTAAAAACTTAGCGGATTTATACAAGTCGCGGTTTGCCTCGTTTAAATCAGGGGTATTATTGTATCGAATTCCGACGGTTCAAAGTATTTATTTAGAATTTTTCAGAATTTTAGCATGGCCCATTGTCTTAAAACAGCTAACGATCAAAAAAGTTTAACTCTTCATTAAAAATACACCATGAGCGCTAGGACAAAACCAAAGATGGGGAAATTTTTGTTAGATACCCAACTTTGAATCTGCATACCAAAAAATTTATTTCGGTCAAGGGCCGCTGCCCATGGGAATCCGGCTACGCCCTTTATTTAAATCAGATGACTATAGCATATAGTTGCCATAGAAAAGGTCGGTCAAAAATCTAGTTCTAGTGGGAAAAACTTTTTTGTTTTTCACCATAGCAGTAACAATCTTGGTATATATTAGTTTTAAGTGCTTTCACTTCATTCTGGAAAAACTTATCTAAATCGGATGACTATAGCATATAGCTGCCATAGGACCGATCGGTCGGAAAATGTGTTTTACTAAGAATTGTTTTTTTATACCCTTGCAGAGGGTATATCAAAATTGTCACGATGTTTGTAACGCAGTGAAGGAAGCATTTCGGCCGGATCTGATGACTATATCATATAGCTGTCATAGGAACGATCGGTCCAAAAACTAGTTTTAATGAGAAAAACTTTTTTGTTTTCCATCGTAGCATCACCAATCGTGGTATATATTAGTTTTAAATACTTCCACACAAATCTGCAAAAATTGATCGAAATCGTATCACTATAGCATATAGCTGCCATAGGAACGATCAGTCTAAAAACTAATTCTAGTGAGAAAAACTTTTTTGTTATCAATGGTAGCGCCTTTCGAAAACTGCAAGGGTATTTAAAACATCGGCGTAGCCGATGATAGCCTTCTATTTTTTTTTTTTTTTGATAGCGTGATCAAATTATGATTCTTAATGATTTTGAATTTATAAATATCTGATATCTATTTTCTATATACATTCTATCCGTTAAATCAGTTGGAGTGACCTTTTGCAAGTGTATTAAAACTTTGACACAGTCGAAGTTAGCTTTGCCTTTCCGTTTAGTTCTGATCTCATCTTGCTATGAATATTCAGTTCAATCTCTGGCATAGATCGTCTAACACTTCATTTACGAAACATCTATAACTACACAGCAGAATGAGTTGGTTCTTCAACAGGGGTACTAAATTAGCCACTCCAGAAACAGTACCATCAGAGACACCATCTGGAGAAGAGCAAAACAATGAAGTAAGTAACACTGAATTGGTCGAATCCGACAAAGAAGAAGAACAGGAGGAGCAGCGTCAGCAGAAGAAAACTCAGGCTAAAAAAAAGAAAGAATCAACACAACCAACAGGAGAACCATTGAGGCGCTCGCAACGGATTCGTAGGCCACCCACTCGTTACCCAAATTAATGAATATAAATAATAGTTGATATAAAACAAAGAAGAAGAAGTAGAGGGGGCGGACATCAAATAATATATTTTGGTTAATATTTCATATATTTAATTACGACTGAATTAAGAATTACTGTGATAGAGCCAAAGTTTGGAACAGAACTAGCTGCAGCATTTTCTCATGAAGACGATAGCAGTTATGAGGCTAAAAACGACAACTGAGCGCTTTTTGATGTAGCTTTGGTATGTATCTATAGCGGAAAATCGCATATAGTCAAACAAAACAATTTATCAATATAAAGCTCTTCCTATTTATAGCTGAGGCTTTTGAGAAGTTTATAAAGGAAATGACCCAGCCATGTACCAGATGAGTGCCTCATTTACAGAAGCCAAGAAAAACTTAGTCTGACACAAGTAAACAATTGTGTTCCAGACAGAAAGAGATACAGAGTTAAGGCGATTGTGTTACACTTAAATTTTTTATCAGCGCGCTGGAAAGTAGGCCACATATATTGTAAGAAAAGGTTCAATATAAATAAAAATGTAACTCACAAAAAAAAAAAAATTTGCCACACAAACAATACCAAAAAGTTTTCTCACTGGCACAAGTTTTTTGACCGACCGTTTATATGGTTTATATCCGGATGATTCTGACAAATGTGCAGCCTATGTGTATTTAAAGATTTTTTGCAAAGCTTGATCAAAATAGCTCTAAATCTGAGGGAGGAAATATCATAGAAACAGACGGATAGACGGACAGGGCTATATCGACTCAGCTCGTCATGCTGATCAAGAATATAAATACTTTATGGGGTTGGAGATGCTTACCTCTATGCGGTACAAACATCATGATAGTTTTAATATACTTTCTGCAAGAGTATAACAAATATATCGCTAGAAGGTTCAAACAATCTATCTTAAGGTTTTTTCAAATTGGGGGGGTGGCAACTCTACTATTGTTCGTCTGTTCGAAAAACGATGTATGTGGGCTCGATAAGTATTGTTGAGTAGGATATACATACGTAGGTCTCTATATATTACTGGACTAATAATGAAAACGCGAATTTTTATGATCAAAAATGGTTTTATTGTTTTTCAAATTATTCTCCAGCAAGATTTATACACTTTTGCATGCGCTCAAACCAATTGTCGAAGCACTTTTTCCACTCCGATTGATACACCTCCAAAACATGGTTTTTGAACTCTTCAACAGCATCTTCTGGCGACGAAAATCGATGACCACGCATTTTTCTCTTAATGTGCGGGAATAAAAAGAAGTCATTGGGTGCCAAGTTAGGGCTGTAAGGCGGATGACCCATCAATTCGACGTTTTGAGCGGTCAAGAAGGCGCTGGTGTGAGCTGATGTGTGAGAGCTCGCATTTTCATGGTGCACAATGATCTGTCTTCTCTTGTTCGTTTTTCGAATTTCTCCAAAGACTTCAGGCAAACAAATTATGGTGTACCACTCAGAATTGACCGTCCTACGTTGCTCAAGCGGAACAGTCGCCACATGACCAGTTTTACCGAAGAAACAGGCGACCATTTGCTTCGAAGTGCTTCTTCCACGAACGACTTTCGTTGGATTTGGCTCGTCTTCGAAGACCCACACGGTCGATTGCTGTTTTGTTTCGGGCTCATAAGCATAGATCCATGATTCGTCACCTGTGACGATCTTATAAACGTCTTTTGAAACACCGCTAATATATTTTTTCAAAATTTCTTTGCACCAATCAACACGAGTCTTTTTTTGAGTGATTATCTAATTGTGCGGGATCCAACGAGAACAAACCTTTTTTACGCCCTGGTGTTCATGCAATATCGAATGTATGCTGCTGGAAGAAATGCCCAAGGATACCTCTATCTCACGGTATGTCACATGACGATCTTGCATTATCAGTTCACGCACGGCATCAATGAACTGGCACAACGACTGTTTTTGGACGACCTTCACGACCTTCGTCTTCGAGCGAGCGTCGCCCGCGATTGAATTCATTAAACCAATTTTTCACAGTGGTATAGGATGGTGCTTCATCGCCATACAAAGATTTAAGTTCATCGTTGCACTCTTGTCGTGATTATCCACGTCGAAAGTTGTGAAAAATGTTTGCACGAAACTTTCCACGAGTTAATTCCATTTTTCTGCCGAGGTAAGTTTTTTATTTATCGTTAATCGATAACATATGTGGTCACACATGAAAGAGTTGTATGGAGCTTTTATCGATAAAAGTCCAAACTTTTTTTGGGAAAAGGCCAATTGGTTCTAAAATGGCTAGAAGTGACCTAGGCCAGAAACTTAAATAGAAACCCAAGTATGCCTAGAGGGTTCGACCAACCTTATTCCAAAATTGTGGAAGATATGATATTTCGAATTGCGGGGGAGGCAGGGGGCGTGGTAAAAATAAAAAATAAACATGATCTGCCTGCAAGTATACCGAGTTTATGTTCCATACACTTCAAACCTCTATCTCTTACCATCTTTTTGTTCATACGGACAGACAGTCGGACATGGCTAAATCGACTCGGCTGTTGATGCTGATAAAGAATAAATATACATTATAGGGTCGGAGGTGCTTCCTTCTGGCTGTTATATACATTTGCACAAACCCAATATACTCTTTGTACCTTCGGTACAGAGTATACTAACCATTACCACGTTAGAACTAACTTTGTACCTAACATAATTCATGAAATCCAATTAATTTTTGGGAGCTGTGGTTTGTGGGTTCAATCACAAAATTTACTAATGATTAAGGTTCGGATCGGATGACTATATCATATACCAGCCATAGGAACGATCTGTCTAAAAATAACTAGTTCTAGTGAGAAAAACTTTTTGGTTATCAATGGTAGCGTCTATCAAAAACTCGATTGCCCTTTTCCAAGAAAAATAATAAAAACAGATTTTATCCGATTTAATGTTTAAAAGTCCGACCGGTTTAATCCGACTTACAGTTTAAAAGTTATAAGATTTTGAAAATGTTAAGTCTCAATAGGATTATCTTGAGAACTTTCGACGGTGTGGGAAAACCATTTTAAAGTCTTCTCATCTATATATAGTACTTCTAAATGATAGCGATTAATAGTTTTTTGGAGACAAAAAAAATTGGGGTGGCTGCGTTGATATGGAATATCCCATATGTATTTGTGCTTGCTCTGGCATAAGCTTTGTTTGGGCACCCCTGGCTTAAAGCTTTCAAATAATTGATACAAGACGGTTTTCCAAAATTGAGACGGTGCTCCAAAATTTTAATAATCTTTATATTTTCTTAAAACCCTTTTATGAGCGTCATCATCGCGGAGATAACTTTTTACATTATCATTTTTAAATATCACAAATGAATTTAATGTATGTAGCTTTATTTTTATCTTTGACCGAAAAATTTGAATCAGAACAGCTTCAAAATTATCAAACTTTGTTTGTTTAAGGTTCGAACTAAAACTTGGTGCAAACATCTAAAAACCAACTTAGCATAAAAATTGCACTATAATAGGCTGTAGTTCCACAATGAAACGATAGTTCGCTGTCAGAAGGGTGCCGCATTTTAAAAGGAATTGGCGGTTTGGTTCAAAATCCTTTTGCTCATGTATCTATGATACATGACATTCAAATAGTGTGTTTGCTTTACAGGCGAAATTTCTGCTGTACTAACAAAATTTACTAATACATGCGCGGATATACTTACAAACATATGTATGTTTGTGGAATATTTGCGGAAATCCCTAAATATCAATCAATTTCTGTGGTAAAATAACCAACACTGTTTGGCCTTCAAATGCATACATACACTCAAAAAAAAAAATGTTTTAAAAATTTTGAGAAATTCGCCTAATTTTTCAAACGGCAAAAATTTCTAATAAACAGAACAAGTCTTTTTGGATTTAAAAAAAAATGTCATAAGCAATTATTTGAGACAAAAGAAATACCCATTCGTGCTCGTGAACCGACTCGGTGTTCTTTTAAAAATGCTGAACCGGACCGAAAACCGCAGGAGAAAACAGTTCGGTAATGTAAATTTGATTAGCTACTTTAAGGAAAAATATTTTTCAAAATTTGTAACTTAATTTAACTAAACAAAATAGCATTACTTCCTTTAACCGTTGTATGTCATTTGCAATTTTCCTTTCTTGTCATAATTTTCCTAGTTGTGGATTGTGATTTGAGTGAGTTTTTTATTTCGTGTTCTGCACATTATTCTGTATATTTTAGTCGAGTTCTTCACCGTTATAATATATATATAACTTCAACTATAAATAGAAAATAAGTAAACTGAGATATCCTGATTAAAATCCATTCTAAACGATGACAGAAGTAGGTCGCTCTCTGATCCGGATGGACGAATTTACCAATCCCAAAATTTTTGGACTTGATTTTCAAGTAGGATCCAAAATTGAAATGAGCCTTTTTGGATTGGCACAAGAATTATTGGATAGTTCCAAGCAGGGAATAATCTCGAAACGAATAGCAGTTCCGGTACGTACCGAAAAAATAATTTCTATTAAAGGTTCTACTTCAGTTTTCAGATTATTTCGGTTCCGATACGGTACCCAGATTATTATTTCAGTATACCGGTACGTACCGGTACAACCAATATTTAGAAATTTCAGTGGAGGTTTCTACACAAAATCTCAATGGCTATAAAAACCATTTTGAGGAGTCGATAAAAAGAGAAAGGTCCCCGGGGCAAATGTCAACTCAAATCTTCATAGAATGGTTTTATCAGGTACTGCGTGCGATTTCTAAGAGCAGGGCAGTCGCATAGAAGGTGTTGGATGCTTTCTATCTCTTTCTCATTCATATGACTCATAATTTGAACCCATACTACATATAAGATTATGCTCCAATATGGCCCATATAATGCTGGTAAAATCCTCAAAGGGCTCCAAAAACACTCTAAAACAGTTGGAAACATAAAATCTGCCTATACTTTTCCCTATATTTCATTTTTCTAAATTTTAAAACAAAAATTTCTTTTAAAATTAAAAAAAAATATTTCCAAATTTGATTAAAGTTAAGAAACTTCATTTTTAAAATTATTATAACATTTTATTATCAGAGGATTTATATTTAATAAAGAAAAGTTTTTTCGCTTTTAGAAAATTTGTTCTATATCTTAAAATAAAAAAATTTGACTCTGGTTTTTCTTTAAGGGCGATTTTTCTATAAATGTATATTTGAAATTAACATAAATCTGTAAGATAAATAATAAGAAGTCGGAACAGTACCGGTATTATCGTTTCGGTATGGTTCTGAGTTTTTCAGTTCCTATTATACGGGTTCCTATAGAACGGTTTTCGGTTCTCCAAAAATTTTAATATCGGTTCCGGTTTCGATACCGGTACGTAGCTTGAAATGGTATATTCGGTTAACTGTTCCGGTTCCGGTTCCAAGTCTTCCGTACTTGAAACTTTAATCCGAAGGTCGGAATAAAGTCAATTTTGTGAAATTTAAAAATTAATAGTTCTCATATGAGAATGTATGTACAACGTTGATAAATTAGGAGTCAGAAACAGGCCTTATATATGGGAAGCGTGAACCGCTGAACCGAACCGAACCGAACCGAAACCTCGGTTTAATTAGCTCCAAAAACCGTGTTGTGAACCGAACCGATGGTTTAAAACAGCGATGGGCAAGCCCTTGCTCCCAACTGCTCCCATTGCTCCGACTTATTTTTTGGCAATTGCCGCCAACTAGGCGAGATCGCTATTGCGACGTTCACAAAAGAATAAAACAAAACAAAATGCAGACAGAAACAAAAACCAAATATATGCAGTGTGTGTGCGACCGAGACTTGGACAGCAAACGTCTTCTGGAGTCGAGGCTCGTTTTTTATTTACCTTGTTGTTGGAATGCTCCCAAACTGAAATATCGCGCCCACCGCTGGCTTAAAACATCTGTGAACCACTCCTAATTCATGATAATATTTCCAAATATTAATATTTTTTTGTTTTTTTTTTAGGTTGTTTTCCATTTTATTGTTACCTAAGGGCAACTTACATTGAATTGAGAGGAACAAAAAACAAAAATAAACTAATTCTAAATAAAGAAAGTTGCGTTAGGTAAAAAAAAAAAAAAAAAACTTTTTTAAAGGGATCCACAGCTGGTCTAAATGTATGAATCCAAACAACGCAGATTATTCAAATTCATTTAATGAATCTTGTACGGAGGTCATATATATGAATTCTCTTCAGACGTCTTCTCATAATAACAGGGTTTGTAAAATAACACACATTTTTCTTTACTCTCAAGATATTAACACAAAGTAAAATATACAATCTGTAAAAAATAATTATTTTCAGACCTGAAAATACAAAATTGTTCTTTACAGGTGTAAAGAAGTCAGCCCAAGTTATTGACATGCCTGTAAATCAGGGCCGGCCAGCTCATAGCCACTGGGGGCCGAGCGCATTCGTGTTTTTCACACAGACGCGAGCCGAAGTCATGTCTGTGTGAATCGGTAAGCACAGAAAAACTTGATTTTGCAAGTGAGTTGACTCTCTACTGTGGCAGTCACCAACACATGCTCATATTTCAGTCCTCTCCATTTGGCCGGCCCTGCTGTAAATAACAATCGTGTCAAAAATGCTCGTGTTATTTACATGAAAAAATAATTTTTTGCATATGACAAATTTTGTATTTTCATGTCTGAAAATAATTATTTTTTAACTTTGATGTTATTTATCACGGCGCGAAAATATTTTTTGTGGATTTTACGAACCCTGCCTAATAACGCCTCTTCTCCTTCGTCTTCTTAATAAACGTCTATTTGGAAATATTAGGAATAATTTTTAAAATTTTATTAGTAAATGGGATTTTGTTAAAGAAAAAATGTATACTGTGAAATTTTGTTGTTCTTTTTTTTTGAGTGTGCCTACAGCCAAGTGCATGTACATATGGGTATCCATATGGTATACCATTTCCAACACTTTTGCACACAAGTATGCGAAAAATTGCGCCTGCGCCAAAACAACAAAACGCTTAATCAATAATAACATAAAATTAGTGCGCAAGTAGCATGCAGCAGGAGCACCAGCAGCAGCAGCAGGAACAGGAACAGGAACCCGAAGGAACCAAAACAACAAAATCAGCAAAACGCCAACTGTTTCTCCATTAAGCGAAGAAAATGTACAAAACGATACGGCACGGTGAGAATAGCCTGCAGTACACGATATTGCCGCAGAACGATGATTTTCGCATCGAGGGCAAGCTAACGGGTGCAGCAGCTGCCTGCTCTTCCTCCGGCATCTCTGCAGCAGTAGCATCCTCATCGTCCACCACTTCGTCGTCGTCCGCCTTGTCCTCGTCCAAGCGTAGCTCAGCCGCGCCACGACGACGTCGTCGCACATTCTTCGCCTATTTGGGACTAATCTTTGTGTGTACCGTTATTATTGGTGCAGTGCTTATACCATTTTTGGTATCCGCCGAATGTCTACCCAATCCCACAGAATGGTTCCTCAAAACGAAGGCGGCGCTAACGCACAGTCGTGGCGTGGCGGCCGAAGTGAAAGCCACAGCTGGGCCGCCCGTTTCGGCTGCCATGTTGGGACAAAATGTGGGCAAATCTGTGCAGATAGTCAATCGGAATGGCGTGGAGCAGTTTGTGCTGAAGCTGAATAAGACCAGCACAGTGGCGCCCACTAGCACCAGTAGCACCACTTCAACGACCACAATGACGACGACAACTTCGACAACAACCACGACGACGACCACACCGCAGCCCACGGAGCCAACGACCGCCGTTGTCGCTGTAATCCCACCGCAAGTCCCAGCCAGATTCCAGCCACCGGCTAGCACCATCACCACGCGCATAATACAAGTACCGTTACTGAAGTCGGCCGCCAAGAAGCCCATTATGCCCCCTGTTTTGGCCAAAACACAGAGCAACAGCCAACAGCCGACAGTTGATCAGCAGCCAGTACAGAATAAGAGCAATAGTGCTTGGATCAAGACACATTGGGCCTACATAGATCCCTCGACATACTTTCAATGGACCGTAAGTATTGAGGGGAAACGAATGTGTCCTAGCTGGAAAGTTGCGTGTTCATTCCTGTTCTTTTTTTGTTGTTGTAGGGCTACAAGGTTGAGGATAGCGTGCTATTGCCCGCTCTGCTTGGTTTTGCACTCATTGGCATGATTTTAATTATAACGGTCTGCCTGGTGGCGCGCAATAAACGCACCATTGTATCCTCCGTGCGCAAGCGGAATCGAAATGTGAGTACAAAAAACTGCATTTAATTACCAGGTTCAGTTTGTGCCGTGTTTCACCTTGCACCAATTACCAAGTACATGCCCCGTTAGCCCGTCGTCAAACGAGAGAGGGAGAAAATGAAGCAAACTCAAATAACGGGAATCGAGTTTCCTTCTTTTTTTTTAACAAAGTGCTCAGTTTTATGTACCTCTGACGGAATTATAGCCCTTGTTCCACTGGCAAACATTCAACAATGTAAATGTATTCTTGTTCCACTGACGAGTGTTTATCTCGGTCACATGTGTATGGTTAAAGTGGCAACCTAATATATTAATTACAAAAATATTTATTTGAAATATATTTTCCTACCTTGATGATGATTTGTGACAAGTATTAAGACTTCATATACATATACCGGTTACCATTTCGAATAGTTGGTTCCAACAACATTCCCTTGATTCGAGACAATCAGGAGCTGCCCGACAGTTTCTTCCCTTTTAAACGAAAATACGGACATGAGAAGCCATTTCCCGTCGCTTTAGGCTTTCGTAAGTCGGAAGTACCTACCATCCTGACTGAACTGGGCTATTACTGCTTAGGGAAGAATGATATTATTACACTAGATGTACAAGGGTGGTCCCTTAAGAAAAAGTTTTAAAAAACTATGTTAATTTTTCCTAGCTCAATACACTTAACGGTGTTCGTTTGTCAGATGGGTGACAAAACTTTTGTTATAGCAGTGCATATAAGAAAATCATTATTTTCTAGTACTTCTCAATAAAAACGTTATTTTCTAGTAGAGGTGCGCACGTGACGTGATTTCACCGTGTCACGGTGTGTCACGACGTGATCGTGAGTAAACTCAGACTTTCGTGCGTGTGCATCCGTGATCCGTGCATGATTCGTGCGTGTTAAAATTTTACTTCGTGAATATAAGTTATGCATTAGTCACGAATTTTTGTTTTATTTGCTTTTGATTTTGTGAATCCGCTGCTCGCTCGATGATACATACAGAGGGCGCATTGTGGCCATGAAACCCACAATGGAATGAGGGTCTCTCTTGCTTGCAAGATCGACATGCAAAAACGGGGGTGGTGGCCCAGTCCCGGCCAAGTTATAGCTACCAGTAGACGAGTAGACGAGCGCATTCGTGTTTTTAACACAGACGCGAACCAAAGTCATGACTGGGTGAATGGGTGAGCACAGAAAACTTGATTTTACGAGTCGGCGGTCGACTGCAGCACTCCCCAACCCAATCATATTTTTCTGTTCTTTTTATTTGGGCGACCCTGACCTTAAGCAGCTGCAATTATTGCCAAAAATATGCGGACGGTGTGTGTTACAGATATATACATAATTGCGTTACATAAATTTTTTATAGGGAAGCATTTTTATCGTGCGTGATTATTCGTGACGTCTCGTAAATCGTGAGTAAATCGTGCGTGACGCGAATTGCTGAAAAAATTCCGTGCGTGAATCGTGCGTCAAGATATTTTTATTTCGTGAATCGTGCGTTACGTGATGGAAAAATCGCTCACGCGCGCACCTCTACTCTGTACCAAAGGTACAAAAAGTATATTGAGTTTGTGCAAATCTATGTAACAGCCAGAAGGAAGCATCTTCGACCCTATTTATATCTCTCTATATATAAAAGAGTTTGTCCTGACTGACTGACTGATTCACTGATTCACTGATTGGCAATCAACGTAGAGCCTGACGGGTAAGAGATAGAAAGCTGAAATTTTCACAGAAGTTTCATTATGAGTTGAAAGTGAGCACTAAGGCGGGGTTTTGGAAAATTCCACCCCTAAGGGGTGGAAAACTCCCGGAAAAGCTACTATGGAGAAAATTTTGTTTTTCATCCGATTGACTTGAAATTTGGTTTGTAAGTAAAGTACGCGAAATAATTGGACACCTGTTTCCCAGATTTTCGGAAAATCCGCCCACAAGGAAAATGGCCGGAAAATTCTTCATGGAAAAAACTATTTTTCATCCGATTGACTTCAAACTCGGTTTGTGAGGATGGTAAGCAGAATAATTAGACTTGAGATTTTCCGATGATGGAAAATCTGCCCGAAAAGTCGGGAAATTCCCGGAAAATTCCATTTGGAAAAAACTATTTTTCATCCGTTTGGCTTCAAACTCGGTTTGTAAGGGTAGTATGCTAAGTAATTGGACATGAGATTTTCAAATGTTGGAAAATCCGCCCACAAAGAAAATACCCGGAAAATTCTATATGAAAAACTATTTTTCATCCGATTGACTTCAAACTCGGTTTGTAAGGATAGTATGCAAAATAATTAGACATAAGATTTTCCGATGTTGGAAAATGCGCCCGAAAAGTCGGGAAATTCCCGGAAAATTCCATATGGAAAAAACTATTTTTCATCCGTTTGGCTTCAAACTCGGTTTGTAAGGGTAGTTTGCTAAATAATTAGGCATGTGATTTTTTGTTGGTGGAAAATCCACCCACAAGGAAAATGGCCGGAAAATTCTATATGGAAAACACTATTTTTCATCCGATTGACTTCAAACTCGGTTTGTAAGGATAGTATGCAAAATAATTAGACTTGAGATTTTCCAATGTTGGAAAATCCGCACGAAAAGTCGGAAAATTCTATATGGTAAAACCTATTTTTAATCCGATTGGCTTCAAAATCGGTTTGTGAACACATTATAGAAAATAATTATACATTTGATTTTTCGGTGGTAGAATTTCTGCCCACAGGCAAGAATAATGGTGGGCGTATTTCGGTTCAGTGACAATGGCTATTTGTGAGCCGATCTGAATAAAATTCGTTTTGTAAGATCTAGGGTCAGAATAAATGGAAACACGTGTTTTTTTATTTCGGGAAGTTCACTGCAAAGGTCGGATTATGGGTGCGGGGGGTGGGTTTTTAGCCGACATGTATTAAATTTGGTTTGAAAGCTCTATGGGCCAATTAAATAGGATAAAGTTTTTAGCTTTGCGCTTACTCACCCTCAAGGTAGGATAATGGGTGACGGGGGGTGGTTTTAGCGTTTGTACGCCTAACGGGCCAAGTAGGTGGAAAATAATTTTCTCATTTCTGATGGTCGGAAAATGGGGGCGGGGGTGGTATCATTGCCAACGTTTTTTTCATTATTTTGGCGGCTATACTGATGGTGGCGAAGCGAAGCGCGCCGGGTTATATGCTAGTGTATATATAAAAGAGTTCAACCAGACTGACTGGTCACCATCGCACAGCCCAAATTCGTAGAGATAGAAAGCTACATTTGTATACCCTTGCAGAGGGTATATTAAAATTGTCACGATGTTTGTAACGCATAGAAGGAAGCATCTCCGACCATATAAAGTATATATATTTTGATCAGCATGACGAGCTGACTTCATTTCCGTCTGTCCGTCCGTCCGTCTGCTTATATGCTATCTCCTCCCTCAGTTTTAAAGCTATCTTGACCAAACTTTGGAAAATGTCTTAAAATACAGCTAGGCTGCACATTTGTCGGAATCGGCCGGATCGAATGAATATATTATATAGCTGCCATATAAACAGTCGGTCCAAAATCTAGTTCCAGTGGGAAAAACTTTTATGTTTTTCATCGTAGGGTTACCAATCGTGGTAAATACTAGTTTTACATGCTTCCACACAATTGTGGAAAACTTGATCAAAATCGGATGACTATATTATATAGCTGCCATATAAACGGTCGGCCCAAAAGCTAGTTCTAGTGAAAAAAACTTTATTGTTTTCCTTCGTAGCATCTTTGTTTCATTTGCTTCCACTCAATTCTATAGCATATAGCTGCCATAGGAACGATCGGACTGAAAACTAATTCTAGTTATAAAAACTTTTTTGTTATCAATGGTAGCTCTTTTCGAAAACTGCAAGCGTATTTAAAACATCGGCGTAGCCGATGTTAGCCTTCTATTTTTTAACAGTAGTTTTATCTTGTTCTGAAAGTGATTACTGAGGCGGGAAAAATTTTGGAAAAATCTGCCGGGAAATGTAGAAAATTCGCAGAAATGATTAAACATGTTTGATTCAGGGCTGCAAGCCCAAATCATTTTTTCGAAGGTCCGGTTCGCGGGATCGAACCAAAATGTACCAATGGTTAAGGTTCAAAAATTAAAGGTTCAAGGTGTTTGTGCTAAGGTTTTGGTTCGAATTATTAGAAGACTAATTTATTTGTTAAAAATATACAAAAATGCACAGGTTGTCTGAATTTTTGTTTACTAATAGCCTATTTCCACTGGCACATATATGTACATTTGAAAATATTAAAAATCCAAAGCAAATATACATTTTAAGCCGATAAGTGAAAGTTTACCAATCTTTGGGTAAGTTTAGCAACTATGTTTGCATTGACGTCGCACTTGTTGAAAAAAACGCGAATTTAATGGTTAAAAATCGAAAATGTAAAAATTTCGAATGTACATATATGTGCCAGTGGAAATAGGCTATTAAACATACGAATTCAATTATTTTCAATTTAAATTTATTAGATTTATTTCTTCGTGCAATTCCTGGTCTATGCAACTTCTTTTATTAATATAATGCCTGATTAATTAATACTTATAACTTTTGTTGAAAGGTTGGATTCGGAACAGGTTCAGATATTTTAATCACAGGAGGGTCGGTTCAAGGTTCGGTTCACAGTGAATGAAAAGTCGGAATTCCGGGTTCACACCGGTTCGGTTCAAACCCTAACGGTTTGCAGCCCTGGTTTGATTATCATCCGATCAGGTTCAAACTCATTTTTTTTATAAAATTTAAATTCGAATTCAAAAATGACTGCACAACAATTTTTCGAAAAATTCACCCCATCAACCCCTTAGGTGGAAAATGGGTTTGACGATTTTTTTTATTTTTTTATAAACTCCAATTGAGTAAGTGACTTTCAAATTTTGAAAAAATCTTACCCCAAACATAGGAAAATGTTCTGAAAACTGTATTATGAAATTCTTTTGTACTTCATCCGATCAGCTCCAAACTTATTTGTTTTTTGTTTTAGCTCTACGTAACAAAATATTAACTTAGCTTTTTTACATTTAAAAAAATCCAGAAAATTTTACTTTAAAGTTTATGAAAATATTCCATGAAAGTTGAAAAATGATTTGCGAAACTCTTTTAGATTTCATTCGATCAGCTCCAAATTTATTTTTAAAGCTCTACAGAACAAAATAATTCTCGTTTATCTTTAAAAACTCGGGAAAATTGAAACAAAAAATACTGTCCATTATTATATAATGTGTCATTATTATATAAATACGTTAACTGGCTCTTGTTCAAATTATTCCTTTCTAATATCTGTGGTAAATTTAAATGTGTGATCGTGAACAATTAAAGACTTTCGTGCGCGTGCATCCGTGATTCGTGCGTGTTAAAGTTATTCCTAGTACATAGTGCAATTTTGGGTATGATCAGTAAAAAATTGTTTAATAATACAAATCAATCTGAATAGTATAAAACAGCTGGCAAAATTAATCTTAAATTGTCAAAGTATATAATAAAATTTTTTTTATAAGAATGCAGTACTTACTTCAAGTGACATTTCCCATTTAGTTTTCGATTCACAGACTCAATGTCGCGAATTTTTGCGAAATGCAAATTGCGGAGCACCAACTTTTACGATTTGCAGATCAAATCGCACGGATTTTTCGAACTAGTTCCGTTGAGCCATTAGTACAACTAGATTAATTTAGTGCGATTAGTGATTAATTTTTAAGCCAAATTTCAGATAAATTTCAAGTTTGTATTACAATTTTAATTAACTCAACAAATGCAATATTACAACAATATTAATAATAACGGTTATGTGTGTCTCGTACGTTTTGAATTCCTGCTTATCGATAACCGTGGTCGATAATAAATCGATTGCATATCATTACACGTCACAGTCGCATTCAGTCCCCTCTTCACCTCCTTTACCGTACACACAAACACACACACAACATAATAATGTGGCGCTTGTCAAAGCGAGAGAGCGCATGACTTTAGCCGGCTGCTGTGTGCCAATGTGCCATTAGAGCGAGTGAGCAGGCAATCAACAACAACGCATGAACAAGTGGTAGTGAGAGGCTCCACTATGCTTATGCTTATTGTTGTTGTTGGTGGGGGCTCTGAGAGTCGATGCGTGGCAGTTTTTGTTGTTGCCACTGCCACTGTGGGATTGTAGGCAGCAGAGTTGTTGTTGTTTTTATTACACTTTTGTCAGGGCTGCGCAAGCACTCTAAATCGTTGAACGAAATGGTTTTAAGTTAAATTAAATTTGTTATAATATGTGGGGCTTTCTTTTACCATTGCAAAATAACAACAACATGTTAAGAAATTTGTTTAAAACATTTAATTTAATTATAAATTTAATAAATTATTGTGATTAAAGTCAAGCAAAGATACTCAGTGAACTACGAACCACTGCACCAAAATCAGCTGCCGTGTGCTTGTAGCCCTGGTTTTGTTTTTGGTGAAACGTTGCCCACACACACACACACACACGCACGCACACACATTTGTGTTGGCTGCGCCGCCAACGTAGTACAACCGTCGTCAATCGTCAGTCACTCACAGGTGAGCAGCAAAAGTAAAAGGCAGCAGCCGTGGCTGGAGCAGTTGAGGAGCAGAGCAGAGCAGTGACCACCGCTACGAGAGATAACCCATAGTTGGAGCTCTGGAGTTAGACGCCTACGTCAGCAATTTGACAAAAAGAAGAATTGGGGGAAAAATAGCGCAACTGAAAATCCTGTAAGCAGCAACAAAACTTTTGCCTGCGTGTCTGTGCATACATCTGTATGGGTGTATGTGTGTGTGCATGTGAGCGCGCTCCACTCTCTCCGCGTGTGAGTGTGGCGCGCGCTTCTTTGTGTGTGTGTAGTGCCAACAAGGCAAATTGTTGTGCATCGTCTAATCTCCCACAAAAACTTTACAGTTAACCCTGCGCCATGGCCATCAAACCCGGTCTGGGACGCAAGACCAGCAACAAGAACCCACCCATTCTGAGCCATGAGTTCGTCATTCAGAATCATGCGGACATTATCTCCTGCGTGGCCATGGTCTTTGTTGTGGGCCTAATGAACGAATCGACGGCTGCCTTTGCCAGTGCCTTCATCTCGCTGCATCACAATGTCAGCGGTGAGGATCCGAGTCGGGAGCAACCGTATGGCAAGGCCTATACATATATCGCCGGCATTAAGGATTACTGTTCCATATTTTTCTACACGCTGACCTGCATCATTATGCATGCCATCATTCAGGAGTTTGTGCTGGACAAGATTAGCAAGAAATTGCATTTGTCCAAGTTCAAATTGGCACGTTTCAACGAATCGGGCCAGCTGGTCACCTTCTATTTGCTGTCCTTCATTTGGGGCATTCATGTGGCACTGCGCGAAGGCTACCTGGGACAGGTGGCCCAACTGTGGGAGGGCTATCCCCACCATCCCATGAGTTTCCTGCACAAATTCTACTTCATCATCCAGCTGTCGTACTACCTGCATATGCTGCCCGAATTGTACTTCCAGAAGATACGCACCAAGGAGGAGCAACAGCCGAAAATCATACATTCCATCAGCGGATTCACCCTGATTGTGCTGGCCTATACGTTAAGTTTCCAACGATTGGCCCTGGTGCTGCTCACCCTGCACTATTTCAGTGAGGTGCAATCGCACATTTTCCAGCTAATCGGCGTGTTCGATCGCGAGGAGCGCCTGGCCCGCCTGCGAGTGCTGAACAGCGTGTGCTTCTTCCTGGTGCGCTTCGCCACCTCGGTAATTGGTGTGCTCACGCTCTACTATGGCATTGGGGGGCTGCGCTCGCTGCTGGCTTTGGTCGGTTTAATTGCCCTGCAGGGATATCTGGTCTATTCGTTCATAACGGAACAGCTGCGCGCCAAGCGGGAGGCGAAACGTGAGGCCAAGCGCGAGGCCAAGCTGTTGGCGGCCCAAACGCAAAAGAAGACCAGCAAATCGCTCAAGGACAAGGTCAAACAGCGCAAGGTCAAGGAGAGCGATCTGCCCGAGGCAGATCAGACGACGTCGCCGTCCAGTCCGGCCAAACAGAAGCTGAAGTGAGCTAAATGGCGGCCAGAGCAACAAAATCATCTTCCGCAGACGAGAGAGCAGCACAAACTGACATTACCTAAAGTGTTTTTTTTTTATTAACGATAATCGAATTCGTGTGTTTATCTCGAGAAGCCCCAACAAGCTCAAACCCCAACAACTGTCTTCAACTGTCGCGCTGCATTTACTTCCACACACACACACACACAATCAAAAAACAAACAAAAAAATTATTTTTTTTTAATGTTATTCTTCTATTTTTTTTTTGTAATAAATTTTTTTTTATTTTTATACATAACTGAAAATTGTTTTGTTTCCTCCCACCCCCTAATTTCTCTCAGTGTTGTGTATAAATAATGCAAATTGTTTATTTCTATTATCTATTTTACAAGTGTGGTTTTTTACGTCCTATTTGCATGTAAAACTATTTTTTATAAAAACAAAACTGAAAATATGCAAAAAAAAAATCAAAAAAAAAAAAGAACAAAATAAACAACAAATTGATGATGAATGTAATACAAACGAACTAATTGCTTAATATATATAAAAAAATATATTTTGTATATGAAAATCAAAAGAAAAACTAAATATTTCATTACATTTTTCTTTGGATGGGCTTAAGAGACTGCGTTGGGCAACTAGTGGCCCGAAACAGTCTATTTGTGCGGTGTTTCCATCAGATTTCTTTATCTAATGGTGATGAATATTTTATTGAAGGATTCAAGGAGTCCAAGGTGCTCATACAAGAGCTTTGAAAAACGTTAAAAAAATGAAGTTTTAAACTTTTTTTTATATATTTGAGGTCACTGTGCGCTCAGTCAGCCAACTTAATGTTAATCTTTACATTTAATGTTAATATTAACATTAAAAGTTTATGTTAACATTAACATAATATGTTAATGTTTTATGTTAACCCTAACATTTAGTGTTTTATGTTAACACTAACTTTTAATGTTAATATTAACATTTTGTGATTTAATAACTGATTTTTAATTGATACTTTTTCTTAGTAAAGGGTATATCGAAGTCGAGAATTTCAAAATTTTGTTTCAAGTAGAAAAAAAGAGTCCCCTGAGACCTAACCTTGTGACCTAAAATCAGGGAGCGTAACGACTATAATTTATACAGACCAAACCGTCATCTTATTCTGAACTTGAGTACTAAGCGGGGTTTGGGAAAACTCCTTCCTAAAATGTGTAAAATTCACAGAAAATTCAACTGAGCTAAACTAATCTCTTTCCGAATTCGCGACGAGGTAATCTTATTTTCAAAAGTTAAAATCGTATAATTACACATCTAAGAAGAAATAGAATTATTCGTCAAAAAACAAGTTTTTTAACCATTGATCAAAAAAGGGAACAGGCCCGAATGACTGCATTCCAGTTTTCCGTAAAATTAACATCCTACACCCCCCTGGGTGGATTTCAATGCTATACATACACAAATGGGACTTTTAAATTTTGGAAACCTGCCGAAAAACTGTAGTACTCTTAAGTAACTCCTAAGATTTTCTTCCAATCAGCTTCAAACTTATTTTCAAAGTTTGACATAACAAAATATTAACGACGCGATTCTCCTTTTTGGGAAAATCTGAAAAATTGACGGAAAATGATAACAAAAAGCCACATTCGTTTTCCATTCGAGTGGATTCAAAAATGTTTTTCAAAGCTCTAAATGGAAATTCCATAAAAATTATATTAATTTAAGTTGAAGTCGGCCCTGCTCGACTTCGATATACCCGTTACTCAGGGTAAGGTTGCCCAAATTGTGGGAGATATGAGATATTTTTCAAATTGCGGGGGCGGGAACTTTTACTATCGTTCATCTGAACGAAAAATGATGTATGGTGGATCGATAGGTAATATTGATTAAAATATATGTCTAGAAGGTTCAAACAATTTATCTTCAAAATTGTGGAAGATATGTGATTTTTTTCAAATTTCGGGGAATGTAAGTTAAAGTCGTGCCGGGGCGGCAATTTACCATTTTTTCTATCGTTCATCTGATCAGGGAAACGATGTATAGCGGATCGATAGGTAGTGATGATTAAAATATATGTTGATTTAATTTTTTTTGTTTTTTTTTTTTGATTAAAATATATATCTAGAGGGTTCGAATAATCTATCCTCAAAATTTTGAAGAAAAGGTATTTTCCAAATTCTGTACACACGATATTATCGGGAATTTTTATGGCGGATCGAGGTAAGGATTAAAACATTTTAGTTAAATCTATTTTCAAAATTTGGGAGATATGAGGTATTTTACAAATTGCGGGGGCGGCAACTCTACTATCGTTGATCTGATCGAAGAATGATGTATGGCGGATCGATAGGTAATGATGATTAAAATATATGTCTAGAAGGTTTGAACAGTCTATTTTCAAAATTGTGGGAGATATGAGGTTTTTTTCAAATTGCGGGGGCGTGAGGGGGCGTGGCAAAAATTTGAAACAAACTTGATCTGCCTGCAGAAGATACAAGTCTACACTGAAAATTTGGTAGCTCTAGCTCTTATAGTCTCTGAGATCTAGGTGTTCATACGGACAGACGGACATGTCTATATCGACTCGGCTATTGATGCTGATCAAGAATATATAGACTTTATAGGGTCGGAGATGCTTCCTTCTGCCTGTTACATACATTTGCACGAACTTAGTATACCCTTTTTACTCTACGAGTAACGGGTATAAAAATAGAAGGCTAACATCGGCTACGCCGATGTTTTAAATACTCTTGCAATTTTGAAAGGCCATTGATAACAAAAAAGTTTTTCTCACTAGAATTAGTTTTTAGACCGATCGTTCATATGGCAGCTATATGCTATAGTCATCCGATTTCAATAAATTTTTCCAGAATTGTGTGGAAGTATAAGAAACTAATATATACCACGATTGGTGATGCTACGATGGAAAACAATAAAGTTTTTCTCACTAGAACTATTTTTTGGACCGACCGTTTATATGGCAGCTATATGCTATTGTCATCCGATTTTGATAAATTTTTCCAGAATTGTGTAGAAGCATATGAAACTTATATATACCACGATTGGTGAAGCTACGATGGAAAACAAAAAAGTTTTTCCCATTAGAACTAGTTTTTGGACCGATCGTTCCTATGGCAGCTATATGATATAGTCATCCGATTCGACTGATTCCGACAAATGTGCAGCGTATTTGTATTTTAAGACTTTTTGAAAAGTTTAGTTAAGATAGCTTTAAAACTGAGGGAGGAGATAGCATAGAAACAGACGGACAGACGGACAGACGGAAATGAACTCAGCTCGTCATGCTGATCAAGAATATATATACTTTATGTGGTCGGAAATGCTTCCTTCACTGCGTTACAAACATCGTGACAATTTTAATATACCCTCTGCAAGGGTATAAAAATTAATTTTTAACTGTTATTCAAAAATTTTCTTCTCGTTTCTGAATTCAATCGATCGGAATTGGTAAAGATTCTTATATCCAAGAATCGGCTAGAGAATTTGATAAATATTTTTTTTACTCAAGACATTCCAATGAAGATAAATAGAAATTTAAAGTTGTTCGCCGATTAACACAATCGGTTTTTGCAAACGGGAGCTTTTAACAATTCCGATTTCGCATGATTTGATCGGAATCGAAAACGGGAACAGGCCTGATTGAAATTACCATTTAACTGTTAAAACAAAATTTTTACTTAAGAATTATAATTTAACAATTTCAAATTTTTTTCGTGTTAAAAATTGCAAATTAAAGCGTATCCCTTTTTAGTACTCTTCATTTAAAATTATGAAGATTGATATACTACATTTCATCAGAGGAACCATTTATCGAAGTCATTTTTTTCACTTACATAACTGTTATTTCCGGCTTCTGGTTAAATAACGTTGTTATAACTGTGTTATTATATGGCCGTGAAAATATGCTAGCTGAACGGATGAAGAACAAAAAAGTCACATTCATCAGTTTTCCGACAGTTATCCGACTTTGCAGGCGTTAGTTCCTTATTGCTTATAGTTAGTTCCTTATTGGAGTACTTTTTTAGGAAAATTATATTTTTTTGTAAAAACTTTATTTTGTACTCAAGTGCTATTTAATACTATATATATGCGATTTTATTGGTGTATTTCATACTCTCTTAAATTTCCGCTCGGAAATAAAGACTGATTCGGTACAGTGGTTCGTGGAGGTTTTATGCCACCGGTTCGGTTTATTACAAGGTTTTTGGAGCAAAGCAAACAGCGGATTTGATTCGGTTCAGTGGTCCAAATCCTACATATATCCACATATCCACATAAAAAGGATATGTACATATCGATTCGAAATTGATATTATATATATATAATTGATCATGAAACAATTTTAGTTTTTGATTATAAAAATAAATATTCTTGTACCGGTAAGTAACCGAAATTCACTAAAAAACATAAATGGAACCATTAACCAAAATTCTCATTTTGGTACGTACCGAAACCAATATTCGTTTGGGGATTAATCCCTGTTATCAAGTGATAGATTTTGGGATATCGGATGCGTGACATTTTTCCGGACTAGGTTTAAAAAGTTAGAAATATGTTTACATGATATGCCAATACAGAATTCTGGGACATGTCGTCAAATCGATGATAAATCAAAAAATCCTCCACCATATATTAAATTATAAGCACTTTGTCTTGTATCATTGGAATATAAAATAATCCATTACCATTACCAATCGGTTTTTATACCCGTTACTCGTAGAGTAAAAAGGGTATACTAAGTTCGTGCAAATGTATGTAACAGGCAGAAGGAAGCATTTCCGACCCCATAAAGTATATATATTCTTGATCAGCATCAATAGCCGAGTCGATATAGACCTGTCCGTCTGTCCGTCTGTCCGTCCGTCCGTCTGTCCGTCTGTCTGTATGAACACCTAGATCTCAGAGACTATAAGAGCTAGAGCTACAATTTTTTCAGTGTAGACTTGTATTGTCTGCACGCAGATCAAGTTTGTTTCAAATTTTTGCCACGCCCCCTCCCGCCCCCGCAATATGAAAAAACCTCATATCTCCCACAATTTTAAAAATAGATTGTTCGGACCTTCTAGACATATATTCTAATCATCATTACCTATTGATCCGCCATACATCATTTTCCGATCAGACGAACGATAGTAGAGTTGCCGCCCACGCAATTTGAAAAATACCTCATATCTCCCACAATTTTGAAAATACATTGTTAAAACCTTCTAGACATATATTTTAATCATCAATACCTATCGATCCGCCATACATCATTTCTTGATCAGATGAACGATAGAAAAGTTCCCGCCCCCGCAATTTGAAAAATACCTCAAATCTCCCACAATTTTGAAAATGGATTGTTCGAACCTTCCAGACATATATTTTAATCATGATTATCTATCGATCCGCCATACATCATTTTCCGATCAGATGAGTTATAGTAGAGTAGCCTCCCCCGTAATTTTTAAAAAAACTCATATCTTCCACAATTTGTGATCTAATAAAATATTCTTTAAAAAAACCTTACCCTGAGTAACGGGTATATCGAAGTCGAGCAGGGCCGACTTCAACTTACGCTCTCGTTTGTATTGCTGATGTGGATTAACTTACATTTGTTAGCTTTTCGTACTCCAGGGTCTTGCATTTCGGCTTTATGTATAAAGTACTTCTAACATTTTCGTGCTTTTTTCGTGCTGGGTTAGCTTAGCACGGGCACTCACGAACAGGCACAAACAATGTTCAATGCACTCATATTTCTCTTTCTCTCTTGTTTCAGGATATCGAGGAGCAGGGAGCCGAGGATAATGCCACACTGCTTACAACAAACAATCTGTCCGATGATGATTAAGATTAAAACTTATATAATGAGCTCCATGCAGTGTTTATTTTTTTTTTTGCGCATGCTTTTCGATGTACGAGTATGAATGCCCGTTAATTGTCGTTCAATAACATTATTTTTTTTGTCCTGTTCACACCCCATATAAAGCGTATGTTTAAGATATACTTATTAATATGTATGTACACTTACTTACTAAATGTATTGTATATTTAAACTTAACTCCTGCGAAGCTGTTGTCCAAGCTAAGCTATGCAAACGTATAAAATATGCAATGCCAGCCCAGAAGCAAGTTTCACTGTTAAGTTTTGAAAAAAAACCCAAAAAAATCTACAAAAAAACAAGAATAAGGCTAAACTTCGGCTTTGCCGAGGTGTGTATACCCTTGCAAATTCAGTAAAAAATTTTGATTGGATAAAGTCGAGAAATGAACCGAAATGAACAGTTTTAAAGCACGTACTAATACCGGAACCGAGACCGTTTTTTGGCATATTTTTAGAACCTAACCTAACAGAAACGTAACATTTAGTACGGATTTAAAAAATACTTTTATTCAATCTTTTATCAATCACACTGAAAGATATTAAATCATTAGAATGCGGTGTGGAGTTGCATAATAAGCTCTTATATTGTTCTTATATTAGGTCTTATACCGGATTTGCTAGTACCAAGTTGTATTTAAAGTGGAAAAATAAATCAAGTAAGTGTTAGTTATTCCAGAATATATTCAATTTCACTTAAATTTTAGTTTCTGAATGTAACAATTCCACTATAACACCTAGTGTAAGAACAATATAAGAGTTATTACCCAACTCTAATGCAATGATACAAATATATACAATTATTTTTGATCCTATAACTTCAGTAAATTTTTTGAATATTTAAGAAAAAATTTAATTTTTCGAATTAAAAAATAATATGTTTGTACCAAGGCTATATAACCTCTTAAAATTTGAAAGAGGTTCGGTTCGGGGGTTCGAACCCGTACGGAATCTTTGGGTTCGATTCGCGAATCGGTTCCTGATATCGAGGATTCGGTTTAAACCTCGGTTCAAGCGATTTTTGGAATAATCAATACATTCCAAACCAGAGGTCGCAACAAAAACATGTTCAAATCAAGCCCGTGTTTTTGAAATAGACGTATTTCGAGCTCTTTCAAGGCAAGAATTTCGGAATATGAAAATATATTCGTACTTGGTTTGGGAAAATGTGAAATCGACCTATTTCTGACATCAGTTGGTATATCTCAAATTTTTTTCTGTTTAGATATTGGTTCTTCCAGAATCTGTTCATCTCTTTTAACTTCTTAGATTAAAAAGAACAAACTTACAAAAATAAGCTATCGCCTACAGTTCTATGTTCTAACCACTATCTAGCCTATTTTCCTATCTTGGAGGTGGATTTTCCCAAATGAAAGAAATAATTTCCCATTTAGTTGGCCCGTAGGTTCTCCAACTGATTTTCATTCAGATCGGCTGAAAAATAGCCAACGATCCCCATTTTCCGAACTTGGGGCTGGACTTTCACAAATTAAAAAATAAAATAAATTTTGTCATTAAACCCCGCCTTCTATTTTTCAATAATCGGATGAAAAAAAATTATTTCCATTCGAAATTTTCCAGAAATTGGAAAAATTCATATCGAATTTTTTCGAAGAAGATAAGCTAATCCATACTTTGATATTCGGGCCTGTTCCCGTTTTCTATTTCTATCAAATCGTGCGGAATCGGAAAATCTTTCCGATCCAAAAACCGATTGTGTAATTGGACGAATAAATCGGGATTTACACCATGAAGCAAACTTCATGAAGTTTTCTTAGTAGGCGTGGAATTTAGAGGAAATCTTTCAGACCTTTTAAACGAATATTAAGGAATTACGTCTAACCTAATATTTTCATTTATCTTCAATCCACTGTCCGACCAATTCCGATCGACCGAATTCGAAAACAAGAACTGACCGGACTATTTTTTTTTTCACATTCGTCCAATTCTGAAGAACTAGCCATTAGATCAAGAGTAATTATTATTACAAACTGAAAATTGTAACTTAAAGAAACTCGAGCTCGGTAATACATATAAATGACAATCTTTTCCCCCATTTGCAAGGGTATATAAAAAAATGCGGAAAAAAAAACCAAAGACTGTTTTTTCGAAAACAACTTTAGAACTAATCATAATACAGTGTTTTTTTTTTTTTTTTAGAAATTATTTTCATATATTTATGTAACTCTACTCTTCCCCCTCCTCCCATGACAAATTATTTAGGTTGTGTCCAATTGTGTGTGTTCGTGCATGTGCGTGAGTGAGCGTGTGTACGTGTATTTCCATTTTTAGCACAAATATTAAACAGATTTATAAGCTTAAAATGCATTTAACATGACATTCTGAATGGGAAATCATGTTTGCACAGCTTTTTGCCAAATTCCATAATTAATGATTCTTCTATATATAAAATATTTATAAAAAAACAAAAAACAGAGCACAAAATAATGCAGAATTGGGCAGATAATTTGGAACAGAATGCGTAGAGATGAAATGAGAAGAGTACTATATATATATATATATCAGTATATGTATAACTGTGTATAACTGTGAAGCATTGAAGAGTAAAGTATTTGAGATGATCTGTATTTTTGTAAGCGTAATATTTAATGAAGAACACACAAAAACAAAACAAAAAATGTAAAACTATGTACCGTCATTTTGCAAGCTGAATCGATTTGCTCAACATACATAAATACATACATACATACATTAAATACAATACAAATACATACATTTAACTAAAAAAAAAACACTAAGGAAAACGCTATAAACACAAAGGCTTGCATTTACGTACATAAGAAATATTTAATGAATCATGAAACCCCAAGGAGAACGGGTGGTTAGGATATCCTTCATGCATATGTATAAACTATATGGTGGAATTGTTGATATATACGTACTTATGCAAAATATAGTCAAGTTGAGGAAGCTTACGCCAGAGATCCATTTAAAACCGAAGTTTTACTTTCTTGAAACCCTAAACCAAAAATTTAATACGGCCATCTTAAAACAAACCAAGAATTTTGACCAGACGTCCAGCTCCTTTAAATCTAATCTAGCCTTGTAATTTTTACCAGATTACATCTGACTTTTCTAAATTTTAAGAAAGTTCTTACTTCATTAACAATTAAAAATCCATAGACCCAGCTGCACCGGTTGGAACCGAACCGGATTTCGAATTTTTTCCTGGGCAAAGAAACCAAAAAACAACCTCTTGAAAGAAAAAAAAAAACACGTTCCGAACCAAAACTGTCGGTTCGGTTCAAAAAAGTTACAGTCTTAGGTAGCGGGATTTTATTAATAAAAGAATTATATAGTCCAAATATTGCTCGAAAAATAATCTTATTAATTTAAATTGATATTAATTGAATTCGTATTTCAAACGAAAATTCAAAATATCTGAATTTTTTGAAATTTTTACAATGTGATTACTCTTCTTTACAAATTTAAAAAACTTCGGATGAACGATAGTTCGAACCAAAACCTAATCACAAAAACCTTAAACCTTAAATTTCTAAACCTTAACCATTGGTACATTTTGGTTTGAACCTGCGAACCGGACCTCCGAAAAAATAGTTTGGGTTTGCAGCCCTGATTTGACCTAGGTTTGCCCGTATCTCACCGCAAATCGAAGCCTAAATTAACAAAAGTTTCTCGATAGAGTTTAAAAATTGTCCCAAAAAAAAATTGTAAAAAATCTTCAAATATAATTTTTTACGCAAGAAATTCCTTTAGGATTGTGAAAATCCGTCCTTGCCTTGTTTGTTACCATTTCCATTCCATTGAATCTTAGTTAATTCAGTTTAATCTCCATGAAAGTTTCCTGTACCAAGGTTCCTTTACTTAACTTTTTTCTAAGGTGACAGATAGATATAAGTGGAGGTGCGGGCGTGATCGATTTTTCCTTCACGTAACTCACGATTCACGCACACAATTTTTGAAAGTTTTTGGGTCACGCACGATTAAAGGAGAGGTCACGAATGATCACGCACGATTAGCCCCACCCGAATTTTTGCGTGGAGAGACCTTCATTCTGTCATGGGTGTCATGTCCAATCTGCGCCTTCACGCGGATTCACGAAATCAAAAGCAAATCAGTTTTAGGAATAATATTATTACTCAAATATAATAGTAAAAAAAGTTCGCGAATACTGCACGACTTATTTTCACGAGGTATATTTTTAACACGCACAAATCACGCACGGATCTCGAATGCACACGCACAAAAGGCTGTGTTTTCTAACGATCACGTCGTGACACACCGTGACACGTTTCAATTCACGTCACGCGCGCACCTCTAGATATAAGTCTATTTCAGTGCTGTAAAATACTATTTGAGAATAGAATAATAAAAAGGTCTGAAACTGGTTTATATTCAAGTGCGAATTCACGAACACGAATACAAAAAAAAAAACGTTATTTTGCAGTCATGATTATCAGGGTTTTAAGTGCTGCCTACGGTGCAAATATTTCTGGAGAACATAACTAAACATTAAGTCCCATTTAGACCGAAGACCTTGTCTTACTCACACAGACCTCGTCTTACTCACAGCACCCGGTAATAACCGCTGAGGTTGTTGTTCTTTGACAAATGATTTGTGTCTGCTGTGCCGTAAGCAGACTGTGGGCATCCCTGTGTTAGACTATGTATTTTTTTATATTCAGAAACTCTTTGGAATCTTAACCTAACAGCTTAGAGGGACTGGAATTTATTATAATTTAGTTTGGCATTTGCTTTGTTTTAGACTATTAATGTATTTGCATTTGTAATATCAACAATCCCACATCATACATACATACATATGCATATCTAAATATGTTATAAATAATTTGCAAAGCTAAACAAATTAAGTCCATATACACAAACACACACACACAAATATATATATATATATGTATATCGGAACTAAACCTGTTCTACATGGCATATATAATCATATATATACAAAACCCAGAATGGGAAGAAACACACACTATATTGAATGTTTTTGCTTGTTAAAGTGAATAATAAAGAAAAAAAAAACTAAATAAATGAATTTAACAGATTTCTTTATACTAGAAATAGCTTTTCAACAAGAAATTGTAGTACCCAGTTTAAAAAAATGTGTCAATAATCCAGGCTTCATTCCATTCTACTTATATTTTGGTACCTAAATGTAACTATTTCAATATAAGAGCAATTTGACGAATCTCTAGTTATATACAATAGTTTGCCCTGACTGACTGATTCACTGATTGGCAATCTGCGCAGAGCCTAAACGGTAAGAGATAGAAAGCTGAAATTTTCACTCTCCCGGAAAAGCTTATATGGGAAAAATTTTATTTTTCATCCGGTTGACTTCAAATTTGTGTTGTAAATCAAGTAAGTGAAATAATTGGACACGTGCTTTCCCAATTTCATAAAATCCGCTCACAAGGAAATGACCGAAATGAAAAAAGCTATTTTCATCCGATTGACTTGGGATGTTAAATACCCTTGCAGTTTTTTAAAGACACAACAATTGACAACAAAAAAGTTTTTCCCATTAGAACTAGTTTTTGGACCAATCGTTCCTATGGCAGCTATACGCTACTATGATAAATTTTTCCATAAGAAACAAGTAGATACCACGATTGGTGTCGCAACAATGGAAAACAAAAAAGTTTTTCTCACTAGAACTAGTTTTTGGATCATCCGTTTATATGGCAGCTATATGATATAGTTATCCGATCCGGCCGATTCCGATAAATGTGCAGCCTATGTGTATTTAAAGACTTTTTGCAAAGTTTGGTCAATGGATGGCATGGATAAGAATCTCCCCGATACCAACCACTCATCAATTTTTAAAAGATGCCCAAGCTTCGTTAAACAACCGGAAATACAGACCATTAAGACTCTTGAAAAGTTGGACCAATCTAATACAAGCAGCCTTACTTCTTCGAGCACTACTCACAATGGAACCAACCCCTCTGTATCCAATCAATCATCAACAACTCTTAAAATTATTCCCAACGATCGTCGATAGTACAGAATAAAGAGAAACCCACCTTTTCAATTAACCTTCTAATGGTCCTGCCTCATTCGACTTAAGCACTACCCACCAACTTAAACCCAAAAGTTAAAATCCTCCCCAAAAATATTTCTAATCGACTAAAGTCACAACTCAAAGGGATTCTGCGGCTACAATTTTCACAGTAGTTTGTGTCTGATT
Source organism: Lordiphosa mommai (assembly GCA_018904225.1). Taxonomy (NCBI): domain Eukaryota; kingdom Metazoa; phylum Arthropoda; class Insecta; order Diptera; family Drosophilidae; genus Lordiphosa; species Lordiphosa mommai. The sequence goes on from JAEIFT010000047.1 coordinate 986,434, forward strand.
GCGCTTTGTCGCAGCCAAGCACCTGCAAATAAATATTTTGTCCTATTTCACTCATTCCAATAAAACCATTGGCCTTCTTTAAAGTCTTTATAAGTTATACAGTGGAACATTTATGGTTTCAAAAACAACTACAGTTAACTTTAATCCCTAACAGCAAAACACACACCACATATCATAACTCTTCATGGGACCCACATTTTAGCACATAATATACACCCTACTCCAATCATCTATATAATGATCAATCTTAACACTTCCCCGTCTTATGGTGGTGTATCTGTTCTTATTCACAAATCCATAGAATATCATGAAAGAATCCTTATATCCGACTTCGATGCCATCTGCTTTGAAATCTGTTCTATGAAGAAGCCACAAATCATTTCCACCTACATCCATCCTAAACAAAATTTTTCCTTGAACAAACTATATTCAGTTCTTAACATTCCTAATAATTTACCGACTCCAATAACTGGTGACTTTAACTGTTGGCATCAGGGAATAATACCGTACCGTTACCGGAACCGTTAACCGAAATAAACCGTTTCAAGACACGTTCCGGTATCGAAACCGGAACCGATATTACATTTTTTTTGAGAACCGAAAACCGTTAACCGTTATAATAGGAACCGAAAAAACCGAAACCATACCGAAACGCTAATACCTGTACTGTTTCGGTTTCTAGTTAAAATATTTATCTGGTAAAATAGCAATTATTACACTGAGAAGAAAGTCTTACATTTCAGAAATTCGCCCTTAGAGAATAACCAGAATCAAATTCTCTTTTTAAGACATATAAGATATAGAAAAAAATGTCTAAAAAGTGTTAAAACTTTTATTTGCTAAACAAAAGCCCTCTAATTAAGTGTAAAGGATTTAAAAAGTCTCAGAAAAATGCTTGCTTAATAATATAAATTTTAAAAATGAAATTTCTGGATTTTATTGAAATTTCGCTCTACAAAAAAAATCTGGTTTAATATTTCGGAAAATTGTATGACAGGTTAAGCTAAGGCAGATTTTATGTTTTAAACAATGTTTGTGTTTTTTAGAGCTGATTTGAATATTTGACCAGCCTTTTATGAGCTATTTTGGACCGTAGTCTTATAGTATAGGATCAAATCTATCCAAATCACTAATGATTTCTATTTTTGGCGGAGATATGGCCGATTTTAGGGCGACATAAGAATAGAGAATTCCTTAATTATCGGTTGTAGAGATACCACTGAAAGCCTGGACAGAATACGTTTAACGAAATTGTTCGTCCAATAATAAAAAAGGCTGGAAATCGGTATATAAAAAAAAAACGTTTTTTATGAGGGAAATTCTTTGGACTCTTATTTAGTTCTATTACATCCATTATTTTTTTAGGATGTCTTGAAATAATTAAAATTTTTGAATATTAAAATAAATAATACTGGTACCGGTACGTACCGTTATACCGAAATAAAAATCTGAGTACCGTATCGGAACCGAATACCGAAATAAACTAAAAACCGAAATAGAACCTTTAACCGATATTATCATTTCGGTGCGTACCGGAACCGGTACCAGAAACGATATTCGTTTCGGGATTAATCCCTGGTTGGCATACGTGATAGGGCTCCCCTGCTAATAACAGGAAAGGGGTTACGTTAGAGAAGTAAATGTAATTAAATCATTCTTAATGATGGTAGCCCAACACACCTGAGCAGGCATAATACAGCCGATATTGCATTAGAAACTGGCTGGACAGTCGAAATGGACTTAATTGGTAGCGATCACTTGCTCATTTTAACCAATACATATATTGAACAGAGTTCGACTCAATAAAAATTTATTTTGCAAATAACATTTATATGCATAAATAAAATAAGGCGCTCAGTAAAAGAAATGAAAAAACCTTGAATTTATCTGAAAGCTTTCTTAAATATGGTAAAAGCAATATATTTTTCAAAATTTCTGATACATTTTCTACAGGAAGCTGAATGTAATTTGAGTTTTGTGAATACTGCATAAACTGTACGAATCACGGATGCAACTCGTAAGTAACTCAGTGTTTGCTCACGATATCGCCACGTAACGCTGCTTTCGCTAGTTTTTATACTTGGACTTATAATCGAATCGCAATCACTAAGCTCTTATATTGTTCTTATACTAGGTCTAATACACGAATTGCTAGTACCTAAAATAAACTACATTTCTGTTCGTGTTCTCACTAAACCAGCAAAACTTTAATTGTGTTAGAAAATAGGGGTAAAGTTGTTATTCAAAAATATTGTTTTATTTTACTCCCCAAACATATTGAGGGATTTATTTATAATATATATATATATATATCTCTTCCTACATCCTTAAGTATCACTTTAGGGCTTAGACTGTTGCTCTTGCAGTTGCTTTTCGCGTTTGCTTTGCTGTGCCGTCATATGATTGTGTACAAAACTTTGAAAATTCTGTTCCTCCATATTGCCCTTGGCATCGTCTTCCATTTCTTCCTCAGCATCGTCTTGCTGCATTTGTTGGGGCACCAGGCTGGGTGCCATCAGGAATACATTATTGCCCGCCTGCGGTGGTGGATCTTTCAGATCCAAGCCCAAAGGTACAGCTGTGCCTGACCCGTCCAGTTGACTGTTTGGCTCCGCTAAAGCCTCCTCTTGGGCCAAACGTTCCCGACGCATTTTCTCATAGACTGGCTTATAATCTCGCTCATACTCCGTCACACAGTTGAGCATATGCTTGAGCAGTTGAGCAAATCCTACACCCGTTTTGGCCGAAACACCGCAGGTGATAAGATTCTCATAGAAGGTGTCCAAAGTGAGAGACATGGTGCGTGTGAGATTATTGACAAAGCTCTGCTCCTGCTCCAATGCATCCTGATACGACTCAAAGTCGGTCATCCACTCCTGCACAAAGCTGCAGTCCTTCAGATCGATCTGCAGGGCATAAGGTAATTAGATAGAGTGGGGTTACTTGAGATGCGATCTACCCACCTTATTGAGAGCCACCAGAAACGGCAGTCGCGTTTTGTACAATATGGAGCAGGCGTATAACATGTTGGACATAAAAGTGGTCGGACAAGCGGAGCGTACCACATCCATGACATAGACTATAATGGTGGGAAACATGGTGGCCAGGCCTTCGGTAATGATATTACCCGATGCGGACCAGGTGAACACCTCAATCTGTCCGGGCGTGTCAATGATGCACCATTTATGGCCACGCTCGCCGGCACGACGCACTAGTTCAGCAAATTTGGCCATTTTGGTGGTGAACATGTTCAGGGCAGTAACAATGCCACCATTGGGACCCAATTGATATTGCTTCATCACTTCCTTATAGTTCACCGTATCCCTGATGTCAATATGGGCCGCATATGGCACCTCGCGACAGGCTGGATCCAGATTGACCACATACGGATTGAACTGCGACTGGGCATGCTCGATAAGGCTGCGTGTGAACGTGGTTTTGCCAGAGCCGGCCATACCCAAGACAATGATGCAGACCGGTGAATCGCGTATGCCTTCGCTAAGGGACAAGGCCTCCAGTTTGATATCCTCCAGGCGGGGATTAACGCGGCTACTGCTGCCAGGGGACGGATTAGCGGCGGCCATGGTGTGCGAATGAAACGAATGTGATGAAATCAAAAATCAAAACAAACGTGTGCAAGCGAGAAATACCAACAAAAAGTGGCGGTTCAAATTTGGTAGTCTGGTCACACTTGACTGCTTTACAGTGCATCAATAAAGTATTGACCCAGCTTTAAATTATTTCTTTTTATTTTACTTAAGGGATTAGGGGTAGTTAGAGACAAGAAAAAATGAGAATTTTCAATAATTTTTTTTTGCTATTAAATCATGTTATTTTACAAAAGTAATAATATGGCATTATTACACAATGTTTTGACTGGAAGTCACGAAAATTTTAAAAAAGATGTATAATTTCCAAAGTTATAGCTGTTTTTTTTACCCAGTTCCGAAAAAGGTCCTTGCGGTGACTACCATAAGTCCTTGGAGATTCATCTAAAATCAATTGGATAAAAAAAATTATTTTTTTAAATAGATCGATGCTTTTTATCAAAAATTAACAAAATGGCGGCCACAAAAAATTTGTTCTTGATTTTCGGGAAAAAATCAACAGTTAATTGGTCTTAAAAAATCTAAATTTAAAAAAAAATCTTTCGATCAGGCCTGAGTTTATTAGGGATTCTAAAAGCTGTATACATTTCATTAAAATCAACTGAGCGGTTTTAAAGTTACAGTTGTTACCAGTTCAAACAACATTTTTTTGAGAAAAACGCATTGAAAGTTTCACACTAGATTTACGTACAGATTATTCCTGGGCCATATAATAGTTCCTCAGCCATTGAGGAAGTTTCCAAAACATCAATTTGCTGTTGCAAATTGTCGTTGGCGCGCTGATCTGCCACTTTCACACGTGCAGCATTCTTTTTTTCGACATACCGATGGGAATTAGATGCTTCAATAATATTGTATGCGTAGCTTTATCTAAAAAAGACGGCATGTCCATCAGGCCAAAAAACTTGCGCAAACCTTCGTATCCCAATGATTCCCAATGAAAGAGCAGGAAGGAATATATTCATTGTCACAGTTATAACATGTAACTACAATTTTAAATCCCAGCCCACGTGTACTAGCTGTTAGAAATTCAATGTTTCCATCGCATTTTTTTGCATTTCACAAGAGCAGAAATGGCAGTCAATACCGTAATAAAATGAATTATTCGAAATTCAGTACTGCAACTTTCGGGTACATCGTTTTCAGTATTTTGTTTCAGTTTTTTAGACGATGTACTCCTAACACTTTTATCACGTTCCGCCGTTTTTGGATTAAATACATTTTTTCGTTTCGTTGAATTCGACCTACGGATATTTTCAGATCTCCAAACTTCTCTCGAATTTTTTTCGTAAAATAATTGATTTTAATAACGCACAACTATTGACTGCTCTACGTAACTGCTACAGGCATACTAGTGACGTGGCGAAAAACAAATAATTTTTAGCACTTATACTACCTAGAAATAGTAAATACATATATATAGTAGGGTATTTATAAATTTAGGTACTACCACATACATCAAAGTTTTAATTCATGGATGACAATAGAACCCGAGAAACCGGTTGCTAGCAGCTGCCGCTAGCTACCTGTTTCCGTGCGTTTTGGAGTGCCCGAACGCTCTTTGTTATTTGTCGAATAACTCGAAAAGTAGGGTTTTTTTCAGTTACTGTTATAACGGTAAAAAATATTTTTATTTAAAGTTATAACTAACGGTTATTTTATCAATGGTTGCTTTGTTTTGAAAAATTTCAAATAAGTACAATAATTGGCATGCAAAAAAAATATAGATTTTTTGAAAATCCTTTCAAAAATGCCTTTCCAAATAAAGATTAATATGTATCTAAGCCCACATTTTTTAAAAATTATGCCTGTGCCATTACTTTATTTATGACTGTATCTCTCAGTCGACTTTACATAATATCTACCTGCTTTTCTACATACGCGCTGTGCAGCCGCTGACGCGTTAGTGTCAAATTGCAAAAATTCAAAAACCAATGAAATTCCCATGGACCTGGAGCCGCCGCACACACAACGCCTGGAGGTGCGTCTACAGCAGCCGAATCCTTTATTTATCCGCTGGCTAGAGCGTTGGTTACGCGAGGCCGAAAAGCGTCAGCAGAAATCCCAGCACAAATTGCGTCAGGCCTTGCTGGCGCTAAAGAGTTATCCCCTGCCCCTGTACAGTGGACGGGAATGCGCGGTGTTGCGTGGATTTGGCAGCACACTGTGTCAACTGATAGACCAGGAGCTTAGTCAGCTTCACCAACAGCCGAATCAACTCCCTGCCGGACCGGTTCAATATGCAGAGCAAGTGGAACAGGTGGTCAGAAAGGTGCAGGCGCAGAATAAAAAAAACAACAACAAACCCAAGAAGCTGACCAAGAAGGCCCAACAGGAACTGGCTGATGCTGAGGAGCGTGTACGAATCGTTCAAATGCCAGCTGGTAGTTTTGACATATTTTTGCTGGTGGACATACAGGAGACAAGTGGCAAAAATAAACGTCAACTGGATCAGACTCGCAGCTATTTGCAGTCTCTGGGTGTACAGCATGAGATACGCCGCCTCACGGTGGGCGACTTCCTCTGGATAGCTCGTGATGCCCAGGGCAGTGAACTGGTGCTGCCTTATATAGTGGAACGCAAGCGTATGGATGATCTGGCCTCCAGCATACGTGATGGACGCTTTCATGAGCAGAAGCATCGTCTCGGTCACTGCGGTCTGCCCAATGTCATTTATCTGGTCGAGGATTATGGCGATAATGAGCAATTGGGTCTGCCCTTAGACTCCTTGCTGCAGGCTTTGGCCAATGCCCGCATACAGTGTGGCATACAGGTGGTGCGCACGGAGAATCATTATCGTTCCATGTGCTATCTGGGCGGCATTACCCGTGCTCTCATTCAGTTGTATTCAAACAAGAGTCTTTACAGTGTGGATAAGGCCAAGGCCCAGGCACCTTGCCTGAGTGATGCCCGTTTTGGTTTGCTGAAATTTCGTGCTTTGTATGAGGATTCAGCACGGAATGCCCAGTTGACGGTACGTGAGGTATTTGTCCAACAATTGCTGCAACTTCATTCGCTCTCGCTGGAACGGGCCTTGGCCATTGTTGAAGTTTATGCCACACCCAGGCTGCTGCTCGATGCCTATGATGCTTGTGAGAATGCAACTGAGGCTCGCTCTCTGTTGGCCAATCTACCTTGCGGACCCTTGCAGCGTCCACTGGGCGAGAAGCTGAGCCAGTGCCTCCATCAGTTCTATACCAGTGATTTTTCGAATTGATTTAATGGGACATATCTAAAGTTATATACACATAATTTGTTTATACATTAAGGTGTTGTTACTCCACATGGTACATATTATTAGGATTAGTTGAATGTAGTTTCTTTTTATGACTTGGACTAGCTTGTAAGGAGAACGATAATGCGAAATATAGTCTAGAGTCTAAGCATAGGTTATTAAGTAATATACACACATAAGAATACTCGTTGTTATTTGATTCCCCGCCTCTCTAGATGTTACGAAAATGCCGAATGGCCAGATCCACGGGCAGATCAAAATCGAACTTGGACAGCGCATCGATGGAGCGCAGCGAGTCACGAAAGCCGGTACGTGCCACATAACTGCTGGACGCATAAAATGTATCAATCAACTCATTGCAGCTGAGTATCAGGTTGAGCCATTCCACTAGAAGATGGGCGCTGGGTGAAAGTGAAAGAGAGAGAGAGAGAGAGAATGATTAATAATTAACAACTCATTTAAACACCTTTTGTACAATATATTTAATAAGCAATTGCTGAGCAAACTATCTGCTAAAATCTTATAAAATTGTAAAGAATAATCTTCTACCTCCAAAATTTTGAAACAGATTCCGTTCGGAGGTTCGAACCAGTGAGAAATCTTTGGGTTCGATTTACGGACCGGTTCCTGGATCCTCTTATGGTTCGAAGCTCGGTTCACTTAACAAAAAACCAGGGACCGTAACGATTATAACTTATATCAAATAAATCTCTTGATAACAATTATTTCTTGATTTTTGTCCAATTGCTCATGAAATAACTATTAATTTTTAACTTTTTTTTAAAACTCAAGAAATAACGATTAATTTTTAAGCATCAAAATAAAAATCTAAGATATGAGTTAATTATGGATTTTAAAGTAAAACTCAAGAAATACCGATTATTAATGGATTCAAAAAATAAAAATCTTAAATAAGAGTTATTTAAGGATTTTTAAATATAACACATGAAATAACTATTATTTTTTGAGCATTAAAATAAAAATCTGAAATAAGAGTTATTTTATGATTTTTAAATTAAACTTACAAAAAACTGATTATTTTTTGAGTAAAAAAATATAAATCTAATATAAGAGTTATTTAATGATTTTTAAAAAAATCTAAAAAAATAACGATTATTTTTTGATCAAAAAAATAAAAATCTAAAATAAAAATTATTATATGATTTTTATATTTTTTCTCAAAATAAAAATCAAAATCAAATAACAGCCTTTTTTATAAGATGTATGTGGCCATGATTGCATATGGGTATAAACTGAAGGTACAGCAACCACTCAAGCCAATTTTAAAGAACAAAAACTTGGTCGCAAAAATATTTTCTACGTTTATTTCGTTTTAGTGTTTGTCTTGTGTGTAATCAGAGTCCAATACCTTAGGGAATTTTCATGGTTTCACTAATGACTGGTTTTTTTTCAAAGTCATCAAAACATAAAAAAAATTTTATTTGTGTTAAATGTTTACTAGTTTCTGTTTGTAGAGTAAAAAGGGTATACTAAGTTCGTGCAAATGTATGTAACAGGCAGAAGGAAGCATTTCCGACCCCATAAAGTATATATATTCTTGATCAGCATCAATAGCCGAGTCGATATAGACCTGTCCGTCTGTCCGTCCGTCTGTCTGTATGAACACCTAGATCTCAGAGACTATAAGAGCTAGAGCTACCATTTTTTCAGTGTAGACTTGTATTGTCTGCACGCAGATCAAGTTTGTTTCAAATTTTTGCCACGCCCCTCCCGCCCCCGCAATATGAAAAAAACCTCATATCTCCCACAATTTTAAAAATAGAGTGTTCGGACCTTCTAGACATATATTCTAATCATCATTACCTATTGATCCGCCATACATCATTTTCCGATCAGACGAACGATAGTAGAGTTGCCGCCCCGCAATTTGAAAAATACCTCATATCTCTTACAGTTTTGAAAATACATTGTTAAAACCTTCTAGACATATATTTTAATCATCATTACCTACCGATCCACCATACATCATTTTCTGATCAGATGAACGATAGAAAAGTTCCCGCCCCCGCAATTTGAAAAATACCTCAAATCTCCCACAATTTTGAAAATGCATTGTTCGAACCTTCCAGACATATATTTTAATCATCATTTCATATCGATCCGCCATACATCATTTTCCGATCAGATGAGTTATAGTAGAGTTGCCTCCCCCGCAATTTGTAAAAAAACTCATATCTCCCACAATTTTGAAGATAGATTGTTTGAACCTTCCAGACATATATTTAAATCATCATTACCTATCGATCCGCAATACATCATTTCTTGATCAGATGAACGATAGAAAAGTTCCCGCCCCCGCAATTTGAAAAATACCTCAAATCTCCCACAATTTTGAAAATGGACTGTTCGAACCTTCCAGAGTTGCCTCCCCCGCAATTTGTAAAAAAAACTTATATCTTCCACAATTTGTGATCTAATAAAATATTCTTAAAAAAACCTTACCCTGAGTAACGGGTATATCGAAGTCGAGCAGGGCCGACTTCAACTTACGCTCTCGTTTTATTAAGGAATTGCTGCGATTTCAACGTGGCCTAGCCAATCCAGTGTCCAATCGATTTGTGTGAGACAGCAAACGCTCTCTATAACGATTTGAGTACGCCGCGATGCATAAACAAACAGTGGGAATTCCCAAATCCCTGTAAATAGTAGAATTGCAAGCAAAGCCGTACTCACATCTTAATTCTTTCAATTGTGGCATTGTACGCCGTCCCCTAGCACCTAATTAAAAAGTCTGATTTTGGCTTTGAGGGACAGATCGCTCTCCGCCGAAGAAGCCAATCCATTTTTCGAAGTTTTAAGCGGGCAGAGCTACAGACCCTTTAAAATGGGGACAGACGGACTCAGCTCGTTGTCCTGATCAAGAATATATATAGTTTATGGGGTCGGAAATGAATATTTCTATGCGTTACAAACTTCTGGGCAAAATTAAATATACACTTTGCAAGTGAATAATTATCATTGCGACCAATTTTTTTAAATGGTTAGTTTTTTTATTTTTTTTTTGTTAGTTTTTTTATTTTTATTTTTATAGGATTTATTTTTTTTTTTTAAAAAATATAAGGGGGGAAGAATTTTTTGGAATGATAAAATTGCTTGAGTGGTTGCTGTACCTTCAGTTTATACCCTTATGCAATCATGGCCACATACATCTTCTAAAAAAGCTGTTATTTGATTTTGATTTTTATTTTGAGGAAAAAAATAAAAATCATATAATAATTTTTATTTTAGATTTTTATTTTTTGATCAAAAAATAATCGTTATTTTTTAGATTTTTTTAAAAATCATTAAATAACTCTTATATTAGATTTATTTTTACTCAAAAATAATCAGTTTTTTGTAAGTTTAATTTAAAAAATCATAAAATAACTCTTATATCGATTTTTTTTTAATGCTCAAAAAAATAATAGTTATTTCATGTGTTATATTTAAAAAATCCTTCAATAACTCTTATTTAAGATTTTTATTTTTTGAATTCATTAATAATCGGTATTTCTTGAGTTTTATTTTAAAATCCGTAAATAACTCTTATTTGTGATTTTTATTTTGATTATCAAAAATTAATCGTTATTTCTTGAGTTTTCAAAATATGTTAAAAATTAATCGCTATTTTTTGAGAGTTATCAAAAAAATTCAGAAATTTGTAAATCATGGTGCAAATGGACAGATATGCCATCTGGGATTTGATTGGTATATTTTCCACTCTCATAGAGTGATTATGAGCGAATGATTTTTTTGATGAAAAAAAAAAAATAATCGTTATTTACGGTCCCTGCAAAAAACAAGTAAGAAAGTCGATCAAGCCCGACTGTAATATACTCTGTACCCGTTTGTATATAACTAATAATTTTAAAGTGTGGGGTCACACAATTACGGGCAGTGCTGCCCAGCGTAATTATTTGATTTGCTTAAAATTCGAATATCTTTCATCTGATCTGGAAACGGGTTATGATGGATCGATAAGTAATGACGATTAAAATATATGCCTAAAAGGTTCAAACAATCTGTCTTTAAAATTGTGGAAGATATTCGATTTTGTTCAAATTGTGGGGGTGGCAACTCTGCCATCGTTCATCTGATCGGAAAACAATGTATGGGGGTTCGATAAGTAATGACGAGTAGAATATATGTCTAGAAGGTTCGAACAACCTAACTCCAAAATTGCGGGATATTTGAGATGTTTTTCAAATTGCGGGGGGTGGCAACTCTACTATCGTTCATCTGATTGGAAAACGATGTATAGGGTTCGATAAGTATTAATGAGTAGAATATATGTCTAAAAAAGTTCGAACAACCTAAACCCAAAATTGCGGGATATTTGAGGTGTTTTTAAATTGCGGGGGTGGCAACTCTACTATCGTTCATCTGATCGGAAAACTATGTATGGGGGTTTGATAAGTATTAATGAGTAGAATATATGTCTAGAAGGTTCGACAACCTAAACCCAAAATTGCGGGACATTTGAGGTGTTTTTCAAATTGCGGGGGTGGCAACTCTACTATCATTCATCTGATCGAAAAACGATGTATGGAGGTTCGATAAGTATTAATGAGTAGAATATATGTCTACAAGGTTCGACAACCTAAACCCAAAATTGCGGGACATTTGAGGTGTTTTTTCAAATTGCGTGGTGGCAACTCAACTATCGTTCATCTGATCGGAAAACGATGTATGGGGGCTCGATAGTTAATGATGAGTAGAAATATGTCTAGAAGGTTCGAACAACCTAAGTCCAAAATTGCGGGATATTTGAGGTGTTTTTCAAATTGCGGTGGTGGCAACTCTACTATCGTTCATCTGATCTGATAACGATGTATGGGAGTTCGATAAGTAATGATGAGTAGAATATAAGTCTAAAAGGTTCGAACAACCGAACTTCATTGTTTTTTTTTTTTTTTATGGGGGGCGGGGGGCGTGGCAAAAAAAAAAAACTATACTTGATCTGCCTGCAAGTATAAGAAATATATGTTCCATACACCTCAAACCTCTATCTCTTACCATCTCTGAGATCTCAGCGTTCATACGGACAGACGGACAGACGGACATGTCTATATCGACTCGGCTGTTGATGCTGATCAAGAATATATATACTTTATAGGGTCGGAGATGCTTCCTTCTGGCTGTTACATACATTTGCACAAACCCAATATACTCTTTGTACCTTCGGTACAGAGTATAATAATATGAAGCCTTTATTTACGATTAGTTTGATCATCTATTGCTATATAATATTATATAGGCGGCCTTGCCTTGTTTAAGTTAATTAAAGTCCCGAACTTCGGATTAAAATTTCAAGTACGAGTCGAACCTAATTGTATTTTAGTTTCATAAAATCAGGAATCTACCATCAACTGACTTTTATTGGGATTGATTTAAGTCCGGATATCTTTGTAGGGATTATATCATTCTGGAACTGTTCATTTCCACTAAATCTTATATTAGAAGAAACAGATTTAAGTGTTGAAAATGCTCTTACAACTAAGGTAGAAAATATTTTTTAAGACCTTTCCAAATTATTAAATTATTTTCGATGTATGTTCTCTTGGGCAATTTTCGAAGGCAATCTATAACATTATTGACCGATTTTATATTTCACATCGGTTCATTGCTTTCTATTGTTCTTATAAACTTCCCCTTCTTTACAGTCAGTCGTAAAGTCATTTAAAGTTAAATTAACCATATCGAGACTTTCTTCCGGCTAAAAAAAATTAATTAATATCTTGAACCGAACTTTTTAAAAAAATTAATTAATATCTTGAAACTTTTTATGAAAAAAGAAGACCCTGATGTTAAATAAAAAAAAACGAGAAAATGTTTTTTTTTTCATCTAACGTCTCAATCGTTATATTTTGTTTTTTGTTTCCACACAATACAAAAATTTCTCAAAATCAATTAACTATACATATCTGCCCTAAAACGGCTGTCAAAAAACTATTTCTATAAAAAAACTTTTTGTTTTTCTATCGTAGCGTCCCACTCTTTGTTTATTATTTTACTATCTTTCACATAATTTTTAAAAAATTATCAAAATCGATAAACTATACCTATACTGCCCTGTGAAGACCGCTCGGTCGAAAATTTTTTACTAAAAATTTTTTTTTATTAAATTTTTATTATCAATTTTAAAAATTTTAAATATCTGTATCTATATCCTAAATATATTTTTCCATTAAATCCAATTGATAAATTTTTCAATTTAAAATTCGGCAATAATAAGTTTGCCTTTTTTTTTAAATGGCTTGGCTTGGGTTCAGTTCGAGGGATAAAAATGAAGAAAGTTCGGTTCATGGTCTGGTTCGGCCAATTCAAGCCCGAACGATTACAGACCGGTTTGCAGCCTTGATTCTATTTAGTTCGCAAATCAACGAAATTCAAGTTAAAATGTTTGAAAAATTAAAGATTTTGGATTATCTACCGGCTGACCTTGCGTCAAGTGAAAGTTGTCTCAAACTTCATTATGTGGGGATTTAAATAGAGTAACGACTAGAGTGTAAAACTATCGACGATATATCGATATTACCGATGGTGGCTGTGCTGCGGGCTCTCATCATCGATTTGTTTTTCCACCATCGATACATCGCAATGTTGGAAAAATTTGCTCCAAGAGTAGGGAAAATTGCCTGAAGGTTCTATATGGTAAAACCTATTTTAATCCGATTGACTTCAAAATCGTTTTGTGAACGAAAATATATAGACATATATAGAAAATAATTATACATTAGATTTCTCATTCGTGAAATTTCCGCCCACAGGCAAGAAAATGGTGGGCGATTTCGGTTCAGTGACAATGGCTATTTGTGAATCGATCTAGTATAAAATTCGTTTTGTAAGCTCCTAAGGGTCAGAATGAATGGAATCTCGTAGTTTCTATACTCTGTACCGTAGCGCACATCATCATCATTTGATCAGCATCAACAGCCGAGTCGATATAGCCATGTCCGTCTGCCGTATGAACGAAAAGATCTCAGAGAGTAAAAGCTAGAGGTTTGAATATGTATGGAACATATATTTCTTATACTTGCAGGCAGATCAAGTTTAGTTTTGATTTTTGCCACGCCCCCTGCCTCCCCCGCAAATTAAAAAAAACTGAATATCTTCCACAATTTTGGAGTTACGTTGTTCAAACCTTTAAGATATATATTCCTACTCATCATTTCTTATCAAGCCCCCATACATCGTTTTCCGATCAGATGAACAATAGTGGCCCTATTTGTAAAAGAAAATTTAATGCAACGGCAACAACAACACTGCAGCCACTTACGAGAAAGAGAGAGAGCGAGAGGGCAATAGCTGACTGGACTGCGCCGCTTCAGTTTCCCCTCCCTTCTTTCAATAGATTGTGTAAGTAGGCAAAGACGAAGTATGAGGAGCGATGCAATTGAGATGGCCTCAGTCCAGAAATATGATAGAATATGATTATAGAAAATTATATACAAATTTTATAATTTTAAGAGTTATTATTAGGTAATTCTACCCATCATTACTTATCGAGCCCGTACGCTCGTTTTTCAACCAGATGAACGACAGTCAAAGAGTTGCCACCCTCAGATTTTGGAAAACCCTCACACTCTTAAAGTTTATCAGTTACATACAAATACAGAGTATATTACAGTCGGGCTTGACCGACTTTCTTACTTGTTTTATTTGGGAAGTTCACCAAAGGTCGGAATTTTCTATATATGTATTATTATTCACAGACTCATTTCTTGGTATACCCAAGCATTGAAATCATGCGTACTTTACCTCTGCGTTCTGGCATCCTCTACCGAATCAGAGAATGTTTGTAAGCTGGTCAAATAATATCTACAGAGAGGACATCTTCTCTTTAAAACCAAAGCATTTTAACATCCTCTTTATGCTTAACAAAAATCAGTGGCTGCAGGACTGAGTTTATTTTTTTATCTCATTATGTTTCTTAACATCATCTCACTTTTTATTTAAATTATAATAATTTTTAATAATTAATATCAATATTTCCATCAACTTTCCGAAGAACGGATAATCCCGAAAACTGTTTATTTATTTTGTAATCATTATAAATCAATAATATTAATATTCTTAAGTACTTCCCGAAGAACGGACACAACAACATTTTTTTTTAATTTGCAGTCTTTATTAATCATTAATATCGAATAAAAATTAAAAAAATTTAAGTTGCTTTCAAACTATTATTTTTTGCCCTTTAAAAAAGTACAAAATGTGATTTTATTTTTGCAGCTGTATATATGTAATGCAACCTGAATTGTTTAAACAAAATAGGTTTAAAAAACAATTTTTAAAAATTTTTATAAAAAACTTTTTTTTAGGTCGATAATATCGAAATAATCGATGGTTTAGACTATCACTATCGAAACTATCGATGTTTTTACAGCTCTAGTAACGACTAAAATTGTACAATTTTTTATGATTAAAATCAGTGAATGTATTAAAAGTGCTTTGACAATCGATGGTAAATGTCCATTATAACCAGGGATTTATCCCATTTATTCCGGTAGCGGTTCCCGTACGTACCGAAATGAGAATTTCGGTTAAAGGTTCTATTTCGGTTTTAGGTTCCAAATACGATACTCAGATTTTTATTTTACCGGTACGTACCGTTACAAGTATAACATTTTTTGTAATATTCAAAATTTTTTAAATATTAAATTTGAATAAAATGTGCTTCCCTTTATCATATTAAGCAAGTAATCACACAAGGAATTACAGTGGAACTTAATCCACAACAAAAAAAATTGATAAAAATTTCGCGGATTTTTAAAAGTCGCGGACTGCATTTTAAAAATCTTAAAAATTATAAGATCGGTTTATAGATTTTCCATATGTATATTTTGTATTTTTTTCAACATGATTGGCCTGCATTATAATATTGCAATGTACTGCTTTTAGCGTTTTAACCACCTTTCACATTTTTTAAAAATCTGGAAAAATTATAAGAGCTTTAAAAAACCATGGCGAATATACCCACAAAAAAGCAAAGTGGAACCCCAATTGCAAGTTGAAAATAATTAAGGTCAAAAACTTAGCGGATTTATACAAGTCGCGGTTTGCCTCGTTTAAATCAGGGGTATTATTGTATCGAATTCCGACGGTTCAAAGTATTTATTTAGAATTTTTCAGAATTTTAGCATGGCCCATTGTCTTAAAACAGCTAACGATCAAAAAAGTTTAACTCTTCATTAAAAATACACCATGAGCGCTAGGACAAAACCAAAGATGGGGAAATTTTTGTTAGATACCCAACTTTTGAATCTGCATACCAAAAAAATTTATTTCGGTCAAGGGCCGCTGCCCATGGGAATCCGGCTACGCCCTTTATTTAAATCAGATGACTATAGCATATAGTTGCCATAGAAAAGGTCGGTCAAAAATCTAGTTCTAGTGGGAAAAACTTTTTGTTTTTCACCATAGCAGTAACAATCTTGGTATATATTAGTTTTAAGTGCTTTCACTTCATTCTGGAAAAACTTATCTAAATCGGATGACTATAGCATATAGCTGCCATAGGACCGATCGGTCGGAAAATGTGTTTTACTAAGATATTGTTTTTATACCCTTGCAGAGGGTATATCAAAATTGTCACGATGTTTGTAACGCAGTGAAGGAAGCATTTCGGCCGGATCGGATGACTATAGCATATAGCTGCCATAGGAACGATCGGTCCAAAAACTAGTTTTAATGAGAAAAACTTTTTTGTTTTCCATCGTAGCATCACCAATCGTGGTATATATTAGTTTTAAATACTTCCACACAAATCTGCAAAAATTGATCGAAATCGTATCACTATAGCATATAGCTGCCATAGGAACGATCAGTCTAAAAACTAATTCTAGTGAGAAAAACTTTTTTTGTTATCAATGGTAGCGCCTTATCGGAAAACTGCAAGGGTATTTAAAACATCGGCGTAGCCGAGATAGCCTTCTATTTTTTTTTTTTGATAGCGTGATCAAATTATGATTCTTAATGATTTTGAATTTATAAATATCTGATATCTATTTTCTATATACATTCTATCCGTTAAATCAGTTGGAGTGACCTTTTGCAAGTGTATTAAAACTTTGACACAGTCGAAGTTAGCTTTGCCTTTCCGTTTAGTTCTGATCTCATCTTGCTATGAATATTCAGTTCAATCTCTGGCATAGATCGTCTAACACTTCATTTACGAAACATCTATAACTACACAGCAGAATGAGTTGGTTCTTCAACAGGGGTACTAAATTAGCCACTCCAGAAACAGTACCATCAGAGACACCATCTGGAGAAGAGCAAAACAATGAAGTAAGTAACACTGAATTGGTCGAATCCGACAAAGAAGAAGAACAGGAGGAGCAGCGTCAGCAGAAGAAAACTCAGGCTAAAAAAAAAGAAAGAATCAACACAACCAACAGGAGAACCATTGAGGCGCTCGCAACGGATTCGTAGGCCACCCACTCGTTACCCAAATTAATGAATATAAATAATAGTTGATATAAAACAAAGAAGAAGAAGTAGAGGGGGCGGACATCAAATAATATATTTTGGTTAATATTTCATATATTTAATTACGGCTGAATTAAGAATTACTGTGATAGAGCCAAAGTTTGGAACAAAACCAGCTGCAGCATTTCCTCATGAAGACGATGGCAGTGATGAGCCTAAAAACGACAACTGAGCGCTTTGTTGATGTAGGTTTGGTATGTATGTAAAGCGGAAAATCGCATATGTTCAAAAAAGCAATTTATCAATATAAAACTCTTTCCATTTATAGCTGAGGCTGTGTGCGAAATTTATAAAGGAAATTACCCAGCCATGCACCAGATTAGTGCCTCATTTACTCACATAAAGGTTTAACAGAAGCCAAGAAAAACTTAGTCTAACAAAAATAAAGAATTGTGTTCCAGACAGAAAGAGATACAGAGTTAAGGCGATTGTGTTGCACTTAAATTGTTTATCAGCGCGCTGAAAAGTAGGCAACATATATTGTAAGAAAAGGTTCAATATAAATAAAAATGTAACTTACAAAATGAAAAACAAAAAAAACAAAGCAAAGCGAAAACAATGCGCACAAACTCAAATAAATATTTCAGCTCAAAATATTTCCTTTTCTATGCTCTCTTGTTTTTTTTTTGGCTTCTTTGTCCAGCTTTATTTTGAGCAACCGAAAGTGAGTTGCCGCTGGATGGGATGCGGGATGATGCCTGGCTTATGCCTGGCTGTTGACAACAGCAGCGGCAGCAGCATTTGAATGTGGGACAGCAAGCAGAGTAAGCGAATCGCCGCCAAACGGGAGAATAAAGTATTAAGATATTTGCTAAAAAGTCAGACACAGTGGTTGAAAGACGATTGTAAAGTGAGTCCAATTAACAGGGGCACAAATTAAACAAATGTTGGAAATGGTTTAGTTTAGGGTAGGGATGTCAATATCGTATCGATAAATCGATATATCCCGTCCCGATTCCGAACGCAAATTTTTTGAAATGGTCGATAATTATCGATTAATATTATATTATTAATATTGTTTATAATCAATATTTTTTAAAGATATATCAATAAATTTTAATAAGTGAAATTGAGAAAAAAGTATAATTTCTCGATAATTTCTGACATGACGACGTTTGCCCTGATTTTAACCCATTCCTCACCACAAATTCGGTAATTATTTTTCCTCGATGGACCGCGAATTACGTGTAGAAATTAATGAGGAGCCAGCCGTAGATCTTTTTTTCATTGAATTTTTAAATTTGAATCCCAAAAACATGTCTCCATTTATAAAATGTTATATTCTTAAAAACTGTTTGTGAATCAATTGTGAATCAATGTTAATAAAGGCTTTTACCAACAACCATCCCTCCCTCCTCCTATCAGAATGACTTATGACTTTGATTATGACTCCCTAATCCCAATCCTGCGTACGCCCTTGAGCTAAGTTCCAATTTTTCATGAATAAATATTATATTCAAAAAAACTATTATTTGACTTACTTGAGTCCTGCACAAACGAACGCCTTGAAATGGGCATTGTAGCTGCGCTTGTAGGGCTGATGCATGGCCAGTATCATGCCGACAGCGCTGAGTAGACTCTGCTTGGCCGTTACCGCCTGTCCATCGACTATATCCAGCTGAAAGCTCTGCGACAGCTTGCGTGCCGGCGTATTGTTATATTCCTCGCCGTTCTTCAGCTGATAATACTCCTGAATTAGCTCCCAGGCGTGCATGGCTCGTCCAAGTCCAAGGAATTGCGACTCTGCGGATACAGTCGGTGTCACACGTTGGGTACCCGGATGAAGACAGCGCATAAACGGTACCATTAGACTGCTGGCCGCCGATTCGGCTGGTATGCGTAATCCGTGCTGAATTAGCTGTTGCAATGTACGGGCGAAATTCTTACGCACCACCGTGGTCAGTTCACGTCCAATGGTGGCAATTGAATCGCCACGCATATTTACAATGCGACGACTCAAGGTCTTGTCCTTGTCCCAGTCGAAATTCTCATAATTGTTGGCGTCATCGTCCGAGTCAGAGGAAGCTGTTCCAAAGCCAGAGTTGGTGGCATAGGGTGTTAGCTCGTGGCTAGCTATAGCAGCAGCCACAGCGCGTCTGCAACGTGGCGGTATGGTGGTGAGTGCTCCATTCTGGGCATTAATGGTTGCGCTATTCGATGAGGAACAGGATGCGGCTGTTTGATGCTGTTGCTGGCGTATAGCTCTTTTGATGTTGGCCAATTTTTCGCGATCGCAGCTAAGTGTGGCAGCCAGAGCGGCCACTTCCTGTATATCCACCTCCAGTTGAGCACGAAGATCGCTGAAAGGAGAGGAGGGCGGGGTAAGTATTTTACTTGCGTTAATCTCAGTTTTGAACGGTAGATGGTGCCTAAGGACCAAAAAGCTAAGAATCGTTTAAAATCGCTTTAAGCCGAAGCTACTTCGATCGATAACATTTGAAGAAGCTACAGCAATTTTAAAAAGAAAAGAAACTGTGAGCATTTTCGTCCTATTTTGCTATTTTGCTTCCGAAAAAGAATAAGCGCGAACAAAGTTCGAATATAAGCATGCAACGTATACGGTACCGATGTAGTAAGTTAGCGTTCCGGAGTTTTAGAGGTGAAAAACGTACCATGCAATACTTCAACGTTCTTGAAGCCAGGTTAAGAACTGTGCAGACTGGTGGAAGGTGGCGAAGGAGATATGAGGAGAATCTTTTCAAATCGTACCAAACATTATAGGACATCAAATCGCAACTTTCGCAATTTAAATGCCTCTTATACCCGACCCAGAACTTATTAGACATATACCATGCATACAGCGTGATAGATGCAAACATAACTACAGATGAGATACGAAAAGTCCTTGGAAAAGCAAGAAATAACAAAGAGACATTGGCGGAATTCCCTATAAATTTTTTAAGAACGCACCGCCGAATTTATTCAGCTGCAGATGCAGGTGAAACGTTCCTTAACACAATCATTTTCGAAATTTTCCAAAAAGAGATATTGGATGTGTTAGCAATTGCAATTGAGTGCGTTTATGAACGTAAATGCTAAAGTTTTAATGGGAGTACTTCAGGAACGAATATCAAGAATGGAATATAACAATTAGGAAACAATATTCCACGATTGATAATATTTACAACTTGGCCCGTATTATAAACATATAGTTTTCCAAAAAATTAGAAAGTAAATGCTTTCTTGGTCGATTTTAAGGCAGCCTTCGATTGGGTACCCAGAATCTAAGAAGAGAATCTATCTAACAATGTCATCAACCTTATTGAAGCAGAGTATTATATGTAGTAGACACTAATGTAAGGGTGCTCATGTATGCTGATGATATTGTGCTGCTTTCAGATGGCATACAGGATCTACAAGAAATGATAGATCAGTTCGAATTATAATGCAAGAACCAAGGCTGCAAACCTCGAAAATTTTTGAAGAGGTTCGGTCGAACTTTCGAACCAATCGAAAATCTTTGGGTTCGGTTCGGGGACCGGTTTCAGGATCCTCTGAACTCCAAATTTTGGTTCGAACCTTGGTTCACTTAATATTATTTAATAATATTAATAATTATTTAATAGTATATAATAATATTATAATATGTAGCTTGTTTTTCCGATTAATTTATACTTTTCATTGGTTTGATCATATATGATCCTATAATTTACGAGACATTGGTCAAAAGTTCCTTCAAGTTAAAAAAAAAAGAATAGATTTGGTTCCTACCTTTGGATTTCAATTTCAAATAGGAGTCGAACCTGATTGTTTTTTAAACAAATTCGAAAGATTGAAAGAATCTTTAAATGCTTGTATCAATCCGAAAAGTCTCATTTCAAGTACGTATCCTACTAGAAAATCAAAAAATCCTGCACCGAGATTTTAATAAGTACGAAATAGCAATGTCATAGCGAAAGAACGAAATAAGAACCGAGAGTGAGTTTGCCATTTTTTCTCGGCCACTCTCTTAAATCAATCGCGTGTGTTTTTGAAAAATTCAATTTCGGAATTGGAAAAGTAATACTTTCGTACTTGTTTTGATAAAATTTGGGATCCACCTTTACCTATCATTGATTGGGATCTTTCGTTATATCTTTAGCTCTTAGATTAGAAGGAGCAAAGTGGAGTATGGAGTTAGTGGAGCGAAGACCTTTCCAAAATTTCATAACATTTTCGATGTATGTTCTCTTGGAAAATTTTCATTGGAATTTATAAGATCATTGAAATTTTTATATTTGATATTTTTTCATTGCTTCCTATTATGCTAATAAATTTCCCTTCTTCTTTCACTTTAAAGTTAAATTTTAAATAATCATATCAAGAATTTCTTTCGAATTCAGTTTCGAGGGACCGAAAATGTAGAATGCTTCGGGTCATGGTCCGGTTCGGGCAATTCAAAAGACCCGAACTGAACCGGTTATTAGGGATTTGGTTTCGGACCGGTTTGAAGCCTTGGCAAAAACTAGAATACGCAAGTAAATCTCGACAAGTCAGAGATTATAATTTTTAGAAGTGGTTTTACTATGCCTTGTTAAACAAAATCAGTTTTGTTATCTAGCGGTAACTTTGCTGGAATTAATGTAACGTGACAAAATTTTGTGGGCAAAAGCTATGTCTCACTCAAAGCGAAATGAATGCATTTTCTAGTAAGTCGATCGACCCAAGCGTATGCTGTACAAGTGTGAGGTTACGAAATGTCAAAAGAGATCGACAAGCTACAACGCTACTTCTTGAAAATAGTCTTAAAGTCTGATACAATACCAAACTACGCTGTAATGCTTGAAACAGGAGCTGAGGACAGTAGCTTCTATACCCTAAGCTTGACTCTCTCTCTCTTTTCATATGACTCGATAAGACTACCAAACTGATTGTCTAAAAAGATGCTGGCAGAAAAACTTTTCTGGGCAAGTAGACTTACACGGATTGAAGAGGAGATTGGAATAACTTTTGAAGATTCCTAGCATAAGCAAACAAACCTGGGAACACAAATGTATTGTATGCTATACAATCTAAAATTCAAATTCAGGAGCGAAATGTCGGATAAAGCTGCATCTAGCCAGACTAGGTTTTACAAATTTTTTTTTAGCCTGCAGAAGGAGTCAAGGATCAAAGTATAATATCAGTTTTGATGAAGGCACTGACTTTCTTGCCAACCCAAAAACTTTCTTACTCATTTTTTATACCCGTTACTCGTAGAGTAAAAAGGGTATACTAAGTTCGTGCAAATGTATGTAACAGGCAGAAGGAAGCATCTCCGACCCCATAAAGTATATATATTCTTGATCAGCATCAATAGCCGAGTCGATATAGACATGTCCGTCTGTCCGTCTGTCCGTCCGTCCGTCTGTCCGTCCGTCTGTATGAACACCTAGATCTCAGAGACTATAACAGCTAGAGCTACCATTTTTTTAGTGTATACTTGTATTGTTTCCACGCAGATCAAGTTTGTTTCAAATTTTGCCACGCCCCCTCCCGCCCCCGCAATTTGAAAAATACCTCAAATCACCCACAATTTTGGAAATAGATTGTTCGGACCCTCTAGACATATATTTTAATCATCATTACCTATCGATCCGCCATACATCATTTCCCGATCAGATGAACGATAGAAAAGTTCACGCCCCCGCAATTTGAAAAAAAACTCATATCTTCCACAATTTGTGATCTAATATAATATTCTTAAAAAAAAACCTTACCCTGAGTAACGGGTATATCGAAGTCGAGCAGGGCCGACTTCAACTTACGCTCTCGTTTCTATCTGCTTTGGGCTTCTTTAGCTTTGGTTCTTCCCTCTAGCTGACTCCTTTTTCCTCCTTTAAAAGTCTGCTTATAGACTTTCTCCCTTCTTTCAGTTATCTTCATTTCCTTGACCCTATTTAGTGTTCATTCCTTTTTTGAATGTTCTTCTACCTTTTTTTTTGACTCTTCTACTTTGTAGCTTTCTTCTAGCCAACCCTATCCCATACTCACCCCCAGTGATTGCCCTTGTGCGTCTTCTTCAGTGAGTTCTGCTGGAAATCGTCCTGTCGTTTGGCAAAATGCGTTGTGGCAAACATCTGCATTAACAGCGACGCCTTGTCCAGTAATCCATGGGCCTTGCTGTGCAGACTCTCCCGTGGTCCACCACACTCGGTGGGCGTAGTTGTGGCGCTTGTGGTGGTCACCGGCAGGTTTGATGATGACGCCACCTGGAAACGGGCCGTCTGTTTGGCCGCATAGCTATTGTAGGCACCGCTGAGTAGTTTCAACTTATCCCCGGTACTTCCGCCGGCTGCATCACATTGCAGAAAGGCTATGAAACGCTCCAGATCGGTTATCTGGGTTTTCAGCTGGGCCACCAACTGCTCCTTCATCTTTAGAGGACCCACGAATTCGCCTATGGCATTGTCCACCTGATGACGCAATTGATCCGTGCTGAGTGTGGGCAGATCCTGTTGTTCCACCTGCAGATTTAGCTTGGTGCGCAACTCATCTAGAATGAATTTTTGTTTTTCGAGCAGCATATGCTGTGGCACTACACCCGGAGCACCGGCCTCGTAGGCCAGCTGCTCTAGTTCCGTAAGTTGAGACTTGAGCTGCTCTATCAATTGACCATCTGGCGCCTCCTCCGTCTCTTCCTCCTCGCCGGATTCTTTTTTCCCCTGTGCCGCCTCGGGTATGCCCTGGAATGCAAAATCCTCGAGATCACGCAACAGTTGATCCCGCTCATCCGTAGGTGCCTCCACAATTTGACGCACTCTTAGCTGGACATGGGCAAAGTGGGAGGTTAGAGCCAGCAGCGAGCTTGTCAGCAACTCCTGCTCATCCTCAATGCCACGTAGACGGGCCAACTCACTGGCACTTTCCGTTGCCGATGTCGTCGCTGCCATCGAGGTCGTCGTCGTGCTGGACTTGTCCAGTGTCAGGCCAGGCTCCAGCTCACAATCGACACCCGAACTGCCACTGTTCGCATCATCATAGTTGGCTCCCAAGGGCGACCAACGTTCGCTAAGCGGTTCCGCCTCCGCCTCAACTTCCGCCTCTGGATATGCTTGGCTATCTACGCTTTCCGCGTCTCCCATTTTGTCACAGCTGCTTGCTGGGGACTGACCTTCGGCCAGTTTTGTCTGCGACCCAGTCCCCCCGCCAGTTGCCACCATCTGTGCCTCTGATTCGAGCTCCATTTCCATATGGAACTGAAATGGATGTTTTGTTTATGGTTTCACTTTGTTCTGTGCCACTCACGTTGGCCCAATGGCGAAAAATCAATCAGTTAGTTGTGCCAGCTGGCGAACTCCTTCAGAGAGGGGTGTGTGTGTGTGTGTGTGTTCCACAAGGGCTGAGGGGGTTGGTGTCGAATGGCGCTGCACGGCTCGATGAGCGCGCAGCGACAGTTTCTGACGCACTGACACAGTCAGTTGTGGAAATCCCGTAGCTCAGCTTTTGCCTAAACACTGAGGGGTGGCTGTGGGTTGAGTTCATAAAGCTTTAAGTCACACGGGGGGTTGAAGGTTTGGATAGAAATAAAAGCATTTGGGGGATGGAAAAGTTTTGGTGGCAAGCTTTAAGCTACGACCATAGTCTGCCTTCAAGGAGCTGAAAAAAGGAAGCAAAGCTAACTCGAATAAATTGTCAAAAAGCTTTTGTTTGTGGAAGAGAAGGGTATTGGTGTAAATACCTATATATCTCTATATACATCTTTCCTCTATACAGCAAAAGCTTTTTTAATCATTTTTAATAATAAAAATAAATACCGACTAAGACGGTATTTACACGATGAAGCAAACTTCATGATGTTTTTGAAAAAGCTCTTGCTTGTAGGAAAGAGGCGAAGAAGTTTTTTTTTCATGAAGTTTGCTTCATCGTGTAAATGCGGTTTAAGTCTACATTTACAGGATGAAGTTTGCTTCAAGAATTATTTTGAAAGCTCTTGTTTTTTGGAAAGAGGTGTATTGGCGTCGCTTGCCACTATACACCTCTTTATTACAAACAAAAGCTTTTTTAACAATTTCGAGGTGTACATCCCGTTATAGCCCTCATTTACCGAATGCTTTATGAAGTAAAAGTAAAAGCTCTTGTTAATCGCAAATTAAGTGTTTTGGTGCCGCTTGCCAATCTACACCTCTTTTCTACAGCAAAAGCTTTTTTGGTATTTTAAGGATGTAAGTCACGGACTTAGTCGGGAATTACACGATGAAGCAAACTTAATGAAGTTTCTGCAAAAGTTTTTGTTTGTGGAAAAGAAGAGTAGTGGTGTAAATTGCCCCTCTACACCTCTTTTCTACAAGCAAGAGCTTTTCAAAAAACTTTATAAAGTTTGCTACATCATGTTAATCCAGCCTAAAACGGGATTTACACGCATCATGCAGTTTTCGAAAAGCTCTTGCTTGCTGAAAAGAGGTGTAGAGGGAAAAACTACACCACTACACCTCTTTCCTACAAAGAAAAGCTTTTGCAGAAACTTCATAAAGTTTGCTTCATCGTGTAACCGGACTTACACTTCATGAAGTTTCTTTAAATTTGGAAAGCTCTTGCTATTCGGAAAGAGGTGTGTTGGCGTCGTTTGCCACTATACACCTCTTATCAACAAACAAAAAATATCAGGGTGTAAATCCCGTTAAAGCCCTCATTTACAGAATGCTTTATGGAGTATTTTAAAATCTCTTGTTAATCGCAAATAATGTGTATTGGTGCCGCTTGCTCCTCTACACCTCTTTTCTATAACAAAAGCTTTTTTAATAATTTCAGGATGTAAGTCACGGACTGAAGTTTCTGCAAAAACTTTGTTTGTGCAAGCAAGAGCTTTTCAAAAAACATCATAAAGTTTGCTTCATCATGTAAATCCAGTCATTGTCGAGATTAACAGTATGAAGTTTGATTCATGAAGTAAGTATTTTGAAAAGCTCTTGTTAATCGGAAAGAGGTGTATTGGCGTCGCTTGCCACTATACACCTCTTTCTTACAAACAAAAGCTTTTTTAATAATTTCAGGGTGTAAATCCTGTTATAGTCCCCAATTACAGGATGCCTTTTAGAGTAATTTAAAAAGCTCTTGTTAATCGGAAAGGTGTAGTGGTGTCGCTTACCACTCTTTATTTCTTTATCACAAACAAAATTTGGCTTCATGAAATAAAAGCTTAAAGGAAAAAGCTGTTTAAGTATTCACAAAGCTTAAATGAAGCGGTTTCGATTTAATTTTTTGTTTATTTTGAAAAAACTGCATGAATCATACATATATATTTTTTTTTTCCTATTATTAAAGATACTAATTCTTTATAATCGTTAAGTTTACATGAAGAATCAAAATTGTGTAGTGTTGGGTTTTTTTCATTTAGTTGAGAAGGCGAAGGCCGCCTGCGGTCATTTAAAAAAAATGTATATATACATTTCTACTAAAAATGCGCGTGCGATATGGGCAATTCCAATCTGGCAAAAATATTTCGAAAAATTTGATTTTTTTCTCAAAAACGTGCAAATTTATTTTCCTAAAATCTGTAAAAGGTTGAAACTGATAAAAATTAATTGTTTTTTTCATGTTTTCTTATGAAAAGTATTTCTACAAAGAAAATATGGTATTGATAAAAAATATCTATCGATAAATAAAGAATTTGTGAGCAATTGAGTACAAGTGCTCATAGTAAAATTTCAGTGTTTTAAGTGTTTATTAGAAAATATTTTGACTTTTTCTTCTTCTTTGACATTGCTCTTCACATTTTTAGTGATCCAGCTTCTTTTTAAACTCGTACATTGAGCAAAAAACGAATCAAAATAAAAACTTTTTTTAATAAAATTAAAATAGTCAAATTTTACTGTTAGTACTTTCAATCAATTGCTCACAACTTCGCTATTTATCCATGGATTTTCGTCATCAATACCTTATTTTCTATGTAAAAGAGCAATTCGTAAGTGTATGTCAAAAACTATTTTTTGTTTTTAATTTTAAACCATGTACAGATTTAAGGAAACAAATTTTCACGTTTTTGAGAAAAAAATGTTTTTCGATATATTTTTGCTTCTAGCGTTCAAATTACTAAACTGATTGGAAAAAGTTCATCAATTAGTTTATTAGAAATTGTATATACTTTGCTTTAAATTAAATTGTACCTTGCTTGACTACATCTAAAGTTTCTAACTCGAGCTATTGCTAAAAATGTAAGGGTACCTACAAAAAAAAAACCAAAAAAATAAAATTCTAACCAAAAATCCATTAAAAAATGTTTGATTTTTATTTCTGAATGCCCTGAATATTATATTGAATATATCAACTCTCCGACTTTCGAAATATGAGTAAAATGTTTAGGTTTGCTTCAATTTACACTCAATGTTTTCTGAATTATCGAAAATCCGAACAATTGTTGCATCCGGGTTCGAAACTGAACCATATTTATACACTTGAAAAGTGTATATTAATTTTGCCCAGAAGTTTGTAACGCATAGAAATATTCATTTCCGACCCCATAAACTATATATATTCTTGATCAGGACGACGAGCTGAGTTCATTTCCGCTTGTCCATCCGTCCGTCTGTCCGTCTGTCTGTCCGTCTGTCTGTTTCTACGCGAACAAGTCTCTCAGTTTTAAAGCTATCGAGCTGAAATTTTGCACAGAGTCTTCTTTTTACTGCACGCAACTAATATGTCGGAACCGGCCAGATCGGATGACTATATCATATAGCTGCCATAGGAACGATCGGTCTAAGAACTAGTTCTAGTTAGAAAAACTTTTTTGTTTTTCATCGTAGCGTCACTAATCTTGGTATATATTAGTTTTATATGCTTCCACATAATTCTGGAAAAATGTATCAAAATCAGATCACTATAGCATATAGCTGCCATAGGAACGATCGGTCGAAAAATAAGTCTTTGTGAGAAAAACTTTTTTGATTTCCATCGTAGCGTCTCCAAACGAAGTATATATTTGTTTTATATGTTTCCACACAATTCTGATCAAATTTATCAAAATCGGATGACTATAGCATATAGCTGCCATATAAATGGCCGGTCAAAAAACTACTTCTAGTGAGAAAAACTTTTTTGTTTTTTTTCTTAGCATCCCCAATCTTGGTATATATTAGTTTTATATGCTTTCAACTAATTTTGAAAAATTGATCAAAATCGGATGACTATAGCATATAGCTGCCTTAGGACCGATCGGTCGGAAAATGTGTTTTACTAAGAAAAGTTTTTTTATGGTATCAAATTTTTATTAGCAATGATTTAAAAATGTTAAATATCTGATATCTATATCCTATATATTTTTTGCAGTTAAATCAGATGGAGTAAAGTTTTTCAAGTGTATTAAAACTTCGGCACAGTCGAAGTTAGCTTTGCCTTCTCGTTTTTTTTAATTTTGAATATTACACTTAGCCTGGTGTAAAAGATATTATTATTTTATATTAATGTACTAAATGAAAAAAAATTATAGCGAAGTTCGGTTTTAGACTGCGTGCATTAATCCACAGTTTTGGGTTCAAATGCCCCTTGAGCGCCGTGGATTAGCAGTCGATGCAAACATGTCAAATGATCGTTTATTAGTTGCTGATTCGACTATACATATATACATATGAATAATGTATTTAAGATACTTGCGAGTTACATAAATATGTATTAGAAAATCGTTTGTTTGCCCACATTTTAAGTTTTTGTTGTACCCGTAACCGTATACGTTATTGATATTTTTTTTCCATATTTAAGTCGAGTTTTACTCGATGAAGCAAACTTCCTGACGTTTATTCAGAGGGCGAGAAAAATTAATGTGATTCTATCCGATGTATTTCAGAAATCTTTAAAGATTTTGGGGTGAGTTATTTTATTACGTAGAACTCATAAAATCTTTAATTATATTAATGCAATTCGTTCAGTTGGATATTTAAGCTTTAATATTTAATTTGACTTAAGATTCTTTATGAGCGAAAAAATAAACCAACAAATTTCTAACATGTGAAAACCAGGAAAACAATATTTTCGGTGGTGCCACCGAAATCTGTTCCAACTAAATTTCAATTTCGTGGTGTCACAGAAATCTCTTTTAATTGTTTTCAAACCTCTCGTATTTTGTTAAGAGATTTTGCTAAACTAAGCAAAGCCGACCTCAGTTAGCATTTACCTAAAAAGGTAATTAGGGTTTCCAAGTAAAGCTTAGCGATAGGCGAAAAAATATTTTAAAATGTTACCTTTTTTTTTTGAGAAAATAAATTAAATTTTTACTAAAACTTTAATTTATATTAGTATACATTATCTAAAACGTAAAATATTTTACCAACTCGTGTTCAACATAAAAAAAATTATGAATAGAAATTGGTATACTGTATTTGCGAGAGACACAACCCTATTATTGTAGATGGACCATAATCTGATGCACAAACATTTCAGCTAGTCTTTCGAATAAGAATTGAAAATCTCTAGAAGATTTGAGGCACTGACCGACTGTTCGTCGTTAAAATCTCTAGATATTTCTGTGTTACACCCGATGATGACAATTTCGTTTCTTTAAAAATTTCGTTCAAATTTTAACACTGCCCAGTGTTTTTTTTATAGCCTTTTTTGCATAAACTCAAATTATACAAATATTTCCCCTATATTTGATTTATACGCATATTATGGGACCCCAAAACGACTTACTAATTTTCGGGCGATCTAGCGCATTATTTTGCGTAGCCGACTTGTACCAACTTTGTTGTTTTTTAAGCTATTGAACTAAAATTGGGTTTGTGCACGTATTTTTAAGTCCTTAGACGACTTACTAAATTTTGTTTGAACATGAAATATCTCATGAAATAGGTTTTTACATACATTGAGTTAAATATAAGAACCAAGTACCTATTTTGTAGATTTTGGAAAGACTGTACTGAGCTTCCACTAATGAAACAAGTAAGAAAGTCGGTCAAGCCCGACTGTAATATACTCTGTACCTGTTTGTATGTAACTGATAACTTTAAAGTGTGAGGGTTTTTCAAAATCTGGGAATGTTAACTCTTTTGACTATAGTTTATCTGGTTGGAAAACGATGTATGGGGGCTCGATAAGTAATGATGAGTAGAATTACCCTAGTACATAACTCGTACAATTATAAAATTTGTATATAATTTCCTAATAACATAAACGTATCTATATTAGTCACGCGGGAATCACGCGTGATTTCTGACCGCAGGCCATCTCAATTGCATCGCTCCTCTCATACTTGGTGTTTGCCTACTTACACAAATATCTATTGGAAAGAGGGGAGGGGGGAAACTGAAAGCTGCGCAGTCCAGTTAGCTAATGCCATCAAGCCAATTCCAATTGGGAAATTACCAGTAAGCTATTGCTCTCTCGCTCTCTCTTTCTTGTAAGTTCTACCAATCGCTGTGGTGTTGTTGTTGTCGTTGCATTACATTTTCTTTTACATATAGCGCCACTATTGTTCATCTGATCGGAAAACGATGTATGGGGGCTTGATAAGAAATGATGAGTAGAATATATGTCTAGAAGGTTCGAACAACCTAACTCCAAACTCCTAAATTGTGGAAGATATTAAGTTTTTTTCAATTTGAGGCAGGGGACGTGGCAAAAATCAAAACTAAACTTGATCTGCCTGCAAGTATAAGAAATATATGTTCCATACACCTCAAACCTCTATCTCTTACCATCTCTGAGATCTCTTCGTTCATACGGACAGACGGACAGACAGACGGACATGGCTATATCGACTCGGCTGTTGATGCTGATCAAGAATATATATACTTAATAGGGTCGGAGATGCTTCCTTCTGGCTGTTACATACATTTGCACAAACCCAATATACTCTGTGTACCTTCGGTACAGAGTATAAAAACGTGCATCGCAAGTATTTAATGCAGGGCCGGCCAAATGGAGAGGACTGAAATATGAGCATGTGTTGGTGACTGCCACAGTAGAGAGCCAACTCACTTGCAAAATCAAGTTTTTCTGTGCTCACGGATTCACACAGACATGACTTCGGCTCGCGTCTGTGTGAAAAACACGAATGCGCTCGGCCCCCAGTGGCTATGAGCTGGCCGGGCCTGATTTAATGTGCCAACTTTATCAGCAACCACTGAGAGAGTGTTTTCTATCTTCTGTGCTATTCTAGCACAAAGACGAACTCCTATATAATATGAAAAAAAACTCTGAAAAATACTTAAGTACATTGTAAAAAAAATTTTTTTTTTGTCAGAATTAAAAATTTTCGGGACAGGCGGCACTTTTAGCACTCCCGTGATTTTGCGGGACGGGACAGAACATTTATGGTTCGGGATGGGCGGTACGGGATAAAATTTTCTGTTCCGCGCCCACCTTCACTTAGTACATACAATATCTGGCTTAGGTTGGGCCACTATTCCATATAACTGCCATATAACCTATTAGTCCGATTTTGTTGGATTTGGCGATATATTTAAAGCAATTTGTTCAAAACTATTCAAGTTGGGGCAGGAAGTGTAAACTACTTAATAATCTGTAATATCTTTGCATTAAAACCTTACCTTATAACCAAGCAAAAGTTATATTTCACGAAACATAGATACTTTTGTGATTTATTAATATTAACAATACACGACACATTGGGATAAAATCACACGCTCAAAGTGGCCAAATATATATACGATTAAATTTAACAACTTTCCAACTTTGCTTTGGACTTTCCATATCTCATATAGATATTTTTCACTCTATACATAATGGAGATTAAGTTTGAGCTGTTAAAAACATTTCGTCAAAATTTTAGCTTTCTATCTAAATTGGCCAACAAATGGTAAAGTTTTAGCCAAAAAATGGAATTTATCAATGGGAGATCAAGGCCCTTTAACCAAAAGATTTATGTTTTAAACAATAGGAGGGGTGTGGCAAAGCACTTAACCGGCAAGTAATGCAATACTTTTAAGGTTTGTACCAAGATTTAAACCAAAAAAAATAAAACCCAAAAAGCCTGTTCAAAAACCAAACCTAAGGCTTTAAGCAAAAGCTTTTTTGCCACCTCTTACTCAAGTTGAGAAGCTGTCCCAAAAAGTCCAAAACCCCTGACATTGACCTACCCCACCACATTTCCCCGACTTTAGTAGGGGAAAATAACATTATTTTTGAGTGAGTACAATAACGGTAGTCGGCACTGATGCATGGGGGTCTTATCAGACCTGATTTCTTTGGCATTTTGCTTGCGATAAGCCTCTGATAAGCCCTGTCAAGTGACCCAGCCAAGACATTGACTGTGATTTCAAAGTCAACCACCCATTGGATTGAAGGAAGAGTTCCAACATATTTATTATTTTATCGGGGCGTTAAATTGTGCTTGCCACCATCAATGGGGAACAGTGCGCCGGTGGTGAAGCTAGCCTTTGAGCTGGCCAGAAAGGCTACAGCTTCGGCGACCTCGAATACATCACCGACACGGCCCATGGGATGCGAGTCGATGGCCCGTTGCACCATTCCTTTGTACTCGTCACCCACAATGCCCACATTGCTGTGTATGTTGGTGACCACAAATCCGGGATTGACCGAATTGACGCGTACGCCCTTCGGTGCCAGCTCCAGTGCCGCAATCTTGGTGAACTGATCCAGGGCGGCCTTCGAGACGCTGTAGCTAAGTGCACCGGCAAAGGGCCGGATGCCCGCACAGCTGCTGACATTGACCACCGAACCCTGAGTCTTCAAAAGATGCGGTACGGCTGCCTTGGTTAGCAGTACAACTCCACGTAGATTTGTATTAAGCACCGCATCAAACTCTTCCATATCTAGTGTCTCCAGCGGTCCTTTGCCCAGGATGCCAGCATTGTTGACCAGCACATCGATACGTCCAAATTCGTTCAAAGTTTGCTGTACAATTTTCTCCACATCCTTGGTTACATCGGCCACTACTATGTGCACCTTAGTGCCCTTTGACAGCTGCTCCTGCTCCAGTGTCGTCTGAGTTAACTTCAAATTCTCTAGGTTGCGTCCCACCAACACTAAATGGGCACCCTCACGTGCCGCCACCTGGGCAATGGCTGCACCAATGCCACTGCTAGCTCCCGTCACTATCACCACCTTGTCGCTGAGGCTCATGTTGTAGAACTGTTTGTGCGAACGCTATTCAAGTCCGGGGCATTAATGGGTGGCGATAAGATTTCCCATGTGTAAGTCAAGTGGGGGGAAAAGTGACGTAAATCATACACAGGGGAAAAAAGCTTGATTAGAAAATAAGTTGCTGTAAGCTCAAAAAAAAGAGAACAAAGTTTTCTTTAAAATTTTGGGAACAAATGTTCTTAAAGTGCTTTAAATTAACTTAACCACCGTATAGTTAAATTTAAGTAGCATTTTTGAAGTGCGACAACAAGCGTGAGCGATGGTGCAATGCGATGAGACTTCATTTAAATTGTGCTTGTTAGTGCAAGGTTAGCAGTTCCTTTTTTTAGACCAGACAAATTTTTACAATTCGCTCTTTTTCAGAATAATGTGAAAAGGAGAACAAGCAGCATTATCAGCGCTTGTTAATATCATTCCCAGTCCTGCAAGATGTGTCCATCCGTAAATGCCCAAGAAGCATAGTCAAACCCTTCAGACAGATCTGAATTTACTTTACAACTATCAGTTCCTAATCAAGCAAATGTTGTTCTCATTTAAGAAAACATTTTTTCTTAAAAACGTTACAAAGTGAACTTCATACACAAAATAAAAAAAAACCGAACCGAAGACGTAGTCGTAAAATAGAACCGAATAAAACTCAGAACCAGAACTGTAACCGGTACCGATATTTTGAATTTTTTTGAGAACATTTATTCGAGAACTGTTATTTTTTGAACCGAAATTACAGAAAAGAACCGAAACATTGTACAGGCACACTTTCGGTTCTGAGTATCTTTATATTCTTTACAAAAGGTACAAAGACTACATTAAGCTTGTGCAAATGTATGTAACAGCCAGAAGGATACATCTCCGACCCTATAAAGCAGCGATGGGCAAGCCCTTGCTTCCAACTGCTCCCATTTCTCCGACTTATTTTTTCGCAATTGCCGCCAACTTGTCGGGGTTGCAATTGCGACTTTCGCAAAAGAATTAAAAAAAAATAGAAGGCTAACATCGGCTACGCCGATGTTTTAAATACCCTTGCAAATTTTGAAAGTCGCTACCATTGATAACAAAAAAGTTTTTCTCACTACAACTAGTTTTTTGACCGACCGTTTATATGGCAGCTATATGCTATAGTCATCCGATTTTGATAAATTTTTCCAGAATTGTGTGAAGGGGTATAAAACTAATATATACCAAGAATGGTGACGCTTCGATGGAAAACAAAAAAGTTTTTCTCACTCGAACGAGTTTTTTGACAGACCGTTTATATGGCAGCTATATGCTATAGTCATCCGATTTTGATAAATTTTTCCAGAATTGTGTGAAGGGGTATAAAACTAATATATACCAAGATTGGTGACGCTTCGATGGAAAACAAAAAAGTTTTTCTCACTAGAACTAGTTTTTTGACAGACCGTTTATATGGTAGCTATATGCTATAGTCATCCGATTTTAATACATTTTTTTGGAATTGTGTAAAAGCATATAAAACTAATATAAACCAAGATTGGTGACGCTACGATAGAAAACAAAAAAGTTTTTTTCACTAGAACTAGTTTTTTTACTGAGCGTTTATATGGCAGCTATATGCTATAGTCATCCGATTTTGATAAATTTTTCCAGAATTGTGTGAAGGGATATAAAACTAATATATACCAAGTTTGGTGACGATTCAATAGAAAACAAAAAAGTTTTTCTCACTAGAACTAGTTTATGGACCGATCGTTCCTATGGCAGCTATATGATATAGTCATCCGATCCGGCCGATTCCGACAAATGTGCAGCCTATGTGTATTTAAAGACTTTTTGCAAAGTTTGGTCAAGATAGCTTCAAAACTGAGGGAGGAGATAGCATAGAAACAGACGGACGGACAGACGGACATGGCTATATAGACTCAGCTCGTCATGCTGATCAAGAATATATATAGTTTATGGGGTCGGAGATGCTTCCTTCTATGCGTTACAAACATCGTGACAATTTTAATATACCCTCTGCAAGGGTATAAAAAAAACAAAATGCATGTAATTCATGGCGCCAAGTCTCGAAAACAGACGGAAACAAGAACAAAATATATGCAGTGTGTGTGCGATCGAGACTTAGGCAGCAGACGGCTTCTGGAGTCGAGGCTCGTTTTTTATGTATCTTGTTGTTGGAATGCTCCCAAACTGAAATATCGCGCCCACCGCTGCTATAAAGTATACATTAGGCTGGTTCATAATTTTTATACCCTTGCAGAGGGTATATTAAAATTGTCACGATGTTTGTAACGCAGTGAAGGAAGCATTTCCGACCACATAAAGTATATATATTCTTGATCAGCATGACGAGCTGAGTTCATTGCCGTCTGTCCGTCCGTCCGTCTGTCCGTCTGTTTCTATGCTATCTCCTCCCTCAGTTTTGAAGCTATCTTAACCAAATTTTGCAAAAAGTCTTTAAATAGAAATACGCTGCACATTTGTCGGAACCGGCCTGATCGGATGACTATATCATACAGCTGCCATAGGAACGATCGGTCCAAAAACTAGTTCTAAAGAGAAAAACTTTTTTGTTATCCATTGAAACGTCACCAATCGTGGTATATATATGTTTTATATGCTTCCACACAATTCTAGAAAAATTTATAAAAATCGGTTGACTATAGCATATAGCTGCCATATAAACGTTCGGTCCAAAAACTAGTTCTAGTGAGAAAAACTTTTTTGTTTTCCATCGTAGCGTCACCAATCATAATATATATTTATTTTATATGATTTTACACAATTCTGGAAAAATTTATCAAAATCGGATGACTCTAGCTTATAGCTGCCATATAACCGGTCGGTCCAAAAACTAGTTTTAGTGAGAAAAACTTTTTTGTTTTCCATCGTAGCGTCACCAATCATGGTATATATTTATTTTATATGATTCCACACAATTCTGGAAAAATTGATCGAAATCGGATGACTATAGCATATAGCTGCCGAAGGGACGATCGGTCCAAAAACTAGTTCTATTGAGAAAAACTTTGTTGTTATCAATGGTAGCCTCTTCAATAAACTGCAAGGGTATTTTAAACATCGGCGAAGCCGATGTTAGCCTTATATATATATTTTTTTTCAAAAAATTCAAGGGGACACCTTCTTATTTTATTATCCTACGTAAGAAAGTAATTTTTTATATATTTTTTAAACTTAAAAAAATTTAGTTTTTTGTGTGTGTTTTAGTGGGTCTGTGCATTGTTTTGCTTCACAATTGGCTCTGCAGTCGACTTAAAACCGGAGAGTAGGGATGCCCGATATTTGAAATATATATACAATAATTAAATTTTTGTAAGAAAATTAGAAAAATACTTTGCTTAATTTAATTAATGAAACGGCAAGGGTATATAAATTTTGGTAGCTTTCCCCTATTATTTTTGCTTGATGCAGTTGTAAAGCCAATTGACAATTTCCTTTTACCTTACCTACATAGGTATACAAATTCAGTACTTTTCCAATCACTTCCACCACCACACACCAGTATTTGTCTTAATTTACAAAAAATAAGTACGAACGAATACGGTACAAGGTAAAATACAAGTTAATTCAAGGGAAGCTGCTTGTTGAGAAGTACATTCATTTGACTACTACCTAATAACAAGCAACCATTGAATTTGGTCTTCTGCCACGGATTTCAATGATCCCTTCTGATTAGTTCACTCTATTTAGACAAAATCGCGTGTCATTCGCAATGACTTTCAAAAAGTCACAAGGCTAATAAATTTCCATTCCGTTTGGGGGTTGAATTTAAAAAGTCCTTGCTGCTCATATGGCTAATTATTTGTTGCAAGTTTGTTTATTAATTTACCTCAGAGATTGACGAAAAACATTGTTTTTCAACTCGCATTAGGATAAAAGCAACAAACTTTAATTCATTTAGTTTAAGATTAAGTGCAGTTGGTTCATCTTTTGGATAGCATTATCTGTTACATACACCACTCACAAATGACAGAGGAAATTGTAAGTTTATGTGACACACTGCAGCTATCCAGAAGGTGAGAAATCGGCTCTTTATAATTAATGCTATAATTCAATTTTTTCAATATTATTAAAAATATAATTTACTAGCTTTTATACCTGTGGCTTCGCTCAGAATTGTGGAAATAATTAAGAATTAAAATAAAATAAAATTTCCCTTCAAAACCAATTAGGAACCAAATGGAAGCAACTGGTTTCTTCAAGCCATATAAGGAACCAACTGGAATATGGAACCAATTATAGAAAGTCCGCCTGCCATATCGGAAAATTGTCGGAAAACTTATTTATGCGACTTTTTTGTTCTTTTTCGATGAGCTCTAAGGATTTTCTCGCGGCCCTACATAATACAATAATAACAATGTTATTTTAAAATTTTGAAAATCACCCTGCAAAGCCGGAAACTGGGTTCTCAACTGAACATGAAAAACAAAATAAATTTTTTCTAACCATTTTCCTCCAATATTTCGGATTTTTTAAAGTTTTAAAATCCCTATGGTAATATTTTGTTGAGTAGAACTTTAAAAAATATCTTTACATCATCAGCATTCAGCATTTAATAAAAATAAAATCAGTTTTATACATCGATTTTTCGCACATTTTTTAACTTTCAAAATAATTTTGAATCCGATCAACTAGCAAAAAAAATTTGTTGTAACCATTTTACTCAAATTTTTCGGACTTTTAAAATTTGGAAAATCCCTATGGTAATGTTTTGTTATGTAGAACTTTAAAAATATTAACTTTAAAATATTAAAATAAAATCAGTTTCATACATCGATTTTCCGACTTTCGGGATAGATTTAAAAATAATTTTGAATCCGATCAAATAGGAAAAAAACATTTTTTGAAATTTTTTACTCAAATTATTCGGATTTTTTAAAACTTTGAAATTCTTTATGGTAATATTTTGTTATGTAGAGCTGTTAAAATAAATTTGGATCGGATGAAAACCAAGAGAGTTTGATACATCAGTTTTCCGACCAATTTCCAACTTGCGTGGAATATTTTGAAAAATTTGAAAGTCACTAACTCCATATTTTTGTATGTAACGGGCAAAAATTAAAAATCGACCCATTTCCATTTTCATTTATTGGATTGTCCAACAAAAGTGAATAGAATTTTTATGAAATTTACATATAAGGCTTTGAAAACGTTTTTAAGTACGATCAAATGGAAGATACAAATATTTTTTGCCTGAATTTTTCGCCAATTTTCCGGATTTTACGAAATGTAAAAATGTGAAGTTTGGTTAAACTATAAAAATCAATTGTAATTTATCATTTTTGATTTATGTTCTGGATCAGAAAAATAAAATAAAACCTGCGTTAAATATAAATTTTTTCGAAAATTAAAAAAAATAATAATATTGAAAAAAAAAAAAATTCGTACTTCATACATCTATTTGGAAAATACTAAAAAAAATCGAAATGTACCGAATTTAAAATTCCCAAAGCACTAAAATATGCCAAAAATACCATAATGTATTAAACTATATAAAAAGAATATTAATTTCATATTAAATATTTTTTTAAGGTAGATTTAATTTTAGAAACATTAATTTTTCAACAGATTCTGCAGACAAATTACATCGTAAATTCGTAAGAATAAGTTGACTTTTGTTGTTGGAACACAATCTTCACAGGTTGATTCTTATTTTCCTGATCCAGAAAAAAAAATCACTGAGTGATTTTTATTTTTTGATTTTAATTTTTAAAAATCAATCTTAATTATTATTATTGATTTTTTTTAAATAAAAATCACTCATGCGGTTTATAATTGATTTTTTATAATAAAAATAAAAAACGAGAAGGCAAAGCTAACTTCGGCCGAAGTTTTAATACACTTAAAAAACTTTACTCCAACTGATTTAACTGGAAAAATATATATTATATATAAATATCTGATTTAAAATTATTAAATCATTGATAATAAAAATTTGATACCATAAAAAAAAACTTTTCTTAGAAAAACACATTTTCTGACCGATCGGTCCTATGGCAGCTATATGCTATAGGCATCCGATTTTGATAAATTTTTTCAGAATTGTGTGGAAACATATAAAACTAATAAATACCACGATTGGTAACGCTACGATAGAAAACAAAAAAGGTTTTCTCACTAAGACTTATTTTCCGACCGATCGTTCCTATGGCAGCTATACGATATAGTCATCCGATCCGGCCGGTTCCGACATATTAGTTGCGTGCAGCAAAAATAAGACTCTGTGCAAAATTTTAGCTCGATTGCTTTAAAACTGAGGTACTAGTTCGCGTAGAAACAGACAGACAGACAGGCGGACAGACGGACGGACGGACAGACGGAATTGGACTCAGCTCGTCGTCCTGATCAAGAATATATATAGTTTATGGGGTCGGAAAAGAATATTTCTATGCGTTACAAACTTCTGGGCAAAATTAATAGACACATTTCAAGTGTATAATAAATATTTAAAAATAATTTTTAAAATAAAAATCAAAAATAATTTTTATCAATAATTTTTATCAAAATAAAAATCAAAAATATCGGTTTATTACATATACCCAAAGTCCATAGAAAAACAAATAGATTTATATATTTTATGACTGTGTAGGAGATCTCTTTCCCAATGATTTTATTAGTTTAAAATTTACTTCATTACCCGTTATTTTCGATCCCTGTTTGCAGCTGATCGGATAAAAAACAAAATAATTTCCTATAAAAGTTTTCTGACCATTTTTCAATTTTTGACAATTTTTTGTATCAACGAAGAGGTGTGTGCTAATTCCAAATGTACTAAACTTGGTGTTAAGAAAAGTGCGAACTTAGTTGTTGGCCAATTAGACACTGCAAGATAGATATACAGCGGCTTGTATTTAACTTATACCTAGAGTTTGTTTGTTTAGTGTAAATAATGTAAATAAAAAGGGTGAGCTATTCCGAAGGAGGGAACAATAATGGGTTGCCATGAATGCTGCGCTCTTGTATGCTTGTGCGTTGTCATAACTGATAAAAACTTGACAAATGTATCATCCTTGATCTAAGTCCTCATTAAGTCAATCCAAAATCTTCAATAAATAATTTGCCGTAGTCGACTTTTCTTCACCTTCTAGATAGCTGCCATGTGCCAGATAACCGTAAATTTTACTCTGTTATTTGAAAGTTTATGTGACCGAAAGTGCTATGTAAAAGTAAGTAAAATTTAATTTATTTGTTTTATATTTCACTTTGCTAAAATTATTATGATTATTAGAAACGAAAAAAAAAACTAATACGCAAAACTATTTTTTGCTTATTTGCATATATAGTTAATTAGAGGAAAGGAGTATTAAATGACTGTTAATTAATACTTTTTTTTGGACAAACATAAAGGGTTGGCTAATTAGATGTGAAATATCGCATATATTAATATAACTAATCAAATCAAACAACAAAACATTCTCATTTCATACATATTTGGAATTTAAATTATTTTTAAATCAAATCAACGCCAACTGTTTATAAATGTAACAAAGGTATGAAAATATGCTACACTGCGTATGAGTGATTTACAGCCCATTCGTGGCAGTTAAAAAAATTGTTTAACTGTTATTTTCTGTGACACATATGAGGGGGCTAATAAATTAGAAAACTGCAAATAAACACATACTGTAGCTTGTTTGAAAACAAGAAGACAATTGGTTGGAGTTAGAGACTTTTTCAAAATAGCCATATTTCTCATACTCGCAGATTACTTTTTGTCTGTGTTGTAAATGTTATATTTATATCTTCAAATTGGCTGAATAAATATCTGAGGATTTCAAGTTGATGCAGATTTTTTTCCTGAGGAACTGGTATATCAAAGTCGGGCTAGGCCAACTTTAACTTAAGCTTTTGATTTCATTAAATAAGTGGTTTCTCGAATTGTT
Source organism: Lordiphosa mommai (assembly GCA_018904225.1). Taxonomy (NCBI): domain Eukaryota; kingdom Metazoa; phylum Arthropoda; class Insecta; order Diptera; family Drosophilidae; genus Lordiphosa; species Lordiphosa mommai. Next base: position 1,027,650 of record JAEIFT010000047.1, read on the forward strand.
AACATTTTGTTTAATTATTTTTATACACTTGAAAAGTGTATATTAATTTTGCCCAGAAGTTTGTAACGCATAGAAATATTCATTCCGACCACATAAACTATATATATTCTTGATCAGGACGACGAGCTGAGTTCAATTCCGTCTGTCCGTCCGTCCGTCTGTCCGTCTGTCTGTCCGTCTGTCCGTCTGTCTGTTTCTACGCAAACTAGTCCCTCAGTTTTAAAGCTATCGAGCTGAAATTTTGCACAGAGTCTTCTTTTTACTGCACGCAACTAATATGTCGGAACCGGCCGGATCGGATGACTATATCATATAGCTGCCATAGGAACGATCGGTCTAAGAACAAGTTCTAGTTAGAAAAACTTTTTTGTTTTCAATCGTAGCGTCACTAATCTTGGTATATGTTAGTTTTATATGCTTCCACATAATTCTGGAAAAATGTATCAAAATCGGATCACTATAGCATATAGCTGCCATAGGAACGATCGGTCGAAAAATAAGTCTTTGTGAGAAAAACTTTTTTGATTTCCATCGTAGCGTCTTCAATCGTAGTAAATATTTGTTTTATATGTTTCCACATAATTCCGAAAAAATTTATCAAAATCGGATGACTATAGCTTATAGCTGCCATATAAACGGACGGTCAAAAAACTACTTCTAGTGAGAAAAACTTTTTTGTTTTTTATCGTAGCGTCCCCAATCTAGGTATATATTTGTTTTATATGCTTTCACATAATTTTGAAAAAAATTATCAAAATCGGATGACTATAGCATATAGCTGCCATAGGACCGATCGGTCGGAAAATGTGTTTTACTAAGAAAAGTTTTTTTTTATGGTATCAAATTTTTATTATCAATGATTTAAAAATTGTAAATATCTGATATCTATATCCTATATATATTTTTCCAGTTAAATCAGTTGGAGTAAAGTTTTTCAAGTGTATTAAAACTTCGGCACAGTCGAAGTTAGCTTTGCCTTCTCGTTTTGATTCTCTATGGTTCTTAAAGCAAATGTACTTAAGAAAGTAACAAAATCTTCTTAGTTTTACTATTTAAAAACAAAATAAAAGAGAAGAAGAAGACAAGATTTCAAAATTGATTTGTTCATATGAGAGCTCAAATGGTAAACAAATTATTAAATCTAGACAAGTTTTTCACGCTTAACCTGAATCAGATCTCCAAAATTGCATATCTCTTATAGATTAAATATAAGTTTGACTTCAAATGTAGACTATTTATTATTTAGCCTTTTTTTTAGCATGTTTATATCGGGTAACGTACGTAACGAAAAATACGGTTTTATAATTTACCAAGAAAAATACATAATATTAATTAAAATAATATACTTTGCAAACTATACTTTCTTTGCTCGTGCAGCTGTAAAAAATTGATTAAAAATAAATACTTCTCATTTAAGAATTTTTTGTTTAATTACACTGTGCAAGTCGAAAAAAAAACATGACCAATTTATACTGTTTCCCGCTAGTTTGGGACCTAAGAATCGAATTGCATTATTACTTTTTCAAGTTATCACTATGGCTAAATACAAGTTTTTTTTTAATTTTTTACCAAGTTAATTATTTTCTGTAAATTTAAAAAAAATTATATCATATTCTCGCGAAATCTTAATAAATAGAGATTAATGTCCTCTAATTTACTACATATACAGAATTTTGATGTCATTGCTATTTTCAAAGTTATCGTAAAAAAAACTAAAGAATTTACGGGTTTTTTACAAATTTTTTTTTGAAAATTTCTAAAAAATTAAGAAAAATTTAGGTAAAATATTTTTTTTAGTTTCTTGCCTTTTGTTCTTCAACAATTAATTTGTTTCAAATGCATGTTTCCTAATTTAATGTAATTTTTGTATTTATTATGTACAATAATTTGTAATTTTTTAGTTTTTGATACTGAATTTTGAATGCGCAATGATATCAAAAATCTGTAAATGTAGTAAATTCAAGGACACTTAAAGCTATTTATTTAGAATTTACAAGAATAAGATATAATTCTTTTGGAATTTAAAAAAAAATATGTAAAATAATTTTAAAATGAAGCCATTGTGATATCTCAAAAAAGAAATGACGCATTTCGATTCCTAGTGCCCTAAATAGGGGAAACCCATTAAAGTTGCTCATTTTTTTTTTTTTTTAAAACTATCACAGCGTTATAAATAAAACGTACGAACGAAGTCCAGGCGGTTCTATCAAAACTGTGGGCCCTCAATCTGAGATTAAAAAATATTTCTAAACCTTAACGAAAAACAAATAAAATATCAGTCAAATATCGCAGTCTGGATTAGGTTTCGAAAAAATTAAATATGAAAATGAAAAATATATAATAAATATTTTCATTTATTTGTCATTTCCGTACGTTGAACGGCCGTTATGTGCGTCGCTGTTGGCATACCTGCTATTGATAAATTCTGCACTGATAATGGAAAAAATTTTACACACGGTAAGCAACATTGAAATTCGCGATTTCGAAGACTTATCCTAAAGATTTTGTGAGTGGAAAAATGGAGAAAAGTTAACTTTGGTTATTAAAGCTGAAAGTTATAATAACCAGGTAGATTTGTTAATGCTTATTTGATTTTGTTATTTCTTAAATTTTTTTTACGAATATGTCAAAATTACTAAACATTATCAAAGAAAACGCATAGTGAAATTTTATGAATATAAAGTTTACTTAAAATGCAGGTGCGCAAAATTCCGGACTTTTCTTAATAACTTATACGCAGTCAGGTCTTCATAATCGCCAGTAAAAATTGCAGTTCGGTCGGTTTCGGTGAACACTTTCTTGACCTACTGTATGTTGTTTCAAAACGACATAGTTCTGATCGGAGATATGACGCTAGAAAAGAACATAGCTCCGATTGGAGATATTTCGGTTGTAACACTTCGCAGCTATGAACATGACCTGACAAATTGCATACAAAGACGAGTGAAAGAGAATCAAAAATAGCACATTAAAAAGGCCAGGCAACAGCAACATTGATATCTCTTACCCTGTGTTTATGAATGCTAATAAGACATTGTACAATAAGATTGAGCGTTTATTTGTTACTTTAAAGGGTGCACAGATTTTCAGACAGACGCAGTGCGACCTAACCCCACACATGCTAATGTTTCATTGTTCAGTTTGTTAATGCTTTCTATTGGTGCGAGTCCCTTGGTGGCCACTACGTGCCCATCGCTGATCTATTCCTCATTAATTTATCTTGTTGCAAAAGTTTCCATCTCTTTTTGCCTACTCATTTTTCCCACACAACTAAGTTCTTCCAGTCCAACCATATATCTTTTTTCCACTCTCTTGGCTAAACTTCTGCTCATTATCTTTTCGCTGATATACGAACTATGTACGAGTTTGTATGTACATACCAAAATGGAAATGTTAATTATCAGACAACGGAGGCGCCTAAAGTTGAGGAGTTAAAGTGGGCAGCGAGCGGCAGTGATGTTTTTTGGTAGAGAGGCCCGTCATACTAACTAACTAACCAACTAACGCTAAACTTGAGGCCAGGATATGGAGGAGCAGCTTGGAGCATGATTTCGCAAATGTTTGAAATCAGACAAGCCGCACAAACTTTTAATTAAAAACTTTTAGCTGACTTTCAAAACGCCAACGAGAACGAGAATGGCTACAGGAACGACGCACAGTGGCTCGTTTTCGAAAAAAAAGCAGGTGGCAAAACGCGAAATCTTCTGAACCATACTTAATATCAAACTAAAATTATTAATGAACTATAAAGACACATCAATGAAATGGCACGCCCTCTAGAAAGTGAGCACAAAATGTTCAACTGCTAGCTTTCTTTTTTTAACAAAATAAAAATTATTATATAATTAATTCTTTCCTATATTATTTCGTACTTAATTTACCGGTTAAAGGTCATATAGAATGCATAAGTTGTTTATATTGTAATCAAACACAACTATTGGGTGGCTGATGAATGCTGCTGCTACCAAATAATAGGTGATAGCTTTTGTTCTCTGTGGTTAAACGTTTACTTTCTTTGATTTGGGTTCACTGACTAATTTTTTAGTTTAAAAATATGACGTGAAAATACTTTATACAAAGGCCATCCAGCTCTTAAAATAATATTTATGAATTTTAAAAGTTTTATTTAAGTTTATGAAAGTAGCATCATTCATTAGCCACCCTCGAACCGACAAAACTCACTAAGTAACATGAGAAAGTTCGCCAGATAAATATAAAACTTTTATAATTTCTTTTAAATATTTTTTTAAACTTTTAAAAATTCTACAGACTAACCCCCAGTACTTACGAAATATGCTGTTTATTTTCGCCACATATTTTTGTCAAACGAGCCACTGTGCGACGCTAATGCGTTGCTAGACACCGATAAAGTAAAAACCGCAACAGGTTATTTTGCATCTACACAGTGGGAAAAGCTGAGAACATTGGACTCTAGATAAGCACAAACAGTGTAAGAAAGGATTTTATACTGTGTACCAAAAGTTACAAAGAGCATAATGAGTTTGTGAAAATGTTTTTTTTTTTTTTTATACTACCAACTTACAAATTCTCACTCACGAAGCGCGTGTGGTAGAGACATCGGAATAAACTCAAATGACAGCAACGCAGAAAGGCCAAACAACAACTTGGACGTACAGTCCACACACACAAAGTCAAACGAAGAGAACGAACGGTGCAAGTTGCAACAACAACGCGACACTTTGTCGCCGAGCTTCACCAAATATAAAACAACAATTAGACAGAAGCATTCCATACATATTATTGTTCTTCTCTCATTCTTTTTTTCTAAATTTTAGGCCGAATATCCAAGTTTTCTAAATTTGAGAAAGGTGCTTCTTAAAATAATGGCGATTTTCTAACTTTTCTAACCTATGTTTTTAAAATGCGTACCTTGTAATTCTTTTCTAAATTTGAAGGCAAATCTACCCTAAATTTAAGAAATTTGTATACACTTGAAAAGTGTATATTAATTTTGCCCAGAAGTTTGTAACGCATAGAAATATTCATTTCCGACCCCATAAACTCCTGCTCCCATTTTCACTTTCGCAAAAATTTTGGATTTCAAACCGGTTTTAGGCAAATTATCGCTAAATCGCAAAATGTTTGCGAAATAATATGGGAGCCCGCTGTATATATATTCTTGATCAGGACGATGAGCTGAGTTCATTTCCGCTTGTCCGTCCGTCCGCCCGTCTGTCCATCTGTCTGTCTGTCTGTCTGTCTGTTTCTACGCAAACTAGTCCCTTAGTTTTAAAGCTATCGAGCTGAAATTTTGCACAGAGTCTTCTTTTTACTGCACGCAACTAATATGTCCGAACCGGCCGGATCGGATGACTATATCATATAGCTGCCATAGGAACGATCGGTCTAAGAACTAGTTCTAGTTAGAAAAACTTTTTTGTTTTCCATCGTAGCGTCACTAATCTTAGTATATGGGCATTTCCGCAGAAAAGTCTACCAAGACCGAAAAATTAAAAGTTCATTAAAAGTTGTTTCTTACTTGATTTAGAAAAAGTAAATATGCAAATTATTTTTAATTAATGAGTTTAAAGCTTTCCTTTGTACAGATAGCGATATATCGGGCTAGAAAGTACAAATTTACGTTTTGGCCAGTTTTTCAGTGCATTTTCTTTTTTCGATTCACAGCTCTCAGAGTCATTAAGCAATTCCACTCTTTTCGAAAAATTTTAGATACAATTAAAAATGATTTTTTTTGTTGCGTTGAATAATTTAAGAAAAATGTTCTTACTTAAAAATTGCCAAATGAAATTTAAGTAACGTCACGTCAGTAACGTCACGTCAGATATAAAGAAGCTAATAAAAAAAGAACGAGAAGTGAGATTTATATTTGGTAAATTGGAAAATAAACTACTATTATTCTAAAAACTACTGAAAAGAAGTTTCATACAAAAAGAGTTTCTCAATTCGCAGAGATTAGCAATTTTGTAGACCGAGTCAAAACCCACTTCCGTTTTAAATAACGTCACGTCAGGGCATATTTTTACTGATTTCTTTGAATCCACTGGGTCGATTTTTGTAATTTTTTTTCTAAATAAAGTGCTATTGAATTACTACCAAAATATAAAAAATTTTTTTTTTTAACTTGTCTCTTTCATATTTTTTGTAATATTTTATCGTACGAATGTCACGTCACGTCAGAAAAGAAATGCCCATATGTTAGTTTTATATGCTTCCACTTAATTCTGGAAAAATGTATCAAAATCGGATCATTATAGCATATAGCTTCCATAGGAACGATCGGTCGAAAAATAAGTCTTTGTAAGAAAAACTTTTTTGATTTCCATCGTAGCGTCTCCAATTGTAGTATATATTTGTTATACTCTGTACCGAAGGTACAAAGAGTATATTGGATTTGTGCAAATGTATGTAACAGCCAGAAGGAAGCATCTCCGACCCTATAAAGTATTTATATTCTTGATCAGCATCAATAGCCGAGTCGATATAGACATGTCCGTCTGTCCGTATGAACGCTGAGATCTGAGAGATGGTAAGAGATAGAGGTTTGAGGTGTATGGAACATATATTTCTTATACTTGCAGGCAGATCAAGTTTAGTTTTTTTTTTGCCACGCCCCCTGCCTCCTCCGCAAATTGAAAAAAACCTCATATCTTCCACAATTTTGGAGTTAGGTTGTTCGAACCTTCTAGACTTATATTCTACTCATCATTACCTACCGAGCCTCCATACATCGTTTTCCGATCAGATGAACGATAGTAGAGTTGCCACCCCCGCAATTTGAAAAACACCTCAAATATCCCGCAATTTTTGAGTTAGGTTGTTCGAACCTTCTAGACATATATTCTACTCGTCATTACTTATCGAACCCCCATACATTATTTTCCGATCAGATGAACGATGGCAGAGTTGCCACCCCCACAATTTGAACAAAATCGAATACCTTCCACAATTTTAAAGACAGATTGTTTGAATCTTTTAGGCATATATTTTAATCGTCAATACTTATCGATCCTCCATTAACCGTTTCCAGATCAGATGAAAGATATTCGAATTTTAGCACTGCCCGTAATCGTGACGTGCAAGTGCTGCACAGATTGTGTGACCCCACACTTTAAAGTTTTAAGTTATATACAAACAGGTACAGAGTATATTACAGTCGGGCTTGACCGACTTTCTTACTTGTTTTATATGTTTTCGCACAATTCTGAAAAAAACTACTTCTTTGGTTTTTTATCGTAGCGTCGCCAATCTTGGTATATATTAGTTTTATATGCTTTCACATAATTTTGAAAAAAATTATCAAAAACGGATGACTATAGCTGCCATAGGACCGATCGGTCGGAAAATGTGTTTTACTAAGAAAAGCTTTTTTTATGGTATCAAATTTTTATTATCAATGATTTAAAAATTGTAAATATCTGATATATATATCCTATATATATTTTTCCATTTAAATCAGTTGGAGTAAAGTTTTTCAAGTGTACTAAAACTTCGGCACAGTCGAAGTTAGCTTTGCCTTCTCGTTTATTGAAGTATTTAGAAAAATAACCATAAATTTAAGAAAAAAGTTAGTTTTTAAATTTAAGAAAATATTTTCTAATATATTGTTCTTACGGGTAATGCTTTCTTAATTTAAGAAAAAATTGTCTAAAGTCTAAAAATTTTATTCTAATTAAGAAAACAAAAATTTATAGGGTGAATTTCTAAAATTTAGAAAACAAAATTTTTTGAGTGTACGCAGCAATTTACATTTTGCTGAAAAATGTTTGCATACATGCGTTATTTGCTTATAAGCGACTTGTATCAAGGAATCAAATTCTTTTACTTAATGCTGAAATTTTAAAAAGCTGAAATTTGTATTAATAAATTTTGTATCTATCGTCGTGATAGCGTCATTCGTCTAAACAAACCCACTGTGACAATGCTAGGTCTATTTTCAATGCTAGAATATATTTTTGCTTTATTTTATCCTTTTTATATTAAATAGCCCTTCAATTATGACACCAGTTTGAATTACCTGTCAATTAAAGTTAAAATCAAGTTGCAACTCGAATATTCTAAACATATTTTGCTTTCTCCCTGGCTTCCTGGTGATGCGGTTAATTATGTGGTTAAGTCCAATTCCCAATTGTCTTATTTGAAGGACCAATGTCTTATTTTGAAATGGCTTCTGGGAATTCAAGCTAACACTTTAACGTAAATCAAGAAGCACAAAATTTATTGGTACTGCCAAGCTGATGTTATGAAATATGAGGAATGCTGTTCATACAAATTTCTAACTACCCTACCCCATTGACCTTAATGTTTCTGACAAAGTGTGTCTGTTCATCGAAGCACCCCATTAATATCTATCATTTTGTAGCATGCCACACCCACACCTCCCCGTCACCACCCCCCTCTATTACCTTTATCAATCTTTATGTTCGAGAGCTCTCCATATCAATTTGCTTTTGTGCGTTTAGCTCATGCAGAATTGCATACAACAATGGGTGTGTGTACGAGGGCTGCTAATTAAATATCGGCATTGTTTACTGCCCGTGAAATAGGTTGACAGCTGGGATTGATTACGACATCTACTTTATTGTGTAAAATTGGCTAAACATTATTTTATTTAAGTATGAAAATAAAACTGCTCGTCATTGATGAAGAAAAACGTATCATGCCAATTTTGTATACCTTCAACAGAAGTAAATCGTGTTCCCGTAAGGGCGTTCTGCATAGACCAGAACAAATGATAGTATGATGGTGCAGGGTTTGGGTAATAAGGAGGAGGGTTAGGATTAAGACTTTCCAACCCATACCATCGACATAGGTTTTTAACACTTTTGTGAAAGATCAATGACTCATGTCAGGCCTCAATCGCATAACTTGCTGTCTGTAAAGAGTTCTTTTTGGGTTTGGCATAGGTTTTCGTCTGAAATTGCCTCCAATTCGGCGTTCACATAGATTAGTGGTCTTCCTTCGCGCTCCTTGTTTGCTGTGTCAAAATCACACTGTATCCGATGACTTTTTCTTTAAAAATTTGTTATTTACCCTTTAATAAAATGACACATACAGTAAAACCTATTGCTGCACGCTTTTTTCTAACATTTGGCCACGTCTCACACGTGACATTTGAATGCGCTAAGATGCTGGAGTTTGTATTCAGTCCCCGAGGTCGTGAGTTCGATTCCCAGACAAGGAACTGAACAAAAGAGTCACTGGACAATTATTGTAAAAAAACAAGTAAGAAAGTCGGTCAAGCCCGACTGTAATATACTCTGTACCTGTTTGTACGTAACTGATAACTTTAAAGTGTGAGGTTTTTTCAAAATCTGGGGGTGGCAACTCTTTCGACTATCGTTCATCTGGTTGAAAAACGATGTATGGGGGCTCGATAAGTAATGATGAGTAGAATTACCATAGTACATAACTCGTAATACTATAAAATTTGTATATAATTTCTTATTAACAAAACGTATCTATATTAGTCCCTCGGGAATCACGCGTGATTTCTGACCGCAGGCCATCCCAATTGCATCGCTCCTCTCATACTTGGTCTTTGCCTCCTTACACAAATATCTATTGGAAAGAAGGGAGGGGGAAAAACTGAGAGCGGCGCAGTCCAGTTAGCTAATGCCGTCAAGCCAATTCCAATTGGGAAATTACCAGTAAGCTGTTGCCCTCTCGCTCTCTCTTTCTAGTAAGTTCTACCAATCGCTGCGGTGTTGTTGTTGTCGTTGCTTTGAATTTTCTTTTACGTATTGCTCTAATATCGTTCATCTGATCGAAAAACGATCCAATCGGTTTTTAGTTTAAAAGTTAGAAACAAAAATATTTCGAAAAAATTATTTTTTTTTCTCAAAAAGTGACAAATTTGATTTCCACCGGTTTTTTTTCGACCATAATCATCTTGGATCTTCCAAAAATTGTGGACCAGCTTGTCGGAGCGACCAATTTTGGTTACCAATTTGCGGAAATGAGCAATTTTCATGTCTCAAGGCAATAATTTGAAGCAAAGTTTTACTTGTCATATTATTTAATTCTACAAAAAATGTATATTTTAATTATCAGAAATATTGGCACAATCGAAAGCATTGTTAACCAAACACAGAATGAAAAATTAAATGGTGCGGCCATAGTTGTTAATTCTTAACGGTATCTTTTGCATTGCTAATGTTGTTGTTTTGTTACTTGCTTATCTAATTTTTGATTTTCTTTTTATCTGCATTCACCAATTGGTGCTCTTCTCTATGTGAGTTCTAGTACAATAATAAAATTGGGTGCGGCCATAGTAATGCACCGGTGTTTATGCAACATAAACTATAAAATACTTGCAGGCAAATCAAGATTATTTTGGTTTTTACCAAGCCCTCTGCAATATTTAAGATAGATTTTTCGGACCTTCTAGACCAGAGCTTTAAATGAAATTACCATTCCAACTACGATTTTTGGGGTAATTAAAACTTAAGTTACATATTTAAATATTTAATTACAATTACATTTTTTAAAAATTATATCTGAACAATTAATTTTTTGGTAATTAAAAAAAATATATTTGTCGTTTCGGTTGGAAGTTTTCATTAGCTTTACTAAAAGAGTTGTTAAAGCTGGAGTGAAAATTTATCAAAATCTGATGACTATAGCATATCGCTGCCATAGGACCGATCGGTCGGAAAATGTGTTTTACTAAGAAAAGATTTTTTTATGGTATAAAATTTTTATTATCAATGATTTAAAATTTTTTAATATCTGATATCTCGGCTGTTGATGCTGATCAAAAATATATATACACCTAATTCTGTTTTTACACGGTTTTGATATAACACGGTCCACAATTAAAATTTCATTCTCTTTAAAGGGTCAAAATATGCACTCTGTCAAATTAAGATTCAAATTTCCAAAAATACTGAAGTGATGGGACATTTTGTCAAACTGATTTGTATTTAGCAAACGAAATTAAGAGAGGCATTTTTGTTGAAGAGAAAAATGCCAAACACCTGTTTGAAATGAAAAATGAATTTAAGATTTTTTTTTTAATACAAAGAAGTTCGAGTCTCTCCTAGTACAATGGCTCAGTCTCTATTTTGATTTTAAACTGTACAGTGTACACCTAATTTTATGAAAAATAATCAAAATTTTCGCTAGAATTTTGTAAAAGTATTTTTTATTCGTAGATAATTTTTGTACATTAAAAAAATCAAAGGAAGTTAGATAAAAATGGCAAACACCTGATTGAAATGAAAAATGAATTAATGAATTTTTTTTTAATACAAAGTTCACCTTGACAAACTGAAGTTCGAGTCTCTCCTAGTACAATGGCTCAGTCTATATTTTGATTTTAAACTGTACACCTAATTTTAAGTAAAATCATCCAAATTTTCTATAGGATTTTGTAAAAGTATTTTTTATTCGTGAATAATTTTTGTACATTAAAAAAAATAAAAGGAAGTTAGAACAAAATAAGAAAAATTCTGAATAGCTGAGTTACGTACGGGAGCCGTGAACTGACAATCAATACACGAATCCTAAAACCATTCAATTTATCCAATGTAAATCAAATGCGATAAATAAATAAAAATAAAGAAAGAAAAAATATGATCTGCACGCCAGAACTGACAGAAATGAAATGAAAAATTTGTGGCCTTACAAAACTGAATTGCTTTCATGGCAAAGCAAAGGCCTACTACATAAAAAAAAATTAAAATTCGAAAAAGCACGGCATACCACGCCTAGACCAAGAAAATGTGAATTTAAAATTAGCGAGATGAAGAATCTCTTATACGTAGGTCGCTATATATATTTCTGGCCTAATAATGAAAACGCGAATATATATGATCGAAAATGGTTTTATTGTTTTTCAAAGTATTCTCCAGCAAGATTTATAAACTTTTGCATGCGCTCAAACCAATTGTCGAAGCATTTTTTCCACTCCGATTGGGACACCTCCAAAACATGGTTTTTGAACTCTTCAACAGCGTCTTCTGGCGACGAAAATCGTTGACCACGCATTTTTCTCTTGATGTGCGGGAATAAAAAGAAGTCATTGGGTGTCAAGTCAGGGCTGTACGGCGGATAGCCCATCAATTCGACGTTTTGGGCGGTCAAAAAGGCGCTGGTGTGAGCTGATGTGTGAGAGCTCGCATTGTCATGGTGCACAATGATCTGTCTTCTCTTGTTCGTTTTTCGAATTTCTCCGAAGACTTCAGGCAATCAAATTGTGGTGTACCACTCAGAATTGACCGTCCTACGTTGCTCAAGCGGAACAGTCGCCACATGACCAGTTTTACCGAAGAAATAGGCGACCATTTGCTTCGAAGTGCTTCTTCCACGAACGACTTTCGTTGGATTTGGCACGTCTTCGAAGACCCACACGGTCGATTGCTGTTTTGTTTCGGGCTCATAAGCATGGATCTATGGATCTATATCTATATTCGTCACCTGTGACGATCTTATAAACGTCTTTTGAAACACCGCGATTATATTTTTTCAAAATTTCTTTGCACCAATCCACACGAGCCTTTTTTTGTGCGGGATCCAACGAGAACAAACCTTTTTTTACGCCTAGGTGTTCATGCAATATCGAATGTATGCTGGTGGAAGAACTGCCCAAGGATGACTCTATCTCACGGTATGTCACATGACGATCTTGCATTATCAGTTCACGCACGGCATCAATGTTTTCTGGCACAACGACTGTTTTTGGACAACCTTCACGACCTTCGTCTTCGAGCGAGCGTCGCCCGCGATTGAATTCATAAAACCAATTTTTCACAGTGCTATAGGATGGTGCTTCATCGCCATACAAAGATTTAAGTTCACGTTCTTTGTTCTACGGGCGCCACTGTGCGACGTGGTGGTATTTTGATTCCTTTAGTGCATTTTTATACACTTGAAAAGTGTATATTAATTTTGCCCAGAAGTTTGTAACGCATAGAAATATTCATTTCCGACCCCATAAACTATATATATTCTTCATCAGGACGACGAGCCGAGTTCATTTCCGCTTGTCCGTCCGTCCGTCTGTCCGTCTGTCCGTCTGTCCGTCTGTCTGTCTGTCTGTCTGTCTGTCTGTTTCTACGCAAACTAGTCTCTCAGTTTTAAAGCTATCGAGCTGAAATTTTGCACAGAGTCTTCTTTTTTCTGCACGCAACTAATATGTCGGAACCGGCCGGATCGGATGACTATATCTTATAGCTGCCATAGGAACGATCGGTCGGAAAATAAGTCTTAGTGAGAAAAACTTTTTTATTTTCTATTGTAGCGTCACCAATCTTGGTATATATTAGTTTTAGATGATTCTACATGTTTGTGGAAAAATTGATCAAAATCGGATGAATATAGCATATAGCTGCCATATAAACGGTCGGTCAAAAAAGTAGTTCTACTGGGAAAAACTTTTTTATTTTCCATCGTAGCGCCACCAATCTTGGTATATATTAGTTTTATATGCGTTAACACAATTCTGGAAGATTTTATCAAAATCGGATGACTATAGCATATAGCTGCCATAGGACCGATCGGTCGGAAAATGTGTTTTACTAAGACAAGTTTTTTTTTTGTGGTATCAAATTTTTAATATCAATAATTAAAAAATTGTAAATATCTGATATCTATATCCTATATATATTTTACCGGTTAAATCAGTTGGAGTAAACTTTTTCAAGTGTATTAAAACTTCGGCACAGTCGAAGTTAGCTTTGCCTTCTCGTTTTTTATACACTTGAAAAGTGTATATTAATTTTGCCCAAAAGTTTGTAACGCATAGAAATATTCATTTCCGACCCCATAAACTATATATATTCTTGATCAGGACGAAGAGCTGAGTTCATTTCCGCTTGTCCGTCCGTCCGTCTGTCTGTCCGTCTGTCTGTATGTCCGTCTGTCTGTCCGTCTGTCTGTTTCTACGCGAACTAGTATCTCAGTTTTAAAGTTATTGAGCTGAAATTTTGCACAGAGTCTTTTTTTTACTGCACGCAATGTCGGAACCGGCCGGATCGCATGACTATATCATATAGCTGCCATAAAAAAGGTTGGTCTAAGAACTAGTTCTAGTGAGAAAAACTTTTTTGTTTTCTATCGTAGCGTCCCTAATCTTGGTATATATTAGTTTTATATGCTTTCACACAATTTGGAAAAAACTTATAAAAATCGGATGGCTATAGCATATAGCTGCCATAGGACCGATCGGTTGGAAAATGTGGTTTACTAAGAAAAGTTTTTTTTATGGTATCAAATTTTTATTATCAATGATTTAAAAATTTTAAATATCTGATATCTGATATCTATATCCTATATATATTTTATCGGTTAAATCAGTTGGAGTAAAGTTTTCAAGTGTATTAAAACTTCGACACAGTCGAAGTTAGCTTTGCCTTCTCGTTTAATTAATTTTGTTGAAAGTTTTGTTTATTTTTGTATACCCTTGCAGAGGGTGACGATGTTTGTAACGCATTGAAGGAAGCATCTCTGACCCCATAAGGTATATATATTCTTGATCAGCATGACGAGATGAGTTCATTTCCGTCTGTTCGTCGGTCCGTCTGTACGTCGGTCCGTCTGTTTCTATGCTATCTCCTTCCTCAGTTTTAAAGCTATCTCGACCAAACTTTGCAAAAAGTCTGTAAATACACATAAGATCGGATGACTATATCATATAGCTGCCATAGAAACGGTGGGTCAAAAAACTAGTTCCAGTAAGAAAAACTTTTTTGCTTTTCATTGTAGCATCTTCAATCGTAGTCAATTTTAGTTTTATACGCTTTCAGATAATTTTGCAAAAATTTATTAAAATCGGATGACTATAGCATATAGCTGCCATAGGAACGAGTTTTCTAAAAACTGGTTTTAGTGTGAACAACTTTTTTGTTATCAATGGTAGGGTCGGCTCCGCCGATGTTAGCCTTCTATTTTTTGAATTTAAAGTCTTTTAAAAGAATTCAATGACCGTTCTTTTTAATTGTATTGAATAGCCTAAATTTCAGATGCTCTCTGTGAATTGATTCTCCAGCCTGTTCTTATCCTCTTATGTCTTTAAAGTGGAGTTGTTGCATCGCCCAGATTTATAAATATTGTCATTTATATTTACGTGCCCTTTTAAAAGTGCCATGTCGCTCTGATATTTAGTAGCACATAAATATGCGTGGTTTGTGTTGCCAGTAAAATGGCAAATTTCACTTTTGCTTTATTCGAATTCTCAAAGTAGTAATATCCCGAGATTGAACATAATTTCCAAACCCATAAAACAATACTGCACAGACAACAAAATAAGTGCTTTGTTGATTTTTCGTTAAACTTGAGCAATTAGCTTGCTCCCTTTGATAAAAATCAAAACAGATTACTACAAATTATCATCATAGAAGTGAGCTAGTAAATTTTGATAGAAATAAGGCAACCCTTGTATGTTGTATACCCAAACATGATTAGCTTGGTGTGTCATTATCAAGCCATTCTCTCCACACTTTTGCTGCTGCTGTCATCGTTAGCTTCTGTGCTGTTTTTTGTTCTGTATTTTCCTCAACCCCGCCCCCGCCCCAAGTATTTTGTTTCTTTAGTTCAAGTCCTTCTGTTATGCAGCTGCATCCTGTTTGGCTGTTGCTTTGCATTTCGCCTTGGCTTTTAGACCGAACGGGGAGACAGAGCAGGAGGAATTGATAAGTGCAATTACAGAGTGTCAGCAGTGCAGTTTATGGAAATTGATGAAAGTGGAAGAATTCTTGTAAATGACAAGCAGACAAAATTGCATACAAATTACTTAATTCTAGAAAAGGAGTCCTTTTTTTAAATAATAAATTAACAAACTAAACTACGAGTTTTACTCGAATAGTGCATATCATATATACAATGGTGGATGGGTACGTGTTTAGGGGAGGCTTTACTTTAGGGCAGCCTTGTTCTTCAGAGGTAAAAAGGCCGCCATAAGACAACCAGCTGTAAGATAAAAGATAATCTTAGTTAAGGCATAAAATAACTTTAAAAGCCACCTACAGAACATAAAGAAACTGATCATGAAAAAGGGTGGTATACAGCCGAGACCCATTAGAGCGGGAAAGAAGATGTTGCCCAAAAGAGAGCCCATGCGACCAAACATCATTTCCAGCGACACGATCATGGTGCTAGAAGGGGTTTGAAATATATTAAAATAAAGTTTTTCAAATGTCTTAACCAGGGATTAATAACAAAACCGGAACCGTTTAAAAAAAAAAAGAAAAAACCGTTTAATGCTATAACTGGAATCGACAAGTTTATAACGATTTTATTTCGTTGACTGACGTGATCACAGCCTTTGCCATAGCGGCATAATTGTTTTCGTAAAGGACGGGCATTCGAATACACACACCCGACAAAAACCCGGTTTTCCTCATCTCGTTCTTGTGGTTGTTGTTGTTTGACACATTATTTTCTTTATATACTTCATAAACATATGCACAAATACGAAATTCGTTTTGCTATTAATCCCTGATTTAACTACAAAGTACCTACCGTAAAGCCGTGGGAAACAAATTGACGGAGGCACTAATCACCGATGTGGACGCAATACTGCCCATGGTGACAAACGTGGCGGCCAGGGCCACTGCCGAGGTTGACGAATTGGACCAATACATGCCAATGGCACAACAACTGGCACCAAATAGACACAACGTCATGATACGTTTAACACCCACCAAATTGACCAGGAAACCAGCCAGCATATAGGAAACCAGACCAGCTGCAGCCACAATAAGATTATTACTATAGCTGGCTGCACTCACATTAACCGTGCACTCGTTCCAATTCGAATTTGCAGCAAAAGCCGTATCCGTTTGCTGATGTTGAGTGCGATTAACACTATACTCCAGAATATTGCATATGCTGGTCTCTGTATGCTGATTCACTGTCTTCTGTTCGTATTCAGTGATTGAGGCGAATAGCTGGGGTAACCACAGGCGCATGGTATTCTGACTAGAGATGAAAAAGAGACAGAAAGAGAGAGTAAATAGGGAATAAGTAAGATAAAGAAGAAGCTGGGGTAATGATTCCTTCACCCTTTACATTTCACCCATAAGCCCTATACGGACCTGCGAAGTAACGCGAAGTTTCATACAAAATTTGTGGGAAGAAGAAGCAGAAGTAATGATTCCTTCATCCTTTACTTTGGCTCATACGGAGCAATGAAGTACTGTTGCGCTTAACAGCACACGAATGGAACCTATGTTAAGCCTGTGGATTTGATTTTACTTCGAACAGCTGAAGAAACATTGTTGGAAACAATGACCGCGTTCAGCAGTAGAACTTGCTCCCTGATCAATCATAAAATTTAAATGATCTTTCTGCTGACCGCGACTGATCCGGTATCATGATAGCCAATTTGAGGTATCATGATAGCGGAGCATGTATCAAAGAAATAGTACGCTCCTTTGAAGTGATACTGATACCACCAGCTGTAATTGCATATCGATAGGCGTGTTATCGATAGCATTAGCCGTATCTTGCGCACTGATTGCAATTATGAGCTTTTCAGTCTGCTGTAAATAATTATAAAAAATAATCAAATATAATTAAACCTCATTTGGCCAATTTCTATGCAATTTCCAGTGTACCACAGAATGCTAGCGTGTCTGCAGCGCCATTAAAAAAGCTACGTAGTTCCGTATTATGATTTTATTCTAAAGGCGTTTGGCAAAAATGTAGCACTTCGTTCAGCAGAAACTTTTTGATCTATCATTTTTTTCTGATACATGCTCAGCGCTCCATCTTTCTGCTGAACACGGCCAATGTTACTTAATACGCTGTTTAGACCGGCCGCATCATTGAATTTTTCCGTTAAACGGAAGGTGCGGAATTGTTTCCCATAAGAAACCTGTGGATAGAAGAAGAGCCGCATCAAGATGTATCTATTATGAGGTGAGGCACTTAGCAAAATATGTAAACTCAAAAGCTTTAGGTAACTGCACAAGAGTGAGACAGACAACGTTTGCATGAAAGTGTGTGTGTGTGGCTGTGTGTGCGCTACACGAACCCACCCACTCGCTCAAGCGCGGAGTGACCGTACGCGTCGAGTGTCATAGGCACACTAAAAAATTGCAGGGGGTTTTTGAGATGCACGCACATATTTTTGTATGTATGTGTGTGTAAGTCGTACGCGCATTCATGTGCGCATGGAGAACAGCCGTGCGTGGACCAACCGTTCACGTCAAGTGTTAGCTGCACACTGACAATATGTAAGCTGTGAAACTTGAGCTTTTGTCTAAGTGCCTCACCTCCATTGATACATCTTGAGCCGCATGTTAAATGATGCGGCAATGATGCGGAAAGAGTGACCGTATATTGAGGAGTATCGAGTATTGTTTCACAGCGTCGATAGCGAGCAGCTGATTCTGCCATCGACCGCGTAATTAAAAAAAATATATTATCCACAAAAGCAAGCCCCAATTTCATTTTGGTGAACGCAGTGCCGTTGCCAAATACATCACGTGCCACATTTAACATATCATAGCTTATAATTGTCTCTATTTCAATAAAATAAATTTGTTCTCTTCTTCTTACTACTTGGGTTTGTTTACGTTTCGCAGGGCGAACAGCTGTTTCAATGATGCGACTGCGGTCTAAACGCCTGCATCATTTTTTCGCATCTTCGACAATGATGCGCCCTGTGTAACTCCGGTATTACCCTACTTCTGCCTTGACGCCAACAGCAAACAGCTAAAATTAAATTTAATACGAGAAGTCAATTGTTTTAATACAGTCGTAAATGCTCGTTTTAACAAGGGTTTGAATAACTTACTAACTAAAAATTGCAAAATTCAAAAAGTTGACTAATCATAAACTTATTTTAATGCGCTAAAGAATTTAAATAATCGTAGCAATGGTTGATTATGCAAACTATATAGTCGACATTGCATTTGCTCGGTATGCACTACATCGATGTAGCATTTTAAAACAGTTTTCATAGCAACTTTTTCAAAGTTGTTGTTAGTCAGCAAGGCTGGTCGAGAAGTTGCTTATCTTTGTAAAAAAAGCAACAACATTTCTAGTCAATTAGTGTGACCATCGCTATGGTAATTAAATAATACCAATAAACTCAAGATTGGACTTACGTTCCACCTTGACGTAATATATGGTAAAGTAAGCTAAATAATTTACTTATCAGGTCCGTATAGGGCTATACGGAGCTAACAAATAATGTTGCGCTTAACAGCACATGAATGGAACCTATGTTAAAGTTTGTGGACCTCAATTTACTTTGAACTGCTAAAGTAACATTGTTGCAAACAATGATTTCGTATTGCATTCTAGTATGACCGTACTATAGGAATAAAATTATGCGACCAAAATTGGTGCTTGTTTGCGTTCTGTTCTATAAAGCTGCGAAAATTCTGAAATTTCATGCTCTGCTATCAAACTTTTCTTAAATAAAAATAGTTTTTAAACTTTCTTTCGGCAATTTATCATTTCACGAAATCTAAATCAAATCAGTGCGCTAAAAAGATCTTCCTATGCTCTATTGACATAATTTCCTGGGAAAACCAAGCCAAATGGGAAAAAAAGTATAAAGGTCGATTCTTGATTAAGCCACATTTAAGGGATCAATTATAACCCATAGAACAGCAAAAATTGTGGTCTTTCTATTAACAGTGTTAAAAAGGTTTCTTCAATTTTCCAATAAAGTTGTTTTATTTTGAAATCATTGCTTTATAATACTAAAACTGGAAAATTGTGGACTGAATACCACAAATTTGGCTAATTTTTTTTGTTTTAATTTGTTTTTAGAATTTTTTAATCGGTGCAAAAATAAAAAAAAGTTATGAGCGAGAAAACCGTATATCGGAACTATCTCGATAACCAGGCATTAGATTATTTTTAAAAGTTATTTTCGTGTTTAGCGGGCGTAAATATTTTAGAAAAAGATGGTTTGGTCCATTGGACGAATTACAAACGGCTCTGTTCCGAATTCCGATTCGATTTTCGTGCAAGCGTTTTATTTTGAGAGTCCACACTGACAGACTAATTCACTGATTAACAATCTTCGCAGAGCCTAAACGTTAAGTGATAGAACGCTGAAACTTTCACAAAGAGTTTACAAATGTGCTCAAAGTGGGAACTATGGAAATTTGGTTTTTAAATTGTCGGCCCAAGGTCGGAAAATGAGGGACGTGGATGGGTTTAAGGCCCATCGTTAAATGTGAACCGATCTGAATGAAATTTACTAGAGGCCGAATGGATGGAAAAATCAAATTTTTAAAATTTTAAAATTCACCCTTAATGTCGGAAAATGGGGGGCGAGGGCGCATGGGCAAACGTTTTTTTCGAGCCGATCTGAATGAAATTTGAGTTGAAAGTATGGAAAATAAATGGAAAAATTTGAAACAGGTCCGATAACTTCTTATTATTTTACTAACGTACGTATAAGAAAAATGGTCTCAGAAGAGACTATATCTATCGGTCGTTGTCAGTTTCATAATGTTCCTTATTGTTTTTACGTTATTCAGGATTTGTTTGTAATTTTTGGTATTTCAGTATTATTTGTGTTTTTAATTTGACTGATACCAAAATCTAACGGAAAAGCGAAGCAGTAATATCTACAACGAACAATATATTGTGTGTCACGTTCTCTTGAGTTTTGCTTTTGATTCCTTCATACGCCAATATGAGTAATGGCGAATGCATTTTATTGCCTTTTGCGCCTAGTAATGGCTTGGGATACCAATACGTGTTCGTTGCTTTATTATATTTTATTTTTAAGTCAATCTATGATAGACGCAACTGCTTTAATTGTATGTGGCGACCGTGACTCAGTATCTATATTTATAATATATTATCATTTTTTCTAGTATTGTTTGCTGATTTTAATCCCTAAATTTCCTGAAAGCATCAAACCATAAGTTTTGTTTCGAACCTTGGTTAATTACTTATTGGTTGGATCAAAAATGTTTGGCTATATGGCTCGACTCCATTGGTAATTCTGATATGATGGATAGTCAACGGTAAGTGGAAGGTACATTTTATGGTCATATTAACATTATGTGGTTTAATAAACGATTTTTAAATAATCCTTCCCATAACCTTAACAATCGCCTCCGCTTTTTACTATATGTCGTGAAACAAAATATTCCAGCTCTTAATATCATTTGCACAACTTTACTTGATAAGGCACCGATCCAGTACTTTAGCAATATTTTGACGGTGAAATTTTTGTGAAAAATATTTTTTTAATAACCGATAAAATGAGGTAATTTTGTGAACTGAACCTTAATTTCAAATGAGCAGATCTGGTGTGGTTTAAGAGATGCAATTAACGTAAACTCAACCGAACCTCTAGTCTAAAAAAAAACAGTATTTTACTCTTTAACTCACCCCAATAGAGCACAAAAGTTGAGCAAATACACCCTCAGTGACAGACACAAATAAGGTTTGGTAAACAATGGACGTAGCTGCGTGAATCCTGAGCGAAGCGAGCTTTTTGGCTTAGAAGCCATCTCCGGATCGACCACTGGCGTGGGTAATTTGTCTTCATCATTGCCAGTCTGGTGTTTTTCAGCTTTCTCAGGTACTTCATTGGCCAGCACTTTGATCTACATCTTAGTATTGAAGACTCTGCTCGTTTTTTTGTATGGGGTTTTTGGCTGTACTTACGGGATAAGCATCT
Source organism: Lordiphosa mommai (assembly GCA_018904225.1). Classification (NCBI taxonomy): domain Eukaryota; kingdom Metazoa; phylum Arthropoda; class Insecta; order Diptera; family Drosophilidae; genus Lordiphosa; species Lordiphosa mommai. The sequence goes on from JAEIFT010000047.1 coordinate 1,049,233, forward strand.
CTAGGTTTGCGTGTATTTAGTGCATACATAAATTGAAAGGCTTCCAAAGCCTCCTGATTACGGCCCTTCGACATCAAAAACTTGGGACTTTCCGGGAAGAAGGGAAATAGCATAAAGGTCAATAAACTAGGAACGGAGGTAACGGCCACAAACACCTGCCAGGAGTGTACTGGAAGAGGAAATTGAAAAAAAATCGTTAAATGGGTTAAAGTATGATTATTAAGAAAAATTTTTAAATAACATAAAACTTAAAAAAATATTTATCTAAAATGTAAATTGCCTAACATTAAAGTATAGGATAACAAAGACAAAGTTAAGAAACAAAATGGTAAATATTAAAGAATTATTTTAAATACCCATTGAAGCTGTTACTTTTTGGTTATGTACTTTGGAATGCTGAACTCCAAAATGAATTTTTTTAGTTTTTTCGGTAGGTACCTTTACATTTTGTGACATATCTCGAGACAGAAACTTTAGATGTCGTCAAGCAAGGTATTAATCTAAAGGCTATGCAATTTTTAATAATCTAGTCAAGGATCACTTTCCAATCGGTTCAGTAGTTTGAATGCTACAAGCAAAAATATTTCGAAAAAATCGTATTTTTTCTTAAAAACTTAAAATAATGTTTTTCCTAAAATCTGTAAAAGGTTGAAACTGATAAAAATAAATTGTTTTTTTTTTTTGATCTTACGAAAAGCAATTCTGTGAAGAAAATAAAGTATTGATAAAGCATATCTATGGATAAATAAAGGAGTTGTGGTCAATTAAGTACAAGTACTAACAGTCAAATTTCCGTGTTTTATGTATTTATTAGAAAATATTTGTCTTTTTTCTTTGTTTTTGGCCATGCTCTTAATTTTTTTCTGTGATTTAGCTTCTTTTGGATCTCGTTCATTGAGCAAAACTCAAAGTAAAAAAGAATTTTTTTTTAATAATCACGTAAAATAGTCAAATTTCACTCTTAGTTTTTTTCACAAAATTGCTCACAACTTCGTTATTTATCCACCGATTTTCGACATCAATACCTTATTGTCTTCGTAAAAGTACACTTCGTTAGAGTAAAAGAAAAAACATTTTTTTGATTCTAATTTTCAACCATTTACAGATTTTGGAAAATCAAAATTTTCACGTTTTTGAGAAAAAAATGATTTTTTTCGAAATATTTTTGCTTTTAACATTCAAACTACTAAGCCGATTGGAAAATGTTATTTGAATAGATTAAAAGGAATTACATACTCTTTTAATTAATCCCTTGATTAATTCCATCTTAAGTTTGTAACTCGAGATATGGCTTAAAAGGTATGGGTACCTAAAAAAAACTAAAAAAATTCTAACTCAAAAAGTTTCCATAGAAATAATTTTGAAATTCATTTTTGAGTTCAGCATTCCAAAATACATCAATAAAAAATAATGGCTTCAATGGGTATTTTTCGCTGTAAACTAGTGTAATTTGGTAGACAAATTAAAAGAAAATAAATTACTTTTACGTTTAATTACATTACTTTTAAAAGCGCATTGATATCAAAAAACTGAAAATCTTATGATTACATAATTTGTATGAAGGCATTATATATGGGCATTTCCATGATGTCGAACGCGGACGTTCGTTTGACATAAAGTAAAAAAAAAGGCAAAATAAAAAGCATTTTCAATTCGTTTTTTACTTTATAATGAAGGTAATGAGTAGCGCTATAAATAGTGCTAAAGCGAATGACAGGTGAAATACTGATTCCGAAATAATAGCAAAATAAGAAGCGATTTGAACGGGACAAAAACAGAAGTTGCTTTCGGGGCCACCTACATATAGCCAGAACTTAGCGAAACCTGACGCATTTCTAAAACCCAAAATGTTTTACAATCTTATGCATGAATGGTACTTTGAAATGGTTTTTAGTTGGTTCAAAAATCTTCAGTACTTTTTTTTTTAAGTAAATAATAATTTGATTCGTAACGGGACATTGCGAACGGGACATTTTTTCCAATATGATTCAAGTGGGTATCATTATGTATATATTTATGCATTTTAACTATAATCAATAACTAGCACTATTTCCGACGTTGCTCGGGTCTCTTCAATTGTATTGAAATGGTTTTTGGACAAAACACAAAATATATTAGAATGAATTAATTTTTAACCACTAAACTTTACCCTTACGGACGCGAACGGGACCAACTTTGAACGACATTAAAATATAACAAAAAAAATTTTAGCAATTAGGATTTTTTTCTATTAAATTGCTTATAAAAAAATCTGTTTGTGCTAAACTTTCCATGCATTCACTTCTTCAATTTGTGACACACTGATAACTAATGTTCTTTTTCGGTATCGAAAAGGACATTGAAAAATGGACTAAAGGAAACCAAAAATTTGCAGTTAATCGGGATCACATTCTACTCTTTGCTTTTTTTATACCCTTGCAGAGGGTATATTAAAATTGTCACGATGTTTGTAACGCAGTGAAGGAAGCATTTCCGACCACATAAAGTATATATATTCTTGATCAGCATGACGAGCTGAGTTCATTTCCGTCTGTCCGTCCGTCTGTCCGTCTGTTTCTATGCTATCTCCTCCCTCAGTTTTAAAGCTATCTTGACCAAACTTTGCAAAAACCTTTTAAATACAAATACGCTGCACATTTGTCGGAATCGGCCGGATCGGATGACTATATCATATAGCTGCCATAGGAACGATCGGTCCAAAACTAGTTTTAGTGAGAAAAACTTTTTTGTTTTCCATCGTAGCATCACCAATCGTGGTATATATTAGTTTCATATACTTCCACACAATTCTGGAAAATTTGATCAAAATCGGATGACTTTTGCATATAGCTGCCATATAAACGGTTGGTCCAAAAAAAAGTTCTAGTGGGAAAAACTTTTTTGTTTTCCATTGTAACGTCACCAAACGTGGTATATATAAATTTTATATAATTCCACACAACTCTGGAAAAATTAATCAAAATCGGATGACTAAAGCATATAGCTGCCATAGAAACGGTCGGTTCAAAAACTAGTTTTAGTGAGAAAAACTTTTTTGTTTTCCATCGTAGCATCACCAATCGTGGTATATATTAGTTTCATATACTTCCACACAATTCTGGAAAAATTATCGAAATCGGATGACTATAGCATATAGCTGCCATAGGAACGATCGGTCAAAAAACTTATTCTATTGAGAAAAACTTTTTTGTTATCAATGGTAGCGCCGTTCAAAAACTGCAAGGGTATTTAAAACATCGGCGCAGCCGATGTTAGCCTTCTATTTTTTTTAGATAAATTATGATGTAATAGACATTTTGTAGAATAATCTTTATCATGTATGATCTTTCTTAAAGAAGATAATAACAAATAAAGCATGCAATTTAAAATGGAAAAAAAAAGAAAATGCACTTTTGCAACTTTGCTGTCGATATACTCATTGAGGTTAATGACCATATGTTCATTTTAATTAAATTAGTTAAATTTGAATGATTCTTTACCATAATATGAATAAACAGAGAGATTTCAAGAACTTTTAGTTTTTAAGCCTCGGTGGACATTTTGGTGGAAATGCCCATATTATTCATTCAAAGGATAGAAAATGTAAATCGAGTTATTGTCTACACTTCGTAGACACAGTTTATGTGAACCTATTTATTAAAAATTACAACAAAAAAAACATATAATCGCCGATATCTGAGGATCGACAATAAAGACAAGTGTACATTTTTCATATCGGCATCCCAAAATACATGAAATTTTCTGGTGTGTAAACATAATTCAGAAATTTCGAGAAAACCCATGTAAAATTTCTTGAGTTGTAAAGAACAGTCGGGCCTGTTCGGATATTAGGGGGAGGTGCAAAATCGGTCATCTATATCTATTTATTTATTTTATTTTTTTCTTATCTGGCTACTACAAAATAATTAAAGCTCAGGTTCAGTCAAATTATAAATTAAAGTCCCTAAGTAAGCGCTTAACAGTAGCATTGTTGCTGCTTAAGCCCAACCGCATGCTAACTGGAAGACGATTATATGTAAGTAGAGCCCTACATATTGGCACATTAAAGGTGTAGTTAGTCCTATGGCATAGTTAGTCCTATGATCCCTAAACGGGACCATTTGAACCATTTCGTTCGTGAATTTTCGTTCAAAATACAAGCCCGACGTTCACGGAAAACCACCACAAGTCCACAATAAATGACCCTTGTTACTAAAACTGGCACTCATGGAGTAAATATGAATCATCATAAATGAATAATGTTTACAATAAAAGAACAGCATGCGTATAAGTGAACGCTTCTATTCAGAAAGCACTAGAGCCATGCTCAAAAAACAAAGACTTGTTCGAAAAATATAGTTTAGCATTCGGTTTTGTACTCAGCAGACTTGGAATTCTCAAGCAGTTATAGCAATGCTGACATGAGAAGGCAGTTGTTGGCTTGTAATGACTTCCCTTCCTTGTGGTTTTGAGTGTGCCACTGTTTTCAAATAAGTTATATAAAATTATAACTTATATGAGTCTGAATCTTTCTTTTATCCCACTTGCTTTTATGTCAAATATTAGCAATAAATATTTAAAAATGTCAAAAAAATACATAAAATTAAACAAAAATGTTCTTAAAATGACCTCGAAATGTTCCACAAATATAACCAAAAATGTTATTCAAATGATGACAAAATTTTCTCGAAATGTTTTCAAATTTAAATCAAATTGTTCTTAAAATGAGCCGAAAGTGAGCACAAAATGTTATTAACATATTACCGAATCGTTCATAAAAATCGAAAAGCGTTCATGAAATGACATCAGTGTTTACGGTTCAAGAAAAATCGGGATCGGGAATCCCCCCATTATGGTTTAAAAAATAAATATTTTGTCAAGTTTTTAACACGGTTAAAAATGTTCGCATTTAAAACATTTTTAAATAACCGTGTTCTTCTATTACTACATTAACATATTTCCAATATCAAAAGCTATGATAAAAAAAAAAAAAAAAAATTGTGACTTCCTGAAATGGAAAGAAACCGTTGAGCTTAGTTTTGTGGTTTCTTTGGAGTTGCACAGTGTTATCTATTTTTAGCTTCTTTACATCGCTTAATGTGACAAAATCTAGTCTTTCAGAAATACATATGTAGCCTTCTGTTGCTATCGCTAATCGCTATCACTTCAAGCTGATAACATGACCTCGCTGCACTTGACTTAGATTGAATGCATCTCTCACACTTACATGATAGTCCCCAGATGTTAATATCCCATTTCTGGGGCAGAATATACATGGCCAGACAGGGTAGTGTTAATGTGGCAATGGAGAACATAATGCCCACCATCATCATAATACGTTGTCGATGCTGACGTCCATGTAGTTCGGTTAAATAACTCATCAATACCGCAAAAGGTCCACTCATGCTGCAAGTCAAAGAATATTGTTTCATGTATTTTCGGACTTATTATTCAGCAAAACATTCAGTGTTTTTACACCAAATTAGAAAATAAATTCTAATTATAGTCGAATATCGAATTTGTACGCTGGATTTTGGTTTTTTATTTATTTACTCACCAGAATCCACCTAGATACTTGAACACCATTAGCTGTATAACATTCTGACTAAATGCTCCACCAATGACACAAATGGCATCCGCCACATAACCAAAAATCAACGACTTCCGGCGCCCTTTGGTATCGGCCACATAGCCCCATAATATCGCCGAGCTAATCATGCCCGCATATGTGATGGCATTCAATATACCCTTATCGAGCAGGCTCAATTTCAGATCACACTCAGCACTGGGCAGGATGTAGGACATTGTTGAAGTCTCGTATACGGTGCCCATGGCCGCTGGTACGGCGCTCAACAATAGAAGTATATTGAACATGCCAAAGCCAGCTGCATCGATGGCCGTCTCAAAGTCCGCTGGTTCTGTTGTTTTAGGTGCGGTGACAACTTGCTCATTGATGGTGGATAGCTTTTTGAAGGGCTCGTCTGCTGGCAACGGCTTGGCCGAATTCTCCTTCAGTTGTTGGCTCATCGTGGAATGAATTTCGTACGCTAACTGAACTCTCGCAACGCATATGCGCCATATCTTGTAGGCGCTCTAGCACCTTAAATCAGTCCAAGTCCAGGTGGGGAAAATTAGTTGTTGATTTTCAAAAATAATAAAAAGAGATAGCGGCTCGACAGATCGCTTACCCTATAACGGCGTGTTATTTGACTTTGAAGAACAGAAAACAAAACTTTTATAAGCTAGCCACGTCTTTTGTATTTTGTTCCTTTTGTCGTATGCTTGTAGCGCACAAAAATACTTCTACTGAACTTATCGATCTGAAATTTTTACTGTGTGGTCTTTGTAAAGTAAAAACTGATATATGTAAAAATGGACGTGGTTGGACACGTCCACGCCCGCTCTCAAACAGGAAATATAAAAATAATAAAGATACTGTAAAAAATGTTCGACGATCCTATAGTGTACAACTTTTTGTGTAAATATGGGCGTAGTTATACTCCTATTCGCCCACTAAAACCCACAAAAAACTTGTCTTCGAATTTCGAAAAAAAAAAAAATTAGGGAAACTGAAAAATCAAAGCTAACTTCGACTGTGCCGAAGTTTTAATGCACTTGAAAAACTTTAATCCAACTGATTTAACCGGTAAAATATATATAGGATATAGATATCAGATATTTATTTTTAAATCATTGTTAATACAAATTTGATACCACCAAAAAAATTTTTTCGTAGTAAAACACATTTTCCGACTGATCGGTCCTATGGCAGCTATATGCTATAGTTATCAGATTTTGATAAATTTTTTCAAAATTATGTGAAAGCATATAAAACTAATATATACCAAGATTGGGAACGCTACGATGGAAAACAAAGAAGTTTTTCTCACTAGAAGTAGTTTTTTGACCGACCGTTTCTATGGGAGCTATATAATATAGTCATCCGATTTCAATCAATTTTTCTGTATTAAAAAAAAGTTTTTCTCACTAGAAGTAGTTTTTTGACCGACCGTTTATATGGCAGCTATATTCTATAGTGATCCGATTTTGAAACATTTTTCCAGAATTATGTGGAAGCATATGGAACTAACATATACCAAGATTAGTGACGCTACGATGGAAAACAAAAAAGTTTTTCCCACTAAGACTTATTTTTCGACCGATCGTTCCTATGGCAGCTATATGATATAGTCATCTGATATGGCCGGTTCCGACATATTAGTTGCGTGCAGTTAAAAGAAGATTCTGTGCAAAATTTCAGCTCGATAGCTTTAAAACTGAGGGACTAGTTCGCCTAGAAACAGACAGACAGACGGACAGACAGAATTGAATTCAGCTCGTCGTTCTCATCAAGAATATATATAGTTTATTGGGTCGGAAATGAATATTTCTATGCGTTACAAACTTCTTGGCAAAATTAATATACACTTTTCAAGTGTATAATTATGAATCTAGTTACCTTCTGCTCACATTTCTTGCTCTCCATCAGTTTAATATATCAGATTTATTAGTCTTTACAACACTAACAGATAAACATCACATTCAATAAATACATATACATAGCTCTACTTCTGCAATACAATCACTGTGGACGATTTTTTGGATTGGATGTTTTCAAGTGAAGCGTGGTTAAAGTTCTGTTCTGTTTTTGTTAGGTAGTGTACCTAACAAAAACCGAACAGAACATTAACCACGCTTCACTTGAAAACATCCAAAATAAAGTAAAATACACTTGTGAATAATATGACGCCTTTGGGCATACTCGAGGAGAGTCGTAAGGGGAAAGCGTTCGCCCTACGCTACGGCAAGAAGGAAGAAATGAAGCTGATGTGCGATCAATTTCACACAGAAGTATTTACTGTGCTGATCTTAAAGCGGAAGCGTCAAATGGAGAATTGGCATATGAGCAATTAACCAAAGGCACCAGCTCTTTGCCCAATATAACCAAGGAATCGATGTTTGGAAATTTCAAGATTAATCATGATCTCAAGTATTGGACTCCGGTAAGAAGTGCTCAAGCCTTGAGCTATTCACTTGATGAGCGACCGCCATCCAAGGGCCACGGCGCTATAGCAATCAGGCGCCGGAATTGCGTGCATTTTGTTTTTATTATTCAAGCAACTGAGTGGCGTCAAAATAACCTCTAGTTAAGAGAAATAACGGAGTGGTCTGGCTGACCCAAAAGAGCCAAGGGCTGCGCATCGCTGACCTATACAATACATACATACATGTCCCAGGAAATCTTCTCTGTGAAATTTGATACCTCTAAAATTTTGTAAAAGTTCGATTCAAAGGTTTGGATCCTTGAATAAATGTTTTCCGCTATTCTCAAAGAACTTTAGATATGGGCATTTTCACCGAAAGGTCCCCCAAGACTTAAAAGTTAAAAGTTCTTCAAAACACTATGTTTTATGATTTTTGGTAGGTAAACAATCAAATTTAACTAATACAACCCAATTTTACACATTGAGAAATTCAATTTTATTTTGGTATTTCTACTGAAATTTTTTGTTTTGATAAAAGTTAATAAATGTCTCTCTTTATGTATTGACTATTGCTTTCTTTAATCTTTTCAAGCATACAAAGAGTAACAAAAATATGCATAAGAGACTATGCGATTGCAAAAATATCGCATATTTTGGTGTCCCGTGCGACATTGAAAAACAACATTAGTTATTAGCGCGTCGAAAGTACATGCAAAAAGCTTATCCAATATTGAGTAAAAATAGATAATTTGTATACAATTATAATGAGAAAACCCTTGCTGAAAAATAAGACGATTTGTGATCTTGGTACTTATATAAAGTTGGTCCCGTGCGACATCGTAAGTGTAAAATTTTAAATTTTTTCTTACATAAATGATTTATTTTTATTAAAATCATATTTTCTAATTATTTAAATCTGAATGAGTAAAAACGGAGGCGAATAAAAAATAAAGAGAGTTATAAACGGTAGAGAGAAAAGTGGAGGAAAGATACAATATTTTTTGTTTTGTTGTTTTTTGATATTATGTAAAAATAAATACATCGAAAATTTCTGTTGACTTAAAAACATTTTTACAAAGCTTTTTTATAAATAATTTTGTCAAATGAGCAACTGAAATAATAAAATAATCATGATGGAAAAAATGTCCCGTGCGACATGTCCCGTGCGAAAGTGCTTTATATAGAATTTTAAAAAAAAGTTAAAGGTTTTTTTCGGTTAAATCAAAACCATTTTAAAGTGATATCAATTAACAACATTCTAAAACTTAACACATTGAAATGTTGTCTCAGGTTCAGACCTATTCACAGATGACATCAATTTTATTTTCGGCACTATGCTTCATATAAATAAAACAGCTGTTCAAAAGCATTCTGCAAAAGTGTTTCTATTCATATGAAGCATTGTGACGAAAATAATTTGTATGTCATCTGAGAAAATGCCTTAATGCTGAAATCGGTTTTTGAGTTGTTAGTCGCGAATACAACCTCTGTTTTAGTCCCTTGCGAATGCTTTGGTTTTTTGCAATTATCTTGAAAATTTAAAATTGCACAAATAAAACTTAGCACCAATTATAGGGCTAATTAAGAGCTATAAGTTGAGCTTTTTGACAAAAAAAGTATTCGCTTTATTTAGACATTTTTATAATTAAAAGTGTTCGACGGTCCCGTTCGACATAATGGGAATGCCCATATTATGTACTTTGTATATAAACACAGAATAAAATTTATTCCGATTTGTACTTAAAATTGTAAGTATGTTTGTACTGAAATTAAGCAACGCAATATTTTTAAATGTAAAAACTACCGTGAATATTTTTGAAAAAAAAAATAAACATAAATTCTTGACCTTCTTTTCAATAATTACAGTGAGCCGAAATTTTTTTTGAAAAAACGTTTTTAATTTAAAAAACCCAATTCCTTGTACTCAAAATCGTCTTTTAATGCCAAGCCAAAAAAGTATGCAATGAAAAATGCAAATTATTTGAGCAATTCCGAACTGGTTCCATCACTTCGCTTATATAGTGAAGAAAGATTTCTATCCTGCAGTTATACCTTCTTTATCTTTGGACTATTCATGGTTTTTGGATTTTTGAAGGAATATCTTAAGAATTTTATGTGCATAAACCTAGAACATATTGTACATATTTTATCTAGTCTTATATTGTTTCAGGAATGTATTAGGGTTGTCTTAACGAAGAATATTATGTACTTATGCTAAGAGCTAATCGAAATTGCCTTTTAACGACCTAACAAAAATAGTTTGAAATGTACTTAAAATATCCCGATACGGTTTAGAATCAAGTATTTCGAGATTAAAGTAAGAATTTTGACAAACTTGCTGATATTGAACATACGCAATTGCATTGCTTTGATGACGTCTATACGATTGTTTAAGGTAATGTATCATGGGTTTATGTGTAAAAGGAACAAAAAGAATGAAAACTTCAAGTAGCTGTTTCGGCTGTACAAGCATACCGATGGGTATGAGCGGAAATTTTTGTTTGACTGAGAACAAGCTTAGCGAGAAGACTAGTCGGAATTAACTCAGTATGCATAAATTCAGCTTCCTTTTGAGCTCTTTGCTTGAAAAACACCATGATAAGATAATTGAGAGGTCTGTTAAAGCACACAGATGGGTGCCGCAATTACTTACACATATTGTTTTGTTTTTAATTTAGAATGTCGTTCAATACAAACTAATATACCCCAATTGTCATTTGGTATCAGATATAAAAACAATTATCTGTCGTTTACTCAACGTCCCCTGTTTGTGCAGCGTTTTATGATGCGTCTATGATGATGCTGCTGCTGCTGTTGCTGCTGTTGCTGATGATGATTATGATGTTGATAATGGGGGGCCCCCATCATATATGATCACTCCATTTGCGACTGGCCACACGAATGGGCTAGCCTGGCAGTGGTTTTATGGCCGCCGTGATACGGATTTTGATTCTGATGACGACATGTTAGCGCCTAGCGTTGATTTATTAAACGCCAGTCCCGGGCCTGGCAACGAACTCATCATGAGTTGGTTCACTCCGCCGGATTTGGGACTACGATTACTCACCCACCCACACACACACACACACACATATTGAGTACACAAAGCCTAATGGCGTGAGTTTCGATTTGGCACAGTGGCAAAAGGAATGATTACGAAATAACATTAAGAAAAGCGAATGATGATGAGCTGAACGAGTAGAGCCAAAGTAATCACAAACAAAAAGAAAAAGGTACAAATTAAATAAAACTGCTTTGCCCTGGTTGAACGCTGGCAACGGAATGAGAAATTGTCTTAGTTCGAGGTCAAAAATCAGTTGGCATGGCCTACTCTTAGCTAGCCCAAAATTTCAATGGCAAAGGCCACTGTGCCAATGGGAAATTTTTCCACCTCAGAATTTGTTTAATTTCATCAGACTTATCTATCTAAGTCAAACACACAGAAACGCGGCCGAATCCCAAAGTTTTCATCACCTAAACAACAACGGGCCAAGACAGAATCAGGTAACAGCTTTTGCATTTTGGACAGCGTCACAACTCGGCAACAAATTGGACTTTTGTTTGTGTTTGTTAAAAGGCTTAATTTGTTGTACTTTCGGTCTAGTAGGGCAAACATTATGAGAGTGAGTGCCGGGTAGGAGGGGGAAGTGAGCGTTAAGGTGGCGGAAAAAGGGGGGTTGGCACTAAAGTGCTGCAAATAACTTGATGACACCACGACCGAAGCAGTTGAGGTGTGTCTGCCTAAATCAAGCTCAAACAATTTCAACTATTTGAATTGCCGAGCCAAAGCAGCAGCGTTCGAGTGTCACAGAAAACACCCAAGGAAAAATGTAAGTAGACATGGGTTTGAGTGAGTGAACCAAAAAGAGTTGCTCATATCAAACTGTAAACATAATCTTCCTTATTTGCTCTTTTTTGTGCACTGACTCATTGCTCAGTGACTCTGTTCGCTCAGCCGTTCTTTTGACTTAGTTCAGTGCCTGAACACTTGGATGTTTTTTATACACTTGAAAAGTGTATATTAATTTTGCCCAGAAGTTTGTAACGCATAGAAATATTCATTTCCGACCCCATAAACTATATATATTCTTGATCAGGACAACAAGCTGAGTTCATTTCCGCTTGTCCGTCCGTCCGTCTGTCCGTCTGTCTGTCCGTCTGTCTGTTTCTACGCGAACTAGTCTCTCAGTTTTAAAGCTATCGAGCTCAAATTTTGCACAGAGTCTTCTTTTTACTGCACGCAACTAATATGTAGGAACCGGCCGGATCGGATGACTATATCATATAGCTGCCATAGGATCGATCGGTCTAAGAACAAGTTCGAGTTAGAAAAACTTTTTTGTTTTAAATCGTAGCGTCCCCAATCTTGGTATATGTTAGTTTTATATGCTCCCACATAATTCTGGAAAAATGTATCAAAATCGGATCACTATAGCATATAGCTGCCATAGGAACGATCGGTCGAAATATAAGTCGTGAGAAAAACTTTTTTGATTTTCATCGTAGCGTCTCCAATCGTAGTATATATTTGTTTTATATGTTTCCACACAATTCTGAAAAAATTTATCAAAATCGGATGACTATAGCATATAGGTGCCATATAAACGGTCGGTCAAAAAACCACTTTTAGTGGGAAAAACTTTTTTGTTTTTTATCGTAGCGTCCCCAATCTTGGTATATATTAGTTTTATATGCTTTCACATAATTTTGAAAAAAATTATCAAAATCGGATGACTATAGCATATAGCTGCCATAGGACCGATCGGTCGGAAAATGTGTTTTACTAAGAAAAGTTTTTTTTTTATGGTATTAAATTTTTATTATCAATGATTTCATAATTTTAAATATCTGATATCTATATCCTATATATATTTTACCGGTTAAATCAGTAGAAGTTAAGTTTTTTCAAGTGTATTAAAACTTCGGCACAGTCGAAGTTAGCTTTGCCTTCTCGTTTTTTTTTTCATTTTGCTCTTTCTTGTTCAGTGACTTTTTGCTAAGCTGTTCTTTGAACTTTTGAGTTTTAAGCAACTTTCTGGTGGGGCAGACCTAAACGCTTTTCAAGTGCTGCCGAAAAGAGGAGCACACTTTTAAAAGGAAACCAAACCACAGTGAAAATATATATATATTTTTTTTCAATAAATGAAAATATTCATAAACTGTTTCATTATTATTTTTAAAATTTAATTGCTGTATCAATTTTTAGCTTTTTTCTTTCGGTCAAACCCGACTTTAATATACTATGTACCTGTTTGTAAATTACTGATAACTTTAAGGTGTGGGGTCATACAAACTGTTCAAGTGCTGCCCATCACGACTACGGCCAGTGTATATTGGATCGATAAGTAATGACGATTCAAATATATCCCTAGAAGGTTCAAACAATCTTTCCTTTAAATTGTGGACGATATAAGTTTTTTTTTTTCTCTTATCGTTCATCTAATCGGGAAATTATGTATGGAGGCTTGATAAGTAATGATAAGAAAAATAAATGTCTTAAATTTTCAAACAATCTATCTTTAAAAATGTGGTAGATTTTAAGTTTTTTCAAAATCTGGGGGTAGCAACTCTACTATAATTCATCTGATCGCAAAATTATGCAAGGGGGCTCAAAAAGTAATGATGAGTAGAACATATATCTAGAAGGTTCGAACAACCTAACTCCAAAGTTGACGGACATATGAGGTTTTTTTCAAATTGCTGGGGAAAAATCAAAAATAAACTTGGTCTGCCTGCAAGTATAAAAGTTTATTTTCTATACATCTCTGAGATCTGTTTGTTCATACGGACATAGCTATATCGACTCGGCTGTTGATGCTGATAAAAAATGTATATTTTATAGGGTCGGAGATGCTTCAGACATTTGCACAAATTCAATATACTCTTCGTACCTTCGGTACAGAGTATAAAAATCATTCCCCTAATTAAGGTATCACTCACTTAATTCAATACCGGCATAACTCAAAAAAATCGATTTTGAGAAAATCGCGTTTAAAGTTTTCAATGGGTTTTACTTTTACAAAAACGAGAATAAATCGTATTACTTTGAATAAATCTAGTAAAATGTTGTATATATAAAACACTACGACAAAATCCAATTTTTTTCATTAGCCTGGTATTAGACCCATAAAATCTGAATCTTGAGACTTTTGTAAGCATCACCTCATACCCAGTTTTTCAAATAAAGCCTAGGTTCGCGTTCTACGGGCACTTTTGTAGTAGCAACACACAGTAACAACAATTTTAACTGGAATGTAAAAAATTCAAGATAAAATTCTACAAAATTCAGAATATACGGACAGGGTCATTGGGAACACTATAAAAAAATTGCACTTAAATCGAACAATTGGTTAAGGTACCGCCAGAGGAGGTCAAACCTAAATTCTTGAATATCTTCAAAAGCGCACGGTTTTTTGGCTGCCGAGTACCATCTCTTTGGGACATGTTATAGCCAATTACACCATCAAAATATTTGATTCTTATCAAAATCTACAGTGCGCTTTTGAAGATATTCATGAATTTAGTTTTGACCTCCTCTGGCGGTACCTTAACCAATTGTTCGATTTAAGTGCAATTTTTTTATAGTGTTCCCAATGACCCTGTCCGTATATTCTGAATTTTGTAGAATTTTATCTTGAATTTTTTACATTCCAGTTAAAATTGTTGTTACTGTGTGTTGCTACTACAAAAGTGCCCGTAGAACGCGAACCTAGGCTTTATTTGAAAAACTGGGTATGAGGTGATGCTTAGAGAAGTCTCAAGATTCAGAATTTATGGGTCTAATACCGGGCTAATTTTTAGTGTTGTACTGTTTAATATGACGCTTAGACTAGTCCAAATTTAAACGATTCTTGAAAAGTAAAAATGTCCGGACGGATTCTTAAAGGTTGACACACAAAAACATTTTCCAAATTTTTTCGGAATTTTTGTTGTGAAAAAACCCATGGCAACAGGCTAGTGAAGTTCGTAAAAATGACTTCATTCTTTCGGCCAAGGCTTAATTGATAAAAGATTGAAACTTTGCATAGCCGTCTTTTTTCTGATCCTCCATAACACATATTTTTATTTTCCGCGTATTACGCATTTATCAAGTACCTCCCATAGAGACGATTGCTCCTACAAAAAAGGATTGTGCTAAAACTTTGTTGTTTGTTAAGATATCTGAATGAAATTTTTATTCATAAATAGATTTTAAAAATAGTAAGTCTTGGTTCGGTGCCTCCACGGACTTCACGCAGCCAATCCACGCTTTTACATAAAATTTAATTATGAAAAGACTTACATCGCGCAATGAGTTTATGTCCTCTTTCGAATGAGGTTAAGGAATAATCAAAGTATATAATTCTTAAAATAAGAAAAATATAAAAAATTATACATTTTTTTTTATTTTCCATCAAAGTTGGAAAAAGTGAAAAAAAGTATTTACCAACTGTTCATATTTTCACTTTTTCCAACGTCCAAGCGATTTACATGAAGAACTCAAAGCATACAGAAAATGTTTATTCTATTTTATAAACTATGACGATGCGATACCTAGTTTTCGTGATATTCTACCTGAAAGTGCATCAAATTACCTAAAAATTGTGTGTTATTTTATTAAGATGAATTGCTTAAATCTTTATTTTTAATTATTTTCCATTGATTGCAAAGCAAATACAAATGAAGCAGACGGTTGTGATCAACACTTAAAATAAAGACTCTCCTAACGTGTAGGTAACAAATACATACGTATTTTTAAATTGTTTTGGACATGCCTAACTATGCGAAAAATGGTACGGATAAGTTTTATGGATTTATTTAGCTAAAAAAATTTGTTTATCCGTGATAATAGAACTTATGCCTGTCACGTCTGTTAGGCAAAAGTAACAGTCATTGGCGTGGTCTTGCGGTTCACTCCAAAGCGTTGGCACAGAAAATGAAAAATAAATCTTTTCTCCCAGTGACCACTTGTACAGCGTAACGCGGCATGAGTTGCAAAACTTGTCTGGCGTCCATGGCTTTTCGGTATTCCGAACATGCAATCCAAAATATTGATAATACGCATCTCTTAACGATTGCGTTATGTTCCGGCCACTCTTTCCAAGGATGTACCGGCCACAAACATAGCAAAAGTGTTGAGTGCCAACCTTGAACGTATTCCGATTCATTTTGTTTTGCCATAATTTTTCTAATGTCAAACTTTTTGTTTTAAAACGCCAACTTTGTTTTTCTAATTGAAAGTAATTTTGGTAGTAAGTACTTTGAATAAAAATGTAGTACAGCTTTATAGTTTTTGGGACATAACTTTCAAAAGCGCGATGATATCGAAAAACTGTGAACGTATTCAATAAGAGGACACAAAGGTCTATTGAAAATTTAAAACTAGATTTTTTTGGATTTGTAGAACATTTGTAAGAATTATTTGAACTTGGGAAAAAAGGGAGTTTCACTAAAAAAAAGGTATTTTTTCATTTTAAAATCAATAGATCGGTATCTTAAGAACAAAATAAAAACGTCATGTTTTTTTTCTGTATCGTTATTCATCTTAGTTCACATTAAAAAAAATATGGTTGGAATAGGTTAATTAATGTGGCCACAAGAATTAAAAATGTAAGCATACCTCGTATAATACACGTTTATTTAAATATCTTCTGAACAAGAGGTACCAGAGGAAAACGGATAATTGATTTGAATTCAGCGCTTGAAAATACATAGGAAACGAATGCTATCTGCTCTGGTCCAAAACCTTGTATACGTGTGTAGTTATTCGAAGATAATTTATTCTGATACGAATAAATTTTGGAACAAATAAATTTTATTTATTTTTATTCGGAAATAATTTTTTCGGATGAAGTATAATTTTATTTAATACGAATAAAAAATAATTTTTTTTTATTATTCGTTGTCCATATATGAATAAAAAATTCCAACTTTGGTTTGTACCTTGCTAACAGCTTTTCTGTGTGAGTGAGTGTTTTATATGCAAGCAAACGTAAACGGTTCCATTTAGGGTTGCAGTTTGATTCCCTGATTGAAATAAAAATAAGTTCTTTACATGTATTGCGGAATCACGGAAATCGTCATCATTTGCAGTTTTGCTTTTGTAATTATGTACTAAGATTTTTCACTGGATGTACCCTACATATATACACCGCACTCAACTGCTAACGACGTGCCCAAGTAAATGTCAAACTAATGCCCAAGCTTCACCGCAAGAGCCAGAATGCCAACCAACATAACCAACCCATCAGCCCACCAACCAACCAACGAAACCCACCAAGCCATCGACGGCCAACGCCAACGCAATAATGCAATGTCCCTCATCGAAGCTTTAAGTTTATGTATACAGCGTAACCGGGGTTCGCGCATGTTTGTGTGTGTGTAAGTGTGGAACACGTACAGGTACAAAGTTTTGCGCCATTTATTGCATTTAACGCTCAATTCTGGTGCCGCCGCTGCAGTGAGTGAGAATTTGTGTTGTTACCTGATAAAAACAATGGCTGACACTGCAGCCCCCTGGTCCTGTGGCCTCAGGGGTGGGTGTAATACGTTGGTTATTAGCGGACAGCTTAGGGTAACCGCCATGGCTGAGCTGAAAATTGCATTGGCATTAACTAAAAAAAAAAAACAAAAAATATACCCTGCGTGAGCTATGATATATGTACGTAAGTCTAATGGGGCAAGTGCACTTATACACACCCCGAACAGGTATATGTAGCTAGTCATTCACTTAAGCCATCAATCAAACTGTCCGACTATCATTGAACAAATTTTATGCTAGTCGTTAACAGTTTAAAAGATTAAATTTTATATTTTTATTTAACTAAGTAAAAGAAGTAAAAGCAGAGAATATGCTTAAGCTGCAGCTATATGCTGCTGAACGCGCCCATTGTGTTAACAACAGACACCTAAAAACATGTGGCTTAAATGAAGTTAAGAAGGTCCCGCAAAAGCTATCAGTTGAGAGCGAAATTAATGTATGTGCGCGTTCAACAGAGACACTTGATCACTGATCAGCTTAACAAAACTGTCCTTTTTAATTATCATACTTTTGGGGGGTTTTGGTAAATTGACATTTGGAATAGCTTCATGTAAATATCATATTAAATACAAGAGGAAAATTGGGCTACGTAAATTACTAAGAAATATATCATTGATCAATATGCAAGTTCGTCTGCTGAGCACGGCCAATGCGTGTGTGTGTGTGTGAGAGATATGTGCGCATAGATTTTGCTTATGAAGATCAAAGAACATTATACTCTCCGAACGAAACTATAGAAAGAATAAAAGAGTCCCATTATTTTTGTGGGACAAATTACAAAAAAATTAAGTCCATACCATGGATTATATTTCGTGTTTTCTTTCCGCTCTTATTGTAAATATATTTTAAATTTCAAGTTTTAAATTAGGATTATTGGCGCATCTTCGTCGATTTTTTGCACTAACGAATAAAATTGATAAAATTATTGCGGCAATAATCAAAATTGTCTATCCTATGCCTAGATCCTTGCACAAGAGCCCTCACTAAGTGTGGCCGCTTAGTAAAGCTATGTCGCACTTTTCCCAACCCCTCAGCCACCAGGGAATGGTGGGCTGTCAACGCTATTGTTGGTATTCCTCTACGCGACTCCACGAGGTTCTCGTTTAGGTCGTAACTTTGCGCTTAGAGCAGCTTAGGAAATGTGCGCACCGGACCCAGACTCGGACCCGAAAACTAACTTGTAACTCTTTCCCGCAGCGAGGCGAGCTTGTTTCCCAACTAACGGGGTAATAGCGGGTAATGTACGCTTTAAGCTAAGCACCAGAAGCTCGACTCCTCCTCACGGTTCCGGACCTAAGAACGCAATTTGCACGCACAAACAATGCTAGAGGTAAGTAAATGCGGTGATGGAGAAATGGCCGGGTGGGATGAGGTGCAACCGCAGAGCTAAGCCCCGGCGCATGCTAAATCCTTTGTGCCTTTAATTTGTTATTGTATTGGCGGGCAAAAGCTTTGCTCTCCCCGCTGCTGCTGTTGTTGTCATGCCTCCCCAACCACATGAGACATCCATCCAGCCAGGCAGCCACCCACGCATTGGGGTTGCGTTCCATTGGTCACCCACTCAAAACAAGAAACTGTGAAATTTTTTTAGGGGGCAACGAAAACAAAAAGCCAACAAAAACAAACAAATAAACAAACAGGCAGCAACAACAACAACAACATTCACATCAGCACACATACTCCATACATAACGTAGATACACGTAGATGGATGTATGTATGTACTTACATTTGTAAGCCATGTAAGACGGCTAACTGTCGACAAAAAAGAAACAAATGGTTGATTTCCCCCAACAGATTTTAATAAGTTAAGGTTTAAAGGGACAGCTAATTAATGCCCTAATATGATTATGACAAAATTGGGAGGAATATATATATTTATTTTTAATTTACGCAAAAACCGATTGAATTTACCAAAAATCAAGAAACATTAAGAACAAAGCAGAACATGTCTTAATTTCTTAAAGTTATTTTTAATTTAAGTTTGACTGACATTTTGATTTATTTATTAGCTTTAAGGGGGTCTTCTACCTTTGAAAAGTGGTTTTTTGCGCAAGAGCTTTTTCAATTTGTTTTTTTTATTTTTGTGTTAATTATAAATTAAATACAAAAAACGAGAAGGCAAAGCTAACTTCGACTGTGCCGAAGTTTTAATACACTTGAAAAACTTTACTCCAACTGATTTAACCTGTAAAATATATAAGGATATAGATATCAGATTTAAAAAAATTTTAAATCATTGATAATAAAAATTAGATACCATAAAAAAAAACTTTTCTTAGTAAAACACATTTTCCGACCGATCGGACTATATACTATAGTCAGCCGATTTCCATCAATTTGTTTAGTATTATGTGGAAGCATGTAAAACTAATATCTACCAAGATTGGTGCCTATACGATGGAAAACAAAAAAGTTTTCCTCACTAGAACTTGTTTTTTGACCGAACGTTCGTATGACAGCTATATGCTATAGTCATCCGATTTTGATAAATTTTTCCTGAATTGTATAGAAGCATATAAAACTAATATATACCACGATTGGTGACGCTACGACGAAAACCAAAAATGTTTTTCTCACTAGAGCTAGTTTTTTCACCAATCGTTCCTATGGCAGCTATATGATATAGTCATCCGATTTCGATCAATTTGTTTAGTATTATGTGGAAGCATGTAAAACTAATATATACTAAGATTGGTGACGATACGATGGAAAACAAAAAAGTTTTTCTCACTAAGACTTATTTTCCGACCGATCGTTCCTATGGCAGCTAAACGATATAGTCAACCGATCCGGCCGGTTCCGACATATTAGTTGCGTGCAGTAAAAAGAAGACTCTGTGCAAAATTTCAACTCGATAGCTTTAAAACTGAGGGACTAGTTCGCGTAGAAACAGACAGACAGACGGACAGACGGACAGACAGACGGACAGACGGAATTGAACTCAGCTTGTCATCCTGATCAAGAATATATATAGTTTATGGGGTCGGAAATGAATATTTCTATGCGTTACAAACTTCTGGGCAAAATTAATATACACTTTTCAAGTGTATAAAAAAGTTAGAGTTCAAGGGCTGGTCAACAAGTTATCGGTAAAAAAAAATAGTAAAAAATTTTTTTTCTTCTTCATTGAAGTACGGACCAGAATTACATCAATTATGCGTCGATTGCAGCATGGCTGATGCAAATTCGTTCAGTCGATCTGGCGGAATCATGGCTACCAGGTCAAAAAACGTTGTTTCGAGAAAAACACGTTTAAAGTGGTGACCCCCTTCCTTCTACATTTGAACACTGTTTTATGAGTGTTTTTTAAAAAAAATTCTGGAGTTTGGTTTTTGGATTTGTGTTATTAATTAACTATATAATCAAATATAAAAAATGTTTGGATTTCGAGGGCTGTTCAAAAAGTTATCGGCCTGTTTAAAAAAAAAAAGGTGTAGAGGTGGTGGCCATGATTTGGGGACTCCAAGTCATTGGAATTGAAAACGGTAAATGAGGTAATGATCAGAATTGATGTAATTCTGGTCCGTACCTCAATCATATTTTTAAATATTTTTTTGAAAAATTTGCGGCCATTTAAAAAAAAAATTTAGATTTTTATACCCTTGCAGAGGGTATATTAAAATTGTCACGATGTTTGTAACGCATAGAAGGAAGCATTTCCGACCACATAAAGTATATATATTCTTGATCAGCATGACGAGCTGAGTTCATTTCCGCCTTTCCGTCCGTCTGTCCGTCTGTTTCTATGCTATTTCCTCCCTCAGTTTTAAAGCTATCTTGACCAAACTTTGCAAGAAGTCTTTAAATACAAATACGCTGCACATTTGTCGGAATCGGCCGGATCGGATGTCTATATCATATAGCTGCCATGGGAACGATCGGTCCAAAAAATTAGTTCTAATGAGAAAAACTTTTTTGTTTTCCATCGTAGCGTCACCAATCGTGGTATATATAAGTCTTATATGCTTCCACACAATTCTGGAAAAATTTATCAAAATCGGAAGACTATAGCATATAGCTGCCATATAAACGGTCGGTCCAAAAACTAGTTCTAGTGAGAAAAACTTTTTTGTTTTCCATCGTAGCGTCCCCAAACTTGGTATATATTAGTTTTATATGCTTTCACATAATTCTGAAAATAATTTATCAAAATCGGATGACTGTAGCATATAGCTGACATATAAACGGTCGTTCAAAAAACTAGTTCTAGTGAGAAAAACTTTTTTGTTTTCTATCGTAGCGTCCCCAATCTTGGTATATATTAGTTTTATATGCTTTCACATAATTTTGAAAAAATGGATCAAAATCGGATGACTATAGCATATAGCTGCCATAGGACCGATCGATCGAAAATAGTGTTTTGCTAAGAAAAGTTTTTTTTATGGTATCAAATTTTTATTATCAATGATTTAAAAATTTTAAATATATGATATCTATATTCTATATATATTTTATCGGTTAAATCAGTTGGAGTAACGTTTTTCAAGTGTATTAAAACTTCGGCACAGTCGAAGTTAGCTTTGCCTTCTCGTTTTATATTTTATTGGTTTGGATTCAAAATTAAATGATTATACAATACTTACTATTTGAAAAAATCCATTTAAAAGGTTCTATAGCCCCAAATTTCTTTAAAAATGTTGCCAATGACAATACTTTTTTTGATTCCCTTTTCATAAAAAACTGTGCCCTGGCTGTTGTCCCTTAAAGCACAACTGCAACTGTTGTTTGGTTCCCTCTATTGAGTAGGACAAAAACTGTGTTTTGTTTTTGTGCAGACAACCTAAAAGTGTTGACCCATGTTTACGACCTCTGGCCAACAAGATGGTATTGAGAAGTGCCAGTTCGTATATAAGTACGAAAGTTTGTTTAAGATCTGCGTACTGTTGCTTGTTTGTCGCCTGTGCAGAGTTATTCGCAGCGTGTGCATGCTTGTTCCTGCACACTCATCTCTAATGAAACGTTATGTTATGCTCTGCTTTTCTCCGCTTGACTAAACTTTTTCCAAACTGCGCTGCCACAGCGGTGGCCGGCGTCAACCGACACGACGCCCACGCACATTTGCAGCGCTCAGCTTCATTAGATGCGCAAATGAACACCAGAAAAGAGCAGCAGCCGGAGATGGAGCCGTAGTGGAAGCTGTATGTGTGTGTGAACCTTAACAGCTGCCAGCAGCTAACGGTTGCTCTGCTGCCACGTATTTTTCCCTCCCATCACCTACAGCAGCATCTCTGGCCCCGACCTGACAGCGACAGCATTTGGTGTTTGGTGGTTTAGCGTTCTGTTTTTGTTGCATTTGAGGTCTACACGAAGAGCAAACCATGTCCAGGCAGGGCAGGGCAGGCAGGCAGGCAGCCCGAGCCCGAGCCAGAGCCAACGCTTAACCCGTTGCCACAACATGCAGCCCAAGTGGAGTGGATGGTGGGTAGGCTTAAAAACAACATTGGCCGCACGGGGTAGCTGCTACCCTTCTCGCACATTTTGTGGTATTTGCAATCCGGCTTACTTAAACGATTTTTCGGGTTTTTTAATCTTTAAAACAAGTGCATCAAAGTTTTATGTTCGCCTGATTAGTTTAGTTTACTGCTGCCTAATTGCATAAGGCAGATAGTGGGCGGGAGGACTCCAGACTCTGCCCAGCCCCGGGTTAGTTTAATGTTGTGGGTTTTTATATCCTCGTCCGGGCTTAAAACGGTCTCACCACATATTTTGCATAGCAAGTGTCATGTGCCAAGTGCATGTAGCCCAAAAGGTGGAGCCAACAGTGTTTTGTCAGTGCAGTAAATAACAAGTTTTGCGGACGGACTTGTGTACGTACTTACATATAATACATGGTTGCAGTTAGAGTTTTGCCAAGTATGATTTCAACTTTCCATTTAGTTTTGTTACATCTGCTTTTTTGGGGAAAAAACTATTTTAAAACACTTTGGGGATAAACTCTGAATAAAGTAAGTCCTCGACAACAGAAAAAAAAGTGTCAACAGTCATATTTCTTAGGAAATGTGCAGCAGAAGGACACGAGCAATGCAAAACGCTTGAAAGCCCGCTTTCAAAACGATTTATGTAGAAGTTGGTACACTAGACCGGACCTCGAAGAGGCAAAATGGATAAAAGAGGATAACAGCAAACCTAAAGTACGCTTTTGTTGGTTTTAATTAGCGCGATGTGGCCCTAAAAGTTCGTTAACAAAAATTACTCATACGACATGTACACCAGATGCTTATATTTTTGTAGTATATTTCAAACGTTGTCAGATTTGTATACCCTTAAATGGGATATTAAACAATTTTTATGTGAAACATCTTTTAATTCGGTTTGAAAGATATTTTGGTAGGGGCAAAATTTAATTTCAAATGCGCTCACACGGACAAGCACACACATTTAAAGCACTTCTCTTAGCAATCGCCTGGCAAAGAAAGCGGAACTCAACTCATTTCAACTTTCTTGAGAACAACTAAGAGCGTTTGTTGTTCTATTTCGTTTTCAATGCTTTTGCAGCAACCAAGCAGAGAGGCCAAACATAAAGTTTTAATGGTTCATATAGTTCTTATTTTTTTCAATAATTTGATGGCCTGAGCCTTTGCTTGCTGGTCATAGAAAACAGAACTCACGAGGGAACAGTTAAGAGCTCAATAACAGAAACAAAACAGAGAGACTTAAAAAAAAAACAACGACAACCTCATAAGAAAGAGAGAGTGAAAGCTTGCATTAATTTGGAAGAAAATTACAGTAAGACAGTGGGACAGACAGAAGCACAGTGGTCGGTCATGTATGGAAGTACGCGACAAAAATAGTAATACGTGTCATCCAGGTATATAATTTTGACTGTTAGCTTATATTAATACTACAAAACTATTAACAAGAAGGCAAAGCTAACTTCGACTGTGCCGAAGTTTTAATACACTTGAAAAACTTTACTCCAACTGATTTAACTGGAAAAATATATATAGGATATAGATATCAAATATTTAAAATTTTTAAATCATTGATAAGAAAAATTTAATACCAGAAATTTAATAAGAAAAATTTAATACCATAAAAAAAAACTTTTCTTAGTAAAACACATTTTCCGACCGATCGGTCCTAAGGCAGCTATATGCTATAGTCATCCGATTTTGATAATTTTTTTTAAAATTATGTGAAAGCATATGGGCAATTCCGCAGAAAAGTCTACCATGACCGAAAAATTGAAAGTTCATTTAAAGTTGATTCTTACATGATTTAGAAAAAGTAAATATGAAAATAATTTTAATTAAAGAGCTAAAACCTTTCCTTAGTTCAGATAGAGGTATATCGGGCTAGAAAGTACAAATTTACGTTTTGGCCAGATTTTCAGTGCATTTTCTTTTTTCGATTTACAGCTCTAAGAGTCATTGAGCAATTCCACTCTTTTCACAAAACTTTAGCTACAATTAAAATTGATTTTTTTTGTTGCGTTGAATAATTTAAGAAAAATTATCTTCACTAAAAAATTTCCAAATGAAAGTTAAGTAACGTCACGTCAGTAACGTCACGTCAGATATAAAAAAGCAAATAAAAAAAGAACGAGAAATGATTTTTATATTTGGTAAATTGGAAAATAAACTTATATTATTCTAAAAACTACTGAAAAGAAGTTTCATACAAAAAGAGTTTCTCAATTCGCAGAGTTTAGCAATTTTGTAGTCCGAGTCAAAACCCACTTCCGTTTTAAGTAACGTCACGTCAGGGCATATTTTTACTTATATCTTTGAATCCTCTGGGCCGATTCTTGTAAATTTTTTTTCTAAATAAAGTGCTATTGAATTACTACCTTAATGTAAAAAAAAAAATTTCAAAACTTGTTTGTTTCACGTCAGAAAAGAAATGCCCATATAAAACTAATATATACCAAGATTTGGGAATCTACGATAAAAAACAAAAAAGTTTTTCTCTTAGAAGTAGTTGTTTGACCGACCGTTTATATGGCAGCTATATGCTATAGTCATC
This sequence comes from Lordiphosa mommai, assembly GCA_018904225.1. Classification (NCBI taxonomy): domain Eukaryota; kingdom Metazoa; phylum Arthropoda; class Insecta; order Diptera; family Drosophilidae; genus Lordiphosa; species Lordiphosa mommai. Next base: position 1,074,684 of record JAEIFT010000047.1, read on the forward strand.
CGATTTTGATACATTTTTTCAGAATGGTGTGGAAACATATAAAACAAATATATACTACGATTGGAGGCGCTATGATGGAAATCAAAAAAAGTTTTTCTCACAACGACTTATTTTTCGACCGATCGTTCCTATGACAGCTATATGCTATAGTGATCCGATTTTGATACATTTTTCCAGAATTATGTGGAAGCATATAAAACTAACATATACCAAGATTAGTGACGCTACGATGGAAAACAAAAAGTTTTTCTAACTAGAACTAGTTCTTAGACCGATCGTTCCTATGGCAGCTATATGATATAGTCATCCGATCCGGCCGGTTCCGACATATTAGTTGCGTGCAGTAAAAAGAAGACTCTGTGCAAAATTTCAGCTCCATAGCTTTAAAACTGAGAGACTAGTTCGTGTAGAAACAGACAGACGGACGGACAGACGGAATTGAACTCAGCTCGTCGTCCTGATCAAGAATATATATAGTTTATGGGGTCGGAAATGAATATTTCTATGCGTTACAAACTTCTGGGCAAAATTAATATACACTTTTCAAGTGTATAAAAACGAGAAGGCAAAACTAACTTCGACTGTGCCGAAGTTTTAATACACTTGAAAATCTTTACTCAAACTGATTTAACCGGTAAAATATATATAGGATGTAGATATCAGATATTTAAAATTTTTAAATCATTGATAATAAAAATATGATACCATACAAAAAAACTTTTCTTACCAAAACACATTTTTCGACCGATCGGTCCTATGGCAGCTATATGCTATAGTGATCCGATTTTTATAAACTCTTACAGAATTGTGTTGACGCATATAAAACTAATATATACCAAGATTGGTGACGCTACGATGGAAAATAAAAAAGTTTTTCCCACTAAAACTAGTTTTTTGACCGACCGTTTATATGGCAGCTATATGCTATATTCATCCGATTTTGATAAGTTTTTCCACATATATGTAAAATCATCTAAAACTAATATATACCAAGATTGGTGACGCTACAATGGAAAACAAAAAAGTTTTTCCCACTAAGTCTTATTTTCCGACCGATCGTTCCTATGGCAGCTATAAGATATAGTCATCCGATCTAGCCGGTTCCGACATATTAGTTGCGTGCAGTAAAAAGAAGACACTGTGCAAAATTTCAGAGCGATAGCTTTAAAACTGAGAGACTAGTTCGCGTAGAAACACACAGACAGACGGACGGACAGACGGACGGACAGACGGACAATCAGACGGACGGACGGACAAGCGGAAATGAACTCGGCTCGTCGTCCTGATCAAGAATATATATATAGTTTATGGGGTCGGATGTTTTAAATACCCTTGCAGTTTTTGAAAGGCGCTACCATTGATAACAGTCTAAAAGTGTTTTTTTAAAAAAAGTGAATAAATAAATCACCTACCTCCCGCGACAAAAGACTCTAGTGGGCATACATAGGCACTTGTGCTTATGATGTCCAATAATAACTAATAGTTTAAATTTAATTTAATTAAATTAACTAAATGTCAACGTGTAGAAATACAAAAAGTGCAACTGGTAAAAGTACCAACAACACCATGAGTCAGAGAGACTCAATGTTCAACTGCAACAACAGCAAGACGAACGCCGACTTTCTGTCCAGCGCAACAATGCTTACTTTGCAATAGTTTCCCCCGAGCCCACCAGCACGCTAAAACCAACTAATAATGCAAGCGTAAGCTCCCTTACTACCACTCCGACTTGGAGTGCCCAATGCGCCTCCCTCTCCCCTCAACCCGCACTGATCACCGTTTCATCAAGTGCAACAACAAGTACGGTAACTCTTACTACCGCTCAATCAACATCAACCAGCACAACAACAAGTATGAAGACTGCAGCGATTACCACGAATCAGTTTCCAATAATGTCAACGCAGCACGCACTTCCACTAAGACATACCCAAGGTACCGCCACACCAACAACCCGCTCATATGTGCAGACTGGCATCGATCGGTATGTACAAATAAACAAACGAAAATTAAGCCCACAAAACAAAAAAAGCGGCAACACCCTGAAAATCAACAAGACAAGCGATAAGCCTATGGACAAAGATCCCCTCTCTGGAAATATGTTCCAAATTCTTGGCCAACAGCATGACGCTGAGAGCAATAAAGTGGCTCCACAAGTCACAAAACTAAAGCCACCACCAATTTACATAAGGGACAACAATTGTGCAGCCCTGGTAACAAAACTTGTCCCGCTAATAGGCAATAATAACTTCTACGTAACATCCGTCAGCAAAGGAAATATTCGTGAAACAAAGCTCCAAGTTAATACTGAGGAAAATTATCGCGCAGTCGATAAATACTTAAGAGAAGATAATAAAAGCTTCAACACTTATCAACTCAAAAGTAGCAAAGGCCTACAAGTAGTTATCAAAGGCATTGAATCAAGTGTACCATCAGAGGAAGTTGGTCTTGCCTTGGTTGAACAGGGTTATAAGGTAAAATCCGTAATAAACCTTATGAACAGGGACAAGAAACCTCAACCACTATTTAAAGTGGAACTAAGCCCGGAAGACAAAGCTCCCAAAAAAAATGAGGTCCACCCAATTTACAAACTACAGTTTTTGTTGCATCGCAGAATTACCGTAGAGGAGCCGCACAAACGTACAAGTCCAGTGCAATGCACCAACTGCCAAGAATTTGGGCACACTAAAGCCTACTGTGCTTTGCGATCAGTTTGTGTTGCATGCGGAGAGCTTCACGAAACTGCTTCGTGCCCTGCAAACAAGGAGGATCCGACCGCGAAAAAGTGTAGCAACTGTGGAGGTAACCACGCTGCAAACTACGGAGGCTGCCAAGTCTACAAAGATCTGAAGAGCAGGATTAATACACGCATAGAAACAGCCCGTTCGTATGGAAACGTAAATCTGTTTACACCCTCAAGCTCGACACCGGGTGTTTTCTTCACCAAAGCTGCTAGATCGTCATTTGCCCCAACAAGCACCACCCAAGGCGTTTCCTTTGCAAGCGCCCTCAAACTCGGAACAGATAGATCCGCACCCACAACTAATATTACACACGAAGCACAAACACAGCCGACTCTGCAAATTGAACAAAACCAAGCGGAACAATCATCAATCTTTAGTAAACTAGAAACAATGTTTCTCTCGTTGCAGCAAACTCTGAAAGATTTTATTGTATATACGCAAAACGCAATGCAAGAACAAATGAGAAATCAAGGCATTCTCATTCAAATGCTCGCTGCGCAACAATCAAAACAGAGTTCCTCCTAAAAATTTCTCTCTGGAATACAAATGGCATTTCTCGCCACAAACTGGAGCTTTTAAAGTTCCTACAAGACAATGAAATCGACATAATGCTGCTTGCAGAAACTCATCTTACGGAAAGATACAATTTTCAATTATCGGGGTATGCCTTTTACGGCACAAATCACCCAGATGGTAAAGCTCATGGCGGAACTGGCATCCTAGTCAGAAACCGCATTAAACATTACCAACTACCTGGATTTGCGGAAAACTACATGCAAGCTACATCGATATGCGTGGAATCGAAGCGAGGAAATATTACTGTGTCGGCAGTTTATTGTCCCCCACGTTTCGCAATATCGGAAAATCAATTTATAGACTTCTTCAATACACTGGGTCAACGCTTCCTAGCTGCAGGTGACTATAATTCCATACATCCCCACTGGGGCTCTAGACTAACTAACCCCAAAGGAAAGCAACTATACAACGCACTCACGCGAGCATCGAACAAACTCGACTATGTATCACCGGGTAGGCCTACATATTGGCCAGCAGATCCAAAAAAAATTCCCGACCTTATAGACTTCGCCATAACAAGAAAAATTCCACGTAACTTGGTTACTGCAGAAGCATTAGCAGATTTGTCGTCACACCATTCCCCAATTATTTTTACCCTTCTGGAGAGCCCTCTGATCATCGAATATCCTCGGCGCCTGACATCCCACAAGACGAACTGGCTTAAATACAAAAAATATATTAGCAGTCACATCGAACTGAGCCCAACCATCAACAGCGAAGAAGACATCGAAAATTCCGTCGAAACACTTAACTCCATCATTACAGCTGCAGCTTATCACTCGAACCCTCAAACAGCAAATACAACAACATCGAAGGAAGGTAGTAGATTAACCAACAGCTACATAGTTTATAGTTTAGTTTAGTTTATTATTAAATTGGTCATCCTAGCACATAGAGTTATTAACTTATATATATTGTGCTAGTCACTTGATGGAAAACATTTTGTTATACACATTACTACATTAAATAAGGACATTAGATAAGACTTAAATTTAGTTAACATAAGAGACAAAACAAAAATTTGAACTTAAAAAATTAAATTAAATGAATGTAAGAATTTATTATTATTTCTACTATTATTATTATTATTTTTTTTTTTTTTTTTTTTTTTTTTATGTGGTGTGAAGGTGACAAGATACTTTTTCTTTGAATTGAGATGCGCTTGTAATTGTTTTAAGATTGTGTGGAAGTTGATTCCAGAGACGAACGGCATGAACAAAGAAGTGAGGATCAGAGCCAGCTAACCTATTTTTGTTACAAATTAAATTATTTGTCCTTAGTGACGCACTAAAGGTTAGCATAGAGTACAGGTACGACGGTTCCTTAGTATTAATAATTTTGTGAAGCAAGGTTATGACTTTAAGGGAAATAAAAGATTTTAAGTTAAGGTCAAATATTTGATTCGCAAACTCAGTGATGTGATCCATTGGTTTAATGTTAAAAACATACCTTGCAATATTATTAAATAAAACATTCATTTTGTTAAAACTTATGGCATCACATTTTCCAAAAACTTCAATTCCGTAAAATAAAGAGGGAGTTAAGTAAGCTTTGGCAATTAAAAGTCTAATTTTTTGGGGTATACAAAGCCTTGTCAAGTTAAGTTGTCGTAAGATTCCGTACGTTTTGCCAACTGCTCGATTTACATGATTGCCCCATGAGAGAGTTGAACTTAATGTAACTCCAAGATTTACAGCTTGGTCAACATACTCAATAGGACAGTCATTAATTTTAAGTTTTGGAAGATGTTCAGTATTTAATTTCTTCTTGTAAATAACCAGACATTTCGATTTCAAGGGGTTTAGCCCAAGACCATTTTCGTTTGCCCATTTGCTTATATGTCGAAGCTCACTATTGCACACATTTATACATTGACTAATTTGACTTAACTGACTACTAACATACATTTGGACATCATCAGCATACATGTGGACTTCACTGTTTAACAATACACTGGGAAGATCATTTACATAAATGGTAAACAATAGAGGACCGAGGACAGAACCTTGAGGTACACCGCGCTTTGTCGGAAGAAAACATGAAAAATCAGATGACGTAACAACAGCTTGAGAACGATTAGAAAGGTACGAGGATAAAAGCTTAACAGATGTTTCAGAGAAGTTATATAATTTAGACAATTTAGTGCATAGAATTTCATGGTTTACGGTGTCAAAAGCTTTGCTGAAATCGAGAAGAGTGAGGAAAGTAACTTGTCCGATATCCATTTTTTTCCTTATATCTTCTGATATTTTTAATATTGCTGTTGTACTGCTCCTGCCTCTACAAAAACCAGACTGATTGTTATTTAGCAATTTGTTTAAAGATAAATATTTGTTTATTTGTACTGCCATGAGCTGCTCAAATGCCTTGGATAAGAAAGGAAGTATTGCTATTGGACGGAAGTCATCTTTTGATTTCGGTACTGGGACAATTTTCGTAATTTTCCACATATCTGGGAAAGTTGAAAAGGTAAATGCTGAGTTGAAAATAAATGTTATTTGTGGCAAGATTTGAGGTAAGACGATTTTTAGAAATTTAGGATTTATGTTGTCAAGCCCCACTGCGTTTGACTTTATTTTAAGAATTGCTTCAAGGACATCACAATCACTAACACAATTAAAACTAAAGCTAGTATCACAGTTGTTAGAAGATAGGACATGTAAGTACGGATTTGACGAGACATTAGGTACTGCGACATCCACAAAACATTTATTCAGTTTATTAACATCTGCTTCAAGTTTCTGGCCGGTGTTCTTCTTTCCAATGCCCAAATTTTTAATTTCACTCCATTTTTTTTGGAAGTAATTGCTGCGTTAAATTTTGTAAAGTAGTGTTGACTTTTAGCCGAACCAATCATTTTACAGAACGTCTGTCTCAATAATTTATACTGCCTGTATGTATGATCTGTACGGTATCTCCTCCACTTATGGTAAGCAATATTTCTCCTACATATTCCTTCCTTAATCTTATTATCAAACCAGGAGGGTTGATTTGGTTTTATTAATTTTGTTCGGAGTGGGACAGTGCGGTTAAAAATATAGTCAAGATTAGATTGTAGATGTTCTAGCTGAGAGTTAACAGTTGTCAGAGAGTAGATTTCATTCCAATCACATGAAAAGAAATCAGTGCTTAATGTACCGAAATCCAGATTTTTAAAGTCCCTAAACTTAATGGAGTAGTCAGTTTGGTCAATAAATATAGCTAAGTCATATGTCATAAATATAAGGTCATGTCTTGAGAATACGGGCACAGAAACTTGGTCATAAAGTAGAATATTTTCAGGACTATTGACAAAAAATACATCAAGAAGGGTATCAGAAGTATTAGTAAAGTGTGTTGCCAGGGTGGAGTTGACTAGTTGCATTCCTAGAGATGCCATGTCATCAGATAGGTGATGCTCACATAACATGTTACTATTGAGGTCTCCGGCTATAACTATATCACTATATTGCAGGCTTAGTTCAGATATTTGGTCAATCACATCATTATATTCTATTCTACAATGTGGTCTATATAAGCAGCCAACGAGGGTTTTTGATAGATCACTTATGTTGCCTATCTGGATAAATAAATATTCTATTGCACTTCCAAAGGATTGTTTACATATTAACTTAGCTCTTAAATATTTATTTATATATATTGCAACTCCCCCACCGTGGCCCTCACGATCAGAACGAAACAAGTTATATCCCTCACACGCAACAAGAGAATCACACATACTAGACGAGAACCATGTTTCAGAAACACATACAATGTCTACATTCGAATTTACAAACATATACCTAAATTCGTCAATCTTCTTTGTTAAACTTTGTGCGTTAATGTGACAGATTTTAAGGCCTGATTTTTGCTTGCTGAGAACTCTAATCATTGCATATCCGTTCGTCTCAGTTGTGTTCATTTGATTAACCGTCTCTGTACTCTTAAATCAATTACCAGCGCACGCATTCTATTCTGAATACAAATATAAATAAGATCAAATGACCTACACACCATTACAAAATCATAATTAAAACTTACTCTTATACTAATTATAGAATGATAAACAAAAAAGCATATTGAGCTTTCAGCGACGAAAAGAACTCTCAAGCCCATGATTCAAGTCTTCGGATGAAGAAGAGGAAGCACTAACAGTTAAAGCAACTGCAGCGAATTGAGAAAGCTTTTCTAAAGATTCAACGCAGGTGTAGTCCGCATTCTCTTTTCCTTTGACATGGACAAGTCCACGGCGAGTGAAAACAGCTGAAAGCATCTTAAGCTTTTTCATACGCATCGCCTCTCTAAATAGCATGTAATTGGCTTTCGACAGTTGCTCATTTACGTAGAACGGAGTAGCTACGTCAAAGCCCAATAGCTGAAGATCAAGAGGCTGCTTCTTTTCCCGTCGGTATGACCCAATTGCACGCAGTAGGGCCACCTTGTCGCGCACGTGCTCAAGTTTTAAAATGATCACCGGATCAATAATATTGTGTGCTATTTTTGGCTTAACTCTGAATATAGCTGTAGTTTTAAGTGCCGGGGTGATGCCAAGTGAGAAGCAGAGACTATTAAAAATGCTCTTGAGATTTTCGTCTTCAGTGAGTGGGATACCGTGGATGCGGAGATCACTTGCGATTTCAGAATTGGCCTGAGTCGCAATCGTGTGCTGGAGATTAATCTCCATTCCTCCTAATTTGGCTTGAAGATCACCCACCTGTGTCCTAAGACCACGCAGGTCTGCTACTTCGCCTTCCAGTTGCTGGACTCGGTCAGAAAGCACTTTCATTTCTCCAGCCATGTTCAATAGCTTCTCCTCCAGCACCTTGAGAATTCGTTCCTCTGTCTCCTGCATCTTGGCGGCCTGATCATCAAATCGCTGATTGATCATGGCATAAAAAGCAGATGGCGAATCCGAATCCCTGGTCTTCCTCTTCAGCTCCGAAGTGGGCTCGTTGCTGATGGTTGTCTTGGCTTTCTTCACAGCTCCAGCCATGTTATAGTTGAGTGATTGTTGTTTAAGTTGAGTGTTTTTTTGTGGTTTGTGAGTGTTTGTTGTTGTGAGTTTTGCGCTTTTTGTTGGGCCCGCCAACAAAGTAAGTGATTGCAACTTTTGCAAGGAATGAGTGCAAACTTCAACACTATGTTGTTAAGGCAGATGCCTCGATAGTTTAATAATATATTGAACACAGTTTGGTGTTAATATAATGGAAATTAAATTTTATTTACGGGAGCTTGGTTTATATGCGTTGTCTTCGATATCGATATCGATTTTAGTAGAGCGGCTCGTCACTGAGAAACGCCGTGCAAGAAGAGAATGGCAGAGCAATAGGTCACCTGCTGCAAAGAATCGGCTGAGAGAAGCAGAACGCAAACTTAGCAGAGCCCTCGAAACTGAAGAACAAAAAGCCCAAAGGCGTTACATAGATAAGTTGTCGCCTACAAGCATAAAATTTTTTTTATGGAGAGCACACGAGAGCATAAAGCCACCTGCAAAGATAGACACGCCTTTGAGGGATGAGAGAGGAAGATGGGCCCGTTGTGACGAAGAAAAGGCAAATGTATTTGCACTTCACCTTAAAAATGTTTTCATGCCTAATCCACCAACAAATGGATTTGCACTCCCATCAATTTCAACTGCCGCACAAGCTGACCCAATCAAAGTTCACTCGTCTGAAATAAGAAACCTAATAAGAGAACTTAATCCGAGAAAAGCACCAGGACATGATCTCATTACGCCAAAAATGATTATGGAGCTTCCAATTCCAGCCAATAACTATATCTCCAGACTTTTTAATGCTGTTCTGCGATGTGGATACTTTCCAAATCACTGGAAAAAGTCCACAATCATAATGATTCACAAACTAGGAAAGGATAAAACACAAGCGTCGTCTTATAGACCCATTAGCCTGCTACCTTGTTTATCAAAACTATTTGAGAAGATCTTACTCCGCAAAATTGATTCTCATGCACAAAATATCATTCCATCTCACAAATTTGGGTTTCGGGAAAAACACGGGACCATTGAACAAGTCAACCGCCTAACTTCAGATATTCGGACGGCGTTTGAGCACCACAAATACTGCTCCGCAATTTTCCTAGATGTTGCCCAAGCATTTGATCGTGTCTGGCTGGAAGGTCTTATCTTTAAAATTAAGACACTGCTTCCGCCGAACACACATAAACTCCTCGAATGCTACGTCAGTAACAGAGTATTTTCTATACGTCATAACGAGTACACTACGCAAGAGTTCACCATTGGAGCCGGAGTGACACAGGGTAGCGTTCTTGGCCCTTTTCTTTATGTATTATACACTGCTGACATTCCAACAGACCCCCGACTTACAATATCCACATTTGCGGATGATACGGCAATTCTAAGCAAATCACGATGTCCAATTAACGCAACAAGACTTTTGGCAAGCCACCTAGCTGAAGTAGAAGAGTGGCTGGCCAATTGGCGCATAAGGATTAACGAGCAAAAGTGTAAACATGTCACGTTCACATTCAACAGAAGCACCTGTCCCCCACTAAACCTAAACGGGACCTTGATCCCACAATCAAGTGATGTTGTATACCTTGGTATTCACCTCGACAGAAGGCTAACTTGGCGCAAACACATAGATTCGAAAAAACTTCAAATAAAGCTGAAGGCCAATAGCCTCCACTGGCTTATTAACTCCCGATCCCCATTAAAACTGGAATATAAAGTCTTACTGTATAAAACCATCATAAAGCCTGTTTGGACGTATGGCTCCCAGCTATGGGGAAATGCCTGTGCGAGCAGCGTGGACATCCTCCAAAGAGCACAATCACGAATTCTTAGAATCCTCACTGGAGCGCCATTGTACATTCGAAACGAGTGTATACATAACGATCTCAACATCCCATTGGTCGATACTGAAATAGCCCAAATAAAACGCAAATATATCGAGAAGCCCATGCCCACCCTAATCAACTTGCCCAATCTCTCACCCTGCAAGCAACGCATTCCCGACTCCGAAGAAAAGACCTTCCAACCCAGCGATTGTACTAAAGGGCCGCTGAACACAAAACTACATCCAATTGGAGATAGTTTTCTTTTAAATAGTTTTTAGATTAAGATTTGCAAAATTATTGTTAGTCTCATTTAGAGAAAATTCAATAAATACCAAAAAAAAAAAAAAAAAAAAAATTTTTCCAGAATTATGTGGAAGGATATGAAATTAATATATACCACAATTGGTGACGCTACGATGGAAAACAAAAAAGTTTTTCTCACTAGAATTAGTTTTTGGACCGAACGTTTATATGGCAGCTATATGCTATAGTCATCCGATTTTGATAAATTTTTCCAGAAAAGTGTGGAAAAGTATACCACTATTGGTGACGCTACGATGGAAAACAAAAAAGTTTTTCTCACTATAAATATTTTTTTGATCAACCGTTTTTATGGCAGCTATAAGATATAGTCATCCGATTTTGATCAATTTTTTCAAAATCATGTGGAAGCATATAAAACTAATATATACCACGATTGGTGACGCTACGAAGGAAAACAAAAAAGTTGTTCTCATTAGAACTAGTTTTTGGACCGATCGTTCCTATGGCAGCTATACGATAAAGACTTTTTGCAAAGTTTGGTTAAGATAGCTTCAAAACTGAGGGAGGATATAGCATAGAAACAGACGGACGGACGGACAGACGGACAGACGGAAATGAACTCAGCTCGTCATGCTGATCAAGAATATATATACTTTATGTGGTCGGAAATGCTTCCTTCACTGCGTTACAAACAACGTGACAATTTTAATATACCCTCTGCAAGGGTATAAAAAATTTTTTTAGACGGATGTTTATCAATAAACAAACAAAATTATTTTTTTTACCTTGTCGTAAAAATAAATAAAAATTATATAAAATGTTTTTATGAAAACTTTATTTATGCTAATGAACCAAGAAAAGTCGAAACTTCTACATTCAATTACCAAATATTCGCATAAATGTTTCATATTAATGAAAATCGATTTCGAACAGACATTTAAATGCCCTATTCTGTGAATCCCTTAAAATCGAGTTCAAAAGGTAAACTTTGAATGCGTGTTATGGGAGAACCAATTATCATAGACTTCTTTCTTTGTTATAATTTTTAAACTTTCTTCGATATCTGAAAAAAAAATCAATTTTGGCGCGAGATTTGCTCTAGTTGCCCCAACGTGTGGCCCAAGCAATAGAGCAAAACAAGAAGCTAGACTCATCAAGCACTCACCGAACTGGTGATTGGTGGACCAGGATAGTGAATAAAATTGATCTGGAGCTCAACTCAGCAAATCTAAATAATATCAATGATGCCAGCAAAAATGTAATGCAGGTTAGGAGCGAGTGTATTAGACTTCAATTCTTACCTCACATTTTGGAGTTGGAGACAAACTGTACAATTGCAACAGTAGGGAACAAAGTTATGTGTTCCACTTTTTTGGGTAAGTGTTCTAAAGAAAATGAGTTTCCAGATTTTTGCAAGAGAAGAGTTCGGTGGCACCGAGATATTAGAAAAAGTCAACGAAAAGGATTGGAAAATGCTGTCCAAATCTGTATTAAATGTATTAGAGATCATCGATGGATCTTTTTTAAAACAAACAATCATTTATTGCTTAATATTATGAAAGTTAGTTAATAAGAAAATGTTCAATAGAATTTATTATATTGGGCTTGTTCAAACTTGAACACGGACATCACTTAGTTGATCGAACGGCCGACTCGAATGACCAAAAACTGTATAGAAAATACACCTCTAACTAAGCACGGTTGTAAATCTTAACTTAACTAAATCTTACTTATATATGATCCGTTAAATCCGTGGTCAGAGCGTATCATGTTGAAGTTTAAACAGGGCTGAAGGTAAAATGGCAAGCTCAAGCGAGCACTAACTTTTGCAATATCACAATATGTCCCCACTTAAATAAACAACCACATCTAAACATATATTTTAAAAAGTGGTGGGCAAAAACAACATTTCATGTTTTCAATTAGCAAACAGCAAAAAGGAAAAATATTTATTTCCTTTTTTACTTGATTTTGCTCAAAATCTTAAACTTTTGCCTAACTTAAATGTGTGAAATTTTTCCCCAAAAGCTTAAGTTTCGTGTCGTTTGCTTGGCTTTTCATCTTCTTCTTCCTCTTCTTTGAACTTGAGGTCAACCTTTTTGTCTTTTAATTTGTGCATGGAGAATTGCCCAGCCCTGCCCCCTTTGATGATCCCATAACCTTCTTTCGGTTCAATAATTGATGGCATCTATTTACAAATGTTTTGTCCATGCTCAAGCAACAAAACTAAGTAAATAAATTCAAATTCAAATTCAACAATTTGGAAATGTGGCAACATTTTTTGTGACTTTAAAATGTTTTAAATTTCTGTTTGGGGCCCATAAAATATTTGATTTGTTATGGAAATTGCATTTGGCGTGGCAAAAAATTTTTTGGCAAATTGTTTTTTGTGTGATGGGTGTGTGTGTGTGTGTGTGTGTGAATGATTTGATTGTTGCTTTTTATGCTTCTGCACAAATGCAATCAATGTTTCTGGTCGATGAGCGGGACTGGAGGGAGTAATAATTTTTAATAAAATTACTGAGAAGCAGCCGGAACGGTTGCAATTTGTTTAAACAATTGTGCAGAGCTGGCACCAAAGTTGAGTTGGTTTTTATGCAAATTTGTAAGAATTTGCAATTTTTGCTGGCAATGACCAGGAGCCACAGCTCCAAAAATTAACATAGTTCTCTTTCTCTCCCTCTCTATCTGTGTGTCCATATGTGGAACACTGGTCAAGTTCAACATTCAATTAGAATACATTACAGGCTCGGTGACATGCAAACATAAACTGTCTTTACGCCCTTGGCACATGACCCGAAAGGGAGAAAAGGGGTGGGGGTGGGTTGGGGGTGGCGAAGAGTAACCCTAGCATGTGGAAAAACTTTTGGCCTCAGCAAAATGTCCGAATAGTTTTATATTCATATGCATATTTGGGTAAAAGGCGAACCAAGTCTAGCTAAAGTGAGCAATCGTCTGGTAAAGGATGCGGGGAATTAGTTGGTAGTGGGGGGGAAGGATGTGCGGTTGGGGTCGGGCATACTTGTTTAAAGAGCAGACCAGTGCAGTGGTACACTTTAAGTGCGACACGCCTCTTCTACTTGGCCAGGACCACACACTTTTAACAGTCTGCCTTCTGGTTTGCTTTGTGTTGATTTCACGTGAGTTTTGTTAGTTTTGATACCCTTGCCAGAGGGTACTTGGACAGATAGACTGCTGCTCAACTCTTAACCAAGCATTCCATGAATGTTATAAGTGTACCTTTGGATAAAAATTTACGTAAGCCAATGTTATATCAAGTAGCCTTTTGATAATTCCTATAAAAATTTTGGGTTGAAATCTAGTTGTCCTCCTATAAAATGAAACGTTGATTTTTGGTTAAAAATGCTCTAACGTTGCCAATTTACCTTTCATAAATTCAGCAAAATTGCCATAATTAGTGCATATGTAAAACTATATGATAATGTGGTTGCAAAAAAATATCAGACCAATCCACTGGCTTGTAGCAGATGATATAGTTTGCAAAAACGCTATAAATATAGAAAAACTTGTCTTCTTAGGCCATTTTCCACTCTTTTGGCTTTACTTTTACCGCGTGTTTGATTTTTCTCAGTTGCATCGACATGCTTACTATCGAATAGGCTTTATAAACCCATCAACTTATGGTTAGTGTGGCCTCTAAAAATTCGAATAGGTCAAAAAATCGAAAATATGCTTTTTCCGCAATTTCTTGGAAACGGAAACTAAGATATGACTTTGGCTTATCAACTCGTATTCAGCATAAGTAGACGAACAGTAATTTATTTAAAATGTTCGGGATACTCACAAAAGGTCTCATTTTGTAGAACTGTGATATAAGTGTAAGGAAGCTAAATTTATTTGTTTTTTTTTAGTATCAAATAGAAATTACGGAGTCCAGGATCTACGCCGTGAATTGGTATGGTGCCTCTTCGAGCACGCGTACAACCGCCATTTTGAAAAAAAAGATAAAACATTTTTTTTTATATTAATTAATATTAAGTTAATCAGGCTAAGAAATTTTATTTAAATAAAATTAAAACTTTTATATGAAAAAAAATTGGTAATCAATCTATTTTGTTTGCCGTCCTAATTGTTTCTCCCCCCATAATTACCGTTCAACTCCTTAGAACGTTGTTAATTTTGTTAATACTACTCCCAGCTTAGTTTCTTATTTTCTTCTGAACTTGGAGTATGTGTCGACAAGAAGTCCGAACTAAACTTCCAACCTACTCCAAAAATTGAATCTTTAATCCACGGTGAACAACTTCGGGGTTTACTGCAATCATACACAGCAAAAATGGAAAGCCAAATTTAAGTCTGAAACACACTCCATGAAATTTAATTCAAACCACTTATATTTTGCACAGAAAATATGGTTAAAACTGTTTTAAACGAGGGTCTTTAGTGATTTTCATATAATCGAATGCACTTCAAACTAAAACTGTTTGACTTTATACGGAAGCTGAATCAAATATGCAACCGGTTACTAGATCAGATGACGACAGTTTAGCGATCGTCGACTTACTTCTTACGGTTTTCTGTCATTTAATCAAGTAAGCGTACGAATTCTTGCCATTCCGTTTGGTTCGAAATGCAGTTGTTTATACAAAAATCTCCAGAGATTTCCAGGGCACACCTGTATGATTTTTTTTTGCCGAAATATGTTAAAGCATTTTCGATTTTAGTTAAATCAACAATATCCAAAATATTTATTAAAGAAAAAGCTTCATTTTTTTAATTTAATTTTTTTTTTTGCGAAATTTAATTAAAGCCATTTTTGAAAAAAATTTGCATAATTAACGAAATTAGACTAATTTAATTAGTAAAATAAATAATAAAAAACGTTGATTGAAACATTTTTATGAGCTCAAAAATGCGAACTGACTTGTTCTATTTTTCTATTAAGAATATATATATATATACTTTATGGGGTCGGAGATGCTTCCCTCTATGCGTTACAAACATTGTGACAATTTTCATATACCCTCAGCAAGGGTATAAAAATTAATTTCCTGATGTTCCGCAAATCTAACTTGCGTCCCCTAGATCCGTAGTCGAACAACTAACATCTACACCACATCTCTTACAATTTGACTAGAGAAATAATTAATTTTCAAGTACATAAAAGAATACACTCATATTATTTTATATTCCTTTTTTATAGAGTATATTCCAAATGTGTCAAAAATTAAAGCAAATTGTCGTGTCGAGATTAAAGTAAGAATGGATTTTTAATTCCAAAGCGAAGGGAGTTTAAAATTTAGCTCTTAACTATTCCGGTGCAAAAAAATAACGCAACGTTCATTCAGATTACAAAGCATTTCTATTTTGAGTAGATTACAGTACTGAAAACCAGAGTTCGCAAAATAACAAGCTAAGACAAGTAAGAAAGCCGTTCAAACCCGACCGTAATATAATCTTTACCTGACAAAGTTTGTATATAACTGACAACTTTAAGGGGTTATACGCAGTTTAAATTTCGATAAAATCCAAAATTTTTCTTTTGCATTTTCGAAACGTACATAAATTTAAGTATATTCTCTGAAAATTTCAATCAGATCCGATAAATATTTCGGAGATATACCCAAATTTGCAAGGACGCTTTAGGGCTACAAACACATTATTTTCTTATACACATGACTATCTGACTTTACCAACTGATGTTGCTAAAGCCGAATTCTAAATTAATGAAGATCTCATCAACGAAAAATTATTGAATAGATGTGAAAGTGACTTTAAACAAAAAAAAAAAAAATAATAATAATGCAAGTTTTAATAAGTTAATATGGAGAATAACTCCGAAAATCATTCCGCGAAGAATGAATGGCTTGTCGACAACAATAATTCGACCTATTGAAAGCAGCTGATGCTGCAGAGGGTATCATCTTATGACCCTGAAATAGACGACACCATGTAAGTTGGCGAAAACCATTTTTATACACTTGAAAAGTGTATATTAATTTTGCCCAGAAGTTTGTAACGCATAGAAATATTCATTTCCGACCCCATAAACTATATATATTCTTGATCAGGACGACGAGCCGAGTTCATTTCCGCCTGTCCGTCCGTCTGTCTGTCCGTCTGTCCGTCTGTCTGTTTCTACGCGAACTAGTCTCTCAGTTTTAAAGCTATCAAGCTGAAATTTTGCACAGAGTCTTCTTTTTACTGCACGCAACTAATATGTCGGAACCGGCCGGATCGGATAACTATATCATATAGCTGCCATAGGAACGATCGGTCTAAGAACAAGTTCTAGTTCGAAAAACTTTTTTGTTTTCCATCGTAGCGTCACTAATCTTGGTATATGTTAGTTTTATATGCTTTCACATAATTCTGGAAAAATGTATCAAAATCGGATCACTATAGCGTATAGCTGCCATAGGAACGATCGGTCGAAATATAAGTCTTTGTGAGAAAACTTTTTTGATTTCCATCGTAGCGTCTCCAATCGTAGTATATATTTGTTTTATATGTTTCCACACAATTCTGAAAAAATTTATCAAAATCGGATGACTATAGCATATAGCTGCCATATAAACGGACGGTCAAAAAACTACTTCTAGTGAGAAAAACTTTTTTGTTTTTTATCGTAGCGTCCCCAATCTTGGTATATATTAGTTTTATATGCTTTCACATAATTTCGAAAAAAATTATCAAAATCGGATGACTATAGCATATAGCTGCCATAGGAACGATCGGTCGGAAAATGTGTTTTACTAAGAAAAGTTTTTTTTATGGTATCAAATTTTTATTATCAATGATTTAAAAATTTTAAATATCTGATATCTATATCCTAAATATATTTTTCCAGTTAAATCAGTTGGAGTAAAGTTTTTCAAGTGTATTAAAACTTCGGCACAGTCGAACTTAGCTTTGCCTTCTCGTTAACTATGTGTAAATGCTTCTTGAACGTTAAACACGTTTTTCTCAAAGTCGGTGAACACTAGATCACAAAAACGATCGATCTGAAATTTTCACACAACTTACTTAAATATATTCTACGGGGATTGATCGGAGGATAAAGACATCCCATAATTATTTTTATTTTTTCAAAACATTTTCTTTTCATTATTTCATTATTTGATCAAACATTGATATATCGGCTAGTCTTTTGATCGGCGACAAACGCCTTTTTTACAAGTACCTTCAGGAGATTGTGTACAGGAGCTGTATCCTTCAATATTTTACATTATCTTAGTGTCATTAGAAACTTCAAATAAAATACTATCTGAATAATTATTACTGGCATCTGTACAATAAAATCACTTTATAAAAGAAATTATTAAAAAAACGTATTTTGTTGGCCTTACAACTGTGTATAACCTCTTAAAGTGTGGAGCCCTACAAACTGTGTAAGTGCTGCCCATCACGGTTGCGGAATTATTTGATTTGCTTATAACTCGACTATCGTACATCAGATCGGGAAACGTTTTATTATAGATCAATAAATATGGATGATGTGGGAGATATAGGTTTTTATTCAAATTGTAGGGGAACATTGCAATTTATACCATACACTTTAAACCTCCCGCTCTTACCATCTTTGGCAAGGACATGGCTATATCGACTCAGTTGTTGTTGATTTTATGTCGTTTTAAAACGACACAATTCCGAGCGAAATGATGTCGTTTTATTTCTCTCAAAATTATGTCGTTCTCCCGATTAGTTCCTTAAGCTTAATCTGCAGGGCATTCGTCTAGTCAACACATTTCTTTCTTAGTTTTGGCTTACATTTTTATGACCTACAAAGTGTATCTGTGTGTGCGTGTGTTTGTGTATGTGAAGGGTTTTTATGACTTTGTTATGAAGTTTGTTAGGTGTAAATTTGATGGTTCGAGCTGCTGTTTTTGCCCACATCAGCCATCATCATTCGGCCGGCCGGTAGTTGGGTCGTAATGCCAGCTACTATGTGTACCCGTACAATTTTGTTGCCCGGCACGCGCCATTCTCACTCAACCGAGGCTTAATTGCCAAGTTGTAGGCAACATAATTTATGGCCTCTGCCATGGGAAGTTATGAACCAACCGTAGGAGGGAGACTCGCCAAATAGTGGCTGTTGCTGGCCAAATTGAATACAAATTCGCTTACAAGTAATTAAGCAGACAGGGCAAAGTGGAAGGAGAGAAAGGGAGCTGGTCAAACATACTTACTCGTATTTGCTTGGTTTTAATTTGCTTGAGTAAACATGAAAATGAAAACTTTTGAAAATGCAGCTGAGCATCTGTTAGGGACACTTTCCGCACTTGCGGATGCACCTGAATAACACAAAAAATATGCTGCCTACTTTTGCGGACAAACTTGAACGCTGTGGTTATTTAAGAGGCCCACAAACCAAATTACTTTACTTAGTTTCCATTCTCTATGCCATTTTATGATTTTTCTGATTTTGCTTTTATTTCTTTTTGCTGCATTTTAAGCGCTTTCTAAACGTTTTGACATTTCGTGCCCTGTCAGCGAGCATCGTAACATTTTTTTTTTATGGTCCGTGTGTCTTCAATAATAATGACAAATCGGTTTACCCCAGCCATGTGTGTGTGTGTGTGTGCGTGTGTGGCGACCACTTTCATGTCACGTTCGTTCACCGAATGACTCCATAAAGTCAAAGGCCGTGTTCACCAAAACGTGAATCTCGGTCAGGCTATAAAAACTGAAGATATATATTAAAGGGTATCTACATATATAACTTATATTCTATACACACACACACGCCAGCACAGATGCTAAATGCAGGCGTGTCCACGCCCACGACAAAAGAAGCAGAACTACAGAACTATTCATGCATTTTGTCGCAATGAGCAGATAACGTTTATGGCTGGCTGGACAAGCCGTCCAACCCAAACCCACTCATACACACGTAGACGCACGTACACTGAACGAAAATAATAGCATGGCCAAGCCTTGTTGGAATCAGCTTAAGTTCAGTTGGTCGTCCCGGATTGTCATTACAGGTCACTTATACCAAAGATATATGGGCAATTTCCTAAATTTTTTAATTTGCATTATCGCATATTTCGATGTCCCGTGCGACATTGAAAAACTATATTTGTTATCTGAGCTTCGCAGGTACATGCAGAAAACTTATCCAATATTGAGTACAAATAGAGATTTTTAATACAATTTATCTCAAAAAAACTTTGCTGAACAAGTAGACAGCGTAAGTGCGAAATTTTAAAATGTTTCGTACAAGAATGTTTTTATACTCTGTACCGAAGGTACAAAGAGTATATTGGATTTGTGCAAATGTATATAACAGCCAGAAGGAGGCATCTCCGACCCTATAAAGTATATATATTCTTGATCTGCATCAACAGCCGAGTCGATATAGCCATGTCCGTCTGTCTGTCCGTATGAACGAAGAGATCTCAGAGATGGTAAGAGATAGAGGTTTGAAGTGTATGGAACATATATTTTTTATACTTGCAGGCAGATCAAGTTTATTTTTAATTTTTGCCACGCCCCCTGCCTCCCCCGCAAATTAAAAAAAAAACGTAATAACTCCCACAATTTTCAAGATAGATAGTTCGAACATTCTAAACATATATTCTACTACTTATTTTGAATCGACCCGCCATACATAGTTTTTCGATCAGATGAACGATATTAGAGCTATACGTAAAAGAAAATAAAAACCAACGACAACAACAACACCGTTGCGATTGGTAGAACTTACGAGAAAGAGAGAGCGAGAAGGCAATAGCTAACTGGTAATTTCCCAATTGGACCTTTTATAATTTATAATAGTTATGTACTAGGGTAATTCTACTCATCATTACTTATCGAGCCCCCATACATCGTTTTTCAACCAGATGAACGATGGTCGAAAGAGTTGCCACCCCCAGATTTTGAAAAACCCTCACACTTTAAAGTTATTAGTTTCGTACAAACAGGTACAGAGTATATTACAGTCGGGCTTGACCGACTTTCTTACTTTTTATACACTTGAAAAGTGTATATTAATTTTGCCCAGAAGTTTGTAACGCATAGAAATATTAATTTCCGACTCCATAAACTATATATATTCTTGATCAGGACAACGAGCTGAGTTCAATTCCGTCTGTCCGTCCGTCCGTCTGTCCGTCTGTCCGTCTGTCTGTCTGTTTCTACGCGAACTAGTCCCTCAGTTTTGAAGCTATCGTGCTGAAATTTTGCACAGAGTCTTCTTTTTACTGCACGCAATATGTCGGAGCCGGCCGGATCGGATTACTATATCATATAGCTGCCATAGGAACGATCGGACTAAGAACTAGTTCTAGTGGGAAAAACTTTTTTGTTTTCCATCGTAGCGTCACTTATCTTGGTATATGTTAGTTTTATGTGCTTCCACATAATTCTGGAAAAATTTATCAAAATCGGATCACTATAGCATATAGCTGCCATAGAAACGGTCGGTCAAAAAACTAGTTCTAGTGAGAAAAACTTTTTTGTTTTCCATCGTAGCGTCACTAATCTTGGTACATGTTAGTTTTATATGTATCCACATAATTCTGGAAAAATTTATCAAAATCGGATGACTATATCATATAGCTGCCATAGGAATGATCGGTAAAGAACTAGTTCTAGTTAGAAAAACTTTTTGTTTTCCATCGTAGCGTCACTAATCTTGGTATTGTTAGTTTTATATGCTCCCATAATTCTGGAAAAATTTATCAAAATCGGACCTATAGTATAGCTATAGAAACGGACGGTCAAAAAATACTCTATGAAAAACTTTTTGTTTTCCATCGTAGCGTCCCCAACTTTATCAAAATCGGATACTATAGCATACAGGAACTCGGTCCCAAAAAGTGTTTAACTAAGAAATTTTTTTTATGGTATCAAATTTTTATTATCAATGATTTAAAAATTTTAAATATTTGATATCTATATCCTATATATATTGTACCAGTCAAATCAGTTGGAGTAAACTTTTTCAAGTGTATTAAAACTTCGGCACAGTCGAAGTTAGCTTTGCCTTCTCGTTATACACTTGAAAAGGATATTTGCCAGAAGTTTGTAACGCAGAAATATTCATTTCCGACCCCATAAACATATTCTTGATCAGACGACGGCTGAGTTCATTTCCGTTGTCCGTCCGCTGTCGTTGTCCGTTGTCTGTCCGGTCCGTTGTCTGTTTCTACGCGAACTAGTCTCTCAGTTTTAAAGCTATCGAGCTGAAATTTTGCACAGAGTCTCTTTTTACTGACGCAACTAATATGTCGGAACCGGCCGGATCGGATAACTATATCATATAGCTGCCATGAACGATCGGTCTAAGAACAAGTTCTAGTTAGAAAAACTTTTGTTTTCCATCGTAGCGTCACCAATCGTAGAAATTAGTTTTATATGCTTTCACATAATTCTGGAAAAATGTATCAAAATCGGATCACTATAGCATATGCTGCCATGAACGATCGGTCGAAAAATAAGTCTTTGGGAAAAACTTTTGATTTCCATCGTAGCGTCTCCAATCGTAGTATTTGTTTTATTGTTTCCACATAATTCTGAAAAATTTATCAAAACGATACTAAAATAGCGCAATAAACGGACGGTAAAACACTATAAAAATTTTGTTTTTCATCGTAGCGTCCCCAATCTTGGTTTTGTTTTATGCTTTCACATAATTTCGAAAAAATTATCAAAATCGGATGACTATAGCATATAGCGCCATGGAACGATCGGTCGTAAAATGTGTTTTACTAAGAAAAGTTTTTTCTGGAATCAAATTTTAATTATCAATGATTTAAAAATTTTAAATATCTGATATCTATATCCTAATATATTTTACCGGTTAAATCAGTTGGAGCAATTTTTCAATGTTTAAAACTCGACGTCGAGTTAGCTTTGTCTCGTTTTTTTATTATTAAAGTCTAAATCAGCAAAAAGGCGGCAAAAAAAAAAAAAAATATTTGAAGAATTTGTTGTTTTTGTTATTATTTGAAAATAATTACATTGAAATCTTCTGTTGATTTAAAAACATACTACGGTTAATTTCGTCAAAAGAGAAACTAAAATAGTTACTCTTATGACGAAATTAAGCATAATTTATTATGTAATTATAATAATTATAATGGAAAAAAATGTCCCGTGCGACATGTCCCGTGTGAAAGTGCTTAATATTGAGTTTAATAAAAAGTATACGGTTTTTTTTGGCTAAAATAAAAACCATTTTTAAGTGACACCAATGTACAACATTCTTAAGTTAATCAGATTGCAATATTGCCTCGGGGTTTGCTGAAATCGGCTTGTCAATTGTTGGTCGCGAAACCCACTTCTGTTTTTGTCCAGCGCGAATGCCTTGGTGTTTAGCAATTATCTTGGAAAGTAAACATTTTCCAAAATCAATCTTCGCACCAATTATAGGGCCAATTAAGAGCTATAAATTAAGACTTTTGTAAAGAGATTAATCCCGTAATGAATATCGGTTCCGGTACCGGTTCCGGTACGTAGCAATATGAGAGTTTCTTTAAAAGGTTCTATTTCGGTTTTTAGTTTATATCGCTTTTCAGTTCCGATACGGTACTTAGATTTCGTTTTCGGTATAGATTAGATTTCGTTTCGACGTACGTATCATTATACACTTGAAAAGTGTATATTAATTTTGCCCAGAAGTTTGTAACGCATAGAAATATTAATTTCCGACCCCATAAACTATATATATTCTTGATCAGGACGACAAGCCGAGTTCATTTCCGTCTGTCCGTCCGTCCGTCCGTCTGTCCGTCTGTCTGTTTCTACGCGAACTAGTCTCTCAGTTTTAAAGCTATCAAGCTGAAATTTTGCACATAGTCTTCTTTTTACTGCACGCAACTAATATGTCGGAACCGGCCGGATCGGATGACTATATCATATAGCTGCCATAGGAACGATCGGTCGGAAAATATGTTTTAGTGAGAAAAACTTTTTTGTTTTCCATCGTAGCGTCACTTATCTTGGTATATGTTAGTTTTATATGTATCCACATAATTCTGGAAAAATTTATCAAAATCGGATGACTATATCATATAGCTGCCATAGGAATGATCGGTATAAGAACTAGTTCTAGTTAGAAAAACTTTTTTGTTTTCCATCGTAGCGTCACTAATCTTGGTATATGTTAGTTTTATATGCTTCCACATAATTCTGGAAAAATTGATCAAAATCGGATGACTATATCATATAGCTGTCATAGAAAGGGTCGGTCGAAAAACTAGTTCTAGTGAGAAAAACTTTTTAGTTTTCCATCGTAGCTTCACCAATCATGGTTTGTATTAGTTTTATATGCTTCCGCGTAATTCTGGAAAAATTTATCAAAATCGGAAGACTATAGCATATAGCTGCCATATAAACGGTCGGTCTAAAAAACTAGTTCTAGTGAGGAAAACTTTTTGTTTTCTATCGTAACGTCCTTAATCTTGGTATATATTAGTTTTATGTGCTTTTACACAATTTGGAAAAAATGTATCAAAATCGGATGACTATAGCATATAGCTGCCATAGGACCGATCGCTCGGAAAATGTGGTACTAAGAAAAGTTTTTTTATGGTATCAAATCTTTCTTATCAATGATTTAAAATTTTTTATATATTTTACCGGTTAAATCAGTTGGAGTAAACGTTTTCAAGTGTATAAACTTCGGCAAGCATCGAAGTTAGCTTTGCCTTCTCGTTTTTATATTTAATTTAAATTATTTTTTAAGATATCCAAAAAATTAATGGATGTAATAGCACTAACAAATTCTGTTATAAGAATATGGCACACAAAAAAACATGTTTTTTTAAATATACATTTTTCTAGCCTATTTTCTTTTATTAGCAAAACGCTTCTGTACACGCTTCCAATGGTATCCCTTGAGTATCCCCTCTGTAAAAAAAACACCTAGAATCAAGGAATTCTCTATTCGTACATATGTCGCCCATACAAAGTAGCCTTACAGTCATTTCTCATAAAGATGACAAATATTTCTTTATAATACAATAGTTCTTCGACAAAAATACAGATCTTTAGCGATTTGGATAGATTTGAACGCATAATATATGACAAAGGTCCAATATAGCTCATATTACGCTGATAAAATACTTAAAGGGGTATATCAGCTCTTAAAAACACAAAAACGGAATGAAACATATAGTCACCCATAGCTTTTCCTTTCATTACGTTTTTCGAAATATTGAAACAGAATTTTGAAATTTGATTAAAATGTAGAAAATTCATTTCTAAAATTTATATTTATCATTTTTCTAACACTTTTATATATTTAAGGGAGGTTTTTTTTTAAAACTTTGAAATCATTTACATTTATTAAAAGGGTTTATATTTACCAAAGTAAAGCTTTTCCGCACTTTATACATTTTTTTCTATATCTTAAAAAGAGATTTTGATTCTGGTTTCTAAAATTTCTAAAATGTAAGACTTTATTCTGAGTGTAAATATTGCTATTTTACCAGTTGATATATATTTAAATTCATCATAAATCAATCAAATAAATAAGAAGATACCGAAACAGTACTGTTATTAGCGTTTTGGTAAAGATCTGGTTTTTCGGTTCCTATTTTAACGGTTAACGGTTTTCGGTTCTCAGCCAAATTTTAATATCGGTTCCGGTTTCGATACCGGTATTTGTCTTGAAACGGTTAATTCCGGTTAACGGTTCCGGTATTATTCCCTGATTTGTCAAAACAAAAATACGTTTTATTTTGCCATTTTTATACCCTTGCAGAGGATATATTAAAATTGTCACGATGTTTGTAACGCAGTGAAGGAAGCATTTCCGACCACATAAAGTATATATATTCTTGATCAGCATGACGAGCTGAGTTCATTTCCGTATGTTCGTCTGTCCGTCTATCCGTCCGTCCGTCTGTCCGTCTGTTTCTATGCTATCTCCTCCCTCAGTTTTAAAGCTATCTTGACCAAACTTTGCAAAAAGTATTTAAATAGAAATACGCTGCACATTTGTCGGAATCGGCCGGATCGGATGACTATATCATATAGCTGCCATATAAACGGTCGGTCCAAAAACTTGTTCTAGTGAGAAAAACTTTTTTGTTTTCCATCGTAGCGTCACCAATCGTGGTATATATTAGTTTCATATGCTTCCACACAATTCTGGAAAAATTTATCAAAATCGGATGACTATATTATAAAGCTGCCATATAAACGGTCGGTCCAAAAACTAGTTCTAGTGGGAAAAACTTTTTTGTTATCAATGGTAGCGCCTTTCGAAAACTGCAAGGGTATTAAAAACATCGGCGTAGCCGATGTTAGCCTTTTTTTTTTTTACTTCAAAAGTGTTCGACGGTCCTGTTCGACATAATGAAAATGCCCATATACAGACTAATTTAGATGACGCATGTCTAATAAAAAACAACAGTTTTTTGTGGGCTGATACCAGATCCCATTTGTCAAAATTGTTTTATCAAATCTTCGGCTATAGTAAACATTTTTAAACTGTTTTCATTTATTCATTCTCTGTGAGTTGTTAGATCGAAGCTCAGAAGCAATTTATCAAATCTCTTTCCAAAGAAATTTACCAAGGTATCACTTCAGTCGCTCTGCGGTTGTTCATTGTCTTAGTGTCGAGTTTTTCTTAGGGCCGTTTCTCATTTTCATGTTATCTAAAACGAGGTGCTTTTTGAGAAAATCTTTGTTGCCTACTTTTGGGCCGCGTTTAAAATCGCATCCGGGTTGTAGTAGACCAAGGACATTTAAAAGCTACCTAAAAGTGGGCAACTCAATTTGATCTGAAAAGCATCTGGAATTGAAAAACAGGGACATGAGAAAGCGACCCTTGGAGTCATTGAGAGTCACTTTAAGTGGTCAGTTTTACCGCCAAAGATGCGCTGCGTAGCTAAGAAGAATCATAGAATTTTTTAAGAATCGTTTAAGAATCGCTTTCAAGTCGCTTAGGTGTATCATTCAATGATTCTTTGCTGTTACGTATGGCAACTAAGTCGCTCAGGAGCTGCTCAGAAGTAGTTTTTAATCTAAGAGCCGCTGAAGAGTAGCTTGTTGAACGATCAGTGCTCGTTTGTTCTAAGTAGCTTGGGAATTACTTGAAATAGTCTTAGGGAAATTTTATAATGTTCCCTTTTAGTAAATCCAGTTGCAGATTGAGAAAATATATGTAACCAATTTTAAGGCCGCGGTTAAAATCATCAAAAATATTTCAAACGCATCCTAAAAGTAGGCAACCTTTATTTTTTCAATAAGCACCTGGATTTACAAAAAAGGAAACATTAGAAAAAGGACCTTCTAGTATTTTCAAACTAAAGAAAATTCAATATTTTGCGCTGTGTGTATCAGGCCCAATGCCAGGACACACTCCACACACACACACACACAGATGGGTACAACACGGCCAGTCGCTCACACGCATGATAGACTCAGCTGCACGTGTGTGTGTGTGTGTGTTTTGTGTGTGTGTATGTGTTAGGCATTAGCATGTGTCTTGGCCTGACAATGTCAAAAACTGTTTATGCCCCAACGCCTTCACACAGTTTGCCATGTGCGCTCACAATGGGCTCCCGTTTCCCAAACTTCTTCTCTTGAACTCTCTCTTCCTCCCTCGCTTGATTTTCACTTCACTTTGTTGTTGGGTGTTGGCTTAAACACGATATTTATTGGCTCACCACACGGACGAATGGACAGGCGGACAAACAGCAGAGGGACCGGGGACCGGAGACGGGGTTCAAAGTCCCAGCCAGTTCGCGCGCCACTTTTCACAGCTGACATCTCAATGACGACGCTTCGGGTTTTTGCTCTTCTTTTTCTTTTTTTTTTTTTACGCATGGCAAACAGTACGTAGCTCCAACGTTTATCAGCGTGGCAACATTGCACCATGGGAATGCCAATCGAGAAATGCTTCACGATTCGGTGCCATGGCCCTTTTGTACATACGTACATATTTACAAATGGTTTTTGTCTCCATAATTGTATCTGGCTCCATTTTTTGGTTTGATGGATGTTATGTAGATGGATGTTGTCAACCAGTGGACACACGCATGGTGGATGGTGGATGGTGGGTTGGGAGGTGACTGACAACTGTCATATTGTGTACCGCAGTTTGTCACTTTGTGTTACAAAATGGACCCATTTGCATCTGCAACTAAAAAAGTATCCAGTAAAATCCAAAGTCTTCTTAAGCTTTATAAAAGTAAACTAAACTTTCAATAACTTTAGAACTTGTAAAAACTTACGAGTTGTAAAGCGAGTGATGAGTTGTTGCTTTTGTATGTTTCGTACGATTCTGTCTCACTTTTCTTATATGCAAGCTTGCATAAAAGAAGAAAAAAAGAAGCTTGCTGTCATTCTTGCTTTTCAAGACAAAGGATCGACTTTTACTTAATAGTACGATTTTATAAAAATATTTCGTATGTACGAATTACTCCGTTTCAAACTGACTAACGGATACCTCAAACGACATAAGACGTCCATATCCCCAGCCAGGGAAATGAATCGGCGGTCGCATTGGCAAGGCTGGGTACCACCACCGAGTTTCTGCCTGCGAGGAGCACATTTAAACTTGTGGGTATGCCCATGGCAACGTGCAGGCTCATTACACAAGACTTATACGTGCAAATCGCCTCTCAAAAACCAGCAATCAACGAGTCTTCGGTGATAATCATATACCTCGTTTATACACTCACAATTTATCATGATAAATGCCCTTAAAAGTATGCATTGTACATAAAGAGAAATAATTAAGGAAAATTATTCGATTTTTTTCCATAACACTAATTTACTTTGTATAATTATATCTACTCCGATAATATGAACAAATGCGCAGTGTAAACTTTGTACGACGCTTCCATAACCGATTCGTTTAAATAGATCATTATTTAAGCAAATAAAGTTTGCATACTTTTAAGGGCATTTATCATGATCAATTTTATGTGTAGTAATAAAGGCCTCCGAATGGACTTAGCCTTCACACAGTTTTTGTCTCTAGGCATCACAAAGAGTCAACCCTCCTGCAACCACCCTTACTTAACCTAACCTACAAGGGAAATTAAAGAAATGCGATTAAGCTCTAAAGTCTTTAACTTGGTCAAACGACCACAGATTTTAATGAGTTATGTCGTAAACGATGGCTAATTAAAGCCCAAATATAATTTTCGTTCGTAAAAAAATTTTATTACACCCTGGATTAGGATATTTTCGGTACCGCACTAACAAAACCCACAGTACATATTAGTAGTCTGACCAGTAGCTACATTGTCGTCGACTCCATGAAGACGCAATCTAAGTATAATCAATGTGATGTTCAGTGAATGGTTGACAAATTCAATTCAATTTATCCAACAATTACTTGACTTTTCAATTGCCATGCAAACCCGAAATATTGTGATTGCCTTTATGGAATAATGGTAAACCATTGTGCCACTGTTTGCTCCCCTTGGCCAGGCCACTTTAATGTTTGTCGCCAGCTTTTCGCAGTATTTATGCCTTTGCATCTTTAGTCATGGCTCGGAAAATATGGCGATAAACATGTCAGTTGTGTGTGTGTGTGTGTGTATGCTTTTCACTTGTTGTTGGCCACAAACACACACACGCACAACGTGCCAGACAAAATGACGATGCTGATAACACATAGTTACTAACATAATACATACTTGTCATACTTGCACTCGCATATCATTTGATTTACGCTTTGTGTCGCACTTGGTGATATATGCGCTGCCACGCCCTGCGACCTAGCCAGCCATAGCCTCTGCCCCCCATCCCAATTTTGGGGGTAGCTAAATGGCAATGTATTCAAACATTTCAGTTTTGGGCTTGATGTCAGCTCAGACCCAACCATAATTGAAGGCACATCATTCACACACATACGCACTGGAGATGTCCTCGTGACATATTAAAATATCGCGGTCCTAAAAATACAGGAATAGACAAGTCCCGAAATCAGGGTGTAAACAGCTCGGTAATTGTGACTGATTCTGTGGTTAAATGAGATCTTATGCCAACGGTTCCGTTCTGAAAATGTGTTTTGGATCAAATTTAAGCCGTTTGGCCTGAGCGTTGTTGAACCAGTTGGCCAGTCAACCCATCGATAAGATATTTATTTATATACATAAAAGGGTTCCATGTGTGTAAAAAGGGTTTATCGATTAGTTTCAAACTCATTTTTAAAGCTAATCATACCGAAATATGAAGTAAGTCCCATGTGTTCTACCTATCGCTTTCGACCCTAAAAACGACCTAAATGTTATGGGAATAGGGTCGTTTTTGGGGTCAAAATCGATTTGTAGAACACATGGGAGTGACATTCAAATTTTGGAATTTCATCCCTCAAAAATACCAAAATGGAAAAACTGTTGTATGAAAATCTTTTGTTTTTCATCCGAACAATTCCAAACTTATTTTCACATTTTTGAAAATCCGAAAAATTGGCGAAAGAAATACTGTCTTTCAATCGATCGGACCCAAAATCTTTTTGAAAGCTCTTTTGGAAATTTCAATACAAATGTATTCACTTTTGTTGGAAAATCCACACACCCAAATATCAAGCTGCACATACAAAAATATGAAATGCAATACTTTGAAATTTTCGAAAATATTCCACGATGTATGGTTTTTATTCGATCATACTCATATTATTTTTATACCCTTGCAGAGGGTATATTAAAATTGTCACGATGTCTGTAACGCAGTGAAGGAAGCATTTCCAACCACAAAAAGTATATATATTTTTGATCAGCATGACGAGCTGAGTTCATTTCCGTTTGTCCGTCTGTCCGTCTGTTTCTATGCTATCTCCTCCCTCAGTTTTGAAGCTATCTTGACCAAACTTTGCAAAAAGTCTTTAAATACAAATTCGCTGCACATTTGTCGGAATCGGCCGGATCGGATGACTATATCATATAGCTGCCATAGAACGATCGGTCCAAAAACTAGTTCTAATGAGAAAAACTTTTTTGTTTTCCATTGTAGCGTCACCAATCGTGGTATGTATAAGTTTTATATGCTTCCACACAATTCTGGAAAAATTTATAAAAATCGGATAACTATAGCATATAGCTGCCATATAAACGATCGATCCAAAATCTAGTTCTAGTGGGAAAAACTTTTTTGTTTTCCATCGTAGCGTCACCAATCGTAGTATATATTAATTTTATATAATTCCACACAATTCTGGAAAAATTTATCAAAATCGGATGACTATAGCATATAGCTGCCATATAAACGGTCGGTCCAAAAACTAGTTCTAGTGAGAAAAACTTTTTTTTATCAATGGTAGCGCCTTTCAAAAACTGCAAGGGTATTTAAAACATAGGCGTAGCCGATGTTAGCCCTCTATTTTTAAAGCTTTAAATAACAAAATATTACCATCGGGATTTTGAAAATTTTGAAAGTCTGGAAAATTGTCCGTATGAACGAAGAGACCTCAGAGATGGTAAGAGCTAGAGGTTTGAGGTGTATGGAACATATATTTCTTATACTTGCAGGCAGATCAAGTTTATTTTCAATTTTTGCCACGCCCCCTGCCTCCCCCGCAAATTAAAAAAAACGAAATAACTCGCACAATTTTCAAGATAGATAGTTCGAACATTCTAGACATATATTTTACTACTTATTATGAATCGACCCGCCATACATCGTTTTTCGATCAGATGAACGATATTAGAGCTATACGTAAAAGAAAATAAAAACCAACGACAACAACAATACCACAGCGATTGGTAGAACTTACGAGAAAGAGAGAGCGAGAGGGCAATAGCTAACTGGTAATTTCCCAATTGGACCTTGCTTGACAGCAGGATCCAATGGGACTGCGCCGCTCTCAGTTATCAGTTACATACAAACAGGTACAGAGTATATTACAGTCGGGCCTGACCGACTTTCTAACTTGTTTAAAATTCTGTTTATGTACATTGTATTTCAACACTGTTTTCCAACACTATTTACCAAGAGCACTTCAACATTGTTTTTCAACACTGTTTATGTACATTGTTTTCCAACACTGTTATAACAGTGTTTTCCAACAATCTTTTTAAAACATTGATTCCCAGCACAGTTTCCAACATTCTTTTTCAACAATGTTTATTAAAACTGGTTTAAACACTATTTTCCAGCACAGTTTTTGAACTTTACTTTTCTGTTTTACAACACTATTTTATAACACTGTACATTCGTTTATTCTAGGTTCAGAAATAGCCAGGCACCCACTTCAATGATATAGCAGATATTTTGCTTCCGTAGCAGCTGAGAATTATTATTAAATGACTAAAATAAATTATTCCATCTGGAATGAGGCTTTAATACTTTAATATTCTTCTACTCTTCTAAAAGTCAAAATTTTCTTATTAGATAATATAAAGCTACATAATATCGACGCCCCAATTAGAAATTTTTTGGCGTTCTGAAACGACAAAAGTTCGATCGAAATTATGTTGTTTTTTGCTGTCGAAAATATGTTGATTTGAAACCAAACAATTTTCAGTAGAAATTATAACTACTAAAAAAAAAACATGATTTTTGCCCTTTGTTTATTAATATAAATAATTAAGGAAAATATTAATTTTTTAAATCTGACTGAATGCACAATATGGATTATGTAAGATGCTGCCATAACTGAGTTTAAATAATTTCGTACAAAAATTAATAATTGAAGAAAATAAACTTTGGATACTTTGAGGAGCAAATATCATGCTTTTTTATAAGCATAAACGTAGAATATATCGTTTCAAATCTGTTAAAATTCTTTTGATGACAAAATGAAGCCGTTTTATACAATCGAAATAATGTCAATCTGAAACGACACAATTACGATCAAAAATAAGTCGTTTTTTCGAGTAGAAATGATGTAATTTTGAAACGAAACAATTACGATTGAAATTTTGTCGTCGAAACCATCGCCCTTAATAAATATAACTATGCAAATTTTGATTTGACTCTTTAGTGTTTCTTTTTGACCAGTGTTGCTCGATAGCAAATTAACATCGAACTGCTCGCCCTGAAGCGCTGGCTGCAATTGACTCCCTAAAAAGCAATGAGGCATTACTTTGGTAAGCAATCGGCTCGTGTGTTGCCGAATGTGGTAAGCACCAAGGACTTATTTAAATTCATAAAATCAATTTATATAGTCGAATTTCAAAATATCAAAACACCTTATTGAAATTATTCTTTTTCGGTTCTGTTCAAAATTGGCTTGCATCCCTTCTCGATATAGTTCGTAGCTCTAATCAATGCCTTCATGGATTTAAGCACAAGTCTAAGTCAGCCACAAATTGAAAGCTTGTTACCCCACATTGATAAGTTCTGCCATGATTTCTTTCACATTTTGTCACGCGTCCATCTCGAACATTGAGTAATATGTGTAGACAGGCCATTTGGAGTTTAAGTGGCAATACGATTTGAATTCTCGAATATGTATGTACGCGTATGTACGTACGTACATATGTGCGGGTGTTAGTTAGTGATCCCCGGGTAGGTCCCTTGGGTTGTATGGGATTTGCTTGTTGATTGGTTTGCAATTTTTTCCATTTTTCATTTTTCCATTTTCTATGGTACGCTGATTATCCCCTCTCATCTCTCTGGCCCACTTTTTTTCTTCTTCTGAATAATGCTGCTCTATCCGCTCTTAGCACTCTTCAGCTTCTTCTTTGGTTGGCCGGGGAAAGGGCGGGGGTGGTAGTGGTTGGGGTGGGTGGTACAGCTGGCGCTGAGAGTTTAGTTTCATTTTATTGCATATTTTTAGGAGCCGGCACATGAATGTTATGGCCTTGGCTGTAATTTGTGTGTCAGAATCAGCAACAGCAGTCGAGCAGCAAATTATGTAACTACACTTGAACACAACTACACAATGACCAGATATTACGGCTAGCGAATAGATGGGATACCCAGGCTTGCGGGTGCGGTAGTCCGGGATATATGTGTATGAATTGTATGTATGTATATGTGTAATGCATGAGCATTACTATATATTACGAGCCTTTTGTTGCTTAAACAAAACAGCGCGGCTCAAACGGGTCGAACGGTACGGAAAAAGAAAATCGACAAAAATATGAAGAACTAAGTGGGAAAAAGTAAAAGTAAAGTGGCTCGACTAGGTTGCTACCCTCAAACAGATTGTTTGTTTGGGAATTGCATTTTCGAAACTAAATCTTGCGAATAAAAAGCTTTTTGCCCTAAAACTTGGTATTTATAAATATTATCAGATAAAATTGGATTAACATATCGTTTAACTTCTTAAGAAACAATTTTCAAAGATTGATTTTTCGGTTATATTATCTTTTCAGCTTCTTAGCTCCCACTTTTTTATACACTTGAAAAGTGTATATTAATTTTGCCCAGAAGTTTGTAACGCATAGAAATATTCATTTCCGACCCCATAAACTACATATATATTCTTGATCAGGACGACGAGCTGAGTTCATTTCCGCTTGTCCGTCCGTCCGTCCGTCCGTCTGTCCGTCTGTCTGTCTGTCTGTCTGTCCGTCTGTCTGTCTGTTTCTACGTGTTTCTGAGGGACTACAGTTTTAAAGCTATCGAGCTGAAATTTTGCACATAATCTTCTTTTTACTGCACGCAACTAATATGTCGGAACCGGCCGGATCGGATGACTATATCATATAGCTGTCATAGGAACGATCGGTCGAAAAATAAGTCTTTGTGAGAAAAACTTTTTTGATTTCCATCGTAGCGTCACCAATCGTAGTATATATTAGTTTTATATGTTTCCCCACAATTCGGAAAAAATTGATCAAAATCGGATGACTATAGCATATAGCTGCCATAGAAACGGACGGTCAAAAAAATACTTCTAGTGAGAAAAACTTTTTTGTTTTCCATCGTAGCGTCCCCAATCTTAATATATATTAGTTTTATATGCTTTGACATAATTTCGAAAAAATTTATCAAAATCGGAGGACTATAGCATATAGCTGCCATTGGACCGATCGGACGGAAAATGTATTTTACTGAGAAAAGTTTTTTTGTATGGTATCAAATTTTTATTATCAATGATTTAAAAATTGTAAATATTTGATATCTATATCCTATATATATTTTACCGGTTAAATCAGTTGGAGTAATCTTTTTCAAGTGTATTAGAACTTCGGCACAGTCGAAGTTAGCTTTGCCTTCTCGTTTTTTTCTTTATTCCGTTCTTTTTATTTTTTATCATACTACAATCTTTTTCCTAAAGTTCATATATTTTTTCATCCTCTTTTCTGTATTCTTCACATTAAGTGTTTTCCTTTCTTTTTTTTCTTCCGCCTTTCTCTTAACTTAAAGCCCTCTTCCCGTTGAAACTTTGACTTCAGTGCGATTGAAGTACTTAATCTTCAGGTACGCCAGGGATCCGCTTGAAAATGGTGTCTTAACGTCATACCCTTGCCACCAAACTGTGTATACCCGTTGTATACCGGCGGCTCTATTGTAAAAATACAGAAAACCAAACGAAATCCCGCATATGCTTTGAGGCATACACAACAGCACAGCGGGACAACAGAGCCACAAATGCCGTGAAGTGGATCGGGGCGTGCGGGTGGTGGGGTGACAACAGCTTGCATAAATTTGTATTGACAGACTGCGCAATGGAATAACTGCTAACTTCCATTTCGCCGTCTGCCCACTGAGGCTGCATGATGTCTTTGTCAAATATGCGGAGTGGCTGACGAAAAGAGGCTCCTTCTGCTTCTTCTGCAATCTCAATGGGAAGTCGAGCTGGCCCCAATCCGCACCGCCTACTGTGTGAGCCTGCACAATGATTTGTCATGTGAAATGTGCGTGAAAAAAACTGAAAGGCAATCGGAAGGGAAGTTAAATGGATGAAGCGAGAAGGGGATTGACTATAAGTAGCTTGCGAAAGGTGATGGAGCCACAGTGGGGGAAAAGTTTGTCGAGTGTTTTGCCAAAAGTTTTTGGGAAAACAGTAAAGCCAAGGGGGAGAGATTTGGGCAAATGGCAATGTTTGTGGTTTTATTCATTCTCGCCAGGCTTATCAACGAGGTCAGCCACGAGGCAGAGAACAGGTACATAATTCCTTGTGCAATGGCGTTTTATTCTTCTAAGAAAATCCATTGAGGTTAGTCGTTAGCTTCATCTTAAATCTTCAAATTAAAATACAAAAGCGAACGACAAACAAAAAAGAAATGTTTTTCAGCTTGAAAATTAAAATAATTTCAAAATCCAAAGACAAGTAAGTGTAAAAGAATTGATCGAGTGAACTGCAATTGCATCCCGTTGCCGTGGAGATCTGTTTTGTGTGCCCAAATCAACTGATTGGCGAAACAGTGTTCTGCCCTTTCTAATGAACGTTGTTTTCTTCAAGTACTGCGTGTGTCACTAAGGACCGTTTTTATATATTGCTGATAAAATTACAGGTAACCTAAACTTGTTGATAAGAGAAATATCGTTGTCATAAGTCAACTTTTGCTTGTCACTGGGCGCTAACTTAGTGCTAGATATGCTATCGATAACATTCCTATCGATATTAGTACAATTACAGCTGGTGGTATCAGTATCACTTCAATGGAGCATACTATAGCCGTGTTCAGCAGAGGAACTTGTTGCCTGATCAATGATATATTTCTTGGTAATTTACGTAGCCTACTTTTCACCTTCGGTTTAATATGATATCTACATGAAGCTTTTAACAAGACCCCCAAAAAGTATGGTGAATAATAAGAGCAGTTTTATTAAGCTGATCAGTGATCAAGTGTCTCTGCTGAACGCGCTCCTATTTCTTTGATATATGCTCCTCTACAATGATATCTTAAATTGGCAAACATGATACTTGATCAGTCGCGATCAGCAAAAAGATCATTGAAAATGTATAATTGATCAGTGAGCTATTTCTTTTGCTGAACTGTCAACATTTTTGAGATTTTCGAAAAGTGTGACCAATTGGCTCGAAGATGCCACGTTTTTACAAATATAAAGTATTTAACTGACATCAATTTATGAAACCGAAATGCCTTGAGTCCTACTTAAAGCATAAGGTACACAGTTTGTTCAGAGATGATCCATGCTTTTTATCCTCCGCCTTCCCAGCTCAGACACTTACAGAGTTGCAGCTAGCGATTGTACTCCAATAAGAAAATTACAACAATGTTTGATGTTTCTAGCTCCACTATCGTTCATCTTATCATTTACAAATTTGGTGGATCAATAAATAATAATGCTTATTGCTATATGTCAATCCACCAACAAAATTGTAAGAGATATGAGTTTTTTTTTTTTTTAATTGCGGGGGAGGAAAATTAACTTGATTTGTCTACAAGTATATGAAATTCAAATTCTATACACTTTAATCCCCTAGCTCTTACCATCTCTGAGATCTCTTCGTTCATACGGGCATGGCTATATCGACTTGGCTGTTAGTGATGATTAAGAATATATAGGAGCTCAGATCTGTAGATTGTGATCGCAGACAAAATGTAGTCTTTAAAATGCGTGAACTTAATTACCTCAATTGGCCTGTTTATTCTGAAGAGAAATATCGATATCGATGTTTTCCAACAAAATATCAATATCGAAATTATACTTTACCAATATCGACAAAAGATCGATATAGATATTTCTCGAATATCCGACATCTCTTGTTTTCACTGATCGCCGCATGAAGTAGTGATAATCTAGAAGGCCTGCATTCTGTCAAGTTTTCAATGTGAATAGCTTGCCAATTGACATGTTAAAAATATGCTGATATGTCGATCAATAGACATGAAACATAAAGTATATCAGTGAGTACTTTTTTGAACAGCTAAAAAACTAACAAAGACTATTACCGCTAGTAATTAGTTCTGAACTTAAGATTTTAATTTTAAGATATTGACCTGCCAAAATGAAGCAAAACAAAAATTTTTTAAATTTTTGTGCAACTTTAATTTTAGGTTCTTGTTCTTGAACCGATTTAAATTTAACCTGAACCTTAATCAAAAGACATATAGAACATCAATACTAATTATAAGTACAAAATGTTATAAATTTTTTGCGACAGACGAAACCTTATTGAGGTAGTTAACCCAAAATCTTATTCATAAGTCTTCTGACTAACTCTGAGGCACCCATGAACTTTTCGAGAGATCTTCAAACCAGCTGAAGTCAAAATCTTTCTTTCTAAATGTTTAGTCTAACATTATTAATAAACGTGACAATTTTAATATACCCTCTGCAAGGGTATAAAAAATACGAAATATACATTGAATCAGCGGTGGGCACAAAATTTGAGTTTGGAAACCTTGATTCTTGTATTTTTGCAGCCGTGGCACAAATAAGCTTGCAAAAATCATAAATAGCATGCGCGCTTACAAAATTTTGAATGAACCTGTCTTATAGGAAATTCTTTAACGATTTCAAATATGCTACCCTGAATAAAATACACAATATTTTGGTAGTTTGGTCCACTTTCAGGTAGAATATTTAGAAAACTGAGTATCGAATCGTATTTTTTGTTGGTTTCTTTCGATTGATGTATTTATTAAGTGTATATTAACTGTTTGCTTTGTGTTTCTCCAAATAAATCGCAATATTTTGCTACTTTGATGGACAATGAAAAAAATGTATGAGTTTATATATTTGCCATATTTACAAAAAAACGATTTTTGTTTATTCCTTTACCTAATTCAAAAAGTTCCAGCGGCCCGCAGCTGCCTCTGCGACTGTTACAGGTAAAATAGGTAAGAAAGACATGGCAAAATGAGGGCCACTTTAACGTGTTGACCTCATCTTCAGATCCACTTTTTCATCTCTGCTGCATGAGAAATAATGAATAGAGTTAGAATCCAATAGTTTTAGTTTAAAAATGATATCCCTACATATTATAGTTTTACTTTGTTTTTAAAAATTGGATTTTTTCAATTCTATAAACTAGGTAACTATAACTCTCTTATCTTAGAATGTATATTTTTGGTTTTTTAAAATTTTAAATTAATTTTTAATTTAACCCTCTAGGGCCCAGATTTTTTTTCCCATGAAAAAATTATTTTTGGGCTCATTATGTCTTAAAAGTAAATGTTTGTTCTGGAAAAGTTTTACTTTTTGCACGGATCGAGTTTTATTGGTCTAAAACCTTGGACTGCCTAGAGGCGGCTTTGGGAAAGTAGGCAAAAAAAATTTTCAGTACAAAATTTTGTTGTTTACACGTTTTATTATAAAGAAAATAAAGAAACATAACAATTCAAACTAAAGTGACTTAAATTTATAAAACTTCAAAATATTTTATTTTAACACTTGAAAAGTGTATATTAATTTGGCCGAAGTTTGTAACGCATAGAAATAATTTAGACAAAATATCCGGCCGAGTTTATTTTTTTTTCCCCCGCTTCCTTGTGTCTGTTTCCGCGACTGTCCCGTTTAAGTATGGAATTTTGCCCAAGCTCTTTTACAGAATAACGGATAAATTATGAAACGTTAAGAACTAGTTCTAGTTAAAAACTTTTGTTTTCCATCGTACGTCACTAATCTTGGTATGTTGTTTTTATGCTTCCACATAATTCTGGAAAATGTATCAAAACGATCTTATAGTCTAAAGTCGGTCGAAAAATGTTTGTGAGAAAAACTTTTTGTTTTCCATCGTAGCTCTCAATCTGGTTTTTGTTTTTATGTTTCCAATCTGAAAAATTTATCAAAACGGACTAGATATAGCTGTGTAAACGGTCGGTCTAAAAACTATCTAGTGAAAAACTTTTTGTTTTTATCGTAGCGTCCTAATCTTGGTATTTGTTTTATATCCATTTGGAAAATGTATCATCGATCTATAGATATAGGCCGTCGAAAATGGTTTACTAGAAAAGTTTTTTTTATGGTATCAATTTTCTTATCAATGATTTATTTTTATTTTTCTGGTTAAATCAGTTGAGTAAACGTTTTCAAGTGTATTCAAACTTCGGCACAGTCGAAGTTAGCTTTGCCTTCTCGTTTTTGATGAAAATCGTAGAAACAATCTTTTTGCTGGGAAAGGCACAAGTTTATATTACATTTACGGCATACAAGTGCAACCAGGAAGCTTACAGGATTTTTTGCCAGCGCGTCACAAAAACATCGGAAAATGCTCGACGCCATCATAACGTACATCATTATACGGAATGAAAGTTTTCTTCCCTGTGTACTTATTTTCATTTTCAGCAACTTGTCCTGGGCGCCCTGGTCCTTTTGGCAGATAAGGAGTTTGTAGCATGCAAAGCATGTATGCGATCTCTGTTTGAAAGCTTGGAAGTTGGTATCTTGCGTTGTTAGCGTCGGGCTGGTTTATTCGGTTTATTCGTTTCAGTGCTTGAGGTGAATTCGATGCAATCGAAGTTGAGGGTGACAACAATTTCGCAAGCGGAGTAGGACTTCCGCTTGAAGTTATACAAATCTCTGCATCCAACATAGAGTCCGACATATTTACCGCTCTTTCAATCGCTTCTTGATCTTCCTCATTGACAGGAAACGCTGCCTCGCAAACATCACCAGTCAAATCGTCCTCCAATTCTTCTTCTCCGTCCGTATCAATGTCAAAATCATTCGAATTCAAAAATTTTTCAATTTCCACATCGGATAGAGCTGATAGCTGATAGCATTTGTCGTCGTTCCATGTCTACTAAATCAATTATTTGGACTTAAATATGTCTAAGGTTGTTTCACTTTCAAACTTACCTTAAAATTTTTTTTCCCGAATTGTCCCAAGACCGCCTTTAAGACGGGATACCTTATAAAAGCAATAAAAAGCTAACGAAAACTTTTTTTTAGTGTTGGTTTTTTATTTTGCATCCTTGAGACTATCAGCAACACGGAAATAATTTTGTTTCAAGCAGCAAACTTTTTTAAATATTAAAAAAAAATGTTGTTAATCGAACTCTTTGCAAAATAATTATTGCGTCCGAATTCCACAAAATTTTAGCTTCAAATGACTGTAGCAGCTGGCGCAAGCTGTAGAATGTATTCCAAACGCAACGAACATAATTTTGGGACTTCTCCGAATTAGAAAAACGCAAAACGAAGACAAAAATGAGAAAAGCGAATAACGGTGTTTTGAACTTTGCTCGTCTAGAGGCGTTCTTGGGCACTAGAGGGTTAAATTTAAACAAAAAATTCGAAAAAAAATTAATTTTTGGTTAATAATTTTAAAAACTAAAAGCCTTAAAAAAAAACAGAAAAAATTTTAAATGGGTAAGAATATTTTTTTTAGTTACTACAAATTTTGACTTTGATAACCCATAAAAGAGCATCAAATAGCAAATAGTGCGTAGCAACCTCTTCAAACATTTTATGGGTTGAACAATTTTTCTATCTACAGCAAAGTTGTAGGTATCGAATGGGAGAAAAAATATGCGAAACAAACTTACCCGAAAAAATTGCATCTTGTGGCTCAAAATCGCAAAAATTTCAATTTTTTAACAATTTTTCTACAATTTTTGGTCAATAACTCGACCACACATCCACAAATATGTCGGTGAACTAGTTCTGTTAGAAAAACTTTTTTTTTTTCCATCGTAGCTTCACCAATCTTGGTTTGTATTAGTTTTATATGCTTCCGCGTAATTCTGGAAAAATTTATCAAAATCGGAAGCATAGATATAGTGATATAAAGGTCGGTCTAAAACTAGTTCTTGAAAATTTTTGTTTTCTATCGTAACGTCCTTAATCTTGGTATTTAGTTTTATAGCTTTTACGCATTTGAAAATCTATCAAAATGATACTATATAGATAGACGATCGGTCGAATTTTAAATTTTTTTGGTATCAAATCTTTCATCAATGATTTAAAATTTTTAAATATTTGATATCTATATCTATATATTTTACCGGTTAAATCATTTGAGTAAACGTTTTCGTGTATTAAAACTTCGGCCAGTCGAAGTTAGCTTTGCCTTCTCTTTTTTGCTTTATTTCGAATGAAAAAAATGTTTTTTCATTTCTCTTATGGCTATTATTACATAGAAAATATTAGTTTATTGTTGTTATTTTTTTTTAATTTAATTTAGATTTATTAAGATTTCTTAGCGCTACAAGTACAGAAAATACTTATAACTAAAGCCTAATCACAAAAGTTTTGACAATGGATAATAAACATACATATATATTAAGTTCCCTATCTTAAGATTACATTACATTTTATTAAATTGTTTGTTGTTAAATTATTATTAATTTCTATGATTTTGGTGTGTGTCTAATCTAATTTTGTTGTTTTTTGTATTCGCCTTTAGATTATGACAATTTATTTTTGGTGGAGACTAAATTATTTCTTCTTTTGGAAGTAGAAAAAGTATGAGTTCAAAAGAGATAGGATGGTTGTTTTTGACTGTAATATGTTATGTAATTTAATTAAGGCTCTAAACTGTATCCGAATTCAAGTCAATATTAAATATTTTCTCTTGTGTACAATGAAATATGGTCCGTTCTTTTCTTATTGAATATATATCTGGCTATATCATTAAATGCTACATTCAATTTTTCTGAATTGCTAATCGAGTCACATTTACCAAACACTTCTATTCCATAAAAATAGACTCGATGCCAGGTATGTTTTTAGCTATTAATAATTTTGTTTGAGTGGGTAAGAAAGGTTGACTAAATCTTAATTTGTCTTAGTTTTCCGTTGTTTTCTACTGCTTTATTAATATGATCGTCCCAGGATAAGGTATTTTGAAGGTGAATCCAAGATTTCTTCTACGTATTCAATGGGATTATCGTTAATTTGGAGTTGCTGTGAGCAATTCGTTTGGGAGGGTTTTTGTATATAACCATACATTTCGATTTTTGGGTTAATCCTTTTCTTGGCCGCACTCACCAACTTTTCCTTAGATCATTATTATGAAATACATGATCATCACGTTTGGCTTAATTAGCATCGGGACATACATTAATATTTGTAGATGACCAGCAGTCATATGGGCGGCGCGACATGTTTTAAGAAGAGGACGTCGTCACTCAGATAGATGACATAAAATTTCTTGAGTCTCGGAAATATTTGTTTTCGTCAATTTTTTGTTTCAGTATGTCGTGGTCGACCATGTCAAAATATGAAATAGTGTATTGTGTATGAAATAGAGATGAAATATGTTAATTGTTGACATCCATTGAATTTGATGACCCTGGTTCTGATGATCTCAATCTTCTCGAGGGTGGTTCAAAATCATCATCTGAGTCTTCATTATCATTCATTATAATCTGAATATAAAGGATTCAATGGCATATCTATTTCTGTGGTCCATCATCTTCAAAATCGGGTACCCAATCTACATCGAGCAAATTGGTCGGATTGGTGTAAACAGTTTCAGCTTGCTGGGACTGTCTATCCACCGGAGCGGGAGGTATAGGTAGTGGGACACCATCAGGCTAGCTCACGGTCAGTAAAAGCAGGGGTCACTCCAGAAAAGCATCTCGCCCATATATATTTTTCCTACCCCCCATTGCAGTAAGTTTTTTCATCCCCTTTCAGATATATATTTTTTTCAACTTCCTTTTGTTCAATCCATGAGAAGAATTAATGCATGCGTAACACCTGTATGCATCATGTCCGGTTGGGTCACTCACCCAAATTACTGGCTTCATAAAAGAAAAATGTGCTTCTTTTAGATGTTTCCAATCCAAAAGTCTTATGCAAAAGAGGCTTGAGGCTCGTTTTTATACACTTGAAAAGTGTATATTAATTTTGCCCAGAAGTTTGTAACGCATAGAAATATTCATTTCCGACCCCATAAACTATATTTATTCTTGATCAGGACGACGAGCTGAGTTCATTTCCGCTTGTCCGTATATCATACTGTCACTATATCATATAGCTGCCATAGGAACGATCGGTCTAAGAACAAGTTCTAGTTAGAAAAACTTTTTTGTTTTCCATCGTAGCGTCACTAATCTTGGTATATGTTAGTTGTATATGCTTCCACATAATTCTGGAAAAATGTATCAAAATCGGATCACTATAGCATATAGCTGCCATGGGCACGATCGGTCAAAAAATACGTCTTTGTGAGAAAAACTTTTTTGATTTCCATCGTAGCGTCACCAATCGTAGTATATATTAGTTTTATATGTTTCCCCACAATTCGGAAAAAATTGATCAAAATCGGATGACTATAGCATATAGCTGCCATAGAAACGGACGGTCAAAAAAATACTTCTAGTGAGAAAAACTTTTTTTTTCCATCGTAGCGTCCCCAAAAATATTTATCAAAATCGGATGACTATAGCATATAGCTGCCATAGGAACGATCGGTCGGAAAATGTGTTTTACTAAGAAAAGTTTTTTTTTATGGTATCAAATTTTTATTTTCAATGATTTAGAAATTTTAAATATCTGATAATTATATCCTATATATATTTACCGGTTAAATCAGTTGGAGTAACGTTTTTCAAGTGTATTTAAACTTCGGCACAGTCGAAGTTAGCTTTGCCTTCTCGTTTATTGATCTTGTTGTTGGAATGCTCCCAAACTGAAATATCG
Source organism: Lordiphosa mommai (assembly GCA_018904225.1). NCBI lineage: Eukaryota > Metazoa > Arthropoda > Insecta > Diptera > Drosophilidae > Lordiphosa > Lordiphosa mommai. Next base: position 1,118,393 of record JAEIFT010000047.1, read on the forward strand.
CGCCCACCGCTGCTCTAAATTATTATTGTCTCGTTGCACAAAACACGCATGATAAACCAAAGACGCAACCATACATCGCGTAAACAAGAAAAACAAGTAAGAAAGTCGGTCAAGCCCGACTGTAATATACTCTGTACCCGTTCAGGTCGCCGCTCGAATTGGCTCCCGATTATATTTAACCTAACTCCAAAATTGCGGGATAACTGAGGTGTTTTTCAAATTGCGGGGGTGGCAACTCTACTATCGTTCATCTGATCGGAAAACGGTGTATGGGGGCTCGATAGGTAATGATGAGTAGAATATATGTCAAGAAGGTTCAAACAACCTAACTCCAAAATTGCGGGATAATTGAGGTGTTTTTCAAATTGCGGGGGTGGCAACTCTACTATCGTTCATCTGATCGGAAAACGATGTATGGGGGCCCGAGAGGTAATGATGAGTAGAAAATATGTCTAGAAGGTTCAAACAACCTAACTCCAAAATTGCGGGATATTTGAGGTGTTTTTCAAATTGCGGGGGTGGCAACTCTACTATCATTCATCTGATCGGAAAACGATGTATGGGGGCTCGATAGGTAATGATGAGTAGAATATATGTCAAGAAGGTTCAAACAACCTAACTCCAAAATTGCGGGATATTTGAGGTGTTTTTCAAATTGCGGGGGTGGCAACTCTACTATCGTTTATCTGATCGGAAAACGATATATGGGGGCTCGATAGGTAATGATGAGTAGAATATAATGTCTAGAAGGTTCAAACAACCTAACTCCAAAATTGCGGGATATTTGAGGTGTTTTTCAAATTGCGGGGGTGGCAACTCTACTATCGTTCATCTGATCGGAAAACGGTGTATGGGGGTTCGATAGGTAATGATGAGTAGAATATATGTCTAGAAGGTTCAAACAACCTAACTCCAAAAAATTGTGAAAGATATTAAGTTTTTTTTCAATTTGCGGGGAGGCAGGGGGCGTGGCAAAAAAAAAACTAAACTTATCGCCGCAATTATAAGATATGTTCCATACACCTCAAATCTCTATCTCTTACCATCTCTGAGATCTCAGCGTTCATACGGACAGACAGACGGACAGACGGACATGTCTATATCGACTCGGCTGTTGATGCTGATCAAGAATATATATACTTTATAGGGTCGGAGATGCTTCCTTCTGGCTGTTACATACATTTGCACAAACCCAATATACTCTTTGTACCTTCGGTACAGAGTATAAAAATTAAATTCAAGTTGACAGCAAACAGCTCTTCAGCGTTCGTCTATATTGAACAAAAAATGTAGAAAAATTGTTAAAAAATTTTTTACGATTTTGAGGCACAAGATGCAATTTTTTCAGGTAAGTTTGTATCGCATATTTTTTCTCCCGTTCGATACCAACAACTTTGCTGAAGACAGAAAAAAAAATTTCTCTCGGTTTACGAGATATAGCCGTATCAAAATATCGAAAAAGTTGTCAAAATCCAGTTTGACCAAAAAAATAGATGATAGCATAAAATCGAAACCCGAACCATTTTGGCAAAAGTAATAATGCAGACTTTCTAGTTTTTGCAAGTACTTTCAGTGGCGATTCTCAACAATTGGTTCAGAATCGATGACCGTAAAAATGTTGCGCAGTGTTATCTATCATACGCCATTTTAAAAATTTTATTATTTCATTTGATTCAAAAGTTATGATTTTTGTAACGAGAAAACTCAAATGGCGCCACGACGAATAGTTCAGCCCAAGAATCGGCCGGGCACACTGCGTGTATTTTGTTTTTGTTATTCACTTCGATGCGAAGCAATTGCTTGTGCGACAGAGTGGCGGCAGTTGCCAATAAATAATGTCGAACGGTGAATTAATTTACTTGAAGAGAAAAATTTTCTGAATTATGTTTAAGTTGGAAAAATGAGAGATTTGGTATCGAAAAGGGAACCATCGATTGATGAGCCTTTGTAACAATCAAATCGTTCTAGCCTTTTCAGAATGAAAAAATACGCCATCTCCATACAAAGTCATAGATATTTGATTTTTTGTACAAATATTGCAAATGAAAATAAAAATCAGTTTGGCTCCACCCTAGTACATAACTCTCGCACCTGCTCCTGCCCCTGCCCCTATTGCTGGTGCTATAGAATTCTTTTGTCTTCTGGTTGCCACAAGGTTGCCAGGCAAATGTGGCACATCCTGCGCACATGTCGCATGTTCATCAAATCACACGCTTAGCAAATCCTTGACAAATATTGTGATTTCATTTAGCCGCAGTTTCTCTTTGCCCCTTTGTTTACTTTATGCTATTTAAGGCATAGCAAAAAAAAATGAAAAATTATGGGAAATGCTTTCACAGTTGATGCTTAATATGCTTAAGTACACAAAACAAAACAACAACAAAAAAAAAGAACAGCAACAGCAATATGCGCCATAATGAAATGAATGAATGAATGCATGTGGCAAAAATAATTTTCAATAGTTTCCAGGCCATAAAATGCAAACAAAAATGAAGCCTTCAATGCCAGCAACAACAACAACTTATCAAACAAATTATATATACAAATATAAGTGTACTTACATACGCATGTATATAAATATATACATATATGTGATACGAGTATATAAAAAATAAAACGAAAGCAGAGCATGAAATCAATAATAACAATTTATAAATGTTTATTAAATAATTTATATGCCCGTTTCAGTTGAACCCTCTGGGGAGTACGGCCAAGGGTATGATTGGAATCACGAAAAGGAAATGACAGAGCACACAAACGGCACGAATCCATAAATATATGCTTTCAGATGGAATCTGTAGAATCACAACTCAAACAGGGGGTTCGCTTCGAATGGAAGTTTTGTATTATTTGCTGAAATGTTTTCAGATGTCAAGGCTACAGTTTAAAAGTAGGTTTATTGAGTTCGAATTGTTCCCATTAAACCTATGGTCAAAACTAACGTGGACCATCTTTGGGGTACATTCTTACCCCAGTACATTTGTATGAGAATCAATCAAATTCAAATGGCAACACGAAAATTTAAAATTCAATAGTATTTGGCTGCGTGCATGCAATACGCTACGGATTTGTGTTTTACTGCCATTTAAAAACAAGTTTATTATTTTAAATAAAATAGTTTACAAATTGCACTCAACTGTCAATTTTGATAGTACCAATTTTATGTGGTATCGAAAACAAGTCGAGTATTTTTATACACTTGAAAAGTGTATATTGATTTTGCCCAGAAGTTTGTAACGCATAGAAATATTCATTTCCGACCCCATAAACTATATATATTCTTGATCAGGACGACGAGCTGATTTCATTTCCGCTTGTCCGTCCGTCCGTCTGTCTGTCTGTCTGTCTGTTTCTACGCAAACTAGTCCCTCAGTTTTAAAGCTATCGAGCTGAAATTGTGCACAGAGTCTTCTTTTTACTGCACGCAACTAATATGTCGGAACCGGCCGGATCGGGTGACTATATCATATAGCTGTCATAGGAACGATCGGTCGAAAATAAGTCTTTGTGAGAAAAACTTTTTTGATTTTCATCGTAGCGTCACCAATCGTGGTGTATATTAGTTTTATATGCTTCCACACAATTCAGGAAAAATTTAACAAAATCGGATTGACTATAGCATATAGCTGCCATATAAACGGTCGGTCAAAAAACTACTTTTAGTGCGAAAAACTTTTTTGTTTTCCATCGTAGCGTCTTCAATCTTGGTATATATTAGTTTTATATGCTTTCACATAATTTCGAAAAAATGTATCAAAATCGGCTGACTATAGCATATAGCTGCCATATAAACGGTCGGCCAAAAAACTACACTCAGAAAAAAACGGCTGCCAGCGTTCTAGAACGAACGGGATTGAATTTATACCGTTTCGTACTTAAAATTTCAAGTATAATTCGTACCTGATGGTACTTAAAGTAAGTACGAATCAGTCTTAAGTTTAAAATTTACCAAAAATGTTCCTAATATGAGAACAAAATTCTTAAATCAAGTACGAAATACTTAAATCAAGAATTTTTTGTACTCAAACGGGAACGGGATATAATGAATACCGATTTGTACTTAAAATAAGTATGATTCGTTTATGGGTGTCGAGTGAGAGCGCGCACAAGCTGAGAGCAAAAGCAAATTGGCTCTCTTGGCTTCTCTCTTTGAGTTTCGTTTTGCCGTCTGGAGCAAACACTTGTATGTAATTTGGCGCCTAGTCTCGCAAGCGCGACGCGGTCGAGTGCGCTAAGACGCAGCCGTTCTTGTGCTTCAGTCCCGAAGTCCCGAGTTCGATTCCCAGACAAGGAAAAGTAAAGTAGTTGAGCCATTCCGAGAATTAACCCATTATGTTGAGGTGTTGAGTTTTTTTTTTTTTTTTGAACCAATAGGGATTGGAACAGTCCAAAATGTACTTAATGTATCCCGAAACGGTCTTAAATCAAGTATTTCGGGATTGAAAAAATCGTACTTGAACCAAGTATTTTGTACTTGTATTAAAAATTTAGGCACAGTCGAAGTTAGCTTTGCCTTCTCGTTTATTGTATTTCGATTTTCACTACTGAAATCACTCGGGGAAAATATACACATATTTTAAAAATTAAACTTTTTTTTCAATATGTGAAAATATCTGCTCTAGTGGCTATAAGATGCCCCCAAGGCTGATTTATTACGTATACGTAATATAAAATTCGTGCGTACATTTTGGCACATTGCTTGCAATTCAAGTGTTTTATGTATTATTTATGTACCTTTAGTGGTGTTTAGCGCTTGGATATAGCTTTCAAATCAGCGAAAATCATTTTCTTTACTATGCTCTAGTAACGAAATAATGGTTGCTTGAAGTGCTGTTCCCATGTTTCGCAAAGGTGATTTAATTAATAATAATCATTTTCATTATTTTCAATCAATTTAGCAGTAACTAACAAATATTTTAAATGCAAAATGAATCGAGGAAGAAGATTATTCAAAGATTTTTAAATAGTCTGGGTGGCTTTTTTTCAGATTAGTTAAGATTACTGTTAAAAAATATAGTTTCAATTACAGCTTTTAATTTTTCCGATAAAGTAAGTAACAGCTATTTTTCGTTATTTATGGTGTCGTTACCAGGGATCGTAATTAATGATTATTTTTTATTTTCAAATCCAAAAAAATCATCCACTTAGAAGCTTCGTAGAAGAATTATAATTATACCAAAATGATTCTTTTTCGATTATCTCTGCAAATCCAAAACAATTTGTATTTTTATAAGTTTTAACTATATTCCTTATTGCTAATGATTATTCTACACTTGAAAAGTGTATATTATTTTGCCCAGAAGTTTGTAACGCATAGAAATATTCATTTCCGACCCCCTAAACTATATATATTTTTGATCAGGACGACGAGCTGAGTTCATTTCCGCTTGTCCGTCCGTCCGTCTGTCCGTCCGTCTGTCCGTCTGTCTGTCCGTCTGTCTGTCCGTCTGTCCGTCTGACTGTCCGTCTGTCTGTCCGTCTGTCTGTCCGTCTGTCCGTCTGTCTGTCCGTCTGTCTGTTTCTACGCAAACTTGTCTCTCAGTTTTAAAGCTATCGAGCTGAAATTTTGCACAGAGTCTTCTTTTTACTGCACGCAACTAATTTGTCGGAACCGGATCGGATCGGATGACTATATCATATAGCTGCCATAGGAACGATCGGTCTAAGAACTAGTTCTAGTTAGAAAAACTTTTCTGTTTTCCATCGTAGCGTCACTTATCTTGGTATATGTTAGTTTTATATGCTTCCACATAATTCTGGAAAAATGTATCAAAATCGGATCACTATAGCATATAGCTGCCATAGGAACGATCGGTCGAAAAATAATTCTTTATGAGAAAAACTTTTTTGATTTCCATCGTAGCGTCTCCAATCGTAGTATATATTTGTATTATATGTTTTCACACAATTCTGAAAAAATTTATCAAAATCGGATGACTATAGCATATAGCTGCCATATAAACGGTCGGTTCAAAAACTAGTTCTAGTGAGAAGGACTTTTTTGATTTCCATTGTAGCGTCACCAACCGTGGTATTTATTAGTTTTATATGCTGCCACACAATTCTGAAAAAATTTATCAAAATCAGACGACTATAGCATATAGCTGCCATGTCTAAAAACTAATTCTAGTGAAAAAAACTTTTTTGTTATCAATGGTAGCGCCTTTCAAAAACTGCAACGGTATTCAAAACATCGGCGTAGCCGATGTTAGCCTTCTATTTTTATACACTTGAAGAAGTGTATATGTGCTTTTTCCACGGGGGTAACGCATAGAAATATTTATCTCCGACCCCATAAACTATATATATTCTTGATCAGGACACCAGCCGAGTTCATATCGCTTGTCCGTCCGTGTCTGTCTGTCTGTCTCGCTGTCCGTCTGTCTGTAGGAACTATCTCTGAGATGGTAAGAGATCGAGGTGTGGATGTTTGGCACAGATATTTCTTCTACTGCAACCAATTTATTTTGATTTTCGCCACGCGCCGGATCCCCGAGATGACAAAATCGTATAGCTGCCACAATTTGGAGTAGGTTGTTCGGAACCTAGTCTTAGAGAAAAATTCTCTATCATTTCTTATCAGCCCCCATCGTTATCCGTCACCAATCAATAGTGGGTATATGTAAAAAGATTTAAGCCGTCAACAACAATTCTGGAAGATTTTATGCCCGCATTCAGTTGCCCCCTCCCTTTTTCATAGATATTGTATGGCATGACCTATAGACCACCTGCGGTCGAAAAATCACGTGTTTCCCTACGAAATTGTTTTTATTTATGGTTTATACAAATTTTTATAATTTACGATTTAAGAACTGTTAAACTACCCATCATATCTATATCCTGTATATTGTTTTTACCTGTGAAATAGCTGAGTAAAGTTTTTCAAGTGTATTTAAAACTTCGGCAAAACAGGTCGTAGTTAAGCGGCTTTGCCTTCTCGTTTTTATATAAAATTCTAGTTTAATAAACAATTTTTTAGATAAGTAGGCCAGGAGTTACAGGAATCAGTTTGCTTGAGCAGACAACATAAGCTTTCAATTCATTCGTTAGTTGGCACTCGAAGGGTGCACAGCAATTTTTTCTTTAATTATTTCTTTTACTTTGGGTTTTCCTAGGGCCCGATACATTGACCACATTTGGTGTGTAATTTTTTTCTTATTTTATTTATTTAATTTTTGCATTGGTCTTTATAAATTTCCTGGCCTTCGAGTTCTTTATTTACATTTAAATATTTAAATCGGGTAGATAAAATCGTTCTGACATAAAAACAATAAACCAGCGCAAATTATTTTAATTTTCTTTTTTATATTCATAAACAATTGAGAATGTGTAAGTTAACATAGCAGGAACTTAATAAAATATTAAAATTCATTAATAAAATCAATGAAAAAAATCAATCTACTGTCTAAGATTTTTTCCACCTTTTATTTTTCACTATCCGAAAATTCAATTAATGGCACAATTGGTGGTTTACTATGAAGATATCAGATATCGAATCCCACCATACATCATTTTTATTTTTATCATCATTACTTATCGATCATCCATTCACTGTGGAAACAAATCATTACGCTGGGCAGTCTTGGCCGCAATACTTATGGGCAGCACTTAAAACCTTGAAAATCTGTATAAGCTTTTCCCTTTATTACGGTTTTCTAAATATTGGAACACAACATTTTTAAATTTAACGAGAGCGTATGTTGAAGTCGGCGCTGCTCGACTTCGATATACCCCGTTACTCAGGGTAAGGTTTATTTAAGAATATTTTATTAGATCACATTATGCCCAAATTGTGGGAGTATGAGATTTATTCCAAATTGGGGGGAGGCAACTCTACTGTCGTTCATCTGATTCCGAAATGATGTATGGCGGATCGATAGGCAATGATGATCATAATATATGTCAAGAAGGTCCAAACAAAGAAAAGTCGGTCAAGCCCGACTGTAATATACTCTGTACCTGTTTGTACGAAACTAATAACTTTAAAAGTGTGAGGGTTTTTCAAAATCTGGGGTGGCAACTCTTTCGACTATCGTTCATCTGGTTGAAAAACGATGTAAGGGGGCTCGTTAAGTAATGATGAGTAGAATTACCCTAGTACATAACTCGTAAAATTATAAAATTTGTATATAATTTCCTATTAACATAAACGTACTCCTAAATAAGTCAGGCGGGGATAACGCGTGATTTCTGACCGCAGGCCATCTCAATTACATCGCTCCTCTCATAGCAAGGTCCAATTGGGAAATTACCATTTGCTATTGCCTTCTCGCTCTCTCTTTCTCGTAAGTTCTACCAATGGCAACGGTTTTCGTTGGTTTATTTTTTTCTTTTACCGTATAGCTCTAATATCGTTCATCTGATCGAAAAACGATGTATGGCGGGTCAGAAATAAGTAGTAGAATATATGTCTAGAATTAAAAAAACTGAATATCTTCCACAATTCTGGAGTTGGGTTGTTTCAACCTTTTAACTTCTACTCACCATTTCTTTTCTTGCCCCGTGCATGTTTTCCGATCAGATGAACAATAGTGCTATGTTTAAGAAAATTTAACAACAACAACACCGCAGCCTTAAAAAGAGCGAGGGCAATAGCTTACTGACTCCGCTTTCTCTATATTTGTGAGAGGCGGACAAAGAGCCAGTATGGGAGTAGCGATGCAATTGAGATGGCCTCGGTCCATCACTTGAGATTCCCGCGTGACTAATATGTTTATGTTAATAGGAAATTATATACAAATTTTATAATTTTACGAGTTAAGTGCTAGGTGTAATTCTACCCATCATTACTTATCAGGCACATTGTTTTCAACCAGATGACCGATAGTCAGAAGAGTTGCCACCCCCAGTTTGAAAAAACCTCACACTTTAAAGTTATCGGTTACATACAAACGGTACGAGTATATTACAGTCGGGCTTGACCGACTCCTTTTTACTGCTGTACCGGAAGGTACAGAGTATATTGGGTTTGTGCAAATGTATGTAACACTTTAAAGTATATATATTCTTGATCAGCATCAACAGCCGAGTCGATATAGATCTCAGAGATGGTAAGAAAAAGTTTGAAGTGTATGGGGCATATATTTCTTCTTGCAGGCAGTTCAAGTTTGGTTTTGATTTTTGCCACGCCCCCTGCCTCTCCGCAAATTAAAAAAACTGAATATCTTCCCCAATTTTGGAGTAATTTGTTCAGTACCTTTTAGACATATATTCTACTCATCATTTCTTATCAAGCCTACATCGTTTTCCGATCAGATATATGCTGTGTGGGAAAATATGCAACGACAACAACTACCCGCAGCCACTTACGAAAAGAGAGAGCGAGAGGGCAATAGCTACTGGACTGCTCCGCTTTCGTTGCCCCTCCCTTCTTTCCAATAGATTTTGTGTAAGTAGGCAAAAGACCGAGTATGGGAGGGGCGATGCAATTGAGATGGCCTGCGGTCAGGAAATCACGCGAGATAAGAAAGATTTAAGAGGGATGCCACCCGATTAGGGGCGGCTTTTTTATATAAAATTCTAGTTTAATAAACAATTTTTTTAGATAAGTAGGCCAGGAGTTACAGGAATCAGTTTGCTTGAGCAGACAACATAAGCTTTCAATTCATTCGTTAGTTGGCACTCGAAGGGTGCACAACAATTTTTTTCTTTAATTATTTCTTTTACTTTGGGTTTTCCTAGGGCCCGATACATTGACCACATTTGGTGTGTAATTTTTTTTCTTATTTTATTTATTTAATTTTGCATTGGTCTTTATAAATTTCCTGGCCTTCGAGGTTCTTTATTTACATTTAAATATTTAAATCGGGTAGATAAAATCGTTCTGACATAAAAACAATAAACCAGCGCAAATTATTTTAATTTCTTTTTTTATATTCATAAACAATTGAGAATGTGTAAGTTAACATAGCAGGAACTTAATAAAATATTAAAATTCATTAATAAAATCAATGAAAAAATCAATCTACTGTCTAAGATTTTTCCACCTTTTTATTTTCACTATCCGAAAATTCAATTAATGGCACAATTTGGTTTACTATGAAGATATCAGATATCGAATCCCACCATACATCATTTTTATTTTTATCATCATTACTTATCGATCATCCATTCACTGTGGAAACAAATCATTACGCTGGGCAGTCTTGGCCGCAATACTTATGGGCAGCACTTAAAACCATGAAAATCTGTATAAGCTTTTCCCTTTATTACGGTTTTCTAAATATTGGAACACAACATTTTTAAATTTAACGAGAGCGTATGTTGAAGTCGGCGCTGCTCGACTTCGATATACCCGTTACTCAGGGTAAGGTTTATTTAAGAATATTTTATTAGATCACATTATGCCCAAATTGTGGGAGATATGAGATTTATTCCAAATTGCGGGGGAGGCAACTCTACTGTCGTTCATCTGATTCCGAAATGATGTATGGCGGATCGATAGGTAATGATGATCATAATATATGTCAAGAAGGTCCAAACAAGTAAGAAAGTCGGTCAAGCCCGACTGTAATATACTCTGTACCTGTTTGTACGAAACTAATAACTTTAAAGTGTGACGTTTTTTCAAAATCTGGGGTGGCAACTCTTTCGACTATCGTTCATCTGGTTGAAAAAGATGTAAGGGGGCTCGATAAGTAATGATGAGTAGAATTACCCTAGTACATAACTCGTAAAATTATAAAATTTGTATATAATTTCCTATTAACATAAACGTATCTAAATAAGTCAGGCGGGGATAACGCGTGATTTCTGACCGCAGGCCATCTCAATTACATCGCTCCTCTCATAGCAAGGTCCAATTGGGAAATTACCAGTTTGCTATTGCCTTCTCGCTCTCTCTTTCTCGTAAGTTCTACCAATGGCAACGGTGTTGTTGTTGGCGTTGGTTTTTATTTTCTTTTACGTATAGCTCTAATATCGTTCATCTGATCGAAAAACGATGTATGGCGGGTCGATTCAAAATAAGTAGTAGAATATATGTCTAGAATGTTCGAACTATCTATCTTGAAAATTGTGGGAGTTATTTCGATTTTTTTAATTTGCGGGGGAGGCAGGGGGCGTGGCAAAAATTAAAACTAAACTTGATCTGCCTGCAAGTATAAGAAATATATGTTCCATACACCTCAAACCTCTATCTCTTACCATCTCTGAGATCTCTTCGTTCATACGGACAGACGGACAGACAGACGGACAGACGGACATGGCTATATCGACTCGGCTGTTGATGCTGATCAAGAATATATATACTTTATAGGGTCGGAGATGCCTCCTTCTGGCTGTTACATACATTTGCACAAACCCAATATACTCTGTGTACCTTCGGTACAGAGTATAACAATCTATTTTCAAAATTGTGGGAGATATGAGGATTTTTTCAAATTGCGGGGGCGGGAGGGGGCGTGGCAAAAATTTGAAACAAACTTGATCTGCGTGCAGACAAAACAAGTCTACACTGAAAAAATGGTAGCTCTAGCTCTTATAGTCTCTGAGATCTAGGTGTTCATACAGACAGACGGACGGACGGGCGGACGGACGGACGGACGGACGGACGGACGGACGGACAGACGGACAGACAGACGGACAGATCTATATCGACTCGGCTATTGATGCTGATCCAGAATATATATACTTTATGGGGTCGGAAATGCTTCTTTCTGCCTGTTACATGCATTTAAACAAACTTAATATGTCCTTTTTACTCTACGAGTAATGGGTATAAAAATCGGTTTGACTGTTTCCTAGTGTTATCCTAGTGAATCTAAAAATGTAACTCGTTTAATATTAAAAATTTTGAAATCTTCTGTCACATAAACTTACAAATAACCAGCGATCGGAAAGGTACTTATATTTTTTACCAAGGTAAGGTATCTGTATTTTTCAGTAAATAGGTAAAGGAACTTAAACTGTAGTTTTGAAATTAACCCTTTAAGGCATTGAATAACATTTTAAAGAAATCAATATGAAAATCTAATCAAAACAATGTAGTCTCATAATAATATTCCAAGTTTATCGCTCTCTTCGAGTACGATTTAATCATAAGTGTCCCTTCACGTTACTTCAAGGGTTCCGCAGGGAGTCATTTCTGTCCATTGTTATTCAACCTTTTCATTAACTCAAATGGCCTTAAAATCGATTTTTGCCTCTTTTGACAATGTTGTTTCACAGCTTCTTCTTTAGCAAATTACCTACACTCTCTTATCGCTTGGTAATAACTCACAGTTTTCAGCCGTATTTCTATGATTACTTCATCACTTAGAACCGTTAGATCATTTTTGTAAAGTCTTTGATTTGTTTCTATTTTAATAGCCACAGTTCTGCCATTTGTAACGAATTCAAAAGTTCAAAAGGAACGGTGGAACAACTATATACTTCGCTGGTTCTACAAAATCTAAAATATTTTTTCCGTCTCTGGAACTGTAACTTTTGTATATAAGCTCTTGACTGGTGAAAGTGAGTCCGAAATTCTCAATCAAATTTAAGTACCTACTTATTACTTACCTTTTGAGAAGGTGAATAAAAATTTGGACCTAGGTAAGGTAAAAGGTAATCGAATTGTTAAATACCGAGGTAACTGCATTGCACTGTCTGGGAATATCTTTCATTATCTAAATTGTTAGGTCTATTTTCCTAAAAAGGTTTGCGAATTCCAAGTCCTGATATTATTTAAATAAAATTGGTCTGATTAAAGGATTGCCTCTTCAAGTAAAAGGGTAAAAATTCAACCTTTACAATTGTATGACAATTAAAGCTTAGTAAACAGTCTTAAGGTATGCGGAATGAAAAACGAACAAATACAATAATAGTAGTAGAAAATATAGTTGATGTCTGAGTAGCCTCCATTTCAGAAATGTTTTATTTACATTTTAAAGTATTTTTATAAAAAAAGAGCATGACCGTTCCGATCGGCCTTCCTTATATTTTGGAAAACCTTGCGCACGGCCTCCTGTGTTCCACTTGTATCGAACTTCGCAAGCTTCCTTTTAATTTGTATGATCAAATATTAAATTTATTTGCGCTTATACCCTTTGCCTTACACCTTTCTTTTCAAATTGGCCCAACATTTTTCGATTGGCCTTTATGGCCGCACATTGTCATCCATAATACAAGCTTTTGATGACAGTGAAGAGAACAAGTTTCTACAAAGTGCCCTTACGAGATTTTAATGGTATCTCTTTGCTGTTCTAGAATAGTAGGTCCGGTTTTTTTTAAACATATTAATTCTTTCATGTTTTAAATATATTTTTTTACTGTTTTGTAGCTCTCATTATACTTTTTGGACAGTGCACGATATGATTTGGGCATGCGAGCAGCAATATCTGCCTTTTATTTGGCTCTCACTTCACTAAGCTGTAAATTGCATTTTATTTCGGACCCACGTTTTCTATTTATTCTTTTTCCACTCTTTATATCCGATATAACATTATAAATAAATATTTTCTTAAATTCCAAACCCGACAAATAATAAAATATTTATTTTTTCGGCTGCTTTGTGTTGATTGGGCAATATGTGCAAATTTAATTTCGTCGCTCCACTGCATTCAAAGACATGATTGCTGCTATGCGTTATCGAAAAAGCTCATCTTTGGTGCAATGAATGCTGAAAAAGTACCATATCACTTTCTACAGTTTGTCTTGTGGTTGTCTTTCCTAATACTTTGTAGGTGCCCTGAGGAAAATGGTTCGTATTTCATTCCGCAGACCTTATGTGAATATGGAGCACTTGACTGCTACGCTCTTACTTGTTATAACAAATAAACAATTGTTTCTTTCATTAAATATGGATCCATGCATCGTTGTAGTATGTCAGTGAAGTAGTTTGTGTTTTCTAGAGATCACCAAACATTTTTTTAGCACAGCCATTTCTCTGTTCATTTGCGCTATGTCCTTTTTGATTTCAATTTGTTCGAATTTTATTGAGATCCTCACAAATGAGGACTTGATTTTTGGCGCTTTGAATGGCACTGAACAATTTTTTTTATTTTCTATAAAAATGTTATTGGTCAAACACCATTTCATATGAACAATCTCTCTAATAACAAAAAATTTTGTTTTTTAGTTCAAGCTTCAATATTCCAGTTTCAAGCACTTTTTTTGTGTGCTGCTGGTACTCAGAGTGAGAGTTAGCCGATGCTTTCACAGCTTGTTGATTCATGCTTCCCACAAATGTAAATGAAATTTTGGCAATTCGCCTGCCATGCAAAAACAATTACGCGCTTAAATGGCATAAAATTTCTAAATAATATATCCCGACAGAGTGAGAGAGAGCTAGCCAGTGATTTGCTCTGTGCTTGGTGTGTGTGTGTGTCAAAGCCCATGGCAAAAAGCTGAAAACCAGAAACCCAGTTAAAATAGCTACAAAATCGATTGCCAACAAAAATGGCAGCTCCCTGCTTCCTGCTCCAGCTTGCTACTTCAGCGTCTCGAGGAGCGGGTTTTCAATGCTGTAAAACTAATTTTGTGCATCATAAAGTTTTATGACAAATATTACGGCACTTTTTGACAGTGTGTGAGAATGTCAAACGCACGTAAAGAACAAAAAAACAGAAATGCTGTTTAAGCGGATTTTTTGTTCAAGTGTGGATGAGTGTGTGCGTGTGTGCGTATGTGTGTGTGTGTGTGTGTGTGTATTTTAATAAAATAGCATTAAGCAAGGGTGCCTGGCGGAAAGCGAAAACGAAACGCAACACAAACCAAACGAAACGAAAATAACGGCCGGAAAATGAGAAAATTAATTTTTTTTATACGTTGCCCGGAGGCAAAAATGGCAGCGCAAGTCGCAAATCGGCTGATCAAATTTGTTAGCACGGTTTGTTTGCTCGATGCCATGACCGACAAGCCGACGAGAAAGCCTCTGCTCCATAAAAGATGATGTCGGGATACCTAAGTACATATTTTATATGTATGTTAATGCAATGCATATATGCAACGGTTGAAGTTTTGACAAAAATCAATCAAAACGAACTCCCTAAACCAAATTACGGCAATAATAGAGAGTGTTTTATAATCCTCAAGACAAAGAGCTATTTCGTGCTAAAGATATGTTAAAACGTGAGCGTAAGCTAAAGTCGGCCCTTTCCAAGCTCATTTCAAGTTCATTTTGGGATTATAAATTCCTTTTAATTTAAAATAAAATCTTTTTTGTTGCATTATTATTATAATTATTATACCCTTGCAGAAGGTATTTTTAATTTGTCACGTTGTTTGTAACGCATAGAAAAAAGCATCTCCGACCCCATAAAGTATATATATTCTTGATCAGCATAACGAGCTGAGTCGATACAGCCGTGTCCGTCTGTCCGTCGGTCCGTCCGTCTGTTTCCATGCTATCTCCTCCCTCAGTTTTAAAGCTATCTTGACCAAACTTTGCTAAAAGTCTTCAAATACATACAAACTATAGATCATTCTGTGAACTATAGTTCATTCTGTGAACTATAGTTCATATTAAGATCAAAAAATGAACTATAGTTCAAAAACTGAGACCTACTTCATTAGTTCATTTAAATGAATAGTTCTTTCGAACTAGTTCATGAAAATCGGCAAAACTCTAATATAAACGGTCGGTCCAAAACCTAGTTCTAGTGAGAAAAACTTTTTTGTTTCCCATCGTAGCGTCACCGATCGTGGTATATATAAGTTTTATATGCTTCCACACAATTCTGGAAAAATGTATCCAAATCGGATGACTATAGCATGTAGCTGCCATAGGAACGATCGGTCTAAAAACTAGTTCTTGTGAGATAAACTTTTTTGTTATCAATGGTAGCATGCATCAAAAACTGGAAGGGTATTTAAAACATCGTCGTAGCCGATGTTAGCCTTCTATTTTTTTTCTGTCTCATTTTTATTTAATTTAAAGAATGATTCATGTGTTATTCAAGAATAAAAAATAACATAAATTTTAATTTTGCGAATAAAACGGACTAAATTCTATTACCGAAATAAGTATATGATGGAATTTATTTCCGTGTGTAGGGACGCTGGATATTAAAAAAAATAACTATATAATTTCGATATTGAAATTTTGTTGTAAAATATTTTGATATTTAAAAAATAGCTATAGAGGTAACTCAGGTCTCATTTGCCGCGAATTTAAAACTATTTTCTTCTATCTGTGATCAAAATCTAGAGATCAGACAAATAAATAACAAAATATGTGTATTTGATTTATAACAAAGAAGGTTTTGGTTACAACATTATTTTTTAAGCTAAAAGAAACGGTTGCGGTTTTGGGTTCGGTTTCGCATATTTAAAAAGGGCTTGGTTCGGCTTGCAGGCATGAATAAGTGGTTCGGCTCAGTTCAGAACCGGATTGCATCCCTGATATAAAACTGTCAAGATCGGTCATATATATTAATGGGGATACAAGACTGCCCAAGACCATAGCATAGCAGCTTATTGCCGAATGCAGAACTAATGCACTTCCTTAACGGGGCAGCAGCAGCTCAGCAGCATTTGTACATGTGCTTTATACTCATTAAAGGTCTCATTAACAATTCGCGTGCCTAAGGGTACAAACTAGAGATGGGCGCGGGATAAAAAATTGCTTCATGAATCCTGAATCAGATATTTTCTGTCCTATTCCGCTCGATCCTGAGAATATTAAAATTGTCCCGCCAGTCCCAAATCCCAAAAATGTTTGATTCCTCAAAAACTTTTTTTTGCCAATTGTACAGGTAGAAAATTGTATAGGAATTATACTGAAGAGAATTCTGAAACATTTTATTTTATTTTTTTTTTAAATACGAGGGTTCTCAAAGAAGTTTCGTACTTACGTTCGGCACACAAAAAATACTGAACACAGTCAAGTATACAAGCAATGCTTCGTAACGCAATGTACTTAAAACTCAAGTACGGTACCTTCGTTGTAACGGACCGTCAAAGAAAATAGTAGCGAACTATCTATTTGATACATTTTTGTGTAAAAAATATAATTTGCTCTAAATTGTCGCCGAGAAGACGAGTTCGTCTTACTTCTAGAATTCTACTTAAACCATTTCTGCAAAGCACTTTAAAATCTTAAATTTAAGGTCCAGTCTAATATACATGTATGTGTGTGGATACATACCTTTGGTAGTGAAAAACGATCTTAAGTCATTTGTGAAGAAAAAACGTTTATGCTTATTAGGTTAACTGGATGACACTTTCTTTTTAACAAAGTTATCTTATATCAATTGCTCAATTCTTACTTGTATCATTTCGCGATGTATGTGGTATTACTTCTTTACACTGCTTACATAGAGGGAAGTCCACTGGTTTATAATTTAGAAAAATGAATTTGGTATTTCCTCTTTTTAACGCCATGCTGGTTTGGTAAAGAGAAATTCCGCGCATATCTCTAGTACAAACATCATTTTTTTGGAGAGGTTTATGGTCTTTTAGTTTGGCAAAAACTCGCTCATTCATTCAGTAAATGGTGTAATGAAAAGGTAAAGCAGTCGATCGATTAGCTCTTTAGTGTGCAGCTGACCATTGATGCTACAGAATGTATCCATGGTGTAATGAAAAAGGTGGGGAGGTTGATTAAAGAGAGCGATCTTCTTAGTTGACATTTCTTCAGTGTGCAGCTGACACTTGATGCGAAAGGTTGTAGCCATGGTGTAATGAATAAGGTGAGATAGTCGATCGACGAGCTCTCAGTGTGCAGCTGACACTTGATGCTATAGAATGTATCAATGGAGTAACGAAAAAGGCGAGACGGTTAAATGACGCGCTCTCTTCTTAGTTGACATTTCTTAAGTGTGCAGCTGACACTGCCTCGCACTCTTGACAAAAACTCACCATATTTCAGTATGCAAACGAAAGGGTTTTACTCTCTTTGCAAAGGACTCGTATTTGTGTGAATTGCCGAATGTGTTCGCCCCCAGGGGCAAAGGCTTGGGAACTCTGATATAGACATAAATGCTGCTGGGCTGCTGCTGCCTCCTTTAGGTATTTTATAACAATTGTTGCGTCAGTATTAATCTCGAGAACCATTTTATACAATGCAATTAATTGCCCAAATAGAGATGTATTGAAAGAGGCTAAAGAAACTTTAAATATTTCGGGATTAGAGCAATATTGGGAACCAACTTCGAACCACCCTCGTTGGAGCTGTTCCCTCTGCAATGTGCCTGCCAAAAATATGTGACTTAGGAAGGAAATTCATTTGATACACTTTCTAAAACAGAACTAAACGGTTAAAAGTCGAGTTTTCAAAACGCACCTTAGTATAAAGGGAAACATAGGGGAACAAAGCAAACAATTTTTAACTTTTCAGTCCACCTAGTAAAGTTTTGGTAAATTTATTTAAATTTGTCTACCTTTTTTTATGATTTGTTGTGGTAATTACACATACATTTATGTGCAATTTGTTTTTTTGACTTTGACTTATTATCATCACAAATTGATTGTTAATCAACAATGGCAGAAGTTGGAATCACAAATATTTGGAATTTGTACTGAAAATGCACAAACAAATAGCTCAGCTTCTCCGCATGTAATATTAGGTATATTCATTTATATATGTATAAATGTATATATAGATATGGGTGCATATATGTATATTAAAGTAATTTCCTGTTTCTGCTGGCAAACTTTCCATTTGATTCGCAAAGCGAAACTTTTTTCACTGCTGCTGCTGCTGTTGCCGATGCCGATGCTGATGATGATGAGATTTCAATTTGAGCTGGGAAAAAAAAAATAGTAGAAAATTCCTTTACAGCGTCCTGTCATTTCGTGCTGACTGAATGTCCTCGTTGCAGGCAATGAATAGCGAAAATAATTGCGAATATATGAGAGTGTCATATTTTACTTGAACAACATCATTTTTTTCTTCTTGTTTGCTATTTTATATTATTATCTGTTCGCCATGTATAGCACAAGCAGCGCAGCAGCAGCAGCTGTAATGAGCGGATGGGCCACAAAAAAAAAACAAAGTTTACGGCGGAAACGACAGCCGCGTCGACACTCCGAATCGGAAAAAGCAAAAGCTGAGTCAGAACCAGAACCAGAGCCAGAGCCAGAACCGGACCCGGAGACGGAGGTGGAGGCTGTCCATGCGGTCGGTTTGGTCAGTTTGGGCCAGTTGTTCATTCCGACCTTGCAATTCATGTCCGCTAATTAATTTGTAATTATATATGTTAATGGGTGTGTAAGTAAGAGTGTGTGTTCATCTGAGTGTGTGTGTGTGTGCTTGTGTGTGCGTGCCAGAGTGTTTATATAGCAGGTCTGCCTGCCTTCCAACCGCAAACAATGCTCTTAATTTAATGAAAGATTCCGATTATAAATACCCACTTATATATGTATGTATGTGTGTGTTGTACATACAAGCTTCGATTGCATTTTCGCCTCCTTTTCAATGTATCCAATTGGGTGAAATATATTGAATTAATTTTATAAAATATATTTAACCCTTTATTTATGGTACTTGCTTTAAAAGAAGGCTTAGTTACAATTGTACCTTTAATTGGACTAAATAAATCTCAAATTATCATACACCATTGTTAAGCTAAATTTTAAAAGGATTGATTTTTTATGTTATTTTTGCAGAGGATACTCTGCGTTAGTGTAAGTTTATCAATCTTTAAACATACACTAAAGGAAAAGTAGAAATAATAAGTTGAGTACGAGTGCTCTTAAGAAAAATGTATTCGTTCCTGAATTTTTAGGAATTTCGTTTTTCAAATCAAAAATTGTTCGTTCTTTAATTGGTATTTTAGGCGAGGGTAGTTACTTCCCAGAGAGAGAGAGAGCAATCAAACTTTGAGAGCACAGCGCTTAATCGCGTCTCTCAGTTTCGATTTTATGGGAAACTATTGAGACGCAATAATCGCTTTCAATAAAGCAGATTTCAGTTTTTCCACGGTCGTCAATGCCAGCGATCAGCCGGCAATTAACGCAATTCAGCGTTAAAAGTGTGGGGTAAACAAGTGGGAATATGGATGACAATTCGCCAAATCTATAAGAAGAACTGGAAGAGGCTCTTTCTTTTCTAAAATGTAAGAAATTTAATATCATACTTGCCGCCGCTCATGCATATGGACATACACACAAACTTGTATGGCGCCAAAGGAAGCGCCTTTTCTCAACACAGTGGCGCTAGAAAGTATTCTTCCGCTGATCAAAATTTTTTTTGCCGATTTAATTTAATTTTTGGCGAATACTTTTAAGGCTCGCTGCGCTCTTTGAGCAAATCACAAATTTGTATTTATTTTTCTAATGAAATTTAAATTCTTCTTTTTTAATCTTTGCCGGTTAAAATGATCTTTTTAAAATATCAATTTTTCCATACTTAATATAAATAGTTTCTTAGACGTCTTCCCATAAATGCGTGCCTTGGCTGACTGCGTTGAGACGTCACGCAAGGTCTCGAGTTCGATCACCAGACAAGTCAATGTTTTTTTTTTTTTTTTATAGAAAAGATCGTATTGATATTTTTTATCATATCAAGTTAATCTTTGTCATAGCGGAGTGAAATTGATATGAAATAATGTGGAAATGACTGCCATTTCATATCAATTTTTTTCTCTGTGTGACTTCAGCGTGACTGCCTCCAAATAAAACAGATTTGTCGAAACAGGTCGTTGCAGTAAATTGATCCTACCTCATAGTTCAAGTCATTGCATATTCTTGATTTCCTCGCACATGTCCTTAAGATTCATAAGCCATTCCAATTCTGTGAAATATCAGTCTCCATATAACTAACCTTCACACCGAATTTCATAGCTTCCATAATTTCTGAGATATGGCTCTGGACCACTTTTGATCCGACTCAAAGAATTGCGACATAGTCTACGACTATTTCCTGATCGACATGTACAATGGTACACACTGCGAAAAATTCATGAAAATCGGTTCAGTGGTTACATAGTACTTACTAGGCTGGGTCAAAAATTTGTTTTTACCAATTTTAACGGGACACCTTCTTATTTTATTATCCTACGTAAGAAAGTAATTATACATATTTTTTTAAATTTACAAAATAAAATTTAGGGGTCGCTAGTCAGAAAAAATTGCATTTTTAATTTAAGTATGTCCGTGATGAAATTTACACCGTTATGTTCCTAGAACTTGAAGATTGTATTGTAAATTTTTTTTTAATTTCGCATGAATTTATCTTAAATTTTGTAAGTTCCAGGGACTTTAAAATAAAAAAACGAACTAGAAATGAGAATTATGTTTTCACATTGGAAAACAAGATCGATGGCACTTAAGTATCCAGTGTTAAAGTGCGAAATTTTTTTTTTAGTGCGGACGAAAAAAAAAACAATTATTTTTTTGGAAGATTTTGCATATCGTGAAATTGAGAACGGCCAATTTAAACTTGCACACGAACTAAGAGATTATGTAAGCGATTCCGAACTCTCCGTCTGATTTATCTTAGGATGATTTAAGAAGTCCTTTTAAATCAATTTTAGACAAAAAGAGTGGATTTCACTCGGAGTGTTTGCGGATTATCCGAGTGAGCAATTTGAGACGCCGAAATCACAAATTTAAGGAGACTCTTTTTTGCACACTTGCTCACTTTTTTAAATAAACAGAGAAGGCCTTCTTCTCCGGCGGATATGCACCTTTCCGACTGCTTCCGGAGCCACTCCGTATAGGGAGTCCTCAAGGTGTATCCAGCGGTCTCTGAAATTTTAGTGCAATTCCTTTCCGTTTCCACCAACTTTCTTTAAGTTAAATTTTTGTAAATTTATCAAAATAATAAAAAAAATACGAGGCATAACTTTCAAACTCCAGAATATACCGTAAATGGAAACACATGCTCCAACTCAAGTAAAATGTGTCCTGCATTGTTAATGAAGCCTAGGCCAGGGTGCGTCGGCAAATTTAATTAAACTGCCACCGAAGATGGGCGCAAAATTATGTGCGACTTCGTTCAGACTTGGCAAAAAAAAAAACAAAAATGAAAAAAAATAACAACAACAAGACAAACACTCATAATTTTATGATGTTTAATAATTGATGCTGCCAGTACCGAAATAAAGCGCCTTATTGAAACCCAAAGCCAACAGTCGCTGCATTGCCCCGCAGATGGCAATAAAACTTTTATGAGCCCAAAGCAAGTGAGTGCCAGGCGTTGGGCACTTGCCCTCAGGCTACAAAGGGTTAAGACGACAGTTAACTAAGTTTAATGACTTAAAACAAAACAAAGCACACGCACACAGAGAAGAGCTAAGAGCAGGAGTCAATAAAAATTCCATAAAACAACATTACCATATTTTATTTGAGAAAATTATAAGCAAAAAAAAAAACGAGAAGGCAAAGCTAACTTCGACTGTGCCGAAGTTTTAATACACTTGAAAAACTTTTCTCCAACTGATTTAACCGGTAAAATATATATAGGATATAGATATCAGATATTTAAAAATTTTTAATCATTGAAAATAAAAATTTGAAACCATAAAAAAACTTTTCTTAGTAAAACACATTTTCCGACCGATCGGTCCTATGGCAGCTATATGCTATAGTCATCCGATTTTGATCAATTTTTTCTGTATTATGTAAAAGCATATAAAACTAATATATACCAAGATTGGTGACGATACGATGGAAAACAAAAAAGTTTTCCTCACTATAACTTGTTTTTTGACCGACCGTTTATATGACAGCTATATGCTATAGTCATCCGATTTTGATAAATTTTTTCAAAATTATGTGAAAGCATATAAAACTAATATATACCAAGATTGGGGACGCTACGATGGAAATCCAAAAAGTTTTTCTCACAAAGACTTATTTTTCGACCGATCGTTCCTATGGCAGCTATAAGATATAGTCACCCGATCCGGCCGGTTCCGACATATTAGTTGCGTGCAGTAAAAAAAAGACTCTGTGCAAGATTTCAGCTTGATAGCTTTAAAACTGAGAGACTAGTTCGCGTAGAAACAGACAGACAGACAGACAGACAGACAGACGGACGGACGGACAAACGGAAATGAACTCAGCTCGTCGTCCTGATCAAGAATATATATAGTTTATGGGGTCGGAAATGAATATTTCTATGCGTTACAAACTTCTGGACAAAATTAATATACACTTTTCAAGTGTATAAAAATGCATAAATTTTAAATAATACATTTATAATTATAATTTACTGTTTGGTAGATGGAATAATGAATTTTCTTTTCACTTCAAGAATTGGCCATCTGGGCCAATAAAAGTAATAAAGATATGCAAGATATGTTTAACAAAGTAAATAAATGCGAAACAATCTTATTTAGACCGGCAGTTAACAAAAGCGACAGCAATATAAGGAAGCAAAGCAAGAACTAATGAATAGCTGAAAAAAGTAACAACACGGATATCAGGAATCAGAAATTCAGTAAAATATCTAGACTAATTTATGCATTTTAACAAACATGTAAACACCAACTGGCTGAAGCAAAAAATCGACTCTATCAAGCCGAGCAATTTAAAGGTAGGCTTAAAGTACCTGAGCGACTATTGATTGAATAATAACAAAAAAATTAAAGTTTAGCAGGTATTAATTTGAACCGATTTGCTCAAACTTTTTTTACGTTCTAAGAAGCTGTGAATCAAAGTTCGATCCATATTGATGACTGGTTAATGTTAGTTTTTTAAAAGAGAAACAGCAAAAGATGCATAAAAGCGCCAAAGTGGAAATAAAAATTATTTTTAATGATTCTGTAGTTGTATTTACTTGATATTTGTGGGACGACACGATAGAAAATGGTTTAGTGTACATTTTTTAACTGCCAGAAGTTATGAGCCAAAGGTTATTACATTTGCAAAAAAAAACGAGAGCGTAAGTTGAAGTCGGCACTGCTCGACTCCGATATACCCGTTACTCAGGGTTTATTTAAAAATATTTTATTAGATTACAACATGCCCAAATTGTGGGAGATATGAGAATTTTTCCAAATTGCGGGGGCGGCAACTCTACTAAGGCTCATCTGATCGGGAAATGATGTATGGCGGATCGATAGGTAATGATGATTAAAATATATGTCTAGAAGGTTCGAATAATCCATCTTCAAAATTGTGGGTGATGTGAGGTATTTTACAAGTTGCGGGGGCGGGGACTTTTCTATCGTTCATCTGATCAGGAAATGATGTATGGCGGATCGAGAAGTAATAATGATTAAAATATATGTCTAGAAGGTTCGGACAATCTATCTTCAATATTGTGGGAGATATGAGGTATTTTTCAAATTGCGGGGGTGGCAACTTTGCTATCGTTCATCTGATTGGAAAATTATGTATGGCGGATCGATAGGTAATAATGATCATAATATTTGTCTGGAAGGTCCGAACAATCTATTTTCAAAATTGTGGGAGATATGAGGTTTTTTTCATATTGCGGGGGCGGGAGGGGGCGTGACAAAAATTTGAAACAAACTTGATCTGCGTGCAGACAAAACAAGTCTACACTGAAAAAATGGTAGCTCTAGCTCTTATAGTCTCTGAGATCTAGGTGTTCATACAGACGGACGGACAGACGGACGGACGGACGGACGACGGACAGACGGACATGTCTATATCAACTCGGCTGTTGATGCTGATCAAGAATATATATACTTTATGGGGTCGGAGATGCTTGCTTCTGCCTGTTACATACATTTGCACGAACTTAGTACACCCTTTTTACTCTACGAGTAACGGGTATAAAAAATGGCTTGTAATAGCGAAAAAATACAACAAAATTGCTAACAAAAATAGCTAAAAAATTGTTTTTGGGTGTAAAAACTATTTTTTTAATGAGTTGTATTTGCCATATTTTAAAAATATCTTTTTGATTATTCCTTAACCTAATTCAAAAAGGTCCAGCTGCATGTCGGCGCCTCTGCGACTGCTAGAGGCGAACAAGTAAAATAAGGCATTGCAGATGAGGGCCTCTTCAACATATTGGGCGCGTTCAGCAGAAACACTTTATCACTGATCAGCCTAATAAAAAAACTCTTATTATTTGGCATACTTTTTGGGGGTCTGGTTAAATTGACAATTGGAAACGATCCATGAAAATATCATATTAAACACAACCCAGCAAGCAATTTGAGCGTTTTCTGACTCTTTTTTGACACTTTTTTATGAGCATTCACAGTCATATAGTGTCCAAAAAAGAGTCCGGAAAGAGCGTTTTTTTCTATGAAAACGGCCGCACATAATGTGAAAGATTTCTGAGTCCAATCTGACTCTTTTCTGACTCTGATCACCCTCCCTATTAAGCATTGAAAACCCTCAGAAAAGGCACATATAAGTTGATTTTTTAGGCACTTAAATCGCCTCATAAAAGGTTCTTTTTTTTTTTAAGCGCCGTTTTTACTCACTTATTACTTACAATAATTCCGAATATGCTCAGACATAAGAGCTTTTTGTGAGACCGTGCTTAGGAAACACTGAATGTGCTCCGAAAACGCTCCAATTTATGTGTTTACTCCAAGAACGCTCTGAAGCTCGGCTCTTTTCAGACACATAGTTTTGAGCGCTCCTAACTTTGCTTGCTGGGAAGAGGAAAAGTAGGCTGCGTACACCCAGCGCCACAAAAAAAGCCGCAGTCTAAATATTCACATACTTGTATGATTTTCTGCTTGGGGTTTCTATAAATGTTTTCCGAATTGCCCAATTATTTTTTTACTGATTAATTGAATATTTTTGAATAAAAGGGCACGGCAATTTTTATTTTATGAATGTTAGTTTTTTAGAAAAAGGTTAATTATAATTTTGGTGACTTTTCATAATAATGACAACTTTAAGAAAAACGAGAAGGCAACGCTAACTTCGACTGTGCCGAAGTTTTAATACACTTGAAAAACTTTACTCCAACTGATTTAACCGGCAAAATATACATAGGGTATAGATATCAGATATTTTAAATTTTTAAATCATTGATAAAAAAAATTTGATACCATAAAAAAACTTTTCTTAGTAAAACACATTTTCCGACCGATCGGTCGTATAGCAGCTATAAGCTATAGTCATCCGATTTTGATAAATTTTTTCCGTATTATTTAAAAACATATAAAACTAACATATACCAAGATTTGTGACGCTACAATAGAAACCAAAAAAGTTTTTCTTACTAGAACTAGTTTTTTGACCGACCGTTTCTATGGCAGCTATATGCTATAGTGATCCGATTTTGATACATTTTTCCAGAATTATGTGGAAGCATATAGAACTAGCATATACCAAGATTAGTGATTCTACGATGGAAAACAAAAAAGTTTTTTTCACTAAAACTTATTTTCCGACCGATCGTTCCTATGGCAGCTATATGATATAGTCATCCGATTCGGCCGGTTCCGACATATTAGTTGCGTGCAGTAAAAAGAAGACTCTGTGCAAAATTTTAGCTCGATAGCTTTAAAACTGCGGGACTAGTTCGCGTAGAAACAGACAGACAGACGGACAAACAGACGGACGGACGGAATTGAACTCAGCTCGTCGTGCTGATCAAGAATATATATAGTTTATGTGGTCGGAAATGAATATTTCTATGCGTTACAAACTTCTGGGCAAAATTAATATACACTTTTCAAGTGTATAAAAATTATAATAATTATAATAGTGCATATACTCAACAAATAATGATTTTTTTCCAAAAGTATACTTAATTTGCTATAATCTCATTTATATATTTTGTGTCAAATTAATGTTAATTTTTTTTTATACACTTGAAAAGTGTATATTAATTTTGCCCAGAAGTTTGTAACGCATAGAAATATTCATTTCCGACCCCATAAACTATATATATTCTTGATCAGGACGACGAGCCGAGTTCATTTCCGTCTGTCCGTCCTTCCGTCTGTCCGTCTGTCTGTCTGTCTGTCTGTCTGTCCGTCTGTCTGTCTGTCTGTTTCTACGCGAACTAGTCCCTCAGTTTTAAAGCTATCGAGCTGAAATTTTGCACAGAGTCTTCTTTTTACTGCACGCAACTAATATGTCGGAACCGGCCGGATCGGATGACTATATCATATAGCTGCCATAGGAACGATCGGTCTAAGAACTAGTTCTAGTTAAAAAAACTTTTTTGTTTTCCATCGTATCGTCACTAATCTTGGTATATGTTAGTTATATATGCTTCCACATAATTCCGGAAAAATGTATCAAAATCGGATCACTATAGCATATAGCTGCCATAGGAACGATCGGTCGAAAAATAAGTCTTTGTGAGAAAAACTTTTTTGATTTCCATCGTAGCGTCTCAAATCGTAGTATATATTTGTTTTATATGTTTCCACACAAATCTGAAAAAATTGATCAAAATCGGATGACTATAGCATATAGCTGCCATATAAACGGTCGGCCATAAAACTACTTCTAGTGAGAAAAACTTTTTTGTTTCTTATCGTAGCGTCCCCAATCTTGGTATATATTAGTTTTATATGCTTTCACATAATTTTGAAAAAATTTATCAAAATTGGATGACTATATAATATAGCTGCCATAGGACCGATCGGTCGGAAAGTGTGTTTTACTAAGAAAAGTTGCCCACACATTCTCTATTGGGTTGAGGTCAGGGCTGTTTCCGGGCCAATTTAGGGACTTAATGCCCAATTCTTCCTTCAAAATTGTTATCTTTGTTATAAAGAAGGTCAAAATTAATTGATTAAGTTGTTTTAATAACAAAAGCTCACTGAATTACTTACAGATCGAGCCCGATGGCAAGGTGCAGAATCAACTTGAAAAATAGGATCTTCTTCTTTCTCACTTATTGCCTCAATGCTAGGCACAACTCCACTTAAAATTATATATTTATATTTTTCTGCGTTCACCATACCCTGAATCATTAAGATTGATTTAGTTTTATATTTAGATATGCATCCCCATATCATAATGTATGGTGAATGCTTAACGGTTCCCACACAGCAATTTTCCAAGTATCGTTCGCCCTTTCTACGGCGCACCTTGCAAGAGCCATCGGTTCCAATGAGATTGAATTTGGACTCATCCGAAAAGAGGACTCGTGACCATTCGGAATCACTCCAATTTTTTTTTTCCTTGACCCAGTTTAGCCGATTTTCCTTCATTCTTTTATTTAGGAGTAGCTTTTTTGCAGGTGTCCTTGCCATTAAACCCACTTCATTTAAACGACGTTGCAGATGCTATCTCAGCTGCATTTTTAAAGCGATCCTGCAGGCTCGTTTTTATGATAATACGATCTTCTCGTGTTGTGGTGCATTTTTTCATTCCCGATCCTTGCATCCTTTCCACTTCACCTGTCTCACGATTTTTTTTTTAAATCGACGCACTGAACTTTCTGAACTTTGGTACATTTTGTTCAAATAATAAAATAATTCTCTCCTTCTCCCGAATACTGAACTGCTTTCTTTTAGGCATACTTTTAAAGGTGTCTTCAAAAATAAAATTCTAGAAAAAGATATTTTGACATGACGAATCTATGTGAAGAATATTTAAAGGAACCCAAAAAAAATAAAATATGAGCATAGAACGGCATTTAGGGAAATCCCTGCATAGTGATAGCAAAAATTCATAAATTTACGAGGTGCGGCTTTTTTTGTGGCGCTGGGTGTAAATTAACAAGAAATATATCATTGATCAGGGAGCAAGTTCTTCTGCTGAACACGGCCATGGGCTCCATCATCCGATCCTCTTTTTATCTCTGCGGCATGTAAAATTACGAAAAGAGTTAGAATCCACTAATTTTAGTTCAAAAATGATTTATCTTTTAGAGATACCTGGTCTTATGAATGGTGAAAATTATTTTGGAAAAAATTTATATAAAAAAATTAAAAAAAATTTTTTTTTTAATTTTGTTGGGTAATATATTTTTTTTTAAACATTGAAACATTAAAAAAGAAACAAACAAAAATCTAAAATTGTTAAAAATATTTCTTTTGATACCAAAAAATTGATTTGTTTGCAAATTTTGACTTTGATACCCCATTTATTTGATTTTATAGGTTGAACAATTATCTATAATTTGCCATTTAAATTATTCTATTATCCCATTTGATGATTTATGATTTTTGTAAGGAATAAACTTAAATGGCGCCACTGAGCGTCTGCTTTGTATATGTAGTCCTAGTCTATGTAGTATAGTGTTTGTCAACCAAAGCCTCTGGGGCCGAATATATTCGGCTGTTCACACCGACATGAGGCGAACGCATGCCGAGGCTTATGTCAAAAGAGCAAACAATTTTTCAATCGCTGGCCAGAGTTCGATGAAGTGGGTCAGCGCTGCTTTGCGTCTCATTATTTTCAATGTTAAATGAGCGTAAGAAATGATGCGGAACACATTTTTTTGGAACCGAATAATTTGAAGGTATAGAATCCATGAAATAAAAGTTAATAGTTCCGATTTAAAACAAAAATCTGCAAAAAAAAAATTTTCCTTTCTTTTTGAGAAGTGGAAATCGCACCAATATAATCTCAAATTGTGGTCTCGTTCTTGTTGACAAACACTGAAGTAGTATTTTTGAACACAAGTAAAATTGTAAAAATTAACCTCTTTATTGAAATATTATTAAATTTAGTTTCACCAGGTTAATTAGGGTGAAAAAACGTTTAAGGCTTTCATTGGATCTACCATTAAAAACATGGCTCCTTCATATGCTTTCAGTCATGAATTTAAAAAAGGCAGGGCGTTTTTTCATGATTTTGTAAACATACATTTCGATTCTAAATTTATGGATTAATTTAATGGGTATTACTAAAACAGTACCAAAATCACTGAATGAATGACTGAAATCACATGAGTGCTAATTCTAAGCCTCATGCCTTAACTTATTACTAGACATCGGATTTTAAGTTTTGTTCATATTGAATTGTATCCTAGTAGGCCAGGGGAAATGTGTTGAAAAGGCAAGAAAAATCACAAAAAAGCCTACTCACTGCAGTGCTTAAATCAGAAAAAGTTTAATTAACAAAGCATTCACCCTGGCCTACTAGGATTAAATTCAATTTAAAGAAACCTAAAATCCGATGTCTACTTATTACTGCTAAGCTCACTTCCGAAGCTTTATATTGCAGGGAAGTTCTATTGCAAAAAATGATCAATTTTTAAACGGATTTATTAGGAACTATTTCGCACTACGTTTCAAAATAGCAAAAATATATAGACATTATTTAAAAGATGCTAGGTTTATAGCATTTTCAGAAATTTAATAGCATTTCCACTTTAAAAATTTCTTAATCTAGCAACTAAATAACTAAAATGGCAACACTGTACCCAAAATACACCAGTATATTATGCATAATGTAAGTATCTCCAACCCCATAAGGTATATAAATTCTTGATCTGCATGATGAGTTGAATCGAAATTGCCATGTTCTTCTGTCTGTCGGTCTTTTTCAATGCAATCTTCTCTCTTAGTTTTTTAGCTATCTTGATCAAACTTTGTAGAAAGTCTTGTACATTTTCGGAACCTGCCAGATCGGATGACTGTAGCATAAAACTGCCATAGAAACAATCGGTCCAAAAACTAGTTGTAGTGAGAAAAGCATATTTGTCTCCAAATTTTAAACTAACTCCGAGGACTACATCCTAAATATAGGTGCTATAGAACAAAATAAATTTTTGTTGTTTTTAATGTCAGAGTTCTTAAGCTCTGCAATTATGAATGTGATACGGTTTCGAAAAGATTTGCAAAATTTGATCGAAGTCGAATGCTTTGTATTGAATGCTAGCGTGTCACAAATATACATTTATTTACTTACTCCACATATTTATGAAAAATTTGAACAAAATCAAAGGACTACATTCTAAAGCTGCCATAAAGCTATTCGCCCTGAAAATTGGTCCTTCGAAGAAAAGCTTTTTTGTTTTGAATAATAGCGTTCTTAAGCTCTCAAATTATGACTACGGTTTCGAACAGATCTTCAAAATTTGGGTTTTCTATCTCTTATATCCCAGCGTTTGCTCACAATTGAACTCTATAGACAGCGCTGGAAATTCAAAGGGTGGTTCAGGGCCATATCTCTGAAACTATCTAAGCTATAAACTTGAAATTTGAAGTTAAACATTTTACTACTTCAAGATCGTTTTGGTACTAGATTGAATCGGTTCAAATGTGTCTTAGAGCTATATCTCGCAAATTGTTTAAGCTCTGAACTTACAATATGGTGTTTACGTTGATAATATAAAGTTATTTATTATCCCAGAGACAAAGCGGTTCTGAACCAGTGCTAAAAAGTGGGTCGGATCCATATCTCAGAAATTAGAAAAGCTAGGAACTTGAAATTGATAAACTTGAATAAGGTTATTAGTAATTGTTTGGTGTATAGGTTGCTAGTATAGAGTAGGAAATTTTATTGTTTCAAGAGCGGTTCCAAAACCGATTTCACCGGTTCAAAATTGCTTTAGGGTTATTTCTCAGAAATTATTTAAGCTATGAATTTACCATTGGTGATTGGGCTGGTAATATAAAGTTAATTATTTTCCCGAAGACAAACCGATTTCTAACCAGTCCACATTGGACGGAAAGTCCGATTTTTTTTGTCATAATGTCTAATTCTGAAGGTAGAGAGCTGAAACTTCGTACAGTTGTTAGTAGTAGTGTGTGTAGTAACTGTTTTGAATTTGAAAAAGATCGGGCCACGCCCACTTATATCGCCCATATAAGAACAAGTCATGGATTAGTAATTTTTATACTCTGTACCGAAGGTACAAAGAGTATATTGGGTTTGTGCAAATGTATGTAACAGACAGAAGGAAGCATCTCCGACCCTATAAAGTATATATATTCTTGATCAGCATGAACAGCCGAGTCGATATAGGCATGTCCGTCTGTCTGTCCCTCTGTCCGTATGAACGAAGAGATCTCAGAGATGTTAAGAGATAGAGCTTTGAAGTGTATGGAACATAAGCTTCTTATACTTGCAGGCAGATCAAGTTTAGTTTTAACTTTTGTCACGCCCCCTGCCGCCCCTGCAATTTGAATAAAACCTCATATCTTTCACAATTTCACAATCTAAATGGAGTTAGGTTGTTCAAACCTGCAAGACATATATTCTACTAATCATTACTTATCGAGCCCCCATACATCGTTTTCCGATCAGATGAACGGTAGTAGAGTTGCCACCCCCACAATTTGAAAATTCTCAAAACTCCCACAATTTTGGAAATTGATTGTTCGAACCTTTTAGACATATATTCTACTCATCATTACTTATCACACCCCCATACAACATTTTCCGATCAGATGAACGATAGTAGAGTTGCCACTCCCACAATTTATAAAAAACCTCAAAACTCCCACAATTTTAGAGATAGATTGTTCGATCCTTCTAGACATATATTCTACTCATCAAAACTTATTAAGCTCTCATACATCGTTTTCCGATCAGATGAACAATAGCAGAGTTGTCACCCCCACAATTTAAAAAAACGTCATATCTCCTATAATTTTAAAGATAGACTGTTCAAACCATTTAGGCACACATTTTAATCGTCATTTCACATCGATCCACTATACTCCATTTCCAGATCAGATAGTCGATAGTCGAGTTTTCAGCAAAACAAATAATTCCGATGGGCAGCACTGGCCGATATCGTTTTGGGCAGCACTTACACAGTAAGTGTGACCCCACACTTAAAAGTTTTCATTAACGTACAATTTTTGACAGGTACAGAGTATATTACAGTCGGACTTGACCGACTTTCTTACTTGTTTGATTTAAAGCTCTCAGTTTTGATTTTTTTTGAGCTGCTTCTCAAAATGTAACACAAAATATTATTTAAATTTATATTACTACAATATATACCAAAACAATTCACATTCCTCAAAATTATTTTTAATTATTCATTATTAATAATCTTCATTATCTAATGTTGTCATTGCTGTCATCGCTTGGAGACAATTTTCTTTTTATATTGCTGGCACTGTTTTCGTCTTGCATACATTTCCTTAACACTATTGACGTATTTTTGATTTTGGACTTCTTAGCTGCAACTGCTGCCGCATGTAGTCAGCAGAGTTGCAGGATTCCGTTCTGACATTTGGCCAATTTTCTCTTCAGTCTTGGGCCTGCTTCCGAATAACCGAGATATGGTTGTCCCATTTTATTTTGAGAATGTGTAGGATGTGTGTCATGATCCAGTTTAATTTACGATTTGATTAACAGCCATTGCGAGTGTTTTATTTTAAAATTGGAAACATTTCGCCCAAATTTTGGCAAATTTGTTTGCAAGTAATTGCGAAACTCTTGGCTTTTCGTTGAATAATGGTTCTCTTATTAATGTCAATATCATTCAAGCCGAAACAGACTTTTCTGTTCTCTTGTTGCTCCAAGCTTCAAGCAATTGTAAATTGCTGAAAAGTATCTGCAATACATTCAGGAAAACGCGCAAAAATGCGCAACTATAATTATTATTCTGCACCCAGAGAAAAAGCAAATCGTAAAAATTAATACAATCATAGTTAATTTTAGTATGCTGTTTTCAAATATAAAAAATGTTAAAGTCCAATAGAAAGCGCTTTGATTTAACTGAAAACATACTTAACCACTGAAGTTAATATGAATATAGTAAAATCAAAGTGAAATTCACTTAAAATCAAATATTGCTGTATTCAGATTAAAGTAAAATCATATTTATTTCAAATATACGAAAATATGTATTGTTTAACTTTGTTGAATATTATTTTTAAATATGAGTAATATTGCTTTTAAGAGGTTCTCATCATAAAAATATAGTTTTTTATGTTAATTTTAAAATTTTGAATGGTTAAAGGTTTTTACACGTTGCTGGTTTTGGGCTCCCCAACCAGTTAAAGCATTCGTGTCATTGGCTGTAGTTCGTCAGGCAGAAAACCAATGATGAAAAATAGTGGAACCTTCCGAAACAGCTGTATGGTTATCCCTACAGCCTCATTTGTGTATTGTGTGTGTACTGTTTCTACAGTTATGCATAACTTATTTGACCCCTAAAAACTTGCTAGATTTAATTGAAACTATATTTATTTTGAGGGGGGTACTTTTAAATTAAAGTTGAAGAATGTTTATTTCAATATGAAATGGTGTTTATATTGAATATGTAAAAAATTTAAAGTACTATAAAGTATATTAAAGTTAAATATTATATTTATTTAAATTTAATATGAATATATTTCATAATTACTATGAAATATTGAAAATTAAATATTTTTTTTGTTAAATTTAATAATTTGGTCTTTTTATATTTAATATGAAAACTATTAAATTTGACTATTTTCATATTTAATTTCGATTTAAAGTGTAAGCACTTCAGATTTACGAATTCCATATTTAACGCAAAATCAATGGCAAAAATATTTAAGTCAACGTGAAAATATTAAAATTTCACAGCATTTTTCCCTGAGTGTGTATATTAATATTCAAAACGATACATATTTAATTTTTGGCACAGATTGGCAGCGTGTTAGTTCTACTCCACAATACGAGAGCACTTGGGATTGTTTTTCAACATAATTCGGTTGAACAACACAAGACACATAAACAACAAATTACACATATTAAACCATCCAAACTTGGGATTTATATTAAACATACCTTGCTCTTCCTTTTCCATTATAACTATATTTAAAAGTTATTTAATAAATGAAATGAAATGACACAACTTTAAACTTCTAGAAATTTACGCATGTGTCATATGTAAACAAAACGCTGATCATATGTTTGGCTTTGCCGATCTCGTTCAAATCCTGGGTTGCAACTATACTACTTAGACTTATCGATTAAATGTGCTTAGAGAATCTACTTTCAAAATATAAAATCAAAACCACAAAAGCTTTTCATAAACATTTGGACTGTATGCCAAA
Source organism: Lordiphosa mommai (assembly GCA_018904225.1). Taxonomy (NCBI): domain Eukaryota; kingdom Metazoa; phylum Arthropoda; class Insecta; order Diptera; family Drosophilidae; genus Lordiphosa; species Lordiphosa mommai. Next base: position 1,153,099 of record JAEIFT010000047.1, read on the forward strand.
AAGTCTTAAAAAGTGGTTCAAAAGAGATTTGGAGCCATGTCTCAGAAATTATTTATCTATGAATTTGAAATTTGGTTTTCGGATTGATAATATGGAGTTATTTATTCTTTTTATATTTTTATTTTTACAAGAATGATTAAAACGAGAAGGCAAAGCTAACTTCGACTGTGCCGAAGTTTTAATACACTTGAAAAACTTTACTACAACTGATTTAACTGGAAAAATATATATTGGATATAGATATCAGATATTTAAAATGTTTAAATCATTGATAATAAAAATTTGATACCATAAAAAACTTTTCTGAATTAAACACATTTTCCGACCGATCGGTCCTATGGCAGCTATATGCTATAGTCATCCGATTTTAATAATTTTTTTTCGTAATTATGTGAAAGCATATAAAACTAATATATACCAAGATTGGGGACGTTACGATAAAAAACAAATAAGTTTTTCTCACTAGAAGTAGTTTTTTGACCGACCGTTTATATGGCAGCTATATGCTATAGTCATCCGATTTTGATAAATTTTTTCAGAATTGTGTGGAAACATATAAAACAAATATATACTACGATTGGATACGCTACAATGAAAATCAAAAAAGTTTTTCTCACAAAGACTTTTTTTCGACCGATCGTTCCTATGGCAGCTATATGCTATAGTGATCCGATTTTGATACATTTTTCCAGAATTATGTGGAAGCATATAAAACTAACATATACCAAGATTAGTGACGCTACGATGGAAAACCAAAAAGTTTTTCTCGCTATAACTAGTTCTTAGACCGATCGTTCCTATGGCAGCTATATGATATAGTCATCCGATCCGGCCGGTTCCGACATATTAGTTGCGTGCAGTAAAAAGAAGACTCTGTGCAAAATTTCAGCTCGATAGCTTTAAAACTGAGAGACTAGTTTGCGTAGAAACAGACAGACAGACAGACGGACAGACGGACGGACGGACAAGCGGAAATGAACTCAGCTCGTCGTCCTGATCAAGAATATATATAGTTTATGGGGTCGGAAATGAATATTTCTAAGCGTTACAAACTTCTGGGCAAAATTAATATACACTTTTCAAGTGTATAAATATGAATACCCGTAAATAATAAAATTATTAATGTTTTTTAACAATCACTTGGGCTGTGCCTCAGCTGTCAGTGTCTGTCAGTGCCTTTTAGATATTTTGTTTCGATTTGCTTCAATTGTTTCGAAACTTTAACAGCAGCAGACACACATTTTCGTTGTTCGGAGCTGTGTTTAATCAAAAATTGGTAGCAGTTTTTTTTTCTTTGTACAAAATTTTTCCTCATAATGGGTAATCAACTTTTAAGACGTGTATCGCGTTTGTATCGTCGTCTAAGGCCACGTTTCGGGCGTCAACAGGCGGATAAACAACATCAGCCAAAAGAAGAAGGCAGAGCCGGAATTGGCGGAGGAAATGCAGTGGATTCAAGTGGAGAATGTTGCAGTTAATCCGGCAATGGCACTGACTTGTGAGCCAGCAACTGCCACTGGACGAACAGCAGCCACAATGCCAAACGCTTTTCCATTGGCAGTTACCGAGGAGGAGGAGGCGGAGGTAACGGCAGAGGAGCACCAGGGCCAGCGTTTGAAGAGCGCCATATCGAAAAAAGCCTTTGTATGTGAACTGGAGAGACTGCTGCGACGCCAGTTGACGGCAGTTAGCACTTAGAAGGACGCCCAGGAAACCCCAATGGACAACTATTATTTTCAAATGAAAAGCAAATATATTTTTAAATTTTTTGTTGTTTTCGGCTTAAAACTGGCTGGGTGCCCGAGTGTCTTCCTGCCTTTCTGCCTTTTACTGACAGTGCTTACCGTTGAGCCACTTGATATGGGGGTCTGGGGTGGAAAGTTCATTAAAAAAACATAACCAGCCATAATGATGCCTAACCCCAACCGCCCACTTGCAGGCAGTAAAAAAACGCCACAGACCGTAAAGCCAACGTTGGGGTGTGAGTGCGTGCGTACGTACGTATGTATGAGTGAGTGAGTGTGTGTGCGTTGCTCCCAGTCGGACTTGCAAGCATGCCAAAAGTACTTATTTCGCGCTTACTTTTTACATCATAAGGCTTGAAAAATTCTGAAAACTTTTCAAATCAAGAATATATTTAAATATATATTTTATAGGGTCTGAGATGCTTTCTTATTATCGGAAGTTATTTTTATACACTTTGCCCAGAAGTTTGTAACGCATAGAAATATTTATTTCCGACCCCATAAACTATATATATTCTTCATCAGAATCTTGTCGGAACCGCCTGGATCGGATGACTATATTTTATAGCCGTCATAGGAACGATAGGTCGGAAAATATGTCTTCGTGAGAAAAACTTTTTTGTTTTTTATTGTAGCGTCTCCAATCTTGGTATATAAAAGATTCATAAGCTTCCACATAATTTTGGAAAAATTTATCAAAATCGGATGACTATATCACATAGCTGCCATAGAAACGGTGAGTCAAAAAACTAGTTCTAGTGAGAAAAACTTTTTGGTTTTCCATCTTATCGTCACCAATCTTAGTATATATTAATTTTATATGTTTTCACACAATTTTGGAAGGTTTCAACAAAATCGGATGACTATAGCATATAACTGCCATAGGGCCGATCGATCGGAAAATGTGTTTTTTGCTAAGAAAATTTGTTTCTATGGAAGCGCAATCGAAATTTTGATTATCAATGATTTTGAATTTACAAAATATCTGATATCTATATCCTATATATATTCTACCGGATAAATTAGTTGTAGTGAACATTTGCAAGTGTATTAAAACTTCGGCACAGTCGAAGTTAGCTTTGCCTTCTCGTTTTATAGTTTTGTAGCTCACATTATATTTTTTGGCCAGAGCACGATATGGTTTGGCCGTGGGACCAACAATATTAGCCTTTAATTTGCATAAATTGCATTTTGTTTCCGACCCACGTTTTCTCTCCATTATTTTTTTCAATCCTTTATATCCGATATTACATTCAGGGACCGAAAATAATCGTTATTTTAAAAAAAAATGATTAGATAAATAAATATGAATCATTCACTTAAAAAAATTTCTGCCGATTGTGAAGCCAATATTTTCGGTTCAAATTCTCAGATAGGCAATGATTTGATATTTTCAATTTTTATTAAAAAAATCATTCGCTATTAATTAGTGAAGATTTTTATTTTTTTCATCGTTTATAATAATTTCGACTGATTTTATTTATAAAAAATCAACAATAATTAGTTACTTGTCGAGTTTTATTTGAAAAATCATTGATGATGTTTTATTTCGAGTTTTATTTTATTTACTCAAGCATAACAAGTATTCCCGATTGTTTTTCGTTTCTAATCAAAGCATACAAATTATTAGGGATTTTTTTGTTTGAAAATCAAGAATATTAATCCCAATAAGAATTTGTTTTCAGAAGTTGATTTGTTATACAAAGTAGGCGAGGGTTTTTATAGGGGCGCGATATAAATGCCTTCGATGGTTTACATCGATGGCAAAAGCTCTTTCCCGATATAGAAACTGTTGGTATGCCTATAGCTACATGCATGCTCTTTACCAAAGAAATAAACGAGCAAAAAGCTACCCAAAAATGGCAATTAGTCACCTTCTTTCGACTCGCACCCATTATGCACAGCCGAACAGCTGTACGGCAATAATTCCTAGTCAATAATTATTATTGGAGACTTAATTCGAGTTATTCATGTTTTGAACCATCGAAGGCTTTTATATCGCGCCCCTGTAAAAACCCCCGCCTACACAGAAAAAAAAATGCCGGGATATTTTTAAGCCGAAAAAGCTTGATTTAATCCCGACGGAAGGATTGAAATTTTAAGCCCGTTTAGGATTGATTATCCGTAATTGATCCCGTTTGGGATTGTTTTTAATCCGATTCGGGCTTAAATGTCGAGTGAGAGAGCGAACAAGCTGAGAGCAACAGCAAATTCGCTCTCTTGGCTTCTCTCTTATGTCGTCTGGAGCAAACGCTCTTGTATGTCATTGGGTGCCTAGTCTGGCAAGCGCGGCGCGGTCGAGTGCGCTGAGACGCCGATGTTCTTCAGTCCCGAGGTCCCGAGTTCGATTCCCAGACAAGGCAAGTTAAAGTAAGTTCTAATTAATTTATTATTTATATATGTTTCTTTAAATTAAAGAAGTCTTTAAGTGAATCCAAATATACAATTATTAATATATATATGCAAATTTATAAGAAAAAAAAAATCTCTCTAGGGCGTTCTAAATTTTTTGAACTTTTATCGGGCGACTATCCCGACTAGGGCTCAGTTTAAGCCATTCCGGGATCAACCCATTATTGAGCCCGTTTGGTGTTGAGTTGAGCCCGAATGGCACAGTTTTTTTTTTCTGTGTACTTTGTATAACAAATCAACTTCTGAAAACAAATTCTTATTGGGATTAATATTCTTGATTTTCAAACAAAAAAATCCCTAATAATTTGTATGCTTTGATTAGAAACGAAAAACAATCGAGAATAATCGTTATGCTTGAGTAAATAAAATAAAACTCGAAATAAAACATCATCAATGATTTTTTAAATAAAACTCGACAAGTAACTAATTATTGTTGATTTTTTTATAAATAAAATCAGTCGAAATTATTATAAACGATGAAAAATAATAAAAATCTTTTATAACTATTACTTCGAGAGGAAAAAATTAAAAATCAAAAAATAATTTTTATTTTCTGATTTTTATATAAAAAGGAGTGATTTGGTCGGTCCCTGATTACATTATAAATAAAAGTTTTCTTAAATCCCAAAACCGAAAAATAATGAAATATTTAATTTTTCGGCTGCTTTGGGTTAATTGGGCAATATGTGCAAATTGATATACTGCATTGAAAGACATGATTGCTACTGTGCGTTATAGAGAAAGCTCATTTTTGATGCAATGAATACTGGAATAGTACCATTACTTTCCCTACAGTTCGATTTGTGGTTGTCTTTCCTAAAACTTTGTGCACTGGGAAAAATTGTTCGCATTTCATTCCGTACACCTTAGTTGGTAAAAGTGCTTATTTTTATCATTTTAAGTCATGTTTCCAATATCTGTTTGGCATCTGCTTAATATTAGCGTAAAGTGCTATTTCTTAGCTTTCAAATAAATTGACCAAGATAATTTTGCGATTTTTTTAAACCAAGATATGCCATTTTGAATGCATGTGCTAGAATTTACAATTTACATTTACATTTGCAGCCTAAAAGTATGCTAAGCAAAAAACAGTGCATCACCTAGTATTTTGTATTAAATTATAATGAGAGTTCTAAACGAAACAAATTGCATACTTTTGGGCAAATGAGCATTCAGTCAGCTCAAGTGCTTGCATTCAAAAAGGTATATCTTTATTGAAAAAACCAGCTGAATTGTTTGGAATAATTTATTTTAAAGCTAAAGAATCTATTTTTTCCGATTATGTAAAGGGGGTAAAAACAAATGTATAGGTTGCCCACAAAACATGCCCCATAATGGTCAAAAAAGGCACTTTTACCATCTGAAGGCTCTAATTGCCAAAAAATCCTGACGTGATGGATCATTTTGGTAAAAAGAATTATCAACACTCTTTCTAAAAACTGGACCATGTTGCCTAGTGTTATTAAACTATTTAGATTTGTATTATAAATATGATCTAGAATTTCCAACTCATCTGTATAAAAACTCACGGAAATGGAAAGAAAAATTCAAAGTGGTTAATTTTATTTATTAATCGTGGAAATACATCAATTAGTCATCAAACAAGATATCGTGTGTAAAAATCTATAAACATGATATGTCCATCTAAGCAAGCCTGCCTTCCGGCAAGGTTTTATACCAGCGGTGAGCACGAAAATATTACTGAATGGAGCAACAATATCAAAACGCATTTAATTTCGCTTTCAACAGAATAACGGCCCATCGCCGTTTTCAGCCCATCGCTTTTCTATATGAAACTCTGCACAACTTCTATCTTAAGTTACTGTTAAAAAAAGGGTTACATTATGTGTTCACTGTAAAGATGTCTTTTGGCTGCAGACGTTGAATTTGAACTCAAACTGAAGAAGAAAGTTGTCGGTGCAAAATTGCAGGCCATAAAAGTTTACTTAGTTTTGTAGCCAAGTTCTGCAAAGTCCGACCGGGCTACTGTGCCAATTTATGAACGTGTGCTGCCTAAAAGCATGCAACACTTTTTTACATTTACTTTACTTGGCCCTGCTTGGGTATGGGTGTGTATGTGTGTGTGAATCAATTTGGTGAGCTGCTTTTGTTTTCATTTCTTTTATAATTAATTGCATTGCTTACGCCTGCCTGGGTCGCAACTGCGGGTGCTCCTCCCCAGGCCACTCAAACATACACACACACAAACGCACGTACACACACACGCACACACAAACATACATGGTGGCTGAAACGAAAGATGCCAGAGTCGTGCTGTGATAATTGGATCAAATAGTGCACACGCTCTCACAAACACAAACACACACACACATAAGGTTATTTCGATCAAAGTGACATTTAATTAAATCACAAAAATGCAAAACTCAATAAGGGCCAATGCTACCGTAAAGACAAAAGTAAACAAAACAACCGCTTTTTTTGAATAAATGAATGGATTAGAGTTGGGTTGTCATTTAAATGATCATGTGAACCAGTTACTTGCTCAATTGTTCATTTGTTCATTGGCTAATTGCTCCATTCAGCGAAATCTGAATAAACGGCTTTTCAGGTTAATTTTTTTTAAAAAATTTGAACAAAGTATCTGCCAGTGGGACCTTAGCTTAAGTTGCTCAGTTGCTTAGTTGTCGGTTACGAAAAAGAAAAAGGTCATCTAAAAACAGTATGTTTATGGGAAAACTCATAAAAAAACGAAGTATTTTTCCACTCTGATCAAACACAATTTAAGTCCATAGTTCAGCGAGTTCGATAAGCCAAATTTGGAGACTTTATTTTATTGCAGAGTATATATTAATTTTGCCCAGAATTTTGTAAGTTATGGGATTTTCCGACCCCATAAACTATATATATTTTTGATCAGGACGACGAGCTGAATTCAGTCCCTCTGTTTTAAAACTATTGAGCTGAAATTTTGCAGAGAGACTTATTTTTGCTGCACGCAACTAATATGTCGGAACCGCCTGGATCGAATGACTATATACTATAGCTGCCATAGGAACGATCGGTCAAATAACTAGTTCTAGTGAGAAAAACTTTTTTGTTTACCATCGTAGCGACACCATCATGGTATATATAAGTTTTATATACCTTCAGTTTTATATAATTCAGGAAAGTTTTATCAAAATCGGATGACTATAGCATATAGCTAAACGTTTTTGTTTTCCATAATAACTTTCTCTACCTCAGGAAATTAAAATATCATCTAAACAATTCTACAAAAATATGGTTGGGATCGGATGACTATATTCTAAAGCTGCCAAATGACCGATCGGTCGGAAAATGTGTATTACTGAGAAAACTAGATTTTTTGATGGTAGCGTGATCAAATTTTGAAGAAATAAAAAATTCTGTATGTTAAATCAGTTTTCCTGATCAACATTTTTATTCACTTGCAAAGTGTCTTCTTACTTTGAACATTTTTATTCGATTTTTTTGTTTTGCCTTATTATTATGGTTGGTCATTCCCCTTACAACCCCTGCAAGCCGTTTTCAAAGTGATTCATTTATAAGTTGCTTACAACTCCCTGGATTTCCCTTCCCTTTTCTTTTTTGGATAAATGATAGAACTCAAAAAGTTCTGCTTAGATCTAATATTTCAAAACCTGTCTACGTATCTTCCGGTGTACCTCAAGAAAGCCACCTCGGTCCTTTGTTTTTCACACTTTTTATTAATGATCTCCCCTCGACAATATCTCATTCTCGGATACTTATGTATGCCGATGACGTTTAACATTCTATTAGGTTGCAAGATGATTTAAATTCAATTCATTTTTGGTGCTTGGTTAATCATTTTTTTCTTAATTGCGCAAAATTGATGTTTATGTCTTTTCATCCTTGCAAACCTTCGCTAGTTTGGCTGAGAACTTTTGGAACAGCCCTCGATTCCCAAAATGTGTTTTATTTAATATTTTCAAATTATTAATAAATAACACAAAACAAAACCCATAAATGCTCTTTATCTCTCCACTCAAAAATACCCTGTGCAAAGGTAGAAGACCCCCTTAAAAGGCGTGAGAAAATTACTCACACGACACGTATACCAGAGCAAAATTTTGTCCAACTACATCCGAAATTCACAAAATATGAAATTAATATGAATGGAGGTAATGATATAATTACTTATATGAGAATGGCAACACTGCGTATGAATGATACAATAAAACTAAAGAGCCTTCGTGCAACACTTAGAGCCGTTGTTACGTCTTCATGTTTTTCAAAACTATGTGCTTTTTGAGAAAATGTATATTGCCTACTTTGAGGCCGAGTATAAAATCATACGCGATTCGTTGTATACTAAGTTTATGCACAAATAAAAAATCATGCTTTTTGCCCTTCAAAGTATGCTATGTTTATGAATATAAATAATTTATGAAAATATTTATTTTTTAGTAGCCATAACACATATTTTTTTTACCTTTGACTGGTCCGACAATCTGATCGAATGCACAATGTGGATACAGCCATAACTGACTTTAAATTATCTCGTTAAAAAAATAATAATTGAACAAAAATATTGTTTGCATACTTTGATGAGCAAAAAAGCATGATTTTTTATAAGTATAAACGTAGTAATAGACAGACGCATATATATTACACCCGGCCTTAAAGTAGGCAACCAACTTTTTCTTAATATGCACCAAGGTGAAAATTGAGAAAACGGCCCAAAAATCTTAGTTTTTTGTATTTTATGTTAATTTTTTAGAATACACCAAAAAGAGGAACATGTATTGTAGAAGTCTAAGAATATAACTCAAACTCCCTATGTTTAGAGTACGTGGGTTGCTATTTAAGTTTCTGGCCTAGGTTACTTCTAGCCACTTAAGGACCAATTGGCCTTTTCCCAAAAAAAGTTTGGATTTTTATCGATAAAAGCTCCATACAACTCTTTCATGTGTGACCACGTTTGATATCGATTAACGATTAATTAAAAACTTACCTCGGCAGAAAAATGGAATTAACTCGTGAAAATTTTCGTGCAATCATTTTTCACAACTTTCGACGTGGATTATCACGACAAGAGTGCAACGATGAACTTAAATCTTTGTATGGCGATGAAGCACCATCCAATAGCACTGTGAAAAATTGGTTTAATGAATTCAATCGAGGGCGACGCTCGCTCGAAGACGAAGGTCGTGAAGGTCGTCCGAAAACAGTCGTTGTGCCAGAAACATTGATGCCGTGCGTCAACTGATAATGCAAGATCGTCATGTGACATACCGTGAGATAGAGGCATCCTTGGGCATTTCTTCCAGCATACATTCGATATTGCAGGAACACCTGGGCGTAAAAAAGGTCTGTTCTCGTTGGATCCCGCACAATTTGACAATCGCTCAAAAAAAGGCTCGTGTGGATTGGTGCAAAGAAATTTTGAAAAAATAAAATAAAAGACGTTCATAAGATTGTCACTGGTGACGAATCATGGATCTATGCTTATGAGCCCGAAACAAAAGAGCAATCGACCGTGTGGGTCTTCGAAGACGAGCCAAATCCAACGAAAGTCGTTCGTAGAAGAAGCACTTCGAAGCAAATGGTCGCCTGTTTCTTCGGTAAATCTGGTCATGTGGCGACTGTTCCGCTTGAGCAACGTAGGACGGTCAATTCTGAGTGGTAAACCACAATTAGTTTTATTTGAGTCAATTTGCTGAATGGCCCAGCAGACAATTTCGATTTCCGATTTGTGCTTTATGACTGCAAATTTTACCTGCTGAATGTAGTGATTGCCAATTACGATTCGTAAATTTGACAATCACGCTTGCGGAAAAAAAAAATAGAACAAAAAACATGATTGTTAAGAGCGATTACCAATTGATGTGCTAGCCCACCTCTGCTGTAAGCCTTTATATTGAAATTTTCAGTGTGACCGACTCTTTATATAGTGTGTGTGAATTTTTTGATAAAAAGTACCAAAGACACAGAATCCCTTATAGCCTGCAATCAATGGCATTTAGCAGAGACATTTCAGCAATCGTAAATTAGTAATCGCACATCGAAATTATCTGCTGAAGGGACCCAACATCATTTTTAACGTAATATTAAAGGTGCATAGCCCGATCTATCTTCCTTGAGATGTCAGATAATATTACCGAAATTGGGTCAAATTGTTTCTTAGTCAACTCCTAGTTAATGACATATTCGAATTTTCAGTTAAGTCGGCAATGCCTTGTAGTAAAAGTTATATCTCAATGATATTGGCGCTTTATCTATTTAAACCAAATTTTAATGGGGACAATGCGCGATCGACAGTAGTAAATGTGTCCAGAACTCTCATTTCGCGAACAAACTCAAGCATCAACTCAACTTGGTCAAAATTTTCCTACAAAGATGAATCGCAATTCAAAACAAATGGAAACTATTCTTGGGTACGTGCAGATCTTTTCAGTCGTACGGGGCAAAATCGTGGGGATTCACTTGTTATGAAGAAACTTACCAGCTGCAACGATTCTTTCTAAAGAGAATTCTACACCGAGAAAAAATCCGTTCTAAAAGTCTTCCAACGGCTTTTGGGTTCCTCCTCTCTCCTCTGCTGGTCACGCACCTCAAAAACCTTACCAGAAGAAGCTTTATATTCCCTCTTTGATTTATTTATTTCTTTTTGAAGAACAAAGAGAAAAAACGATGAGTGTTAAGCAATGTATATGCTCCGTCTGGGATTCAAACTCGGGACCTTAACCTTGCACTCAAACGCACAAGCGGATTTGCATCTTAGCGCCCTGTACCATCGCACACTTTCATTGCGGCATGTCTAAGATGCTACTTATATTTGTTGTACGATGGTTGAGTTGAGTTTATATTTCATGAACGCAAAAATAGAACGAAATCATAAACATTTAGTCATGATTTTTGAACGTCATATTTGTGTACTTGTACCAGGCATTACACCCTACTATTAAGAGCCCTACTAATATTTGAGCCAGCGCAGAGGACGCTCATTTATACACCTAAAGTATGTCATATATCTTCGGAATCTGACAAGAACTTTATTTGTCTTTGATGAATGAAGAATATTTCATATTCTATCCAAAAAAGTGCCGGCACGACAGATCTTTTAGAGCAAAGACCTAAAACTCAATATGGTTGCGTACGGAAAAAAAGAAAGAAAGATTGGTGCACTAGCTAAATCAACATGGCAAGCTCGCATAAATTGTGCAAAACACCACATGTTGGATCACTAAATCAGATAATTTGGGAAAACTGAACTCTGTGTTACATCTCATAGGAAGGTGTCCGATATATTATTTTGCCTGAATATTTGATATATTTAATATCTTTGGACGAACCGAGAAGTCAGGCGGCCTTATAAAGTATATATATTCTTGATCAGTATCAACAGTCGAGTCGATATAGCCATGTCCGTCTGTCTGTCCGTATGTATGAACGCGTCGATATCGGGGCAGCGTCGCGACTGCGGCGTAGCTTTAGCAGCATTCGTAGGATGTGTGTGTGCTTGTGCGTATGTGTGTGTAAATGAGTATATATTCGAGTATACACAAAATCAAGTTTACAGGGTATTTCATAGTCGGAAACTCAACGGTACAGACACAGAAGGTTCCGACACCAAGTTTCAGTAACTGCACTCAGAAAAAAATGGCGTTTTAAAAAGCAGTACAAATGTCTTATTTTAATGCCCAATTCGTTCTTATTTTATGGCGCTTGCGTTCCAATAATAAAACAGGATGGTTAAGCAGGATAAAAGCGTACTTAAGTCCGTCGTTCTCGGTATAAGAATAAACGGATTTACCCCACAATTGAGATATATAAAAATTTTCAAATCCTACTTACTTGCAACCTGCATGTTGCATGGTAACCTAATAGTTGACATGTACTTGATTTTCCCCCTTTGTTATTGTATTTTTCTGTGCAACAGTTGTCTGAGCATGGGTGTGTGTGTGTCTGTGCAAATAGTTTCGAGGCTTGTGCGTGTGGTTTCTGCAACGGCTGGATGCATTGATTAAATGTCGCTTAAATGTGCCAGCAAATCAAGAGCAACAAACAGAGAGGAACCAAGTGAATGGAATGAAAGCACCTATTGGGTATAGCATAACAGCCCGCATGTGGCCTGGTCCACCAAAAGAGCATTGTGGGTAAAGCCAAGGCAAGCAGCAGGAGAAGCCACCGATGGAGCGTACGTGACTCAGGACTCAGGAAACAGCACGTCAAGGCAGAGGCAGAAGTTGAAGTAAACGCACCGAATGCAATGCGATTGATAGAATTGAACACGCACACATACAGAGCGACAGACAGTCATCGATATCGACACGCAGATGGTGGTACTTAATGGTAAGGCAACAGATTGAATTGCAAAGCAAAGGAGTTTGCCAAAGCACACGCCGCACACGCCGTACACGCACGCACACACAATGGCCAAAAGGTTGATGAAAATCTCTGGCCAAAATGGTTGCAATAAAAAAAATTGAGTGACAAGTGGAATGGGATTGATCGGAATGTTTGAAATAGAGTGAGAATTCAGGAGTTTTTTTTTAAGCATAGTTTTAACAAAATACTTAAAATATATTGATTCTCTATTTCTTTGATATATAGAAGACTATTGGACAATACAACAATAATTGGGACTATACTTTTTTTAATGTCTTTCGGTTGTATTTCTGGTTTTAACATTTCAACTTTTTCCACGACCCAACTGTTTGTATGACTAGCAAGCAGAGCCTCAGGCCATCATTGCAATAATTGACAATTTTTGTTTAACCAGGCAAAAATTATGTGTTGTTGCGATTGTTTTTAAACCTCTCTGTTTGGTTTTTGGTGCTGCGCCATGAGAAAGGATTGTAAACATAATTATTTACACGAAAGTTCAATTGTAATGAGCATGCAATGAATAAATGCACGTCTTGCCAGGCGAATGCTTTCATGTGTGTGTAAATTACTTTGAATTTGCATTTCGCATTTACCAAAAAACCTTCTCCAGCGAAATTATTCCTAAAACCGTCCTTGGGCTACATTTGTTCGCTCAATTACCTTTTAATCATTATATGAGTCAGAATCATTGTTTCTCTGCCTTGTCTAACCATTGTATACGAAATAACTCTATATAAATATATAGCTTACAATGTTCAAAATACGGAAATGGTCACAAAACATCTTTGGGGTACAATAGTACCCCCGAATATGCAGTTTGCATGGTATGGTGGCATTTTTTTTGTTATTTAATTCACCTTTATTCCTAAGCGTGTGTTTTTTATGTTTTATGTTTTATGATTAAAGAAGTAATTGATTTTCTACTTAAATAGGGTAAGTTTGGACCGTACCAATTTTTGAACGAAAACCTTAAGCCTCTTACTCCGAATTTCCGAACCTTAACCAATGGTAAATTTTGGTTTGAGCCCGCGAATTGAACAGTCACAAAAATTATTTGGGTTTGCAGCAGGCACTAATCCCGAAACAAATATCGGTTTCTTTACCGGTTCTGGTACGTACCGAAATGAGTATGGTTCTATGTCGGTTTTTAGTTAATTTCGATCTCGATACGGTACCCAAATTTTTATTTCGGTATACCGGTACGTATAAATTATAAATTATCAAAAAAAAAGCTAATGGATGTGGAAGACTTCGAAAATGTTGTTCTAAGGCTATGACGCATAAAAAAACGTTATTTTAAAATATGCCGATCTCTAGCCTTTTTTATACCCTTGCAGAGGGTATATTAAAATTGTCACGATGTTTATAACGCAGTGAAGGAAGCATTTCCGACCACATAAAGTATATATATTCTTGATCAGCATGACGAGCTGAGTTCATTTCCGTTTGTCCGTCTGTCCGTCTGTCCGTCTGTCCGTCCGTCCGTCCGTCCGTCTGTCCGTCTGTTTCTATGCTATCTCCTCCCTCAGTTTTGAAGCTATCTTGACCAAACTTTGCAAAATGCCTTTAAATACAAATACGCTGCACATTTGTCGGAGTCGGCCGGATCGGATGACTATATCATATAGCTGCCATATAAACGGTCGGTTCAAAACCGTGTTCTAATGAGAAAAACTTGTTTGTTTTCCATCGTAGCGTCACCAATCATGGTACATATAAGTTTTATATGTTTCTACACAGTTCTGGAAAAATTTATCAAAATCGGATGACTATAGCATATAGCTGCCATATAAACGGTCGGTTCAAAAACTAGTTCTAGTGAGAAAAACTTTTTGGTTTTCCATCGAAGCATCACCAATCTTGGTATATATTAGTTCCATATACTTCCACACAATTCTGGAAAAATTTATCGAAATCGGATGACTATAGCATATAGCTGCCATAGGAACGATCGGTTCAAAAACCGTGTTCTAATGAGAAAAACTTTTTTGTTTTCCATCGGTAGCTGTCACCACTCAATCATGGTACATATAAGTTTTATATGTTTCTACACAGTTCTGGAAAAATTTATCAAAATCGGATGACTATAGCATATAGCTGCCATATAAACTGTCGGTCAAATAACTACTTCTAGTGAGAAAAACTTTTTTGTCTTCTATCGTAGCGTCCCCAATCTTGGTATATGTATATTAGTTTTATATGCTTTCATATAATTTGAAAAAAATTTATCAAAATCGGATGACTATAGCATATAGCTGCCATATAAACGGTCGGTCAAAAAACAAGTTCTAGTGAGGAAAACTTTTTTGTTTTCCATCGTATCGTCACCAATCTTGGTATATATTAGTTTTATATGCTTTTACAAAATACAGAAAAAATTTATCAAAATCGGATGACTATAGCATATAGCTGCCATAGGACCGATCGGTCGGAAAATGTGTTTTACTAAGAAAAGTTTTTTTATGGTATAAAATTTTTATTATCAATAATTAAAAAATTTTAAATATCTAATATCTATATCCCATATATTTTACTGGTTAAATCAGTTGGAGAAAAGTTTTTCAAGTGTATTTAAACTTCGGCACAGTCGAAGTTAGCTTTGCCTTCTCGTTATTTATTAAACTCAACAAAATAAACCTAGTCTAAAAGAATTCTCTATTCTTTTGCCGATTTCTCATGTTCCACATAGAACTATCAGTCACTAAGGGTCATTTTCTAATGTTCCATTTTTGAAAATCCAGGTGATTATTAGGAAAATATATATGCTGCCTACTTTTAGGACGCGTTTGAAATATGCTTGCTTGTGTCTACAACGACACACGTATGATTTTAACAGCGGCCTATAAATAGGCTACATTTTCTCAATAAGCACCTGGATTTACATAAAGGAAACATTAGAAAAAGGCCCTTAAACTTACCAATAAACGAGTATATTGTAAGTTTATCTTTTTAAATTATACCAAATCTACTTAAAAATCAAAAAAATATTACTTAATTATTATTCGAAACAATCGGCCATAAAATCTGCCGTATCTCCGCTAAAACAGGAAGAAATCTCTCTAGATTAGCATAGATTTGAACACATACTTTAAGACAACTGTTCAATTTAGCCCATAATACGCTGATAAAATTCTCAAGGGGCTCTAAAAACGCTCTAAACCAGTTGAAAACATAAAATCTGCCTCAACTTTTCGTTGCATTTCTTTTATCTAAATATTAAATAAAAACTTTCTTAAAATTGGAAATAATATTTCAAAAATGAAAGGCGAAATTTGACGAAATTAAAAAACCTTCATTTCATAAATTTATTTTTACAATTTTCAAACATTCTTTTATTAAAGATACGATTTTACTAAGTCGAAAAACCCCTTTAGATTTAATTAGAGCAGCGGTGGGCACTAAAATATTACTTAATGGAGCAGCAATAACAAAATGCATTTAATTTCGCTTTTGGGGAAATAACGACGAGGAGGGTTACGGGGGCCCAGCGGATCGCTATGTGTTCATTACTGAATTTACCAAAGAAAGATTTTCTGTTTTTAGAACAATTTTTCTATATCTTTAAAAAAGTATATATTCCGGTTTTTCGTTCTTTTCTGAGTGTATTTGCCATTTTACCAGTTGAAAAATATTTTTGAAATAATCATAAAATAGTAAGATAAATAATAAGAAACCAGGGTTCGTAAAATGCACAAAAATTATTTTCACGCCATGATATATAACATCAATGTAAAAATAGTTATTTTTAGACATGAAAATACAAAATTTTACATATGGAAAAAATTATTATTATCATTTAACTTACACGAGCATTATTTACACGATTGTTTTTTACAGGCATGTTAATAATTTGGGCTACCTGTTTTACACCTGTAAATAACAGTCGTGACAAAAATGCTCGTGTTAGTTACATGAAAAACTATCTTTTTCCATATGTAAATTTTTTTATTTTCATGTCTGAAAATAATTATTTTTTACAGCTTGTATATTTAACTTTGTGTTAATATTTTGCGTGTAATAAAAAATGTGTGTTTTTTTACAAACCCTGTAAGAAACCGAAACAGTATAATCGTTTCAGTACGGTTCCGGGGTTTTCGGTTCCTATTTTATTTATTTTAACGGTTCCGGTATTCTTTTACAGCCCTGATTTATATTTTATTTATTTAACCAAAATTTACTAAAAGCAGTTTAGTTACATAAAATACAACAATGTTTTGTGTAACGAAATGATAAACACATCAAATATTCATTCAAATATAATTGATTCTCATACAAATGACCCATGAGGGGTACAAATATACCCCAAAGACGGTCCACGTTAGTTTTGACCATTGACGGTTTGAGTGTTAAAATGTTTAATAATGGTAATAACTTGTCCTGAGTGTCATCAACGCACAGCCTAAACGATAAGTACCATAATAATAAATTTTATACAGTAGTGTCCATTTGTGTAAGAGGTCAATCAATTATATTTAACCGATAGTTTAACAAGTGTTTTCCAATTACGCACTTTATCGACTCAAGAATATATATAATCCATAATGTCGGAAATTTTTCATTCCTGCCGGTTTCATAAATTTGCCTTTTTTTAAAAAAAAAAAGAACGATGTTCTTCCTGCGCCCTTCCCTTAAAATGTTGATGCCCACCACTGATTTAAACATTTGAACAAAAACTTGTGGCTCTCATCAGTGGACCGGCAGTGTTTATCACTTTTTTTTCCAACCTCAACTGCATCCAATCATGAACAATTATTTCATTAACACGCTGAATGAAATTCATTAAAAATTTGTGGCGAGGGAGGGGAATTGGCTGGCAATCATCATGCCAATTGAACTATGTGTAGGGTCAGCTTCGTTGGTTGCCAATTACCTGATAAACACCTTGGAGCGTTTTCCTGACCAATCTGCGATATGAAAGTTTTCAGCGATTTGTTGGCCAATTTGGACCATGGTACGCTGCTGCTGCACACACCCAGCCTGCACACACTCACACATGTGCGAATGCTCAGAAGCGCAAATTTAATTAAAGTTGGGAAAACAGTATTGACTCTAACGGTAAATTATGCAGCCATATAGACAAACGGACAAAAGGAATGACTCTGTATAGACAATCGCATAGATGGAGATAGATTGCCATTGGCATTGCCATTGCCTGGCTGGCAGTCAGTGAGTGCAATCAAAAGAGAGAGAGAGAAAAAAGCCAGTGGATGAGGCTTTAGCTATGCACATACATACGTTCTCGAATTCGCATTCGTCTTGCCTGGCTCCACTCCAGATGTGCATGGGAAATGAATTTTTGTGTGCATGGAATCGACGAAAAACGCCCTTCAAATGCCAAATGAATCTCAGCTTGTACCCAAATGCTAAGCAGGGTGCCGGGATCGTAACAATATTGTGCCACCACCACCACAATGGCAAAGTTTTACGGCAACTGAACATCTCCGACTGGGTGCGAATAACGTGGCAGACACTTCAATTCCCGCCTCACATCGCCACTCTGTGTGAAATTGCATTGCAAGTTGATTTCACTTTCGCTTCTCGGTGTTCGCTTTTATTGCATTTGCCTGGGCTGATAAAAATGAATGACTGCATCAATGACAGCCACACAGGACCAGCAGGATGTGTGACGTGAAATCAATGCATGAAGTGAGCTGCCCCTGCTCCTGCTCCAGCTCCTCCTACTCCTCCTCCTGCTGCTCATTTGCAGCGTTTAGGAGCTAAAGTGGCGGCAGGAAGCCATAGCTGATGCGGATGATGCACACTGCCTGCTGATGTTGGCAAAATGAAGTCAACAAGTTGAGCTCAGCTCACGGCCACTCTGACCGTGCAATACCGAGCTGAGCTAAGTGTGTGTGTGCGATGCTCGTGCGGATCCGCGTTCGGCTGCTGCTTATAAAATCACATTATGCTAATGTCATGTAATTTTGTGTGCACAAGCAGCAGCATTAAGGCGGCAGAACGGGAGGGGGGGAGTCTGTAATTACACACATAAAGCAGTCAAAAGACTTGGTCTTTAAATTATTTGAAGCAGATGCATCAATGCAAGAAGAAACCACATGCCAATGGAATAGCTGAATGGATAGTTGCAATTGTTTATGGCAACCAAATTGCAAAATGTTTTGATTTACGGTAACAAATGCAAAATTAAGGGAAAGTCAAACGCTATCAAATAGTTTTCTCAAAGTTCTTTTTGATAGTGATAAATTTTAAAGTCGCAAAATAAAAATGTAACCTGATTTCGCTCAGCTAACAAATTACCATCGAAATATATTTTACGTTTAAGCTGGGTGTCGGAATGCTGGCGGAAAATTCCAACTGGTCTATCTGCTGGGTCTGTTCTCAGACAATCTAAACTTTTCGCACATGGCGCTGCCAACTTGTGCGGCCGAAACAGATGATTGAATTCCGTTGAATATGAGCGGGAAAAGTAGTTTTTTATAACTCTTGCACTATTCTTCGGAATGTCAGCAACAAATACGCACAAAAAATAAGTATTCAAATATGACTGGATTTTCAAATTTATCTAAAAATCACTTTTGATAAAATTTAAATGCAAACAAAACACGACTGACAAAGCAATGTGACCGTTTGATATGTTGTGGAATTTTATTGATCAAGGGTGTTTGTGGTGGGGTGCAACAGAATAAAAGGGTCAGGCAAACTTCTCTTTGACTTTCTCCGGCTCGAAAGACCAACTTTTGTGGTGGGCTGGATAAATCCTAGAACTGCTGCTTTTGTATGTTATGGTTTGAAAATGTTTTTGTCTTCTTGGTTTTCTGTTACGTCATCGTCACTTTACTTGTTGGCTTCAACCAACTTAAAAGAGAGCTTAATTTTAGCTTATAATAAGCGTATGCCAGGTGATTTTAAAGCTTGGGTGGACTATATCGACTAGCATCCACAGCGCAAGGTGGATTATACTTTGCGGTTTAAGCAAAGGGTCACACTGCAAAAAGTGGAAAAATTCGATCACCACCAGATACTGAGAGTCCTCTCTCTGAGAGCCCTTTGAGATTGTAGGGTGACCACGCGAAACCATAAAGAATCAAAAATCGAACGGTCTCTCTTTTTTGTCAGCTGTAATTTGTATACAAAGGTAAAAATAGTTTTTATTATTTATTACTTTGAAAATGGAAGGCACTGTGTAGAATGTGTAAACTGTGTAAAGTGACGGCAGCGCCGAAAATTATTGGTTGATATGATCAGCGCAATATGATCCTCCTTTGTGAAAATATCCAAATAATATTTGTTTTGTTTTTCGGTCCTTTTTAAATTCATTTTTGAATTGTCTGCTCAGTTCTCTTGGAGAATACATCAGCTGTTTATAGAAATCGAGTTGGCAGAGCCGTACTCATTTTTAAAATGCTTTATCGTTAGCTTTCAGAGCACTCCTAAATCCATTGATGGCGTCGATAATGTTTTATATATTTCAGAACCAGTCTTAAGGCCTGTACTCAGATGAGATAAATATTAAGTTTGGTACAATACTTAAAACACTTTCGAACTGTTTTGAAGGCTGAATGCTTTTAAATAGCTTCCTTATTTATATGACATATTGTGCTGAACTTAATTTTTATTTCCTCCGAGTACAGGCCTTTAAACGGTTAATTTTGCTGATGAAAAATTTAGCTAATGTAAGTACCTAGCTGTACAAAACTGGTTAAGTAAAACTTAAAGGCGGGAAGCACCATAGCTTAGTGTAAAGCACTGGTCGGCAAAAAAACACAATCACATTTTTGCATTACGTATGTGTGCGAATAAACAGACAGATTAATGGCCATCTAAAATATTTTTTCAAAATAAATATTTCACTTATGAGGTGATATTGATACTAAGGATAGTCAGAGATAAATTTCCTTTACATATTCTTAGTAATAGGGGATTAAGTTGGATTGATTTAAAATATTGACGACTAGTAGACCTGTTGAGAGCTAACATCTAACATTTAAAAACTCTTGCAATTTCTTATTTTTTATAAGCAATGGTTTTCCTGATTTTATAACACGGAGAAAATAGCGTTGACTCTGCTGATCAAAAATATATTTATTTTATGGGGTCGGAGATGCATCCTTTTATGCGTAACAAACATCTGCACAATTTTTAAATACCCTCTGCAAGCCTTATAAGCGAGCCGCGAATCGAGCAGACGTCTCACAGTGGCGCCCGTAAACAAATGAGGTTGCAAAAAATTTCATGTGCGCCTACGAAATTTTGAATGAACCCATCTTATAGGAAATTCTTCGTCGATTTCAAATATGCAACTCTTAATAAAATGCGGGTGAAATACAGTCAAAGTTGACCCATATTCAGTTTTCAAAAAATCACAAAAATTTTTTTTAAATTTGTTTGAGGTTGGTTGATTGAGGTAGAGTATCAAGAAAACTAGAAAACGAATCGTCATTAATTTTTCTATTGAATGATGTATTTATTAAGTGTATAATTCCAAAAGCTGATAAATTGCTATTTACACACTGATGGAAAATAAACAAAATTCGAATTTTTTATATTTGCCATATTTTCAAAAAAAGTTCTTTGATTATTCCTTTACCTTATTCAAAAAAGGTCCAGCTGCCCAGACTTGGCAAAATTAAGGTCACTGAAACATGTTGGCCCGATCTTCCGATCCACTTTTTCATCTCTGCGGCATTTGAAGTCGCAAAAAGAGTTAGAGTTGGTTAGTTAAACCACTAGTATTAGTTCAAACATGATTAATCTATTAGAGATTCCTTGTCTTATAAATAGTAAAAATTATTTTAAAAAATAGAAACCTAACATCGGCTACGCCGATGTTTTAAATACCCTTGCAGTTTTTAAATGGCGTTACCATTGATAACAAAAAAGTTTTTCTCATTAGAATTAGTTTTTGGATCGACCGTTTATATGGCAGATATCTGCTATAGTCATCCGATTTTTAAAAATTTTTCCAGAATTGTGTGGAAGCATAAAAAACTAATATATACCACGACTGGTGACGCTACAATGGAAAAAAAAAAAGTTTTTCTTACAAGAACAAGTTTTTGGACCGATCGTTCCTATGGCAGCTATATGATATAGTCATCCGATCCGGCCGATTCCGACAAATGTGCAGCGTATTTGTATTTAAAGACTTTTTGCAAAGTTTGGTCAAGATAGCTTTAAAACTGAGGGAGGAGATAGCATAGAAACAGACGGACAGACGGACGGACGGACGGACGGAAATGAACTCAGCTCGTCATGCTGATCAAGAATATATACACTTTATGTGGTCGGAAATGCTTCCTTCTATGCGTTACAAACATCGTGACAATTTTAATATACCCTCTGCAAGGGTATAAAAATAGAAGGCTAACATCGGCTACGCCGATGTTTTAAATACCCTTGCAGTTTTCGAAAGGCGAGAATTTGTTTTTAGACCGATCGTTCCTATGGCAGCTATACGCTATAGTCATCCGATTTCGATTAATTTTTCTATTTTTCCAGAATTATGGGGAAGCATACAAAACTTATAGATACCACGATTGGTGCCGCTATGATGGAAAACAAAAAAGTTTTTCTCAAGAGAACTAGTTTTTGGACCGATCGTTCCTATGGCAGCTATATGATATAGTCATCCGATCCGGCCGATTCCGACAAATGTGCAGCGTATTTGTATTTAAAGACTTTTTGCAAAGTTTGGTCAAGATAGCTTCAAAACTGAGGGAGGAGATAGCATAGAAACAGACGGACAGACGGACGGACGGACGGACGGACGGACAGACGGGCAGACGCAAATGAACTCAGCGCGTCATGCTGATCAAGAATATATATACTTTATGTGGTCGGAAATGCTTCCTTCACTGCGTTACAAACATCGTGACAATTTTAATATACCCTCTGCAAGGGTATAAAAAAAAACTTTTAAAAAATTAAAAAATAAAACGAAAAATATAATTAATTTGTTATTTTTTGGGTAATAATTTTAAAACATGAAAACCTAAAAAAAGATATATATAAAATTTAAAATTGTTTAAAATAATTTTTTTTAGTTACTATAAAATTGATTTTTTCACAAATTTTGACTTTGATTACCCATAAGTAAGCATCTAGTATTCGTAGCACATTTTTGAATCACGCATTTTATAGGTTAAAAATCATATGTCATATGACATTAAAATTATTCGATTATCTCATTTGGTTCAAAAGTTATGATTTTACCAATGAAAAAACTCAAATGGCGCCACTGTGCGTCTGTCTGCCCATGTCTCGATAGCGCAAAATGCTGGTATTTTGTTTCTGTTCCCGTCTGTTTGTAGTGACTGGTGCCGGCATTGCGGATAACGGATTGGGCTGGCCGAGCCAAAAGGGCTATGGGCTGCCCATCGATAATAAAATAAAAATTTAAATCATTTCTGATTTAATTCCCTTTAGATTTAAAATATTTTGTCATTTAAATCATTCTAGATTAAAAGTAGGATGTGTTTTAAATCCTTTAAGATATCAATATTTTCATTTCAATCATTAAAGAAGTAAATTTTTTGATTCAAATCAACTGAATTAAATTTAAACGAGAAGGCAAAGCTAACTTCGACTGTGCCGAAGTTTTAATACACTTGAAAAACTTTACTCCAGCTGATTTAACCGGTAAAATATAAAGAGGATATAGATATCAGATATTTTAAATTTTTAAATCATTGATATTAAAAATTTGATACCATAAAAAAAAACTTTTCTTAGTAAAACACATTTTCCGACCGATCGGTCCTATGGAAGCTATATGCTATAGTCATCCGATTTTGATAATTTTTTTTCAAAATTATGTGAAAGCATATAAAACTAATATATACCAAGAATGGGGACGCTACGAAAAAAAAACAAAAAAGTTTTTCTCACTAGAAGTAGTTTTTTGACCGACCGTTTATATGGCAGCTATATGATATAGTCATCCGATTTTGATAAATTTTTTCTGAATTGTGTGGAAACATATAAAACATATATATACTACGATTGGAGACGCTACGATGGAAATCAAAAAAGTTTTTCTCACAAAGACTTATTTTTCGACCGATCGTTCCTATGGCAGCTATATGCTATAGTGATCCGATTTTGATACATTTTTCCAGAATTATGTGGAAGCCTATAAAACTAACATATACCAAGATTAGTGACGCTACAATGGAAAACAAAAAAGTTTTTCTAACTAGAACTAGTTCCTTGACCGATCGTTCCTATGGCAGCTATATGATATAGTCATCCGATCCGGCCGGTTCCGACATATTAGTTGCGTGCAGTAAAAAGAAGACCCTGTGCAAAATTTCAGCTCGATAGCTTTAAAACTGAGAGACTAGTTCGCGTAGAAACAGACAGACGGACAGACAGACGGACAGACAGACGGACAGACAGACGGACAGACGGACGGACGGACAAGCTGAAATGAACTCAGCTCGTCGTCCTGATCAAGAATATATATAGTTTATGGGGTCGGAAATGAGTATTTCTATGCGTTACAAACTTCTGGGCAAAATTAATATACACTTTTCAAGTGTATAAAAATGCAATCTGATTGCTCCAAAATGATTTTGAATCCACCTTAAAGCAATCTTCAATGATTAAATCAGATTTAAATATTTACGATTTAATGCTAAAATGAATGAATGCTTGATTTTTCAAATCAGGTTGTGATTGAAAAGTGAATCGTGATTGATTCATCCAATTGAGATATCTGGTAGGTATAGTCCAAACAACAATGACATGTCTTAAAAAATCTGTTTCTACCAACACAATCTTTGTATGAATATAATTTACTTCTAAACTTAATAGTGTCAGTGTTGTTTTCCCATTCTTAAACTCTGCAATTATGAATATACTTTCAGTCGAGTCTGTAAAAATTTATAAAAATAGGATAACTATTTAAATCATTTAGCTGCCATAGGACCAATGAGTCGGACAATGAATCTTAGTGTTATATTTTACAAAAATTGTTATATTCCTAAAAACAGTTCTTAAAAAAATTTGGTCAAAATCGGAAGATCCATTCCTATAGGCTATATCTGCCGAAGGACCAATCAGTCGGAAAATGGTTATTATTGTGGATCAATACGTATCCGTGTTAGTCATAAATACGCGCTTTTTCCCAAAATCGCTAAGAAATTACTTCCTGCTTTGTAAACATGATACACTTACTCCTTAAATCAAAGTGGTAACCCCATTAATATTCCCCTTCCGAAAATTGCAACAAATTATGGCAAAATCCATCGATAAATTGTCACATTGATCACTCGCAATCGATAATCATATGTCATTTGGTGTAAGCACATTTATTTGCCGCATCGTCAAATTTGTCAGCCAACACAAAAATGTCAAAAGTTGATGGCTAGTCAAAGTGTCTGGCTGTCAACGACCTTGTTAACCCCCTTGTGCACATGCAGCCACCGCCCCCGCAGTCCTCATATATCCATTTTGGTAAATTCCCCACTGAACGCACAGCCCCAAACGTCTTCACATGCGCCACGCACATTCAATGATAACGCGCCATGAAAATCTCATGGCATATAATCAGTGCCACATTCAAGGAAATCTCCAGGTGCCCCACCCACCCATTCACTTACCAGCCAAGCAGCCGGCAAAATGAAGAGGGAGCCGAAGCATCCCCCAGCGAGTGAAACGCATTACATATGCCAATTTATTCATTATATTCATATTGTGCCATGTGCTCCTCCTGTGCCTGCCCTGCCCTGGCCAGGCCTTTTGTCTTTTGTCTTCCATGAGAGCAAACTTTGTCCATTTGTTGTTGTTTGTTTATTTGTTGATTCGTTTGTCTTGGGGGGCGAAAACAAAAGCGTGGCCTCTAAGCCTAAGTAGCTGTCAATTTTGATATGCCAACGGGCATAGATTCGCAGCGATATTGTGGTAGTTGAGACCACGGTGCCACGACTGTCTATCATATCGCATGTTGAGCAACGGATATGGCGTTGTACCTTTATGGAGCCATGGCTATTTATGTCAGCGTTTTCAATTAAGGATGTTTTATGTGCAAGTAAGGAAATTAGCATTTATTGTTGTGAGTGCGCCACCCCCCATGCCCCATGCCCTGCCCCGGCAACACGCCACACGCACACACGAAAACTCGATTATTTTTTCCTTTTTTTGCATTGACTACAAGCAAAGCCAACACTTCTCGGAATCAACCGCCCCCGCCCACCCACAGTTATGGCATGCCATTGCAACTGCCAACGTCTTGACATGAAAGTGGACAAGCCAACAGGCGAACAGAATGATAAACCTCGGGCATACCCAGCGATGAGAAGAATATAATTGGACACAGTCATTTCAGCTCTTATCTTCCTAACTCAAGACTAACAAAAGTCGCTCCGAATGAATCGAAATCCAATGACAATCGAAAGTCCTGTACAACTGGGAGGTGGCTACCCAATGTTAAGGAGCCGTTCCGAAGACTCGTAACTAAAAAAAAGAAAAAAGAGATATCATATCTTCTTTTTACATCCATTTGATATTAAATAATTTTAAATTGATCTTTGTTTTGCATCCAATGGAGCAGAAAAACGACTTAAGGATATTATATTATGCATTCCAAATGGGTCTGAATAGCGAATGGTTGAACACCATTCGAGTTCATTTTTGAATATAACCTTCTCGCTCTAACCACCGTATTTTTCAATGGAAATAATTAAATTAAGTTAAGTATCTACAAACGTATATATGGTCATAGACCCTTAACATCACTCTAAATAGAGCGTCGTCTCAAATTGTTAGTTTATGTTAACTAGTCTGTGGTTGTTTACACTTGATGTGAAAGGTTGTTCCCATGCTTCTCGTCAGCTTGCTTGCCGTATAAGCGCACATGCCATACAAAATTTGTGTGATGTTCCCTTCGATCTAGCGCTCGCTTTCACAGCAAGAGTTCTTAGTTCACAACAGAGAGCGAGCGCCTCACTAGTCATGAGTCTAAACAAAAATTGTTTGTACTTTTCGCTTACAAACACAAACGGGAAGAGGGCAAAGGTGAAACAATTATGCCATTTCTTTTTTGGCTGTGATTTTTTTAAAGTGATTAGTATCAACTGATTGCTGATTACGTAACATGAAGTACGGTATTTTTCTATCAAATCAAAAAATGTTATTATTAACTTAAAATGTTAAAATAAAAATAAAATGGTTATATTAACATTAAATGTAAGCATTAACATTAAGTTGACTGACCGGGTGCACATTGACCCCAAATATAGGACAAAAATTTAAACTTTTATTTCTTCGATATAATCCGATCTTACTGAAAATTTCAGAGATTACACAGGGCAACAGTGTTTGTGGTGCGGCCCTATGTTTAACTAAATGTATAAATAAAGATGTCTACTGAACAAAACATCATCGCCGGTTTGGTTTCATCAGATCTTGTTTCCGAGATATGGCGGATAACGGATTTCAAGTACTTTTTGCACTCAGGATTTTCTTGTGGCCACATTATGCAAAATCTTTTGGATTTATCTGGCCTATTTGACAGAGCCCATATCAATGCTTCTGTAAAAAATCCAAACGCGCATTAGTTGACCATGCGAAAGGGTCAAAATTGGTCTCTGAAGTCAGACGTTTTTCGATTAATTGCAATTTTTACAAAATAAATCATTTCCCTTAAGCTAGGGCGATAGTTGTATCTCTATTTTATCCATTTCTGGATATAACCGGTTTTGAAACGAAACGGTTCGAACCCGGAATTCTTACCTTTCTCTTACTGTGAACCGAACATTAAACCGAACCTCTTGCGAAAAAAATTGTTGAACCTGAACCTGTTCCGTACCAAAACTTTCAGTTCGGTTCGAAAATAGTTACAAGCAGGGAATCAAACCGAATCGAATTTCGGTTCCGGTTCTGGTACGTACCAAAACTAATGTTTCGGTAAAAGGTTCTGTCTAAGTTCTAGTTTATATCGGTATTCGGTTCCGTATCGGTACTTTGTTTTTTATTTCGGTATACTGTTACGTACTGGTATGTACCGGTATAATTTAAAAATCCTTTAAACCGAAGATATAATAAAACGGATAGCAACCTACACAACAGAAAGTAGTTATAAAGAAGAAAAATTAAACATAATAAACTGTACCCCAGATTGAATGTTGGAATGTGAACTGTTTAGAAACGCTCTTAGGTTAGCCCCATTTGGATGAATTATTAATTTGTTTCCATTGTAAATACAACGAGAAGGCAAAGCTAACTTCGACTGTGCCGAAGTTTTAATACACTTGAAAAAGTTTACTTCAAGTGATTTACCTGGAAAAATATATATAGGATATAGATATCAGATATTTAAAATTATTACATCATTGATAATAAAAATTTAATACCATAAAAAAACTTTTCTTAGTAAAACACATTTTCCGACCGACCGTTCCTATGGCAGCTATATGCTATAGTCATCCGATTTTGATAATTTTTTTCAAAATTATGTGAAAGCATCTCAAACTAATATATACCAAGATTGGGGACGCTAGGATAAAAAACAAAAAAGTTTTTCTCACTAGAAGTACTTTTTTGACCGACCGTTCCTATGGCAGCTATATGCTATAGTCATCCGATTTTGATAAAATTTTTTCAGAATTGTGTGGAAACATATAAAACAAATATTTACTACGATTGGAGACGCTACGATGGAAATCAAAAAAGGTTTTTCCCACAAAAACTTATTTTTCGACCGATCGTTCCTATGGCAGCTATATGCTATAGTGATCCGATTTTGATACATTTTTCCAGAATTATGTGGAAGCATATAAAACTAACATGTACCAAGATAAGTGACGCTACGATGGAAAACAAAAAAGTTTTTCTAACTAAAACTAGGTCTTAGATCGATCGTTCCTATGGCAGCTATATGCTATAGTCATCCGATTTTGATAAGTTTTTTCAGAGTTGTGTGGAAACATATAAAACTAATATATACTACGATTGGAGACGCTACGATGGAAATCAAAAAAGTTTTTCTCACAAAGACTTATTTTTCGACCGATCGTTCCTATGACAGCTATATGATATAGTCATCTGATCCGGCCGGTTCCGACATATTAGTTGCGTACAGTAAAAAGAAGACTCTGTGCAAAATTTCAGCTCGATAGCTTTAAAACTGAGAGACTAGTTTGCGTAGAAACAGACAGACGGACAGACAGACGGACAGACAGACAGACGGACAGACAGACGGACGGACGGACAAGCGGAAATGAACTCGTCACGTCGTCCTGATCAAGAATATATATAGTTTATAGGGTCGGAAATGAATATTTCTATGCGTTACAAACTTCTGGGCAAAATTAATATACACTTTTCAAGTGTATAAAAAACTCAAAACCGAAACTGTACCGGTACAATGTTTCGGTTCTTTTCGGTCATTTCGGTTCCAAAAATAAAAGTTCATAAATACCGGTTCTCAAAAAATAAATAATAACGGTTACGGTTCTGGTTCTGAGTTTCAATCGGTTCTTTTCGGTATACGGTTCCGGTTCGGGTTCCGGCTTGACACCCTGTTTAAAAGCAATTATGCCATCTCTTTTATATTTTCATTTAGCTGTTTTTTGGCTGTGGTTTTTTTTATAGGTGATCAGCATCAACTAATCAGTTGGTTAAGTTTCTGAAAGTACAGTCACACTGCTGCTTTGACAAGTTCTCAAAAATGTATCTGTTTGAATATCGTGCGCATGATTTTTCTGTTAAATCACATAATATTATTATTAACATAAAATTTTAATATTAAAATAAAATGCTAGTACTAACATAAAATATTTATATTAACATTAAATGTAAGCATTGACATTAAGTTGACAGACCGAGTACACATTGACCCCAAATATAGGACAAAAATAAAAATTTTGATTTCTTCATTATATATATTTATATATATATATATATATATATTTATTATATATATATTTCTTAAAATTTCACAGATTACACAGTGCAAAAGTGTTTTTGGTGCAGTCCTATCTTTAACTGATTATATAAATATGGAGTCTACTAACCGGTTTGGTTCCATCAGCTCTTGTTTCCGCGATATGGAGGAAATATGGATTTCAAGAACTTTTTGCACTTTTTTCTTGTGGGCACATTATGCAAAAAGAGAGATGCCACTGCCATATTACAGCTTTAGAAGCGCTAAGATGACAAGTGTAATTTGGACGCAAATATTAGAAGATCTCATTAAGAATTTACAATAAGACAATAAATATATTTGTTTGATTATTGACAATGCTCCTTGCCCCAATTCTCAAACAAAATTTTCAAACATTACAATTCAATTTTTGCCACCTACTACAACAGCCATTATTCAGCAGCTAGATCAAGGCACTGGAAAAGGGATTATCTGTTGTTGACTTCCTAAAATCACTCACTATTTTGGATGGTATTCGATATGCAAGCTGAGCTTGGAATTTAGTTAGGCGACAAACAATTATTAATTGTTTTCAAAAGAAAAACATTCAAAAGAAGATATAAGTTTACATAACAAGTAAGCAATACAATTTTTGATTTCAGGCACGCATTGACCAACATCCAGAGATTGGCATGGCTAATAAGTCGGGTGCTACACATGGTTTAATCTGGATGCAGAATACATTCAATGTGACAATGCGCTAGCTTGTTTTGGAACTATTTCGTATGCGGATATTGTGGCAAATGTATTGAAAGAGAATAAAAATCATTGGAAATATAAGAAAGTTTTGCTCAATCTGACTTCAGCATTAAACATCCGTCAACCAAAGAGGCCCTACTAAATTTGAATTCGCTGCGCGACTACTTTTCCTATAATAGTATTAACGACTTAGAGGGTTTTGAAGACATTGACGACCTAATTATAGAAAATGATAACAAAAAAATAGAAGGCTAACATCGGCTACGCCGTGTTTTAACCTGCAGTTTTGAAAGTCGCTACCATTGATAACAAAAAGTTTTTTCTCACTACAACTAGTTTTTTGACCGACCGTTTATATGGCA
The DNA here is from genome assembly GCA_018904225.1 of Lordiphosa mommai. Taxonomy (NCBI): domain Eukaryota; kingdom Metazoa; phylum Arthropoda; class Insecta; order Diptera; family Drosophilidae; genus Lordiphosa; species Lordiphosa mommai. The sequence continues at coordinate 1,183,533 of JAEIFT010000047.1, forward strand.
GCTATATGCTATAGTCATCCGATTTTGATCAATTTTTCCAGAATTGTGTAAAGGGGTATAAAACTAATATATACCAAGATTGGTGACGCTTCGATGGAAAACAAAAAAGTTTTTCTCACTAGAACTAGTTTTTTGACTGACCGTTTATATGGCAGCTATATGCTATAGTCATCCGATTTTAATAATTTTTTTTGGAATTGTGTAAAAGCATATAAAACTAATAGTAGTAGTAGTAGTAGTAGTTTTTATTTATTCTATTTTACAAAAAACATCTTAAATTATAGCTGGCTAACTTAATTACAATTAACAAATTTATACAAAATATAATTTTCTTTCTTAGTATTTTTCAACATGGTTTTATAAAAACCGTCCGTTGAATTGAACCTGATTTGAAAAGCCCGCATACGTAGGTAATGCCTAAAAGAGTTCGCTAAGGATTTTATTACGGTATTGCATAGCCTCTTTGATGAAAGCGGCAAGAGCTATCCAGTTTTCTCCGTTGAGCAGGCTATAAAATTCAATTTCCGATAGAAATGGACGCTGAAAGTGTGCCATACGAATCTCCTTTAGAATGGGGCAGATTCCTACAAAGTGAACCACATCTTCCTTGGTGCACATATTGCAGAGGGTACAGTTCTTCTGCGTGTTACTCCTGTGTGGTTGGCAGTTAAGGCTAAGTGTTTCACATGTCGTCCTGAAGATAGCGCTGATTCTGTCAACCCCCACACTGTCAGAAAAGTAGTTTTTCACTCCGAGGTTAAGTATGAGGGATTTATACTGGTTTCTTTCGGTGCTCCTTTTTGCTTGTGCAATAAATCCGTTCCTTTCTACTTCACATATTTTGGAGATGATTTGGGCTTGGGTTTGTTGCCAAAGAATATGGTTACCAAAATTGATGTTAACTCAGCAGTCATTTGAGATGCTATCCCATCTTTCAAAGAACTGGGACCTTTCGCTCAGAAATTGATTGGTTATGATCTTGGGCAGTCTTGAACTTTCCATATTCATTATCTTGTTTATGTAGTTGAAATGGGTTTCGAGCGTGTACGTAAAAAGCGTGGGCAGACCAGTTTCGATGAATATTGCGTAGTTTGGAGAAGTTGGCGGGAGTCTAAATACTTTTTTAATGAAGAAGATTAGTAGCCGTTCAACATGTTCACAAGATGTATGACCCCATACTTGAGAAGCATAGCACAGGATTGATCGTACTGCTGCTTGAAATACTGCATATTTTGTGGTAGGTTTGACGTTTTTCCTACTAAGCAGAGTTTTCCATGACGCGTTGATAGCCACTTTTGCATCTTTCAACTTCTCACAAAGGTGGACTTTAAAGGACATATTGTGGGACAGTAACACTCCGAGGTATTTGTAACGCTTCACCTTTTCGAGGATAACGCCGTCTATCGTCCAATCTTCTGCACGTGCGTAACGACCTCCACCCTGTCTAATTACCATGATTTTAGACTTATCCGTATTGATTTGAAGGCACCAGAATCTGCAATATTCGTGAAGCTTATCGATCATTTTCTGAAGCATTTGCGGGGAATCGGCAAAGAGGCACATGTCATCGGCATACATCAACGTTTTAAATTGTTGTCCAGCAAAGGAAATTCCGCCTGGTAGGGCCTGTGTTATGTCGTCGACATATAGCGAAAATAAAAGTGGGCTTAAGATACATCCCTGCTTGACTCCACAGTTAGTATCAAACCAATCAGATAGTCTGGAGCCGTCCCAAACCGAGGCTGTATTTTTGTCATACAGCTGAAATATTACCTTGAGCATTTTGGTAGATAGCCCAATGTTGCTCAGTTTGTAGAACAGACTTCTTCTATTCACTGTATCAAATGCAGCCTTAAAGTCAATAAAAAAATATATATAGCTTTTTTTTTGGACTGCAGGTAAGACTGAGCAATTGATGTCAGGACGAAGATGCTATCGACAGTTGAATAACCCTTTCGAAAGCCCGTCTGAAATTCACTTAATAATTCCGAATGATTTACCCATTCGGTCAGGCGGGAAAGTAGCACTCCGGTAAAAATTTTCATTATAACGTTTAAGCAAGATATTCCTCTGTAGTTGCTGGCATTCGATGGGTCTCCTTTTTTAAAAATTGGAAATATAATCCTCCGTTTAAACGAGTCAGGAAAGGACCCGTTATTGAACATATGATTGTAGACGAGTGTTAGCAGTTCTATGAAGTTTAACGTTGCGTTCCTAAAAAATTCAGCAGAAATCCTGTCTTCCCCTGGTGCTTTATTTATCTTCAAATTGGCAATGGCATCGTTGACTTCCGTTATTGAGATGCATCTATCTAGTTCGGTTGACACCGTGATCGGCAAAGCATATTGTATTTGTAATTCTGAGTTTAAATTCCACAGTAGTTGCTTAAAATGCTGAGCTAATGTCGGTGCGTCAACTTTAATTTGCCGAATGGTTGGATTTCTATTTATAGACTTTAAGATTGACCAGTACGTTTTTGAATTACGAGCATTGTATAGCTCTAATTCCAGCTTTAAATAATATTCATGTTGTTTAATATTACATATGGCCTTATATTCTTTATTGGCTTGGTGGTATTTTCCTTTTGAGTCTTGCGTATTGTCCTTCCTATACTGATTTAATCGATGAAAAACCAAGTCTCTAGATCGCATACACATCGAGTCAAACCATGCTTGCTTATTAGGCATAGTTCCCTTTGTCTGCATAGTTTCTGCTGCTTTTACTATCAACTTTGTAAGATCGTTTGCAGTGTCAATATTAAGCTCGGCGCTGTGGCGAAGACGCTCCACTCCTTTATCAAGCTCGGTAACGTAGTTTCTCTCTTTTCTCTGATTCCAGCGAAGTTTTGGCATTAATGTTGATTTAGAGGTTACTGAAGAAACGTTAGTTAGCTCAAAAGTCACAACAAGTGGCATATGATCCGAGAAAATTTGTCCATCTACAGACATATCGGCGAAGACTTCCTGCCACTGCCCTTGTATTAAGCAGTAGTCGATTGTAGAGCAAGCGTTTCCTCTAACAAAGGTGAATTCTCCTTCCTGGTCACTCTTGGTACGGCCGTTTACGAGGGTCATTTGCATGGACTCACACATTTCAATTAGCTTGCGACCTCTTCTATCAACAACACCGTCTTTGGCACATCGAGCAGTTTTTGCTAAATCTGTGGCGAGTTCGTACGATTGGGTGACTACCTGTTCCGTACCAATACGCGCGTTGCAGTCTCCAATGATCATGATATTATTGCAGTCAGACGACAAACAGAAGTCATACACAGTCTCATAATCTTGGTCCCATCGATTGCAGTTTATGTATACAGGCAAAATTATAAGTTTTTCGGAACTTTTTATTTCAATGACGACCGTGTTTACTATTGTGACAATTCTGCAGGTGCCATCCAGAAAGAGGTCCTTTTTAATTCCATAGAGGTGACCACCACTAGCTCGACCTCGTTCCGCAGTTCGATTAGCCGGAATCCAATGTAGAATGTGGTTAGGGAAATATTGTTCGTAAACTTGTTCATTTTTATCGACAAAAGTTTCATAAAGTAAAAAAATACAGTGTTCATTGACATATTTGAAAAATTGTGAAAATATCAACTTATTTGCTAAGCCAGCTATATTGTAGGACAAAATTTTTAAATTTAACGTATGTTTAGGATTAGAATTTTGGTGTAGCCTTATTTCTGGTTCTATAAAGCTGAGCCTATTAAGTTTTTTGGATTCGGGGTTACAGTGCTGGTTTCATACTTTAGGTCCACGTGGAAGTCTGATCCGTAGATGAGTTTCATGACGTTATTGGCCGGCTCCGCATTGCACATAAGTTCCTTGGAAGAGTTCCAATAGAACCAGTGACCATCTATATTCATTCGATCGTTGCGAACCATAACTTTTTTTGAATTGTTAGCATTCAGAAGGCCACGTCTTAGGCCAAGCATAGCCTGTTTGTGCTGCTTGCGCTCATAATTAAGGTCCTGTTCGATAGATACCTGAGATCCTGCCAGATTTTTGGTGTGTTTCAGAATGAGTTGCGCATCCCTAACTGACCTAAGTTCTAACAATACTGTCATTTTTCCTGCATTCTCGTGAAGTTTTTTTGCAAATTCTATTTCAACTCGCTCCTTTAGTTTAAGATGGTGTTTGCAAAGGTCCATAACAGCATCAATAGGAGCTTTGCCCCCCGGTAGGTTTTTTATTATTAGGCTTTTCCGCTTGGCACCATCTTCGAGGAATAGCAGTCTTTTAGCATCATTTTCTCGGACGTTCTTTATGGATTGCAGCTCCTCTCGGAGAAGTATGTTTTCATCCGTAAGGTCCCGAACTTTGGTAGATAGTTCACTCACGTTGCTTTGGACTGAATCAATTTTGTCAGCTATAATGTTTAAATCCGACTTAGTCGCCACGCCCTTCAGTTTATTGTCGAACATCTCTTCGAGCATAGACTTGAGCTGACCCAACTGGAGCCCACTTTGAGTTCCATTGCTATTAATTTGTAGCTCTCTTGATGATGGATCTTCGGATCGTGGTCGCTTGGAAGGTGTCGACGTATCCTCGCCGGTAGGCGTTCTCGAAAGTGGCATTTTGTCGATTTTAAAATTTGAATACGCGCGCTGCCTACTCCTAGGACTATCTGGCAACCCCGTTGTCTGTACTTCAAAGCTCCACTCGAGCTTTAAAGCTTGGCTTGCAAGCTGCTGCAACACTACGCTGCGCTTAGCGTGTTTTCCAACACTTTTCGGATAAAGTGTTAAGAGAACAGCTGATGAGACTACCAGTTGGCCGCACACATGCAGATTCTTACGTTTGCTCTCACCCAAGTTGTTGTTTTTGTGGTCGGCATCCGCGCCAGAAGAAAATTTTCGCTGATTTTCACTCTGGAACTGTCGGTACAACGAGAACTCGATATGGCCAGCACGCCTTGATGAACCCACGATGGTATGCAGAACTCTGTTCCTATATACAGCCTCACAGTGGCCACATTTAACAGAAAAAGCAGGAGCCACAAGTCGCACACAACCTCTTCGCACACACACAAACAAAAGTTTTTCAACTAGTTTTTTGACCGACCGTTTATATGGCAGCTATATGCTATAGTCATCCGATTTTGATCAATTTTTCCAGAATTGTGTAAAGGGGTATAAAACTAATATAAACCAAGATTGGTGACGCTACGATAGAAAACAAAAAAGTTTTTCTCACTAGAACTAGTTTTTTTACTGACCGTTTATATGGCAGCTATATGCTATAGTCATCCGATTTTGATAAATTTTTCCAGAATTGTGTGAAGGGGTATAAAACTAATATATACCAAGTTTGGTGACGATTCAATAGAAAACAAAAAAGTTTTTCTCACTAGAACTAGTTTATGGACCGATCGTTCCAATGGCAGCTATATGATATAGGCATCCGATCCGGCCGATTCCGACAAATGTGCAGCCTATGTGTATTTAAAGACTTTTTGCAAAGTTTGGTCAAGATAGCTCTAAAACTGATGGGAGGAGATAACATAGAAACAGACGGACGGACAGACGGACATGGCTATATAGACTCAGCTCGTCATGCTGATCAAGAATATATATAGTTTATGGGGTCGGAGATGCTTCCTTCTATGCGTTACAAACATCGTGACAATTTTAATATACCCTCTGCAAGGGTATAAAAATAGAAGGCTAACATCGGCGCTACCATTGATAAAAAAAAAGTTTTTATACCCTTGCAGAGGGTATATTAAAATTGTCACGATGTTTGTAACGCATAGAAGGAAGCATCTCCGACCCCATAAACTATATATATTCTTGATCAGCATGACGAGCTGAGTCTATATAGCCATGTCCGTCTGTCCGTCTGTCCGTCCGTCTGTTTCTATGCTATCTCCTCCCTCAGTTTTAGAGCTATCTTGACCAAACTTTGCAAAAAAGTCTTTAAATACACATAGGCTGCACATTTGTCGGAATCGGCCGGATCGGATGACTATATCATATAGCTGCCATAGGAACGATCGGTCCATAAACTAGTTCTAGTGAGAAAAACTTTTTTGTTTTCTATTGAATCGTCACCAAACTTGGTATATATTAGTTTTATACCCCTTCACACAATTCTGGAAAAATTTATCAAAATCGGATGACTATAGCATATAGCTGCCATATAAACGGTCAGTAAAAAAACTAGTTCTATTGAGAAAAACTTTTTTGTTTTCTATTGAATCGTCACCAAACTTGGTATATATTAGTTTTATACCTCTTCACACAATTCTGGAAAAATTGATCAAAATCGGATGACTATAGCATATAGCTGCCATATAAACGGTCAGTAAAAAAACTAGTTCTAGTGAGAAAAACTTTTTTGTTTTCTATTGAATCGTCACCAAACTTAATATATATTAGTTTTATACTCCTTCACACAATTCTGGAAAAATTTATCAAAATCGGATGACTATAGCATATAGCTGCCATATAAACGGTCAGTAAAAAAACTAGTTCTAGTGAGAAAAACTTTTTTGTTATCAATTGAATCGTCACCAAACTTGGAATATATTAGTTTTATACCCCTTCACACAATTCTGGAAAAATTGATCAAAATCGGATGACTATAGCATATAGCTGCCATATAAACGGTCGGTCAAAAAACTAGTTGTAGTGAGAAAAACATTTTTGTTATCAACTGTAGCGACTTTCAAAAACTGCAAGGGTATTTAAAACATCGGCGTAGCCGATGTTAGCCTTCTATTTTTCTTACTAGAATTAGTTTTTAGACCGATCGTTCCTATGGCAGCTATGTATATGCTAAAGTCATCCGATTTTGATCAATTTTTCCAGAATTGTGTGGAAGTATATAAAAATAATATATACTACGATTGGTGACGCTACGATAAAAAAACAAAAAAGTTGTTTCCACTAGAACAAGTTTTTGGACCGACCGTTTATATGGCAGCTATATGCTATAGTCATCCGATTTTGATAGATTTTTCCAGAATTGTGTGGAATCATATAAATTTGATATATACCACGATTGGTGACGCTACGATGGAAAACAAAAAGTTTTTCTCACTAGAACTTGTTTTTGGACCGATCGTTCCTATGTCATCCGATCCGGCCGATTCCGACAAATGTGCAGCATATTTGTATTTAAAGACTTTTTGCAAAGTTTGGTCAAGATAGCTTCAAAACTGAGGGAGGAGATAGCATAGAAACAGACGGACAGACGGACAAACGGAAATGAACTCTGCTCGTCATGCTGATCAAGAATATATATACTTTATGTTTTTTGAACCGACCATAAAATGAACTATAGTTCAAAAAATTAACTATAATTCAAACACTGAGACCTAGTTCATTAGTTCATTTAAATGAATAGTTCATTTGAACTAGTTCATGAAAATCGACACAACTCTTGTGTATAGCTATATCTTATGAAATATTGGAATATCAGCATATCAGCTCTTGTAAATAAAATGTCTATTGCCAATTCAACAAAATTTGTCTAAGCGAACCCCCAAAATGTGACTCTTCACCCCAAAATTATAGTTTCTTAATTCGGTTGTGCTGCGCCCTTCCATTAGATTTTGTTTGCCCTAATCCAGGCGCAAGTAATTGGATTTTGTGATCTTGCCTTAACCTAGAACTGAATCTGGTCTTTGGCAACACTAAATATAAATTCTGCATTTGAAATTCAGATCCTACCCAAAAGAACTGGTCGATATGGCTTACAGGGTAACCGAATGGCAGTCGCCGGCAGTCGATGCCAGCAAGCGGAAATGGCATTTTGCGATTGAAACTGCTGCACAGCCACGCAGCCAACCACCACCCACCCGCACTCACCCCTTTGGTCAGCCTCCTACTGGTACTTGCTCTGGTGCTGGTTCTTTTGCCCCTGGGCCAAAGTGCATATAAAATTTTAACATCAGCCAAAAGACTCAGCACAAAATCAACGCAAGGCGCACTTTGAATTACAAATGGTTCTGCCTGGTGTAATCCTTGCCAGCTGTGTGGAGGAGCGGCAGCAGCAGCTTGTGAGACTCAATATAAACTACGAGCATGTTGCTCCAAGTCACGCCCAGTACACGTACCGCCCTCTACTGGTAGTTTGTCTGGCAATTTGCTAATTTCGAATGCGCTTCGAAATGTTTGCCCAATTTGGTTGGCCAACATTTAAAACATGACTTGACAATCACGCACCGTTGGGCGTGGGTGTGGGGGCGTGGCTGGTGTGACGTGACTGCAGCGCAAAAGTTTTTATTCATCAACTAGATAGCGCAAAGCGTTGTTCAACAAACAGCCGAGAAGACAGAGAATGGCTCCCAAGAAGGACAACAATTCTTGGGCAAACTATGAGACACTGGGAGAAAAATATTATATTTTTTTTTTGCCTAACAGGATAAGCATTTAATTTGCGAACCGACTCAATGTACTTTTAAAAATTCTGAAAGGAACCGAAAATACCAAACGATTTATACGTTCGGTTCATTGTTATAATTAACTATTCAGCTAACTTCTGAATAATTGTTAAATTTGTAAAAGGTTTGGCAAAATTCCTCAAAGCCTGTACTCAGATAAGATGAACATTTAACCGGTGGCTGAGCGGTTGGTAACCCTGAATTTCATTGTTTTTGTGCCGAATTACGGATCCTTCAAAGACTTGTAAAGCCACCTTATACTTTTTTTCATATCAATTATCCCCTTGGCTTCTCTCAGTGATCCGTTGTCATGTTGATATAAATTGCATCCACGGCAAAAGAGTGCGAGAATTTACGCTTTCAAGTTTTGCCTGGCTCTGATATTGTTGGGACTATAATTTTAATTAAATCGGAGAGTTTTCCCACCTACCCCCCCCCACTGTCCGCCTGCCATCCCTCTGCTGTGTCCCAGCAACGATAACAATTTTTAACGTAGTTTCCGCTTAGGTTTTTGTATAAAGTGCACAAAGTGTGAAGTGTGTTGTTGCAACTCATCTTAAACTTTAATTAAATGTATTGTTTTTTCTACACACGCTTCATTTGCCTTGCCCTGCGTTGCGTTACATTGCATTCCCCAGCTGCCCCCGCCCCGCCACAACCCGCTACCCTCCCACCACAAAAGTTTGCACAACTTTTGCGTTTTGTTCCACATGCACACTTCTCCGCCTCGCATAGTTTTGGCCCATCCCAAGGAGGTGGGATCTGCGGGCAGGGGTGGCGCTGCGGAATGGGATGTTTGCGGTTGTGTGTGGCATGCAGAAACGACGAGTTTTATAGCATTCAGCATGCAATTGTGCAATGTGCCGCTCGCTAACTAGCAGCGAATCGGACGGGGGCCTATAGGCCTGCTCCTGTCTCTTATTCTATGTTGGTACAAAACTTTGCCAAGTTCTAATGAGCAAATTCTTTCGGGCAAAACTGAGTTAAGGCATTCCCCTCCCAACGGCACTAACTCACCCAAACAAACTTTAGCCTACTTTCTGATTCGGAATCTGCTTTGTCTTAAGGCGATTGAATTTCATCTTGATCTGCCTCATAAGTCATGATAATCCTTTTTGCTTTAATGGGCCTTGCTTTGGCTAGTTTTCTTGAATTTAATTTTTAATTTTCTTGAGTACTCGATGGGACACTCAAGAACCCAGTGGTCAAGTCTCTTTGCAAGTGAAATGGAACTGGAATACTTCCCGAGGAACCTGTTCATGCATGGCCCCTTGAAACTAGTGGGAAAAGATGGGAGTAGATGAATATGACCTCCATTTTAAGTCTCTCGCACTCTCAGCATTAATTCTGCAAGCAAGTCGAGCCACGTCAAAAAGCACTGCAAGCAGTCACATTCAAATGCAGATGGTCACTCTAATGGCTATTTCCTCTAACAATAACATGATATGATATATCACTTATATTTATAGTCATCTTTTTTACGCACACATCTACATCAACAGGAAAAGAAATAACGAAAGCGTAAGTTAAATACTACGTTTATACAAAAAAAAATTATCAGGATGAATGCCCATTTAAGTATGCTATGTTCATTAGAGTGTTCCTCCATAAGGTAAAATCGAAAAACCTAACTCTTACCATCTGAAATGGTAGGTTTTGCAAAATTTCAAGCTAAATTGTCATAAAAATTAAAAACAAAACTAATATTTTTTGGTTGGGAAACTATATTCAGAATTTGCGTAGTAATTAAGATGCGAACGAAGAGGTCTGTTTTGTCCTCGCTTTTCTTCGGTACGAGTATACAAAATATCTGTCTCAATGAGAGTGCTACCCTAGAAGCACACAAAATGGAAGCAGCGCGGATAAAAGCAAGGGCAGTCTCTGTCGTTGTTTTCTGGAGAAGAAGAATACAGAATACCTTGGGCAGTTTGTGCGTTTTAAAGAATGTCGCAAAAAACTCAGTACAGATGGTGAAAGGCTTTTTCGACAGTTTACCTTGAGATGAACATCAAACAATGTGTTCCGCAATGAGTAGAAAACCGTGGAAACACATATCCAAATTGTAAAAAAAAATACTTTGATCATATAATAAACTTTATAAGAACAATACCAATTTCCAATGACTTGCCAAGTTGATTTTTATTATTAGTCTTAAGATATTTTTTATGTGAAAACTTAGACTGCTAAAATTAAATAATCGGGCAAGGTGTTAGTAGAAACTTTGAATTCATTGCGCAACCCCTAAAACTAAGATTTGTTTTACTTTTTTCTTTTGCTATGCCATTTATACATCAAAATGCAACTTTTGAGGGGTGAGAATATAACGTTAAATTTTCATAAGATTTGGGGACACTCTACAATGTAGAGTCTCCATGAATATTTTAAAAATATCTATAGCGATACTTTTTCGAAAATATAAAATATCGTTTCGATATTGATATATTGTTGACAAAATAAACAGGTTCTTTTGGGGTGTCATTTGAAGCGTATTAAAAACTAAATTCTGTCTGCAATCAATATCTACAGATCAGAGCTCCAAAACCCAGAAAAATATAGATAAAAAATAAAATATAAATTTATATAAAGTTGTGGAATCTTATTCAAGAGTTCATAGTGAAAGAAGTTAGTAACATGAAACAAATATTTTTCCCTATGTACAATTTTTTATTTTCATGTTTGAAATAATTATTTTGTACATTGATGTTATTTATTATGGCGTGAAAATAATTTTTGTGCATTTTACGAACCTTGATTTTTATACCGTGCTGATACAGTTTTACTTTACTTTATGTTAAAAGCAGATTTTAAGACTTTTCGCTTTTATATCTTGATGTGAACAAAGTATTCAACTCCGTGCCATACAATAAGTCGCACTTGTCGAAAGAGTTGACAGTTGCCAGTGTGAGCAGAAAAATTTATGATTTTGATTGCCAGATTATTTGGTCGGTTTATTTGCCTTCAGTGCGGGAGGCCTGAGTTCGACTCCATCTTGAAATTTCAAGGAAAATGATTCTTCTTTATTTAAGGGGGTCTTCCACCTTTGAAAATTTATTTTTTCTTTTTTGTTTGTTTTGCATTATTAATATAGACATTGGACATTCCCCTTTCATCCCCATTCACTCCATTTTTCAAAATTCAAAAAAAGTTTAGCAGATATAGCCTTTGTAGTGGAGCAATGTTCTTGCTAAAGTGAGTATATTTTACGTTGCTGAAAACTTTAAGCGCATTTTACTCGAAAACCACGTTTTTTGACCTGGTAGCCATGATTGCGCAAGTTCTACGTAACCGATTTTGATCAGCCATGTTGCAATAGACACATAATTGATGTAATTCTAGCCCGTACCTCAATCAAGAGGAAAAACATTTTTTACTATTTTTTACACTAAACTACAAAATTAATTTGCCCAGAAGTTTGTAACGCTTAGAAATATTCATTTCCGACCCCATAAACTATATATATTCTTTATCAGGACGACGAGCTGAGTTCATTTCCGCTTGTCCGTCCGTCCGTCTGTCCGTCTGTCCGTCTGTCTGTCTGTCCGTCTGTCCGTCTGTCCGTCTGTCCGTCTGTCTGTCTGTCTGTCTGTCTGTTTCTACGCGAAATAGTTCCTCAGTTTTAAAGCTATCGAGCTGAAATTTTGCACAGAGTCTTCTTTTTACTGAACGCAACTAATATGTCGGAACCGGCCGGATCGGATGACTATATCATATAGCTGCCATAGGAACGATCTGTCTAAGAACTAGTTCTAGATAGAACGAGAAGGCAAAGCTAACTTCGACTGTGCCGAAGTTTTAATACACTTGAAAAACTTCACTCTAACTGATTTAACCGGTAAAATATATATATGATATAGATATCAGATATGGGCATTTCCGCAGAAAAGTCTACCAAGACCGAAAAATTAAAAGTTCATTAAAAGTTGTTTCTTACTTGATTTAGAAAAGTAAAAATGCAAATTATTTTTAATTAATGAGTTTAAAGCTTCCCTTTGTACAGATTGCGATATTTCGGGCTAGAAAGTACAAATTTACGTTTTGGCCAGTTTTTCAGTGCATTTTCTCTTTTCGATTTACAGCTCTCAGAGTCATTAAGCAATTCCAATCTTTTCGTAAAATTTTAGCTACAATTAAAAATGATTTTTTAAAAAATTGCCAAATGAAATTTAAGTAACGTCACGTCAGTAACGTCACGTCAGATATAAAGAAGCTAATAAAAAAAGAACGAGAAATGAGATTTATATTTGGTAAATTGGAAAATAAACTTATATTATTCTAAAAACTACTGAAAAGAAGTTTCATACAAAAAGAGTTTCTCAATTCGCAGAGTTTAGCAATTTTGTAGTCCGAGTCAAAACCCACTTCCGTTTTAAGTAACGTCACGTCAGGGCATATTTTTACTGATTTCTATGAATCCTCTGGGTCGATTTTTGGAATTTTTTTTCTAAATAAGTTGCTATTGAATAACTACCAAAATATAAAAAAAAAAAATAGAAGGATAACATCGGCTACGCCGATGTTTTAAATACCCTTGCAGTTTTGAAAGGCGCAACCATTGATAACAAAAAAGTTTTTCTCATTAGAACTAGTTTTTAGACCGATCGTTCCTATGGCAGCTATATGCTATAGTCATCCGAATTTGATGAATTTTTCACGAATTGGGTGGTAGCATATGAAAGTCATATATACCATGATTGGTGATGCTACGATGGAAAACAAAAAAGTTTTTCTCACTGGAACTTGTTTTTGGACCCACTGTTTATATGGCAGCTATATGCTATAGTCATCTGATTTTGATAAATTTTTTCAGAATTGTGTGGAAGCATATAAAACTTATAGATACCACGATTGGTGACGCTACGATAGAAAACAAAAAAGTTTTTCCCACTAGAACTAGTTTTTGACCGATCGTTCCTATGGCAGCTATATGATATAGTCATCCGATCGCGCCGATTCCGACAAATGTGCAGCGTATTTGTATTTAAAGACTTTTTGCAAAGTTTGGTCAAGATAGCTTTAAAACTGAGGGAGGAGATAGCATAGAAACAGACGGACAGACGGACGGACGGACGGACGGACGGACGGACGGACAGACGGACAGGCGGAAATGAACTCAGCTCGTCATGCTGATCAAGAATATATATACTTTATGTGGTCGGAAATGCTTCCTTCTATGCGTTACAAACATCGTGACAATTTTAATATACCCTCTGCAAGGGTATAAAAATTTTAACTTGTCTCTTTCATATTTTTTTTTTATATTTTATCGTACGAATGTCACGTCACGTCAGAAAAGAAATGCCCATATTTAAAATTTCTAAAACATTGACAAAATTTGATACCTTAAAAAAAACTTTTCTTAGTAAAACACATTTTCCGACCGATCGGTCCTATGGCAGCTATATGCTATAGTCATCCGATTTTAATAAAATCTTCCAGGCTTGTATTGACGCGTATAAAACTAATATGTACCAAGGTTGGTGACGCTACGATGGAAAATAAAAAAGTTTTTCCACTAGAACTAGTTTTTTGACCGACCGTTTATATGGCAGCTATATGCTATATTCATCCGATTTTGATAAATTTTTCCACAAATATGCAAAATCATCTAAAACTAATATATACCAAGACTGGTGACGCTACAATAGAAAATAAAAAAGTTTTTTTTACTAAGACTTATTTTCCGACCGATCGTTCCTATGGCAGCTATAAGATATAGTCATCCGATCCGGCCGGTTCCGACATATTAGTTGCGTGCAGTAAAAAGAAGACTCTGTGCAAAATTTCAGCTCGATAGCTTTAAAACTGAGAGACTAGTTTGCGTAGAAACAGACAGACGGACAGACAGACAGACGGACAGACAGACAGACGGACGGACGGACAAGCGGAAATGAACTCGGCTCGTCGTCCTGATCAAGAATATATATAGTTTATGGGGTCGGAAATGAATATTTCTATGCGTTACAAACTTCTGGGCAAAATTAATATACACTTTTCAAGTGTATAAAAACTTTTTGTTTTCCATCGTAGCGTCACTTATCTTGGTATATGTTAGTTATATACTTCAACATAATTCTGGAAAATTTATCAAAATCGGATCACTATAGCATATAGCTGCCATAGAAACGGTCGGTCAAAAAACTAGTTCTAGTGAGAAAAACTTTTTTTTTTCATCGTAGCATCACTAATCTTGGTATATGTGAGTTTTATATGCTTTCATATAATACAGGAAAAATTTATCAAAATCGGATGACTATATTATATAGCTCCCATAAAAACAGTCGGTCATAAAACTACTTCTATTGAGAAAAACTTTTTGTTTTCTATCGTAGCGTCCCCAATCTTGGTATATATAAGTTTTATATGCTTTCACATGATTTTGAAAAAATTTATCAAAATCGGATGACTATAGCATATAGCTGCCATAGGACCGATCGGTCGGAAAATGTGTTTTACTAAGAAAAGTTTTTTTATGGTATGAAATTTTTATTATCAATGATTTAACGAGAAGGCAAAGCTAACTTCGACTGTGCCGAAGTTTTAATACACTTGAAAAACTTTACTCCAACTGATTTAACCGGTTAAATATATATAAGATATAGATTTCAAATATTTAAATTTTTTAATCCATTGATAATAAAAATTTGATACCATAAAAAAACTTTTCTTAGTAAACCACATTTTCCGACCGATCTATCCTATGGCAGCTATATGCCATAGTCATCGAATTTTGATAAATTTTTTCCAAATTGTGTGAACGCATATAAAACTAATATATACCAAGATTCGGGTCGCTACGATAGAAAACAAAAAAGTTTTTCTCACTAGAACTTGTTTTTAGACCGACCGTTTATATGGCAGCTATATGCTATAGTCATCCGATTTTGATAAATTTTCCAGAGAGTTATGTGGAAGCAAATAAAACTAACACAAACCATGATTGGTGAAGCTACGATGGAAAACTAAAAAAGTTTTCTCACTAGAACTAGTTTTTTGACCGACCCTTTATATGGCAGCCATATGATATAGTCATCCGATTTTGATAAATTTTCAAGAATTGTGTGGAAACATATAAAACAAATATATACTACGATTGGAGACGCTACGATAAAAATCAAAAAAGTTTTTCTCACAACGACTTATTTTTCGACCGATCGTTCCTATGGCAGCTATATGCTATAGTGATCCGATTTTGATACATTTTCCAGAATTATGTGGAAGCATATAAAACTAACCTATACCAAGATTAGTGACGCTACGATGTGAAACAAAAAGTTTTTCTAACTAGAACTAGTTCTTAGACCGATCGTTCCTATGGCAGCTATATGATATAGTTATCCGATCCGGCCGGTTCCTACATATTAGTTGCGTGCAGTAAAAAGAAGACTCTGTGCAAAATTTCAGCTCGATAGCTTTAAAACTGAGAGACTAGTTCGCGTAGAAACAGACAGACGGACAGACAGACGGACAGACAGACGGACAGACAGACGGACAGACGGACGGACGGACAAGCGGAAATGAACTCAGCTCGTCGTCCTGATCAAGAATATATATAGTTTATGGGGTCGGAAATGAATATTTCTATGCGTTACAAACTTCTGGGCAAAATTAATATACACTTTTCAAGTGTATAAAAATTTTAAATATCTGATATATTCCCATATATATTTTACCGGTTAAATCAGTTGGAGTAAAGTTTTTCAAGTGTATTAAAACTTCGACACGGTCGAAGTTAGCTTTGCCTTCTCGTTTTAAGACCTTAATTGGCAGGCCTATAATTTTTTGAACATCCCCCGAAATCCAACTTTTTATACACTTGAAAAGTGTATATTAATTTTGCCCAGAAGTTTGTAACGCATAGAAATATTCATTTCCGACCACATAAACTATATATATTCTTGATCAGGACGACGAGCTGAGTTCATTTCCGCTTGTCCGTCCGTCCGTCTGTCTGTCTGTCTGTCTGTCTGTCTGTCTGTCTGTCTGTCTGTTTCTACGCGAACTAGTCTCTCAGTTTTAAAGCTATCGAGCTGAAATCTTGCACAGAGTCTTCTTTTTACTGCACGCAACTAATATGTCGGAACCGGCCGGATCGGGTGACTATATCTTATAGCTGCCATAGGAACGATCGGTCGAAAAATAAGTCTTTGTGAGAAAAACATTTTTGGATTTCCATCGTAGCGTCTCCAATCGTAGTATATATTAGTTTTATATGCTTTCATATAATTTTGAAAAATTTATCAAAATCGGATGACTATAGCATATAGCTGCCATATAAACGGTTGGTCAAAAAATCTACTTCTAGTGAGAAAAACTTTTTTTTTTTCTATCGTAGCGTCCCCAATCTTGGTATATATTAGTTTTATATGCTTTCATATAATTTTGAAAAAATTTATCAAAATCGGATGACTACAGCATATAGCTGCCATATAAACGGTCGGTCAAAAACAAGTTCTAGTGAGGAAAACTTTTTGTTTTCCATCGTATCGTCACCAATCTTGGTATATATTAGTTTTATATGCTTTTACATAATACAGAAAAAATCGGATGACTATAGCATATAGCTGCCATAGGACCGATCGGTCGGAAAATGTGTTTTACTAAGAAAAGTTTTTTTATGGTATCAAATTTTTATTTTCAATGATTAAAAAATTTTAAATATCTGATATCTATATCCTATATATATTTTACTGGTTAAATCAGTTGGAGAAAAGTTTTTCAAGTGTATTAAAACTTCGGCACAGTCGAAGTTAGCTTTGCCTTCTCGTTTTTTTTAAATTTTTTCTTTTTAATTAATAAATAACACAACACAAGAGACCAAATTGAAAAAGCTCTTATGGTTTTCCCTCCTGAATTAAAAAAACACCCATAAAACTCTATTCAAAGGTAGAAGAGACCCTTAATGGCGGGATGATCTGCCCGTAAAGCTAAAGTTGACTAATGACAACGTAACTTCTCTTATCGGCAAGTTTAAGTAGCCTGCAATGTTATCAGGACGATTTGTTATCCCTTAGAAAAGCAACCCAAATTTGCCTTTCAAAACAAGTAAGAAAGTCGGTCAAGCCCGACTGTAATATACTCTGTACCTGTTTGTATATAACTGATAACTTTAAAGTGTGAGGGTTTTTCAAAATCTGGGAATGGCAACTCTTTTGACTATCGTTTATCTGGTTGGAAAACGATGTATCGAGGCTCGATAAGTAATGATGAGTAGAATTACCCTAGTACATAACTCGTAAAATTATAAAATTTGTATATAATTTCCTAATAACATAAACGTATCTATATTAGTCAAGCGGGAATCACGCGTGATTTCTGACCGCAGGCCATCTCAATTGCATCGCCCCTCTCATACTTGGTGTTTGCCTCCTTATCAAATATCTATTGGAAAGAGGGGAGGGGGAAACAAAAAGCTGAGCAGTCCAGTTAACTAAGGCCGTCAAGCCAATTCCAATTGGGAAATTACCAGTAAGCTATTGCCCTCTCGCTCTCTCTTTGCCGTTGTTGTCGTTGAATTAAATTTTCTTTTTACTTATAGCGCCACTATTGTTCATCTGGTCGGAAAACGATGTATGGGGGCTTGATAAGAAATGATGAGTAGAATATATGTCTGAAAGGTTCGAACAACCTAACTCCAAAATTGTGGAAGATATTACGTTTTTTTTCAATTTGCGGGGGAGGCAGGGGGCGTGGCAAAAATCAAAACTAAACTTGATCTGCCTGCAAGTATAAGAAATATATGTTCCATACACCTCAAACCTCTATCTCTTACCATCTCTGAGATATCTTCGTTCATACGGACAGACAGACGGACAGACAGACGGACATGGCTATATCGACTCGGTTGTTGATGCTGATCAAGAATATATATACTTTGTAGGGTCGGAGATGCTTCCTTCTGGCTGTTACATACATTTGCACAAACCCAATATACTCTGTGTACCTTCGGTACAGAGTATAAAAAACCAGATTCAGATGTGAACAACCTTATTTGTGAATATTTTTTGTCGACTTGTTCAATTGAAATTAGGAAAATGGTTTAAATTTTTATAGAATTACTTGTGAAATGCCGAGGCAAAGCTTTAAAGAGCTATTTGTCGAATTTAAAATAGATTTCAATGCATAAATTGATGTTTTTAAGGGAGCCGGCGACAATGAAACTTTGGCCAAAATAAGATATAGAGTTTTGTTCCTAATCTGTAAAGAATTCCGATTGATAAAGTATTCTTGTTTCACCCTTAAATGCTAAGCTCTCGCAAGTATTAAACATGTTTAATAATTCTCTTACCCCCACTTAAAGAATTTATCAGCTGTTTATAAAAAAACGAGTTGGCATTGCCATGCTCATTCTCAGAAAGCTAAGAATATTTCCAGAGCATTATAAGAGCCATATGTAACAAGCTTTTCCTCTGCCATTTAGGCCAAGCCCCATTTGAAGCCGGATCCACCCAATTGTACCTTAAGCTGCTTTATCCATATAATAGTTTATTTACTTACAACTGTCACCCGATTTTTCGCAGTGAAGCTAATCGGCAACCTAATGGTTGCATCGAACTCAAACCGCACACGACCGGCCCTTCTCTAAAACTCCTCGGGAGTTGGTTGGCTGCGTTTGAAACGGCCGGACGTTCTCGAACGTTCCCGGCAAGCATATTTATCCATATTATCTAAGCACAGACATAATTATGTAAACGAACCTTACATTTTGATTTCAATTAAACTATCAGTATCATTATGATCGTCTCGTCTCCGTCTACTTAATTGGTACCGTAAGCCGCTCTGCCCGCCTGCCTTTCTCCTGACAAACCCCCATCACCCACATGACAATTTCATCAGCGGGTCCAAACCCAAAAGTGTGTTTTCATGTGACAATTTCAGAAGTGGGATGAGTGCAAAAAGTGCTATTAAGTGACATCGAAAGTGCAACGTAAATAAACAAAACGTAAACGAGAGCTGTAGCCAAAATGCCGGGTAACACGTACCAAAGCAAAAAGGCGTTGCAAGAAAAGTGTAGACTTGCTGGTCTATCAACGTCTGGAAATCGAGACCAGTTAATGCAGAGACTAATCGAAAACTATAGTGACGAAGAATACGCAAGCCTCGAAAATCAAAATTCAATGATGGCAAAAGTGAGTGAACTCGAAAATTCGGTGCGGCAATTGCAATTACAACAAAATGCGTTTCAGCCATCATTCAATTCGTCATATTTGCCGCCAACGACAACAACAAATTCACAATTCGACAGAAATGCAAAACTCTTGCGTCGCGACAATACGGCGCCTCCGAAAACGACATATACGTCTGTCTCACTCTCACCAACTCAAACGGAACCAAATGTTCGATACGCCACTGCAACGTATCCGCAGTCCAACGTGTTCGTTGCGTCGCAATCGCAACCGATCGTGTGTTCAAATGTATTGGCGCCTAACGAAAATGTGGCTACGTCTCAGCTGCATGGGCCAGTTCATTTTGCAAATGTTGCTACGTCTCAGCAACATATCGTTAATTCAAATATGTTCGCGCCTAACGAAAATGTAGCTACGTCTCAGCTGCATAGGCCAGTTCATTTTGCAAATGTTGCTACGTCTCAGCAACAAATCGTTAATTCAAACATGTTCGCGCCTAACGAAAATGTGGCTACGTCTCAGCTGCATGGGCATGAGTATTTCGGAAATATTGCTACGTCACAGCAATACGTCCAACGATCAAACGTGTTAATCGCGCCTAACGAAAATGTAGTTACGTCTCCGCTACAAGGGCCGGTTCAATTTGAAAATGTTGCTTCGTCTCGGCAACAGATCGTGAATACAAATTTGTTTGTACCTAACGGAAGTGTGGCTACGTCTCAGCCGCACAGGCAAAATTATTACGCAAATGTTGCTACGTCTCAGCAACAAAACGAACAATCACATGTGAACATGCCGAATTATGTTCAAAACGTAAACGGGCAACAACGACCAAACGTATACACGTCTAACGTACACCCGACAAATACGTATAACGAATTACGTAATCCAAACACAACGTCCCGTGATACCAGTCCGTATGGTAACGTAAGAGAAATTATGGCTTTGTTGCCAGATTTTTACCCATCATCCGAAAAATCACCAAATGCACGTCAATTTGTAAAACGTATAGAATCCCTAAGAACCGCATATCGCTGGGATGATCGAAGCCTCATTTTTTGTGTGCAACAGAAAATGCAAGGAGCTGCACGTTATTGGGTCGATTCCATCGAAGAAGTCCTCCAAACGTGGCCGGACTTTGTTGCCAAATTTTTAAGTGATTTTCCATGTATCGATAACGCAGCAGATATTCACATAAAAATGTCTAAAACACGAAGAGCTGCAAACGAGTCTCCACATGACTATTATTACAAAATGCTGTCAATCGGGAAGAAAGGTGAGCTGCCTGATTCAGCAATCGCTACACATATTATAAACGGAATCAACGACTACGATCTAAAGAGGAAAATATCAAACGATTATGTGTCTTGTAACGATTTATTACGGGATATACTCACGTACAGTGCGCACAACGAAATAAAACATAATCCGGTAAATTTTATTAAAAGAGAAACTTTTCCGAAAAATCAAAACCCAAACTCAACAACAAAACGACAAAACGAGGAAAAGTGTGAAAATTCAATAAAGTGTTTTAACTGTCAGAAAATTGGGCATTACGCGTCAAAATGTCCAGAACCTCAACGTAAGCCACGATGTACCAGTTGTAATCGTACAACTCATGATTCCGCTAACTGCCCCGACAAAATAAAACCGACGAAAAATAATAACGTAAATAAAATCGTGGAAAATTCGGAAAATGAAATTTGTAAAAACATTGAAGTTAACGGTAATCATACAAAAGCATTTGTAGACCCTGGTAGTACTCGAACATTAATCCGACAAACGTTTGCTGACAAAATTGGAGTTTCGCAAAATTGTGCTGTATCACTAAACGGTTTTGGTGGTGGAAAATTCTTTTGTAGTCGGAAACTAAACGCGAAAATTATTATCGACGAAAATTCGTTCGAAATCGATACGTTAATTGTAGACGATAATCTACTCTCCGAAAATGTCCTGTTGGGCAAAGACATTTTATGCCGCGACGGTAATAAATTGATCATTCAAGGAAATGAATGTTCTATCGAAAACGTTCGAAATATTAATACAAACGAAAATCTCGAACTCGTCGAAAAACAAATGATCGAAAACGTGGTAACCAAAAAACTCGTCATGCTTTGCAGACAAAGCTAAAGATCTCGGAAAATGTTCTTTAACAAAAATGGAGATTACGCTAACGTCAAATGTACCAATCCGAACAAAACCATATCGTGTACCATTCGCTCAAAGACCTCTAGTGGAAAATATGATTTCAGAATTGCTTGAAAGTGGAATCATCCGTCCGTCTGATTCCACCATACGCCTCGGGAATGCTCATCGTTGATAAAAAGCAGGGTGAACACCGTCTATGTGTCGACTACCGTATGATTAATGGCATTACGATCAAAATTCCATTTCCTATGCCAAATTTAGAGGAACTATTCGCTCAACTCGCAGGTAATTCATTCTTTACGAACCTGGATCTCCGTATGGGTTACTATCAAATCGAAATCGACGAGTCTTCAAAGAAATACACAGCATTTGTCAGTCTTGATGGGCATTACGAATATAACAGAATGCCGTTTGGACTGGTTAACGCTCCAGCTGTTTTTCAGAGCGTGATGAACAAAATCATCAGTCAAATGGGAACTGGAGAAGTTCTCGCCTACTTGGATGACGTGGTTATTCCAAGCAAAACTTTCGAAGAGGGAATACAACGACTGGAGAAATTTTTCGCAATTCTTCAAGACGCTGGTCTTAAGTTGCGATACGATAAATGTAAGTTTCTCCAAACCGAAATTACATTCTTGGGCCATATTGTAAACAAAAATGGGATCACTCCGGGTGAAGACAAAACGAGCGCAATTAAAAATTTCAAGACGCCAACGAATGTAACTGAAGTCAGACGCTTTCTAGGACTCACAGGTTTCTTTCGAAAATTTGTACCAAACTATTCCCTTATATCACGATTGATGATTTTTCAGCGTATCACGAAGTTCATACTGACGCCTGTGCAACCGGACTTGCAGGAGTACTGCTACAGTCACACGACAAAAACGATTGGCAACCAGTATGCTATTTTAGTCGCCATTGCACAGATGCCGAGAGTCGATACCACAGCTATGAGCTCGAAATATTAGCGGTGGTAGAAACTCTTCAACGATTCCGAATATACGTTCTGGGAAAGCCATTTCGGCTTATGACTGATTGTTCCGCTATAGCAAAGGCAAAGGCAAATAAAGAGCTCATACCGAAAATTGCTCGCTGGTGGATCAAGATAATGGATTATGATTGTGAAATAATTCATCGTGAGGGAACGAAAATGGCTCATGTAGATGCTATGAGCCGAGCACCTGATACAACTCCACAAATCTCAACAAACGACACCGTACATATGATCACTAACGTTGTAGACGACTGGTTACTGACCATACAGTTACAAGACCCTTCACTCGTCAAAATTATTAGTATTTTGATGGGTCACGATAAGACAGATCAAGCGAAACAAATCCAAGCTGACTACGTTATACAGAATCATCGCTTATATCGAAAAAATGGGGGAATCAACGCTATTTGTTGTTCCAAAGGCGGTAAGATGGCGTATCGTTAAATTATGCCATGATGATGCTGGCCACTTTGGGTTGGATAAGACGATTCAACGAATACAACAACGTTTCTGGTTCCCAAAGATGCGAAAATATGTCAAGGACTATATTTCCTCGTGTATCCAATGCTGCTACTTCAAATCAAAGGGAGGGAAAACCTGAAGGCTGTATGCACTACAGCGATGTAGAACCAATCCCTTTCCGACAGCTTCATGTAGACCATCTGGGTCCTTTCGTCCGAAGCAAACGTGGAAATACGCATATACTGGCAATTTCCGATTCTTTCAGCAAGTTCCTAATCGTCAAACCCGTGAAAAATACAAAAACGGTACCGGTCATAAACGTGTTCAACGAAATATCAAGCTATTTTGGTTTTGCCAAAATGTATCATATCCGACCGAGGAACCGCGTTCACATCGAAACAATTTTGAAGATTACTGCAAAGACAACCAAATACGACACATCAAAAATGCTGTTCGAACTCCTCGTGCTAATGGTCAGGTTGAGCGCGCAAATCAAACGATCCTGAACTTCATACGCACCTCAAACGACAATCCAAAAGATTGGGACTTAATGCTCCGCAGTCTCCAGTGGACTATGAACTCACAACGAAACGAAACGTCGGGTTTCAGCCCGAACGATTTGGTATTCGATTTTAAGGCAATCGATACTACGCAGAATCAGCTGACTGCTGCCATACACGCTGACGTAGATGGACATGACAAGGATGAAAGCGCTATCCAAAAAACGAAACCAAGCCGCAATCAATATCGCATCCGAACGAGCCAAATGGAAACAGCGATTTGATCGCAAACATTCTAATCCAACTTTATATTCCATAGGTGACCTTATTGTGGTGGAAAACGAGCCAGCAGCTACTGGCGAATCTCGAAAAGTGGAACCTCTTTACCGTGGACCCTACCAGATTACAAAAGTCCTTGGTAATGATCGTTATGTTATAGAAGACATCCCTGGTATGCAGATCACGGCGCGTAAATACTGCTCTGTATACTCGTCCGACAAAATGAAGCCCTGGTGTTCCAACGTTCCTGAGTTAGATGATGAATCTGACTACGGCGAAGACGACAATCGAATCGGGGGCGATTCGGGGTCAGGATTGGCCGAGCTGTCACCCGATTTTTCGCAGTGAAGCTAATCGGCAACCTAATGGTTGCATCGAACTCAAACCGCACACGACCGGCCCTTCTCTAAAACTCCTCGGGAGTTGGTTGGCTGCGTTTGAAACGGCCGGACGTTCTCGAACGTTCCCGGCAAGCATATTTATCCATATTATCTAAGCACAGACATAATTATGTAAACGAACCTTACATTTTGATTTCAATTAAACTATCAGTATCATTATGATCGTCTCGTCTCCGTCTACTTAATTGGTACCGTAAGCCGCTCTGCCCGCCTGCCTTTCTCCTGACAAACCCCCATCACCCACATGACAATTTCATCAGCGGGTCCAAACCCAAAAGTGTGTTTTCATGTGACACAACTAAATATGCATCTATGCCATTGGGCAAGTGGAATGTTCTGCCTCTTCATTGTGCAACTGCAACTTCATCGGGTGCATCTTGAATTTTGCGTAGTTATTTTCGTAAGTGCAAACGAGCAACTTGAAGTGTTTAAATATTTGATATTGGTTTTGCTTTGGCATCGTCTTCAGCAGCCACTTCACTCCACTCTGCGCCGCTCCACTCCTCACACTTCTCCGGCACTCCGGCAATCCCGCACTCCGGCACTCCACTCCATTCCTTCGCCCTTGCCTAAGCTGTGTGCAACATTTTAATGAAATTGTCAGTGTGCATCTTCATCAGGAGCATCATCATAACAGAGCACTAAAACTTTGAAAATAAATTAATTTGCGCCTCGGCGGATAATTACATGGCGTCTCGTCCTTTGGCCAGCCAGGACAATGGAGAAGTGTAAATCACTTAGTTGGTTAGGCAAATAATTTAAATCGAATTTACGCAAATAATTCCAAATCAATTACGTAATTGTTTTGATCTACGGCTGCTTAGAGCAATTGTTCGGCTCTGCCGAGACGTACATAAGTTCTGCCCAGTTCCAGTTGAACGCTCTCGTGAGGCGGCTCCAGCTCCAGCTGCCGTTGCCGCTGCTGCTGCAGGATTAAAGGGGCAATAAATGGGTATTAAGTGGGCCAGACAAGTACCCAGTACCCCGGATAGACAACTTCAAGCAGCCGGAGCACCACAAAAGAAATGTAAGTAAGTCGGATGGAAATGTTTTTGCAATTTGTTGTGGTTGATGCGGCTCCGACTTCTGCTCCCGCTGCCGCTGCTTCTGGCAAGGACGTAGATTGCGGCTTGCTTCAAGTGGATTGCTGGTAGACAAGTTGAAATGAAAGTGAGTGAAAAGCGAAGAGAGTAGCGGAGCAGAATGGGGATGAGCATGATTTGCCTTGGCTGACGATGGCAATGCGTTGATAAGCGCTGCAAACTTGAGGAAGCAAACGATAAAGGAGTTCATCCAAAGTCAAGGGGAAGGGAAGCGCAAGTGGAAAGCAAGACATTTTATATGAGAATCGAATTAAAATGGAAGGAGGGCGGCCAGAGAAGCGTGAGAAAAATTAATCGCAAACCAGTTGGATATTGTAATAAAAAGTGCGGAAGGAAAACAGAAATGCCAGGTATACATTAAGGCAAACATTTTTGCTTTATTGACCACATCGTGCGTTCCATTTAAAATACAGCTTAAGGTCGAGTTTCCTTCTTAAGGTGAGGGTACTTATGGCAGCTGAGCTAAGCGCCCTGGACTTGCCCCGGGAAAACTGTGCAAACAGTTTTATTTCATTTCGCATTTGTGAAGCGTTCATACCGACGGTTGCCTTTTATATTTCTAGCCCTGATTGGACGTTTCCAATTAAACTAACTAACTCAGATGTGTTTGTGGTACGGACTATTGTTTACATTGACTTGGTTAAATTCATTTGGCCAGACAAATGAAATAATTCATAACGCTTCACTAAAGGATTGCCTTTATCTTGGCTCTAGCATTCGAGCAAATTACCAAATATAAATATGAATGCGTTAAAAAATGCCATATATACTTAAGATATATCTACGCGCATTCTTTTTATTTGCCAAAAAAAAACTCTTTCCTAGTTTAACTGCTGATAAATGTCGAACCAAGTCCACTCCATATATCAGTGTGCAGACCAAAGGGTACTTTAACTAAAGCATAGCATACTTTTATGCTTAAGTTTTTACATACAATTACCGCAAACATTTTGTCGTCTTTACTCTTTCGTCAAGAAGAAAGTTTGAGGAAGAGTTTGAGGGAAGAGTTTACAAAATCAAACTACTTTAGGTATCTCATTTAAAAACGAGAAGGCAAAGCTAACTTCGACTGTGCCGAAGTTTTAATACACTTGCAAAAGTTCACTACAACAGATTTAACCGGAAGATTATATATAGGATATAGATGTCAGATATTTATAAATTCAAAAACATTGAGAAAAAATCTTTTCTTAGTAAAACTTATTTTCCGACCGATCAGTCCTATGGCAGCTATATGATATAGTTATCCGATTTTGATAAATTTTTCCAGAATTGTGTGGAAGCATATAAAACTAATATATACCACGATTGCTGAAGCTACGATGGAAAACAAAAAAGTTTTTTTCACAAGAACTAGTTTTTAGACCGACCGTTTATATGGCAGCTATATGCTTTAGTCATCCGATTTTGATAAACTTTTCACGAATTGTGTGGAAGCATATAAAACTAATATATACCACGATAGCTGACGCTACGTTGGAAAACAACAAAGTTTTTCTCACTGGAACTAGATTTTGGACCGATCGTTTATACGGCAGCTATATGATATAGTCATCCGATCCGGCCGATTCCGAAAAATGTGCAGCGTATTTGTATTTAAAGACATTTTGCAAAGTTTGGTCCAGATGGCTTTAAAACTGAGGGAGGAGATAGCATAGAAACAGACGGACGGACGGACGGACACACGGAAATGAACTCAGCTCGTCATGCTGCTCAAGAATATATATACTTTATGTGGTCGGAAATGCTTCCTTCTATGCGTTACAAACATCGTGACAATTTAATATACCCTCTGCAAGGGTATAAAAACTGCAAGGTTATTTAAAACATCGGCGTTTATGGCTGCATCCGTCGGTCGGATGGGCGGGAGGTAGGCTGCTTTTATGCCTGGGAGCTGGCGCTTAACGAGCTTCGGCTTGGTGTCGCGTACTGCGCATTGTACGTCAACATACAAACATTTTAAAGATCTGCCCAGTTAATGTTTATAGGCCTTACTGAAGCTGTTTAGCCCTTAGTACAATTGGAAAAACTTAAGAGTTCAAAATGCACGTTCCTCTGATTTCTGGGTTCCTGAAACAGTTAATATCAGGGTGTCAAACCGGTACACACCGGTACGTAACGGTGCACCGAAATAAAATACAAGGTACCAATACGAAACCGAATACCGAAATAAACTAGAACCTAAACATAACCTTTTACCAAAACATTAGTTTCGGTACGTACCAAAACCCGAACCGAAACTCGATTCCGTTTTGATTCCCTGGTTAATAGAGATGCGGAAATTGTTGTAAGTTTTTGTTCTAAAAACTTTTCCAAAATTTAAAACATTTGTCGATATACCCTTCAGTTCCCAAGGCACTATCTCCCCTAATTTCGCTAGCGAATAACTAGTCAGTAGGTAAGCGCTGGCTGACATGCTTGAAAGCAAATCGAAGAGAGCAAGTGCGCTTTGCTTTTAACTTCTTTCTTCGAGTCAGAGTACATAAAGAATGCCAAATCGAGCGATTTTCGGTTTATTGACGGTAAAATACCCTTTGATATCAATGAAAACATATTTATATATAAATTACTTTAATACTTAATTAATTAGATGAGAATTTAATGTAAGGAAAAACATTGAAAGAATAGCAGTTCATATATATAATTTTAATTATAATAATTATTAATTATATAATTATAATTTTTTGATGGAATAAAATTATTATTCCCCGATCGTTCTATAACAGCAGATTATACAATTGAGATTTTTGAAAAAAAAAACGAGAAGGCAAAGCTAACTTCGACTGTGCCGAAGTTTTAATACACTTGAAAAACTTTTCTCCAACTGATTTAACCAGTAAAATATATATAGGATATAGATATCAGATATTTAAAATTTTTTAATCATTGAAAATAAAAATTTGATACCATAAAAAAACTTTTCTTAGTAAAACACATTTTCCGACCGATCGGTCCTATGGCAGCTATATGCTATAGTCATCCGATTTTGATCAATTTTTTCTGTATTATGTAAAAGCATATAAAACTAATATATACCAAGATTGGTGACGATACGATGGAAAACAAAAAAGTTTTCCTCACTAGAACTTGTTTTTGACCGACCGTTTATATGGCAGCTATATGCTGTAGTCATCCGATTTTGATAAATTTTTTCAAAATTATATGAAAGCATATAAAACTAATATATACCAAGATTGGGGACGCTACGATAGAAGACAAAAAGTTTTTCTCACTAGAAGTAGATTTTTGACCAACCGTTTATATGGCAGCTATATGCTATAGTCATCCGATTTTGATAAATTTTTTCAAAATTATATGAAAGCATATAAAACTAATATATACTACGATTGGAGACGCTACGATGGAAATCCAAAATGTTTTTCTCACAAAGACTTATTTTTCGACCGATCGTTCCTATGGCAGCTATAAGATATAGTCACCCGATCCGGCCGGTTCCGACATATTAGTTGCGTGCAGTAAAAAGAAGACTCTGTGCAAGATTTCAGCTCGATAGCTTTAAAACTGAGAGACTAGTTCGCGTAGAAACAGACAGACAGACAGACAGACAGACAGACAGACAGACAGACAGACAGACAGACAGACAGACGGACGGACGGACAAGCGGAAATGAACTCAGCTCGTCGTCCTGATCAAGAATATATATAGTTTATGTGGTCGGAAATGAATATTTCTATGCGTTACAAACTTCTGGGCAAAATTAATATACACTTTTCAAGTGTATAAAAATGAGAAAAGTGTTTACTAGGCAGAATTATAAAACCCACGATACCTCAAAATATTTTGTGCACCGAATATGTGAGGCGTAAACGCGGCGCGACAAGGTAAAGAAGACAACAAAACAATAACAAACCAAATGCATATGTAGCAAATCTATCCCGTTTTTTTCGCGTGTCTTCTTTGCAGTGTGTTTTCTATATCTACTTTTTCGGAACGCATATTGCATCGACGGAAAACGTAAGTATTTATGCATATTATGTTCAAAAAAGACAAAAATAAAAATCATTTAAATTCATACATTTCAGAGGAAAGGCCGAGTAAACAAATCATGGATGAGATTAAAGGTAAGATGGAAAAAGCATTTTAGTTTGTAGGTATAAATACTCAATTTGTAAATACTATAATTTTTTGTTGCAGAATCAGCTTTGGAAAACTTAACACATCAAGGAAAATCGCATAAATAAAAGAAACTCTGTAAACAAAACAAAAAATGAAAAATAATAATAATATTAAATAAAATTTATTTTTTTAATATTTTTTGAGCGAATTACCTACAGATAACAAGTAGTTACTGCAGTAACTAGCTACGCTACTGACTACAATTAGTTACTACTGGAGCTGGCTACGTTACAGATAAACTGTAGTCACTGCGATTCGCCAACGCTGTTTTCGCTAGGACATGCCCATACAAAAGTAATCAGTATTACCAAATCGCTAGTTATTCGCTAGCGCCGCGCTAGCTACAGTTCTCTGTAACAATTTTTAAAGGAATCTAAAACACCATTAACAGATTTTAATTTCGTAATCAGACGTGGAGTTTTTTAAGGTTCAATTTAAAATACTCCTTTTAAAATTTGTTTAGCTCAAATTATCAATAAACGAGAAGGCAAAGCTAACTTCGACTGTGCCGAAGTTTTAATACACTTGAAAAACTTTAATCCAATTGATTTAACCGGTAAAATATATGTAGGATATAGATATCAGATATTTAAAATTTTTAAATCATTGAAAATAAAAATTTGATACCATAAAAAAACTTTTCTTAGTAAAACACATTTTTCGACCGATCGGTCCTATGGCAGCTATATGCTATAGTCATCCGATTTTGATAAAATCTTCCAGAATTGTGTTGACGCATATAAAACTAATATATACCAAGATTGGTGTCGCTACGATGAAAAATAAAAAAGTTTTTCCCACTAGAACTTGTTTTTTGACCGACCGTTTATATGGCAGCTATATGCTATACTAATCTGATTTTGATTAATTTTTTCACAAATATGTAAAATCATCTAGAACTAATATATACCAAGATTGGTAAAGCTACAATGGAAAATAAAAAAGTTTTTCTCACTAAGACTTATTTTCCGACCGATCGTTCCTATGGCAGCTATAAGATATAGTCATCCGATCCGGCCGGTTCCGACATATTAGTTGCGTGCAGTAAAAATAAGACTCTGTGCAAAATTTCAGCTCGATAGCTTTAAAACTGAGAGACTAGTTCGCGTAGAAACAGACAGACAGACAGACGGACAGACGGACGGACGGACAAACGGAAATGAACTCGGCTCGTCGTCCTGATCAAGAATATATATAGTTTATGTGGTCGGAAATGAATATTTCTATGCGTTACAAACTTCTGGGCAAAATGAATATACACTTTTCAAGTGTATAAAAACTGACGTAATGTTGCAGTTTCATTAACTGATTCCAGATAGGCGCACCCATATAATTTAGAATAACTGAAATCCAGCCTAGTGTTATCTATTAAAGGTTTTAAATTTTTACCTTAAGTCAATGTGTGTTGCCCCAATCCAGCCAAATTTATGATTTGGGCTTAGTTTGAATAATACATAGAAGTGGAAGTTATGATGAAAACAACCTTAAAAAACACACTTTTTAACATTTAAAGTTCCCTAGGTGGTTATTTCAAGTCAAGTCTAATTGGGAACATCTATAACTAAGAGCTGTCATGGGAACGATTAGTTCAGACAAACATTCGCAAGAGTATGAAAACATTCACGCAGTTAAAGTTAGTTGTATACACAATTACATATATGTATATATAAATACATAGGTAGTACATAAATGCCAGCTGCATTTAGCCTTTTCATTTTTTGAAACTTTCAACTGGCTCTGTTGCTGGCATTATCAAAAATTTAAAGTTTGCCATTATTATATTTCCTTAAGTTGCAAATTAAAACCCCCATGAGCATCGACTTGGCTCAACGCGACTCTCGGCTATATACATACGCGCACATATATAGCATGGTCATATACTTTTGTGCCAGCATGCTTTATTTAACAAGAACAACAGACAGAAAGGCAGAGGCAGCCTGAGCATCACCATCAGCATCAGCCGCAGCCACGCAGCTGCCCCTTTCAACATTCTCAACAGCGATGGCACGTAAAATGACCCACTTTTTTGGTCTTTGGGTCTTTGGGCATGGGCAAAGCGTCGCCAGCTAAAACAAAAAAAAAAAAAAACGAGAAGGCAAAGCTAACTTCGACTGTGCCGAAGTTTTAATACACTTGAAAAACTTTTCTCCAACTGATTTAACCAGTAAAATATATAGGATATAGATATCAGATATTTAAAATTTTTTAATCATTGAAAATAAAAATTTGATACCATAAAAAACTTTTCTTAGTAAAACACATTTTCCGACCGATCGGTCCTATGGCAGCTATATGCTATAGTCATCCGATTTTGATCAATTTTTTCTGTATTATGTAAAAGCATATAAAACTAATATATACCAAGATTGGTGACGATACGATGGAAAACAAAAAAGTTTTCCTCACTAGAACTTGTTTTTGACCGACCGTTTATATGGCAGCTATATGCTGTAGTCATCCGATTTTGATAAATTTTTTCAAAATTATATGAAAGCATATAAAACTAATATATACCAAGATTGGGGACGCTACGATAGAAGACAAAAAAGTTTTTCTCACTAGAAGTAGATTTTTGACCAACCGTTTATATGGCAGCTATATGCTATAGTCATCCGATTTTGATAAATTTTTTCAAAATTATATGAAAGCATATAAAACTAATATATACTACGATTGGAGACGCTACGATGGAAATCCAAAATGTTTTTTCTCACAAAGACTTATTTTTCGACCGATCGTTCCTATGGCAGCTATAAGATATAGTCACCCGATCCGGCCGGTTCCGACATATTAGTTGCGTGCAGTAAAAAGAAGACTCTGTGCAAGATTTCAGCTCGATAGCTTTAAAACTGAGAGACTAGTTCGCGTAGAAACAGACAGACAGACAGACAGACAGACAGACAGACAGACAGACAGACAGACAGACAGACAGACAGACGGACGGACGGACAAGCGGAAATGAACTCAGCTCGTCGTCCTGATCAAGAATATATATAGTTTATGTGGTCGGAAATGAATATTTCTATGCGTTACAAACTTCTGGGCAAAATTAATATACACTTTTCAAGTGTATAACAAAAAAGGAAGCCCCAAAGAAATCAAATGGAAGAGTTGGCTACACAAAGGCAACAAGAACAACTAAAACGAGTAGAATAAAATGAAAGTCAGACGTACAAATGACTAGCAATGCACTCAACGGGCATTGAGTGCGTCTAGCGGGCCAACTCAGTTTGGTTTGAGCCAAAGCTCTAGGCAGGAGAATCTCTGCAAAGGCTCTGAGTATTGAGGTGAATATTAACATTGGCAAAAAAGTGTGATAGAAAAGCTTTCACTCCACTTTGCAGCATCCTTAACAATGGAGATGGCCACGTGTCAAGGTGGTCGTCTAACAAAAATTTGTTATTGTCGAAACACAAAGTACTCACAAATTGGTTGCACACTCCTAGAAGAATTTCTGAAGTAACATTTTATATTTATATCTACTATCCCTTCAGCTTGACTAAGTAATCAATCAGTACTGAAATTAGCCCTGATTTCGAAGTACTTTCACAATTTTAATTTAAAATAGCAACAAAAAATTAAAATTTATAGTCAGAACTTGAATAGCTCGAGCTGAAAATTCACCACTCGGATTTTGTTGTGGTTTTAAATTTTTTTCTATCTTTGTTTAAACATAGTATGAACGGACCTTTTTCCCGAAACAAATCTAATTCGCGGCCAAACAGTTTTTTAAAATTTATTTTTTACAAATTTTTAATTATTATAAATTGCTAAAAGTATGGATAACGAGAAGGCAAAGCTAACTTCGACTGTGCCGAGTTTAAATACACTTGAAAAACTTTTCTCCAACTGATTTAACCAGTAAAATATATATAGGATATAGATATCAGATATTTAAAATTTTTTAATCATTGAAAATAAAAATTTGATACCATAAAAAACTTTTCTTAGTAAAACACATTTTCCGACCGATCGGTCCTATGGCAGCTATATGCTATAGTCATCCGATTTTGATCAATTTTTCTGTATTATGTAAAAGCATATAAAACTAATATATACCAAGATTGGTGACGATACGATGGAAAACAAAAAGTTTTCCTCACTAGAACTTGTTTTTGACCGACCGTTTATATGGCAGCTATATGCTGTAGTCATCCGATTTTGATAAATTTTTTCAAAATTATATGAAAGCATATAAAACTAATATATACCAAGATTGGGGACGCTACGATAGAAGACAAAAGTTTTTCTCACTAGAAGTAGATTTTTGACCAACCGTTTATATGGCAGCTATATGCTATAGTCATCCGATTTTGATAAATTTTTTCAAAATTATATGAAAGCATATAAAACTAATATATACTACGATTGGAGACGCTACGATGGAAATCCAAAATGTTTTTCTCACAAAGACTTATTTTTCGACCGATCGTTCCTATGGCAGCTATAAGATATAGTCACCCGATCCGGCCGGTTCCGACATATTAGTTGCGTGCAGTAAAAAGAAGACTCTGTGCAAGATTTCAGCTCGATAGCTTTAAAACTGAGAGACTAGTTCGCGTAGAAACAGACAGACAGACAGACAGACAGACAGACAGACAGACAGACAGACAGACAGACAGACAGACAGACGGACGGACGGACAAGCGGAAATGAACTCAGCTCGTCGTCCTGATCAAGAATATTTATAGTTTATGTGGTCGGAAATGAATATTTCTATGCGTTACAAACTTCTGGGCAAAATTAATATACACTTTTCAAGTGTATAAAAACGAAATAACTCCCACAATTTTCAAGATAGATAGTTCGAACATTCTAGACATATATTCTACTACTTATTTTGAATCGACCCGCCATACATCATTTTTCGATCAGATGAACGATATTAGAACTATATGTAAAAGAAAATAAAAACCAACGCCAACAACAACACCGTTGCCATTGGTAGAACTTACGAGAAAGAGAGAGCGAGAAGGCAATAGCTAACTGGTAATTTCCCAATTGGACCTTGCTATGAGTGGAGCGATATAATTGAGATGGCCTGCGGTCGAAATCACGCGTGATTCCCGCGTGACTAATATAGATACGTTTTTGTTAATAGGAAATTATATACAAATTTTATAATTTTACGGGGTTTGTACTAGGTACTAGCCCCCATACATCGTTTTTCAACCAGATGAACGATGGTTGAAAGAGTTGCCACCCTCAGATTTTGAAAAAACCTCACACTTTAAAGTTATTAGTTTCGTACAAACAGGTACAGAGTATATTACAGTCGGGCTTGACCGACTTTCTTACTTGTTTTTCCTGGGACCGTAACGGTTATAAGTTATAACTTATAACCAGGGTTAATCCTGAAATGAATATCGGTTCCGTTACCGGTTCGGTACGTACCGAAATGAAAATATCGGTTAAAGGTCCTATTTCGGTTTTTAATTTCGGTTTCCGGTTCATACGGGACCCAGATTTATATTTCGGTATACCGGTACAAGTATAATTGTTTTAATGTACAAAATTTAAAATTGTTTCACAATGTCAAAAAAAAAATATAAAATATTTTAAGACACGAATTAACGTTTTTTAATATTCCAATTTCTATCGTTTTTATTTTGGACAAAATTTGCTAAATATACTTTTTACATATAATCTTTCTAAAATCAGAAAAATATTTCTTAATTATGGTTCGATATAATCGATCTCTAAATCTTCTGTATTTTCCTGCCATAAAAAGAGATATTTTAATATTTGGATATTTAAACCCATACTAAGACTAGTTTTTCTATATAGCTTCCAGTTCTAAAAACGCTCAAACATTTGAAACCTAAAATCTGTCCGAGCTTTTATTTACCATACATTTTTCTAAATATTGAACCGAAGTTTTCATCAAATAGGAAATAATATTTCTAAATTTGCGAGCAGGAAATTTGATTTAACTCAAGAACATTCAATTTCTATTATTTATATTAACATTTTTCTAACATTTCTATATTTAGGAAGGATTTTACTAAGACTAAAATTCCTTAAATTTAATTAGAGGATTATATTTACGAAAGAAAAGTTTTCCGCCTTTTAAGACATTTTTCTAATTCGTTTATATCTTAAAAAAAAAAAATTAGATCCTGGCCGAATTTGTAAACAAAATATATTTTTTAATTTTTTTAATATATATTTCAAATAATCATAAATCAATAAAATTAAATAAGTAAAAACCGAAACAGTACCGGTATTAGCTTTTCGGTAAGGTTCCAGTTTTTCGGTTCCTAATATAACGGTCAACGGTTTAGGGTTCTCAAAAAATGTTTAATATCGGTTCCGGATTTGATACCAGTACGTGGCGTGAAACGGTTTATTTCGGTTAACGGTTCCGGTTTCGGTATTATTCCCTGCTTATAACCATAAAAAATTATTTGTAAATAATTTTTTTCATATATTTTTAAAAATCAATCGAACAATTTATTTTGAATTGTATTTTAAAATAAAATAGGAGAGCTAACATCGGCTACGCCGATGTTTTATCCTTGCAGTTTTGTGAGGCGCTACCATTGATAACAAAAAGTTTTCTCACTGGAATTAGTTTTTAGTGCGATCGTTCCTATGGCAGCTATATGCTATAGTTATCCGATTTCGATCAATTTTTCCAGAATTGTGTTGAAGTATATAAAACTACTATATACCAAGATTGGTGATGATTCGATGGAAAACAAAAAAGTTTTTCTCACTAGAACTAGTTTTAGAACCGACCGTTTATATGGTAGCTATATGCTATAGTCATCCGATTTTGATAAATTTTTCCAGAATTGTGTAGAAGCATAAAAAACTTATATGTACCACGATTGGTGACGCTACGGTGGAAAACAAAAAAGTTTTTCTCATTAGAACTAGTTTTTGGACCGATCGTTCCTATGGCAGCTATATGATATAGTCAACCGATCCGGCCGATTCCGACAAATGTGCAGCGTATTTGTATTTTAAGACTTTTCGCAAAGTTTGGTCAAGATAGCTTTAAAACTGAGGGAGGAGATAGCATAGAAACAGACGGACAGACGGACAGACGACGGACGGACGGACGGACAGACGGACAGACGGAAATGAACTCAGCTCGTCATGCTGATCAAGAATATATATACTTTATGTGGTCGGAAATGCTTCCTTCTATGCGTTACAAACATCGTGACAATTTTAATATACCCATATAAATCTCCACGCATGGGTATATTATTTTTTAAATATTAATTTTATTATACACGCGACCCTAAGTGTATGTTAATTGCCTAATGGCGCCACCCAAAAAAAAAAAAAAAAAAAAACCCCCCCCCCCCCTTTTTTTTTTACATCATCGATCGCGGGTGAAGATTCCTCCCTTTTGACTCTGTTTCTCCTGTAAATCTCCGTCCCCCCCATCTACGCGGGAACTAGTCTCTCAGTTGTAAAGCTATCGAGCTGATAAAAAAATCTTAGCACAGAGTCTTCTTTTTACTTCTTTTTTTTTACACTAATTATGTCGGAACCGGCCGGATCAATTTGACTATATCTTATAGCTACCATAGGAACGATCGGTCAGACAAGCTTTATTGAGAAAGCCCTGGATTCCATCGTAGCGTCTCAATCGTAGTATATATTAGTTTTATATGCTTTCATATAATTTTGAAGAAAAAAATGACTATAGCATATAGCTGCCATATAAACGGTTGGTCAAAAATCTGCTCTAATAGTGAGAAAACTTTTTTGTCTTCTATCGTAGCGTCCCCAATCTTGGTATATAATAGTTTATATGCTTTCATATAATTTTGAAAAAATTTATCAAAATCGGATGACTACAGCATAGCTGCCATATAAACGGTCAGTCAAAAACAAGTTCTAGTGGGAAAACTTTTGTTTTCCATCGTATCGTCACCAATCTTGGTATATATTAGTTTATATGCTTTTACATAATACAGAAAAAATTGATCAAAATCGGATGACTATAGCATATAAGCACCATAGGACCGATCGATTGGAAAATGTGTTTCACTAGAAAAGTTTTTTATGGTATCAAATTTTTATTTTCAATGATTAAAAAATTTTAAATCACAGTATCTATATCCTATATATATATTTTACTGGTTAAATCAGTTGGAGAAAAGTTTTTCTGAAGTGTATTAAAAACTTCGGCACAGTCGAAGTACTGATGACCAAAAATCAATTCTAAAATCTTCAATAGTTTTATTTTACAAAATCAAAGTTTGTTAATGACACAAAGAATGAGTACTCAAACTTAGTAGGGTGCCGATTAAGGCACCCCGTTTTCCAGATTAACGGGATTATGAAACTGAAGTAAAAGTATTTTTTTTTTAAAGAATGCAAAATGCTATATTGTAGTTAAAACTGTTCAGTTTATTGCCAGAAGTAATACTGTCCCAAAAACTGTAAACTTTAAAAAGATTTTTGTGAGGAAGAAGTTGGTACTGTTTAAAAATTGATTGCACTCTGAATGGACTACCGTTTTAGACCGGGTTGACACGTTGCACGAAACTGTATTAACACAACAATAATTGAAGCTCAACAACTGTTCTTTGGCGATTTTTACAAATATTGAATAAAGCCTTAGGCTGTGCTCAAATCAAAGAAAGCCACAACAGCGAGCTTTTATCAGCGATGAGAAACCTGAGGTTATCTGATGAAAAATACAACTCTTCTTTCGCCATTTATTTGGTGGATTTTGCTGAATCCAATTTCTCCCCCATACGCAAAGAACCATTTGAAGATCCTGATTCAACAGATATACGCTTTGAAAGAAAAGGTAAATATTAAAATTTTAATTCTAATAGCTTCTGATCCTAAGAGTTCAATTAAATTATAATATTTAAATAATGTACTCCAATTTTCAGGATAGTGCCTCAGACCCAGATGGATAATCTTCGACTTCTGCAATGCTGCAAGCACTCATTTTTAGCATGAAGTCAAAAGTGTTTCTTTCTCAATGCATATCTACAGACATTTGATGAGATGACATAAAAAGGCTACATCTAAAACATCTACCTACAACCCATAGCCAATTGATGTCCAAAGCTGATATCATGAAGTACTGAAAAATCTTTCCCTTTATTTGAACCAACTTAGCCAAAATTGAACGTTGTGTTTCTGCAACACAAAGTGAGTGTTGAGCAAACATTTTTCGGTTCTTATCTGCAGATTTACGATGCAAGTTGTCTGTTGAAAATCCCCTTTTTTATCCCCCCAGAAATCACTCATGAAATCGACCTTAAATCAC